>BPTQ01000003.1:219831995-220229478 GCA_019973895.1 Chrysanthemum seticuspe | reverse complement strand
TCTTATTCCATCTAGTCAACCCAATTCAAACAATATCACTAATGATCAGAACATACATGAACAAAACACGGACGTAAGTAGTATTCAGTTTCAAAGTAAAATTAGACAAGAACAAAGAAGTAGTCAATTTTAGTCATCCTGTCGAAAACTTAAATCCATCTAAATCACTATTCGATCGGATGAAATCAACATAAATTAGATAAGTGTAGTCAAAGTAAGTTTTATTCATCGAGTCTTAGAGTATTTTCAGTTTGTAGTTTAGACAGTATTTCAGTTTAGACAGGTTTTTTTTAATCACAAAGAGGTTTGAACGTCGAAGACACGTCAAAGGTAAAGTTCGTTGATCCCAGACTATAAACCGTGTAATCCTCATCCGATCCACAAATATGAACTAGTATTCAAGAAGCTAGAGACCAAATATAAACTGACCAAAATGGACAGTGGCTGCAACAGCAAAACAGACAAGCAGGTAAGCAAGTTTGAGCTTATAAAACTGCTTATCCAATTAGCAAATGAGAAAACCAGATAAGTGGTCTTAAAGACCACCTAGCCTACTCCTAATGTGCCAAATATCAGACCCTAGTTGCTTGAAATGGAAACTGCACAGAAGCTGCAAGTTTGGAGAAACACTAATTTTTTTTGGACAGATTTGACTTTATGACAGATTTGATGTTTGACTTTTATGAGATTCTGAGCTACTTATTTTGAATGAAACTGATGTGAATAGATTAAATACAACTAAAGTAGGCTAGCTTATCACTAAATCTACCTAAATTCAAAAGCTGTCCTACTGATTTTAACTGATGAAGAAACAAGAACAGATTAAAATGAAACTTTGACTTATGATGAATGCAGGCACAAAACAAGTACATACAAGACTAGTAATCACTATAACAAACTTAACCCAACTGATCTACCTTATTCTTTCTACCTCTAAAGCAGTTTAAAAGCCTAAACCAAACACCCCTTATCTCTATAGTTTTGCAAAGAAATTAAACCAACTGATTAACTAGCTATTGAAATAGATCAAATGGAGTTTAACTACTCTACATACCATTAAATAAACAAGACTAAACCAGATTTAAGCACAGATACATGTATAGAGCCAATTATGCAAAATGGATTGAAAAGGACAAGTGACATACAAACTCACATGGGTCCAGCTTGGATTGCAGGCTAAAACTAGAACTATAACCACACTAATTGCTACAATTCCAACCCAAGTAAACCTCTGCATCATCCCAATATCCATTTCCAATACCAAACTGACCTTGTTTGACTTTATTTGACCAAAGTCTAAATTTGCTGAAAACTTAAATGAGAGCTTATCAATGGCTTTTGCAAGCTTAAACAAACTTATTTGAACATGAAAATAGATTGTTTGAAGCTTTTGAATGATACTTTGAGAAGGAAATTTTCAACAGTGAACATTAAATTTGGAAATTAGATGAAAACTAGAATTTATGCATCAAAAGTGGCTTACAATGGTATCTTAACTTAAAGGGAATACAAATGAACTGAAATTACAACATTGTAATTAAACTAAGACATGGATTAAAAAAAACGACATAAGAAGAATTTTTTATAAAACTAACTACTACTATGCCTGCTTCCTTCTTTCTCTTTTATACCCAATTCCTCTTTCTCTCACCTTTCTGAAAAGTTCCCACCAACAATCTGGACCATAGGATGAGTAGAAGCAATCCTGGCCCTTTAAATGTTTTTGGCGCCAATTCTAGTTTAAGCCAGCTGGGAAGGGTGTTAGGTACAAAGGTTGCATTAAATGCACCTTTGGAGGGTTGTGTTTGGAGGGGGGAAGTAGGGGTGATGATGGTTGAGTGTGACAGAAGGAGAAGCAGGTTTGTGATGATAGTAATGGTGCACCCGTGAGGTTTGGAGGGAAGGGGTGAGTCAACAAGGCATTTGACTGGTATTTTAATAACAGGAGGTCCAAAGGTAAGGCAGGGGTTCAAAAAGCTTGATGGCAGGGGTTCAAAAAGCTTGTGACAAAGGTCTAAGGAGCAAGGGGTTAATAACCACAAGGACTTAGCTTGCCATTTCTGAAATTGTAGGGACCTAGGCTGCCAATTCACAAAGTTGTTTCCAAGGGCTGAAAATGACAATCTCACAACGTACAAGGACCAAACTTGCCATTTTCACATTTTCCAGGGACTAATTCTGCCAATTTTGAAACTTGAAGGACCATTCTTGTAATTTTCTCAAACTTTTGACATTTTTCACCAAAGGACTAAATTTGACAAGTTTTGATTTTAAAAGGACCTTTGGTGACTTTACTTTTGAAATTATATGCTCAGGGACTGTTTTTGACAACTTTTGAAACTTGGGGGACTAAAACTGCAATTTTTGCAAATTTGATATGTTTTTCATCTGATTTTGATATTTTTGCATTTAAAACACATAAAACACTGATTTGTGATATTTTGATCATTTTGATGTGTTTCTGAGTGTTTTCAGATGATTTTGCAGTTTATTTTGTACAAAAATGATGAGTATTTACACACTCATCAATCCCCCACACTGAGATATTGCTAGTCCCTAGCAATGATTTGAGAAAACATAATGGATTTTAAACTCTTTACCAAAAGTCATTACTTCTGGAGTAGCCAAATGTTTCAGTTCAAGTAAGAACCATGGTACACCGATAACCATGTGATTTTGAGCAAACCACCAGCTTTCAACGGATTTGATTTTGTCTTTACCAGAAGCCGTACCCTTCTGGACTAGCCAAATCTTAGATAAATTATCAATATTATCTTTGGTGAGCTGATTACCAATTATGGATTTTCCACTGCCTTTACCACAAGCCATAATCTTGCGGGCTAGCCAACTCTTCACTTTTTAGGATATGGTGAGCTGAATACCATACAATTTTGGGCAAATTGCAAGCCGTATAAACGGATTTGAGAAATCTTTACCAAGAGCCGTTTGCTCCTGGATTAGCCAATCCTTTTGTCTTACAGACAAGGCGGACTGATAACCAAATGAGTAAGTGTAAAACACTTACTCAAAAAAAAAAAATTTGGCCAAAAACGGGGGAATTGGTATAATTATATGATAAAATTCGTGAGAATTCCCCCCCACACTTAGAAATGAATATTGCCCTCAATATTCAAAGTACCGGCGGTTATGCCGAAACAAAGAACGTAAAAGGGAAATACTACGGCCATTATTTAGAATGATTTTTTTTTTTTTTTTTTTTTTTTTTTTTTTTTTTTTATATATAACATGTGGGGCATCACCCCCACACTTAGGTGGTAGAAAGGGGTAAGAAGTCAGAAATATGGGTGAAAACCCATATGGTGTGTGCTACTGTTTTTGATTTCCGAGTCGCTAGCTTGACTCGACCCCGAATTCATTGGTTCATGGGGAAGCAAAGTGGAATAGACAATCTCCATCGGACTTTCATTCAAGATGTTTGGACAAACATTTGAAGCACGAGAAAGTTCCACACCGATGAGATATACATAGAAAGACCCGGCTCACAAATGATAAATGAAAATGCCGGGGTCAAAGATAGTGTCCTCACTCCCGAACGAGTGAAGAAGAGAGGAAGTCACCAAGTAGGTGAAGAAAAGAAGGAAGATCATGATAACAATCATAACTAGATCTTCTTCCTCGGGATTAAGTGCAGTTGCACTTATTTGGATTTTATTGGTTGAGCTCTTTGGGTTGGAAGGCATCTCGGTTGGGAGGGTGGGAAGATTTGTCATGACTATGCAAATTGAGATTCTCTCCCCCCGATCATGATTTTTGCCATCCAAGCAATCATACTCCAGCGGAGATATGATATGAGTGAATTCACTGAAGAACTCCTCGTGAAGAGTATACGGAGGTGGGACATGTGCGGTACTTCGTGGGCTATAAATATGCACCTCGTCCATTATAGTCTCCGTGTCAGACTCATCACTATCAAAGATTGGATTAACTGAATTTAGAGTAAATTCAGAATCGAATTCGAATAAGGGATTAGTGATAGTCGTATTAACTGTTGTGGAAACAACATGGTCAACATCCTCTTCTAAGTTGACGATCTCGGAATGTGGAAGTGATGCATCAATAAATTCTATGTCTTTAGAATATAAAGAATCGGCATCACTATAATCACTGTTAAAATCAGAGAAAGTCTCAACAAGATCATTTGTAAGAGGAGAAGACACATCACACTCATGGTCAAGAATTCCCTCAGACTCACTTGGGATCGGGATAAGGTTCTCAACACTAGACTTTATGAATTCGTCTGATTCCTTTTCAGGAACAGTGTCAAGATGCTCATCCCCCATGTTTAGAGAGTGAGTGGGAATATTGGGTGTGATAACAACAGACTGAGGGAGTTGAGAAATATTATCTTTAAAAGGATAAAAACTCTCCTCGTCATCATCATATAGAGCTGCCTTAAGAAATTGGGAACGCCTTAGAGCTGCTTGCTCTAGGACTAATAATTCTTCCCTAGATTTGCGAGCCTCTCGTTCTTCTCGTTCTTCGGCTAGCAATTCTCCCATGGTCTTTTCACCACTCACTTGATTCTTAAAGTTACGAATCATATCATCAAGTGTTTTCATTGCAGTTTCAAGATCTTGGGAAATTTCTTTAGGCAACGGCTCAGGTGGAGTTTGAACCGTATGGTGCTGTGGAGGTTGGAAATTGTCAAAACCGGAAGTATAGTAATTTTGATTCCACGGTTGACATTGAAAATTATTGTGAGGACCTCCACAATTTGTGCAAGAAAAATTCGGTACATTCTGAAACCATGTGTCATTAAAACTTTGATAGCACGGTTCTTGCTCAATTGAATACTGAGGAGTGTGGCTAAAATCGTTTTGAGGATGATTGGAAAAGTTCGGATAAGTGCATGAGTTTTCAGCATCCGAAGCACAAAACGAACAAAATCCATCCGTAAGATCATTTCCACACCTCTCGCAAGAACATCGTTGACATCGAAAATCAACTAACGGATCCCCACAACCATAGCAATACT
Source organism: Chrysanthemum seticuspe (assembly GCA_019973895.1). Lineage (NCBI taxonomy): Eukaryota > Viridiplantae > Streptophyta > Magnoliopsida > Asterales > Asteraceae > Chrysanthemum > Chrysanthemum seticuspe. The sequence goes on along the minus strand of BPTQ01000003.1, from coordinate 220,224,482 downwards.
GCTGATTGAACGAAAAATTTTGGGGTTGGGGTGGGTAGTCGGAGAAGTTTTTCGGCTCATTGAAAGAATTTTGATCATAAGAACATGAATTCCTCGAACCGCAAAACAAACAACTTCCGTTATGAATGTCATTACCGCATCGTTCGCACGTACACCAACGACACGGTAAACCGAAAAGCGGTTCTCCACTACCGACACAAGGAATCGATGATTCCATCAGAATTAAACGCAAAGAAGATCAAGAAGATAGAATTAAACGTTTAGAGGATACGAGAGAAAGAATCAAACGGATAACAGGGATAAGAAAAATCTTTTTGGATTTTTTGGAAAACATTATATAAAAATAGGAAGGAAAATCTTTTTGGGTTTTTGATTTTTATAAGAAAATATAAATACATACAGATGGATGGTATGAACAAAGAGTGAATATCCAAATCACTAATCTGCTAGACGGAAGATAAGCCGCATAGCTCCCCGGCAGCGGCGCCAAAAATTTGATCTGCGCAAAACCGTCAAGTTTTCTCACGCAAGCAAGAAACTTAAAACAGCTTAAGCACAGATGCAATGAAGATCTGAGGAGTATAGTGTTTCCCCGGGTCGTTATGTCCCAGCGAGCTATGCAATGGATTATCAAACGTTTAGTGATCGAGAGATTTGAACGGCAAAGGAGATTGTGGATTATTATAACTAAGGAGAAGGACATAAACTACAAGGGCTAAAATGCAAATTAAAGAAAGTTAAAAAGATAAAATCTATTAAATAAACGCTATCACTATTTTTAAAATGATGAACGTTTAAAAATTAAAACTAAAAACTTACGTTTAAAATAAAAATACGTAAACGTACAAAATAAAAAGTGAAATCTAAGAAATATAAGTCCTAAAAATATGAAAAATACATTTTTACAATCCTAATGATAAAACAAAATATTTGGAAAAAGAAAATTATTTTTATAACTAATTAATTAATTATTATAAATTAAAAACTAATTTTAACTATTTAATAATTACCTAAAATACAAGAAATTAGGAAATAAAGCTAGAAAAATAAAATTAAGACTTAGAAAAGTCTAAAATATCAAAATAGACTTTTCAAAACTATTTTTGTATTTTTCTGATTATTTTTCTATTTTTTATGAATTTAATACTATTTAAATCTAATTTAAATTGAGAAAAATACCAAATAAAAGGAGAAAAATAAGGAAAAATATTTTTTATGCTTTTTATATTTATCTTAATCTATTAAAATTGAAAAACTATTTTTTAGAACCTTTTCTCAGTTAAATGCAATTAAAGCTAATTAAAAATCATTAAAAACTGATTTTATTTAAGAAAAATACCAAACAGTAACTAAAAATTATGAAAATTTCAGGGAAATTCTAAAATAATAATCTAAAGCTGAGAAAAAGGGAAAAAGATGGGCTTATGTGGGAGAATCTGAAGCTGCTATGTAAATGAACCTAAATAAGCTAGTGAAAATTTAGCAAATAAGCACTAGGTTACATCAACTGATCAAATAAGCTAAAGTATAGTGAAACTACTCTAAGGCAACTGTCTATAGCTAATCCTAACTGCTAAAGCATTGAATACTAAAAACTTAGCTAACTGACTTCTTGAGCAAAAGCATCTAACTGACCCTAAGTTTAAGCAGTTCTATCTGCTTATCCAATAAGCTTAAGGGAAAAACAAGAGTGGAGATCTGAAGCCTACCCAGCAGAGAATACTTGTACCAATTTTTAGCAAATATGAACTAGTATTCAAGAAGCTAGAGACCAAATATAAACTGACCAAAATGGACAGTGGCTGCAACAGCAAAACAGACAAGCAGGTAAGCAAGTTTGAGCTTATAAAACTGCTTATCCAATTAGCAAATGAGAAAACCAGATAAGTGGTCTTAAAGACCACCTAGCCTACTCCTAATGTGCCAAATATCAGACCCTAGTTGCTTGAAATGGAAACTGCACAGAAGCTGCAAGTTTGGAGAAACACTAATTTTTTTTGGACAGATTTGACTTTATGACAGATTTGATGTTTGACTTTTATGAGATTCTGAGCTACTTATTTTGAATGAAACTGATGTGAATAGATTAAATACAACTAAAGTAGGCTAGCTTATCACTAAATCTACCTAAATTCAAAAGCTGTCCTACTGATTTTAACTGATGAAGAAACAAGAACAGATTAAAATGAAACTTTGACTTATGATGAATGCAGGCACAAAACAAGTACATACAAGACTAGTAATCACTATAACAAACTTAACCCAACTGATCTACCTTATTCTTTCTACCTCTAAAGCAGTTTAAAAGCCTAAACCAAACACCCCTTATCTCTACAGTTTTGCAAAGAAATTAAACCAACTGATTAACTAGCTATTGAAATAGATCAAATGGAGTTTAACTACTCTACATACCATTAAATAAACAAGACTAAACCAGATTTAAGCACAGATACATGTATAGAGCCAATTATGCAAAATGGATTGAAAAGGACAAGTGACATTCAAACTCACATGGGTCCAGCTTGGATTGCAGGCTAAAACTAGAACTATAACCACACTAATTGCTACAATTCCAACCCAAGTAAACCTCTGCATCATCCCAATATCCATTTCCAATACCAAACTGACCTTGTTTGACTTTATTTGACCAAAGTCTAAATTTGCTGGAAACTTAAATGAGAGCTTATCAATGGCTTTTGCAAGCTTAAACAAACTTATTTGAACATGAAAATAGATTGTTTGAAGCTTTTGAATGATACTTTGAGAAGGAAATTTTCAACAGTGAACATTAAATTTGGAAATTAGATGAAAACTAGAATTTATGCATCAAAAGTGGCTTACAATGGTATCTTAACTTAAAGGGAATACAAATGAACTGAAATTACAACATTGTAATTAAACTAAGACATGGATTAAAAAAAACGACATAAGAAGAATTTTTTATAAAACTAACTACTACTATGCCTGCTTCCTTCTTTCTCTTTTATACCCAATTCCTCTTTCTCTCACCTTTCTGAAAAGTTCCCACCAACAATCTGGACCATAGGATGAGTAGAAGCAATCCTGGCCCTTTAAATGTTTTTGGCGCCAATTCTAGTTTAAGCCAGCTGGGAAGGGTGTTAGGTACAAAGGTTGCATTAAATGCACCTTTGGAGGGTTGTGTTTGGAGGGGGGAAGTAGGGGTGATGATGGTTGAGTGTGACAGAAGGAGAAGCAGGTTTGTGATGATAGTAATGGTGCACCCGTGAGGTTTGGAGGGAAGGGGTGAGTCAACAAGGCATTTGACTGGTATTTTAATAACAGGAGGTCCAAAGGTAAGGCAGGGGTTCAAAAAGCTTGATGGCAGGGGTTCAAAAAGCTTGTGACAAGGGTCTAAGGAGCAAGGGGTTAATAACCACAAGGACTTAGCTTGCCATTTCTGAAATTGTAGGGACCTAGGCTGCCAATTCACAAAATTGTTTCCAAGGGCTGAAAATGACAATCTCACAAAGTACAAGGACCAAACTTGCCATTTTCACATTTTCCAGGGACTAATTCTGCCAATTTTGAAACTTGAAGGACCATTCTTGTAATTTTCTCAAACTTTTGACATTTTTCACCAAAGGACTAAATTTGACAAGTTTTGATTTTAAAAGGACCTTTGGTGACTTTACTTTTGAAATTATATGCTCAGGGACTGTTTTTGACAACTTTTGAAACTTGGGGGACTAAAACTGCAATTTTTGCAAATTTGATATGTTTTTCATCTGATTTTGATATTTTTGCATTTAAAACACATAAAACACTGATTTGTGATATTTTGATCATTTTGATGTGTTTCTGAGTGTTTTCAGATGATTTTGCAGTTTATTTTGTACAAAAATGATGAGTATTTACACACTCATCATAGTTTTCAATTAACCATGGATCGTATCAAGTTTTAAAATACAATATACTTAAAGAAACTTGGTAACGAAGCTCTGATGCCAATTGTGGAAAACTAGAAGGGGGGGGGGGTTGAATAGTTTTACCAATTAAAACTTCCTTTTAAACTATTTAGATCGACTTATGTCAATCTATTTGGTTGTGTGTGTTGGATGTTGATAAACAAGTATATAAAGATATGTAATGAAAAGATAAGAGTAAGAAGCACAAAACCACAACGCGAGTATTTATAGTGGTTCGGCTACAAGGACACCTTCCTTGCCCTACTCCACTCCCCGAGTCACCTACTCGAGAGTTTGTAAACACTACACAAATCTCCTTATGGCGGAGAAGCCTTCACAACGTCGCTTAACCTTTTTCCGGTACAAAGCTAAATACCGAGTTCTTTCACACCAAGGCGAACCATACCTAACACAACGTCGCCTACCCTTTATACGGTGCTAGGCTAACCACCGAGTTCTTTCACACCTTAGGTGAACTACACCTTCACAACGTCGCCTACCCTTTATTAGGTACTAGGCTAAGCACCTAGTTCCATTGCAATGGAGGAACTACTACCACACTACACCAACGACTAATCCCAAAGGAGATCTACTCCTTTACAACATCATCAAGGACATCAATATCCTTGGATCTAATGCTAGTCTATCTAGTACATCGAAACACACCATATCGAATGTACATCTAAGGCACCTTTCACTAATGCCTTTGACTAGATCTACAAGACACCTTTCACTAATGTCTTGTGTCTTCACTTCTAAGCACCTTTCACTAATGCTTCTTGTCTTGACTTCTAAGCACTTACCACAAGTGCTTATCCTATAGACGATAGATACCCTTCACTTATATCTTCGTCTTGACACTTGAGACACCTTTCACTAATGTCTTTAACACTACAATTCTTTGAAGAAAGAAAGGGATCATCAATAAGAGGACTTCAATAGCCTTGATGATGAGGAAGCATGGCAACTCATGGACTTGAGCTTGCTCGACTTCAAATGTGGTGATCTTGCCTTTAAGAGGAACCTAAAAGATCACACAAAAACAAAACTACAAACATAGATCTCTTGGATCTAAGATTAGTGAGATTTAACTCAGGGGAGAAAGTAAGTTAGAGAGGGGTGAGAAATAATGAAGAAATGGCTCACTATTTATAGAGGAAAAATCCTACTGTTTCCCCGGATCCCACGGATCCCTTCCACTTGGGATCCGGCTAGCACAAAGCCAGGGATCCGTGGAACGCTCCTCTTTGCCCATGGATATTTTTGGTTATGGGTCATGGGTCATGGGTTATGGGTTGATCCATGGTTTACTTTCTAGATACAATGTATCTTAAGGATACAATGAACTTGGTTAAGTGGTATAAATAAAACCGTGGGTTATGGGTCAAAACCATTAGCTAGTTTTTTACCTATTTAGTATATACTTGTTTTTACCCATTTTAGTATATACTTGTTTTTACCCATTTTAGTATATACTTAGTTAAGTATATGTTATCCCAATATGTAAACACTAGTTGTTGTACATATGTATATCTTAAGCATAAAATCACTTATACTAGTTTTAGTGTTTTATGTGAAAGCGTAAGTGTGTAAGAAAACTATTAGTTCAAACCATTTACGTATTTTATTTGTTTCCTAAAAATGATCTTACTTTTATTATCGACAAAACATTAGAAGATCGTAAAATATAAATAAACGTTTTTACGGATTATTTGTATTAACATGTGTGATCTATAATTGACGATGGCTTGTGCACACATAACAGTGTACAACCCGTACTTTTCATGAAAGGACCCTGTGGTACGCTTCAGTGCCACAATCCTTATAAAAGGAGTGAAAGCTTCTTACTTTTGAGTAAAACTAATCAAAACTTTCACTTTCAAAGTTTTGCTCATAAGAACAAGTACTTCCCCTCATGTTTTCAAAACCTCGAAAGTTTATATCACTTGTTGAGGGGGAGTATTTGCTTAAAACTTTGTTCACAAATTGTTCTTCATGGTAATCTTCCCACAAAACTCGAAATGGTCATATTCGATATCAAAATTTCGTCAAAAATAACATTTATATGCCATTTTTGAGGGGGAGAAAATTATGTGATAAGAAATATTTTGTGAATTGCTATTGCATCTTTGTGTTAAAATACTTAACCAATGAATTGACGAGCTCTTAAATGTCAGTAACTTGAAAAGACTTGTCCGGAACAGGTAATAATTTCAAACTAGTTCGCTCGTGATGTAAACGTGTCTCGCAAAGGACTTGTCTTAGTAGAATGTACCATTCGAGAAACTCTTGGTAGACATGAACCTTGACAAGTCAAACCTCTTCTCCAAGGAGTGTTTACAACTTCAAGCTAACCTAGTCAGTGATGTAACCGTGTCTCGCATGGAATTGTCTATCTTGAGTTGATCAATTCAAAAGTGCGCGCTCTTCTCTCACCGTGCAGATCTCTGTCAAAATACTTAAGCACGTGTAGAGGGGGAGTATTTCTGCAATATACAAAACTCTTTCAGTGGTACAAAATGTTTTAATCATAACCACTTTGAGAGATTTTTTCATGAAAATGGTTTTATGGCAACATAGGTTAGTCATGAAGTTATAATGTGACTAAAGTTAGGAATAACCGTCCTATGATCCGCCAGAGCCGGAGGGATCTACCCAAGGACACCACCAATGGTTAGAATTTAGAAGTCCTTAGGTATGATTATAAAAAGGAGAAAATGAGAATTGGAGAAAGAAGGAGTTGAAGAATTAAAAAGAAAAGTAAAGAAAAGGGTGAAAAGAAATAGCCCTCCAGATTATTCAACTTAGGGCAGACACCGGGTTCAATTCATATGCTACTGGTTGTCACTAGATGACACCGGTATTAAAGATTAAAGTCGTCATGGACCCAGTGACGCATACACTAAACCTTCTTAGCCACTCAAGTTTCTCTCAATAGAAGCTTGTTTCATTCTCACAGGGAACCCTACATAAACTATCGACTTTCTCTTAGAGATTGCTGGTATTGAAGAAGGAGACCTGATGAGTGCTTATTCACTCATCATTTTTGGTCAAATCTGAACTGCAAAACATCTAAAAACACTCCGAAATGCATCAAAATACTGAAAATATCTCAAAATTGTGTTTTATATGTTTCAGATGCAAAATTATCGAAAACAAATGAAAAACGAACAAAGTTTGCATAATTGGCAGTTTCAGTCCCCTAACTTTTAAAAATGGCAACTTTAGTCCCTGGAATTTCAAAGATTGACAGAATTTACCCTTGGACATTTTAAATTGGAAAAATAATATTTTTTAGTCCTTTGGTAATTCTAATTCGTCATTTTTGGTCTTTATAAGAATTTTTGGAAAATTACAATTTCAGTCCTTCAAGTTTCAAAAATTGGCAATTGTGATCCTTGGATTATTGGAAATAGCAAGTTAGGCCCTTGGACTATAACTTCATAATTTACAGCTTTGGTCCCTGGATTTTCAGAATTACACAATGGGTCCCTAGTGTTGAAATTGGATTCAAATCCAATCCTTGGTCTATTATTTATCCCAAGCCCAATGTTTAACCCACGACCCGGTCCAATACCCACTACCCGGTCAAAGTATTAACCCAACCCCTGTCTTCCCTGTCTTCCCGCCCAAACAGTTTCCTAGAAACCCACCTCTTCCCCTTTCTCTCTAACCCATAAACCCTAGCTGCTCCTTTATCCAATACCCAAAACACTCAACCTCAAGCATTTTTTTTTACCCAGCTACATCAAAACCTAAATCACCTTCAACCCTTTACCCGGATTTTCCCAAAACCCAAACCCACTACCCCTCTTCCCCAAGTTCCAACTCAGCAATCCCAGCTTCAAAAGACCAGTGGATGGCTAAGATTAAGTCTGTTTGGTACCTACTTGTTCAATGGCCAGGATTGAATGAAGAAAGCACACATTTGGTTTTTGCTTGGCTGCCCTCACAGGAGAAACACAAGAGTGAAGAGATTGAAGACCCTAGATCCTTAGTTGTAGTATAAATAGTGGTTGTAAGCCATAGTTATAAGGCACCCTTTGCTTAGTTTTAAAAATTAGTTTTCCATTTTTCTTTTGTAATGAAATTCTCCAGTTAATGAAAAGGATTTGTTTTATATTGGTTACTGTTTATTTTAGAGTTGTAATAGTTGTTATCATTAATTCTCATTAGTCAAATTTTAGCTTTAAAAGATCTTCAAAGTTTATTGTATTACATCTGTTCAAGAAAGAGTTTCACCATAAATGTATGTTGGGGTCAGGTTTGTCTAATGGTCAAAAACCATCTTTTACCCACTTTGACTTGGTTAGTCAAACTTTATTTTGTGTTTAAAAGCTAGATTGGGTCATTAGAAGATGATACAAAAAAGGTTGTGCAAGTCTAGTTTGAAAAAAAAAAGGGTTCTGTGTGACCTGACCTGCTGTTCAAATGGATTTTGAAACAAGTTCTCGTAGGTTAAATAGTCTAAAATTTACTTCTTTTGTTACTTGATGTACCCGTCTAAATATGTTTTAGGTTCATTTGCTATTAGGATGCTCATAATCTAGTTGGATTCGCTTTCAAAAATTGATCTTAGCTCATGTTTTGTCCTGTCTCAGCAACTGAACAGGTCACTAAGACCTGATCTTATCAAATTTTTAAACGATCTCCAGCTCATTCTTGGACCCAAATTTGTTTTTCTTGTATCGTTGTTAGTCTAACTTTTTTGTTGTAGCTTTTGTTAGCTTTGGAAATCACTCTTGCAGCTTAAAAATTAAGCCCAAAGGAGGACCTCGGGCTGTTTGGAGCAGCCTGCTCACTGATGAATGCAGGTCACTTTAATTCTCTTCCTTTAGCTTATCATTAATAGTTGTTAGTAGAGTTAGTTAGGATTAAAGTTGTTTAGGTTAACAAGTCTAGGATTTAGCTTAAGTAGTCTCCATTAGTGCTTATTTAGAGTAAGCTTAGTGATCCTTTTTAGGCTAGCTTAGTATTAAGATTTCCTAGATCAACTGTTAAAGCCAACTGATTTCCCCATCATTTCGTTGATTTCAGCTTATTTTAGACAGAATATAGCATGTGTTAGCTTATTTTTGTATCCCTTAACTTATCAAGTGATTTTCATAGATTAGTTAGGCCTAAGAAAGTAGCTAAAGGGTGTTTGGGTTAGCTACCTGTTGTGATTTCAAAAGGAGTGTTTGTTTGCTTACTGTCCAGCTCAGCCACAATAAGCTGTTTATAACAGCTAATTGTAAGTTTTCAAAGAAAGAGTTTTCACAAAAAAATGCTTATTACTGTGTTCTTCACAAGTTCCAAAAGAAAAATCTAAAAACAAAAAAGTTTTGCAAAAACTGGCATAGCTGGGACTCGAACCCACGCCACCCAGCTCACACACACACGTCTTACCAGTTGCCCTTGGGACTTGTCTCATTCATTTGTTGCACCATCAAATCATTTAAGGCAGTTTGGCAGTTTAGCTTCAAGTACTTATTCGGCTTATTTTTAGCTTATTCCTCAAAGCACCACCCACGTTTTTTATTTTTCTTAGAACCAGTAATACTTGGAGTACTTTTAGTGAATTTTTCAGATTTTTCAACATTAGTTTTATATTTTTAATCATTTAATTAGTGTTAAATAGTTTTTAATTCGTAGTAATTATTTTAAAAGTCAAAAAAATACCCGGTCTTTTTCTAAATTTATTTTTAGTCAATTAGGACGTAGGAAAATTGATTTCACACTCGTAGCCCTTAAATTGCAAAACTTTTACGTTTATGGCTCGGGTTGTTTCCCGGTTTTTACGTTTTTACGTTTTTGCACCCTAGGACTTAGTGTAGCTTCGTTTTATCATTTATTAGGCTTAGTAGTAGTTAGTTTGTAGTTTATTAGGGTTCCCTTGCCCTAATTACCTTCCCGTTAATTAAATTGTAGAATTCGTAATCAAACATATAATTAAAAAACCAATTCAAGTTCGAATCACGAAACTCAACGAATCCTTCCATTCACACCTCGTTGGGACACGACCCGGGAAATCACTTTTCCGGTATCACTTTTATCACACCCGTGAGGTTTGGCACGTTGACCTTTTTCCTAAAGGGTTAATTTGTCGAATTTTACGGATAATTTGATATATTGATATTGTGTTTGTTTTCACCACTCACTTCACAACGAATCAAATTTTGGCGCCGCTGCCGGGGAGGTGTGTTGCGACAATATCGTGAAGTTTTTACGATTAGTGACTTGAAGAACCTTCCTCGTGAAGTTATTGTTTTCAAAAATACAAAAATACAAAAATATTTTTCTTTTCTTTGTATATATATGTAAAAGATTAAAAATACAAAAAGATTTTCCTTGTTGTTTTAAATAAATAGAAGACACAATCAATATAACATTCTCAACTGAGGTGTTATCATTATAAGTTCCCGAACAAAAGATTTAAAACTTGCCTTTGTGTCGCTCGTGTTTTGGTTTACTTTTATCGGTTTAACAAACTGTGTGAGGGGTATAAGGACGGCCTGACATTAAATTGCGGCTGAAAAGAGACGGGTTTTTAATAAGCTTCGCGCTGACCTACAAAGTCTCTCCGCTCCTTTGTGCGTTTTACTTATAGAAGTGATCATTTCACGTGGGATTATTGGTTTAAGTTCACTGTCGTTTTGCCTCGATATTGTTTTAATTGGATTTGTTATTATAAAACCCAAAAAGATTCTTCTTTCCCCATTTTCATAATTCTCTTGTTTCCTCAAGTTACGTCTAGTGCATGTGCACTCGTTCTTCTAGATCATTGAGCCATTTTCGTGATCTAGTAGAAATTCCTAGAAGACGTTCTCATAGACGTGCTGCCCGAATAGTCGAACCCGAGATTCGTACTATTCCAAACAACAACATGGCAGACGAACGAACTATGGCGGAAATGCTCCAGGCACCCACCGAGGGTTATGGAGATGCCATTGTTTTACCACCAATCAATTCTGATCACTTTGAATTGAAGACGCATTTGATCCAACTTGTGTCTACGAATCAATTCCACGGGTTTGATCGAGAAGACCCGTATGCACACATCCGTTGGTTTAACAAGTTGACCTCAACTATCAATTACAAGGATGTGCCACAAAAAGTGATCAAATTGATGCTATTTCCGTTCTCTCTTGAGGGGGCAGCCCGGATTTGGCTGGAAAAAGAACCCCCTCGATCCATCGAAACTTGGGAGGATCTTGTTCAAAAGTTTGTCAATTATTTCTTTCCTCCATCAAAGACAACTAATCTTAAAAATGAAATTTCTGGATTTCGTCAAAATTTCGATGAAAACTTTGGAGAGGCATGGGAGAGATTCAAAGATCTCCTCAGGAAATGCCCCCATCATGAATTCACGGAGCTTCAACAAGTTAATATCTTTTATAATGGGTTGAACGGTAACGATCAAGATTCTTTGAACGCAGCCGCAGGTGGCAATATCTTGAATCGTAAGCCTAAAGATGTGATTGAGATTTGCGAAATAAAATCAAAAGTTCCTATTTCTCGCAACAAAGGCAATATTCCGAACACTCCTGCTTCTTCATCCGGTAACTCTTCCGAGTTAGCCGCTCCGTTAGCCGCTCTAACGGACATCATCCGTTGTATGATGAAAGAGGTAAAGGAAATCAAAAGCGAAATTCATAAGCCGGAACCAATCAATGCCGTGAACAAGGTGTGTGAAACTTGTAGTGGTCCACACGCGTATTATGATTGTCCAGCAACCGATGCTTCTTTTTACCAAGCTCCCGTAGCTTCTGTAAACCACAATCAATACCGACCACAAGCTGATCCTCAATACCGTGCACCTAGCGGTATGACACCACCTGGTTTTCCTCCTGTGCAAAACCATGGCAATCAGAATCGTTTTGTTCCAAATCAAGGACAAAACTTCAATAACTCTCAAAATTTCAATCAGAACCGGAACAATTTCAACCAACCATATCAAGCTCCAAATCAACAAAGTTATCAACAACCTTCTCAAGCTCCCCTTCCAAATGACTTCATGAAAATTACTGAGTCAAGCATACGTTCAATGCAAACTCAGATCAATAACATGAGAGTTGAGCTAAAAAAGGAAATTGATACCACAATGTCTCGGCAGATAAATGAGTTGAAGAATATGATGAGCAGTTTCATGAACATGAATATGAACAAAGCTTCGCCATCTTCTGGAGGACTCCCAAGCAATACAGTTCCAAATCCAAATGCCGAGTTGAAAGCCGTCACCACTCGTAGTGGTAAGACGCACAATGGACCTTCGACTCCAATGCCTCCTCCACCAGGAGCAATGAGTCAAGTTACCAAGGATACAACGGACAAGGTGCATTTCTCAAGCCCACGAAGTACCGCACACGTCCCACCTTCGGTAGTCCAAGCTTTAAGTCCGGAACCCGAAGTTCCGAAGACCAATTCTGAGCCAGAAATGACTTCCGTCCCGGCTCAAAAGTCTAGTCAGCTTCCTTACCCATCAAGATTGCATGATGAGAAGCTCAAAGACAAAACCAAAGAGCAAATGGAAAAAATTTTCCAAATTTTCAATGAACTGCACTTTGATATAAGCTTCGTTGATGCTCTCGTTCTAATGCCCAAATTTGCATCCACGCTTAAAGGCTTGCTGAGCAACAAAGATAAGTTATCTGAGATGGCTAAAACCCCTCTCAATGAGCAATGCTCAGCGGTCATTCTCAAGAAGCTTCCCAAAAAGCTTGAAGACCCCGGCAGGTTTTTAATCCCGTGTGATTTCTTGGGGATGGTTCAATGCTCCGCCTTGGCCGATCTTGGCGCGAGCATTAACCTCATGCCACTCTCAGTATGGAAGAAACTGTCTCTTCCTAAACTTACATCCACTTGTATGACACTCGAGCTAGCGGACCGTACCCAAACTCGTCCACTTGGGATAGCCGAGGATGTCGTGGTGAAAGTAGGAAAGTTTCACTTTCCTACTGACTTTGTTGTAGTAGACTTTGATGCAGATCCTAGAGTTCCCCTCATCTTAGGGAGAGCTTTCTTGAGAACGAGCCGTGCTCTAATCGATGTATTTGCTGAAGAGTTGACTATACGGTTGACAACGAAGAACTCACGTTTAATATCAACCAGAACTCCAAACCTCTATACAAACATAGTGTTGCCACAATTGATCAAAAATCTGAAAGAATCAATGCAACACTCTCAAATTTCACGGTTAAGAGGAGTCATAAAAAACATGCTGAGCTAAAAGCTTTGAAAATCAACCCTGGTTCAAACAAATGGTTTGATAGTTGTACCAAGGAAGTCCAGAGTGTTCTTGATGACGATGATCTAGAATCGGAGACTTTATCGGAAGTGGTGGAAATTGCTAGCTCTAAGAGCACACCACTTGTCCCACCTCCGGAATCAGTTTATCGTATTGAGTTTGTTAACTCTGTGAATGAAACCAAACTCTCTTCTGTTTCATCTGGATTGGATGATGATGTTTCTGATCCAATGGGAGACATTCTTCCCATTGAAGAATTGCTCAACAATGATCCATCATCCCCTAGTCTCATTATTTCTGACTCTTCCATCCCTTCTCTCACTCCGGATGAGGAAGATGACAACTTTTGGAATGAAGTCGATGCCTTTCTTAGTGATGAGTCGATTCCAACAGGAATTGATAATACTTACTTTGATTCGGAGGGATCCTTTTTCTGGAAAATCTGTTGATTGAAGAACCATTTCCAACCCTCCCTACCGGAAATTCTGTTGACAATCACCACACAAAATTCAAGACTAAGCTTAAAAATGTCCAAAATGGTGATTTGCTTTTTACTGATAAGGAATGGACTTGCATTCTCATGCACATCTTTATTCCATTCTTCACAGATGGTGTGGTTGCTCTTTCCCTTTTCTCTTTCGGGAATGAGGACACCATCTTTGACCCCGGTATCATCCTTTATAGTTTCTACTATTAACAATACCGCGGTTGTATCTCGTCGGTGTGGAACTTTCTGATGTTCATATGTTTATTAACACTGTGAACGAAAGTCCGATCGAGATTGGTTTTCCACGTTGCTTCCCCAAGAACAAATGAATACGGGGTCGAGTCAAGCTAGCGACTCGGGAATCAAAAACAGTAGCACGCTATATGGGTTTTCACCCGTATTTCTGACTTCTTTCTATTTTCTACCACCCTAGTGTGGGGGAGTTGCCCCCCGCTGTTGTATATAAGTTTTCTAAAAAAAAAAAATCAAATAATGGCCGTAGTATTTCCCTTTTACGTTCTATGTTTCGGCATAACCGCCGGTACTTTGAATATTGAGGGCAATATTCATTTCTAGTGTGGGGGGGGGGGGGGAGATTCTCGCGAATTTTATCATATGTATTACCATCTTATTCCCCCATTTTTGGCCAAATTTTTTTTGGAGTAAGTGTTTTGCACTTACTCAGCTTTCGGTTATCAGTCCGCCATGTCTAATAAACAAAAGGATTGGCTAATCCAGGAGCAAACGGCTCTTGGTAAAGATATCTCAAATCCGTTGACGGCTTGCAATTTGCCCAAAATTGTATGGTGTTCAGCTCACCATATCTTTAATTAGTGAAGAGTTGGCTAGCCCGCAAGTTTATGGCTTGTGGTAAAGGCAGTTGGAAATCCATAATTGGTAATCGACTCACCAAAGATAATATTGATAATTTATCTAAGAGTTGGCTAGTCCAGAAGCAAACGGCTTCTGGTAAAGACAAATCAAAACCGTTGAAAGCTGGTGATTTGCTCAAAATCATATGGTTATCAGTGTACCATAGTTCTTACTTGAACTAAAACATTTGGCTACTCCAGAAGTAATGGCTTTTGGTAAAGAGATTCAAATCCATTAAGTTTTCTCAAAAGATTGCTAGGGACTAGCAATGGTTCAGTGTGGGGGATTTGATGAGTGCTTATTCACTCATCATTTTTGGTCAAATCTGAACTGCAAAACATCTAAAAACACTCCGAAATGCATCAAAATACTGAAAATATCTCAAAATTGTGTTTTATATGTTTCAGATGCAAAATTATCGAAAACAAATGAAAAACGAACAAAGTTTGCATAATTGGCAGTTTCAGTCCCCCAACTTTTAAAAATGGCAACTTTAGTCCCTGGAATTTCAAAGATTGACAGAATTTACCCTTGGACATTTTAAATTGGAAAAATAATATTTTTTAGTCCTTTGGTAATTCTAATTCGTCATTTTTGGTCTTTATAAGAATTTTTGGAAAATTACAATTTTAGTCCTTCAAGTTTCAAAAATTGGCAATTGTGATCCTTGGATTATTGGAAATAGCAAGTTAGGCCCTTGGACTACAACTTCATAATTTACAGCTTTGGTCCCTGGATTTTCAGAATTACACAATGGGTCCCTAGTGTTGAAATTGGATTCAAATCCAATCCTTGGTCTATTATTTATCCCAAGCCCAATGTTTAACCCACGACCCGGTCCAATACCCACTACCCGGTCAAAGTATTAACCCAACCCCTGTCTTCCCTGTCTTCCCGCCCAAACAGAACCCTAGAAACCCACCTCTTCCCCTATCTCTCTAACCCATAAACCCTAGCTGCTCCTTTATCCAATACCCAAAACACTCAACCTCAAGCATTTTTTTTACCCAGCTACATCAAAACCTAAATCACCTTCAACCCTTTACCCGGATTTTCCCAAAACCCAAACCCACTACCCCTCTTCCCCAAGTTCCAACTCAGCAATCCCAGCTTCAAAAGACCAGTGGATGGCTAAGATTAAGTCTGTTTGGTACCTACTTGTTCAATGGCCAGGATTGAATGAAGAAAGCACACATTTGGTTTTTGCTTGGCTGCCCTCACAGGAGAAACACAAGAGTTAAGAGATTGAAGACCCTAGATCCTTAGTTGTAGTATAAATAGTGGTTGTAAGCCATAGTTATAAGGCACCCTTTGCTTAGTTTTAAAAATTAGTTTTCCATTTTTCTTTTGTAATGAAATTCTCCAGTTAATGAAAAGGATTTGTTTTATATTGGTTACTGTTTTTTTTAGAGTTGTAATAGTTGTTATCATTAATTCTCATTAGTCAAATTTTAGCTTTAAAAGATCTTCAAAGTTTATTGTATTACATCTGTTCAAGAAAGAGTTTCACCATAAATGTATGTTGGGGTCAGGTTTGTCTAATGGTCAAAAACCATCTTTTACCCACTTTGACTTGGTTAGTCAAACTTTATTTTGTGTTTAAAAGCTAGATTGGGTCATTAGAAGATGATACAAAAAAGGTAGTGCAAGTCTAGTTTGAAAAAAAAAAAGGGTTCTGTGTGACCTGACCTGATGTTCAAATGGATTTTGAAACAAGTTCTCGTAGGTTAAATAGTCTAAAATTTACTTCTTTTGTTACTTGATGTACCTGTCTAAATATGTTTTAGGTTCATTTGCTATTAGGATGCTCATAATCTAGTTGGATTCGCTTTCAAAAATTGATCTTAGCTCATGTTCTGTCCTGTCTCAGCAACTGAACAGGTCACTAAGACCTGATCTTATCAAATTTTTAAACGATCTCCAGCTCATTCTTGGACCCAACTTTGTTTTTCTTGTATCGTTGTTAGTCTAACTTTTTTGTTGTAGCTTTTGTTAGCTTTGGAAATCACTCTTGCAGCTTAAAAATTAAGCCCAAAGGAGGACCTCAGGCTGTTTGGAGCAGCCTGCTCACTGATGAATGCAGGTCACTTTAATTCTCTTCCTTTAGCTTATCATTAATAGTTGTTAGTAGAGTTAGTTAGGATTAAAGTTGTTTAGGTTAACAAGTCTAGTATTTAGCTTAAGTAGTCTCCATTAGTGCTTATTTAGAGTAAGCTTAGTGATCCTTTTTAGGCTAGCTTAGTATTAAGATTTCCTAGATCAACTGTTAAAGCCAACTGATTTCCCCATCATTTCCTTGATTTCAGCTTATTTTAGACAGAATATAGCATGTGTTAGCTTATTTTTGTATCCCTTAACTTATCAAGTGATTTTCATAGATTAGTTAGGCCTAAGAAAGTAGCTAAAGGGTGTTTGGGTTAGCTACCTGTTGTGATTTCAAAAGGAGTGTTTGTTTGCTTACTGTCCAGCTCAGCCACAATAAGCTGTTTATAACAGCTAATTGTAAGTTTTCAAAGAAAGAGTTTTCACAAAAAATGCTTATTACTGTGTTCTTCACAAGTTCCAAAAGAAAAATCTAAAAACAAAAAAGTTTTGCAAAAACTGGCATAGCTGGGACTCGAACCCATGCCACCCAGCTCACACACACACGTCTTACCAGTTGCCCTTGGGACTTGTCTCATTCATTTGTTGCACCATCAAATCATTTAAGGCAGTTTGGCAGTTTAGCTTCAAGTACTTATTCGGCTTATTTTTAGCTTATTCCTCAAAGCACCACCCACGTTTTTTATTTTTCTTAGAACCAGTAATACTTGGAGTACTTTTAGTGAATTTTTCAGATTTTTCAACATTAGTTTTATATTTTTAATCATTTAATTAGTGTTAAATAGTTTTTAATTCGTAGTAATTATTTTAAAAGTCAAAAAAATACCCGGTCTTTTTCTAAATTTATTTTTAGTCAATTAGGACGTAGGAAAATTGATTTCACACTCGTAGCCCTTAAATTGCAAAACTTTTACGTTTATGGCTCGGGTTGTTTCCCGGTTTTTACGTTTTTACGTTTTTGCACCCTAGGACTTAGTGTAGCTTCGTTTTATCATTTATTAGGCTTAGTAGTAGTTAGTTTGTAGTTTATTAGGGTTCCCTTGCCCTAATTACCTTCCCGTTAATTAAATTGTAGAATTCGTAATCAAACATATAATTAAAAAACCAATTCAAGTTCGAATCACGAAACTCAACGAATCCTTCCATTCACACCTCGTTGGGACACGACCCGGGAAATCACTTTTCCGGTATCACTTTTATCACACCCGTGAGGTTTGGCACGTTGACCTTTTTCCTAAAGGGTTAATTTGTCGAATTTTACGGATAATTTGATATATTGATATTGTGTTTGTTTTCACCAATCACTTTACACGAACCAAGACCCTCTCCCTAGTCTCCGCTCAGGAAAACCAAAGTGCACTATTGAGTCTAGAGCCACGAGATTCATCAAAAGATCTCTTAGGTACACTTGACAATTCATCGCTTGTCGTTCAAAAATAAGAACAAAAGTGATACATTATCGAGTCCTTCACAGATCTTAGCAATCTGTCGAGAACATTTATGAGAGGTTCACACATGTGATCCTCAGTGATTGAATGGAAATTCCTGCCAGGGTCAACATCAAACAACCCTGACAGCAGGTAACTTCGGTAACTCCTTGTGGGTTACGCTTAGTGTGTCTCAAACGGTCTACAGTCGTGGGGTGATGCTTTGGTGTACCTCAGCGACTCACCTGAACTGTAGGTGTACCTCGGTACATCGCGTTATCTCACTTGT
Organism: Chrysanthemum seticuspe; assembly: GCA_019973895.1. Lineage (NCBI taxonomy): Eukaryota > Viridiplantae > Streptophyta > Magnoliopsida > Asterales > Asteraceae > Chrysanthemum > Chrysanthemum seticuspe. Next base: position 220,206,151 of record BPTQ01000003.1, on the reverse strand, counting down.
GGGACTCCAGTTCAGGAACAGCCTCTGTGAGAATTAGAGACGTGTTTTCACACTATGCTGTTAACACACTCGAAGTTCAAACTTGTAAGTGCTGGATTATTTCTAAACCATGTTTTATGTTTTCTTCTTACGGATGCTCGCGGGAGGAAAAGATCGTGCAGATTCTTCACATGCTCATACCAACAACAACACTAATTGAAGTTCTCCCCAAAGGCAACACAAAGTCAGAATGATTCTTCGTCAAAGTCAAAGAATCTACAAAGGTTAAAGACTAAGAGAACTACATCAGTACTGAAATTCAACGTTAAAGAGCATGTAAGCATGTTGGAGAAAGACGTGGAGACACTGGAGCAACGAAGCGGACCTGATGCAGATAACCACAACATACTATCACTACCACCACAAAGAACAAAGATCAAAGAACAAAGAAAATAAAGACGTCAAAGCTGAAAAACTTCAAAGTAAACAAGATCCCTACACTGGGGAGATTGTTGGAATCAAGACACTTCTTCTCACAAGAAAGAAGAATGTCAGAAGAAGTCAAAGCTACTATTACATCAGCACCTTCAACGTTTAAACATCACTTTAATTATTAATCACCAACACTTAGGGGGAGATTGTTGGAATCACTCCTAAACTAGATTACAAGTGTTAGTAATTAATATGTAATAGTTAGCTTAATTAGGCTTTTATGTTAGTACTTAAGGCAAGGCTTATGTAGAAAGCCCATAAGCTCCTTCCCTATAAATAGTCTTGTAAACCTTAACTTGAAGGTTGGTTGTTCATTTACTTTCATTCTCTACGCATAACTTGTCTTAATATTCATACGTGTGTGTTTGTATTTGTTCAACCGATCTCTCCTCATCTCTACTTCTTATATTGATGCTTGTGTACAAACATGGTGACCTAACAGTTTGGCATTAAATTATCTGTCCGGTTCTGAGTCATATTATAGGGTTGATGTTTATTCATTCATAATTGTCATTTACTTTTTACTTCTCTTAGAAATTTCTCCCTTTCTTTTGCAGTTGTCAATATGTCAGAGTACCTTGAGCTCCCTGATTGGAAAGGGACGATTGTGAGTAAGGGTCCTCTTGTTGATCCAAATCAGGTCAAACCAAATAGGATCACTGATCCACTGGTTTTTGGAGAGCCTATTCCACCCAAAGATACAATGACTCACCGGGCTGAAGAAGCGGACCTTAAGGTAGTCGCGGCTCGCGAGAAGAAAGAGAGGGAAAATGCTGCCCGTCTTGCGGCCAAAAAAAGAGGAGAAGGGACCTCAGGTGTGCAGAACAAAAAGAAGAAAAGGCGGACCGCACACGTGGAAACTATCTCTTCTGGCTCGCCAATACATGATGTTGAACCTCTGAATCAGGCTGCTCCTGGGAACGGCCAAGGGTTGGTGCTGAGATCAACCCGGAGCAAGAGAACCTTGACGTTGTTGTTGGGGGTGGTGCCGGGGAAATTCCTTTTGATGAAGGGATGGGTGATAACACAGATAGGAGCCTCCAGCCAGCGCCCACTCCTCGTCCTGATGAAGGTGGTCAATCCCCACCGAGGGATTCTCTTCCCCACGACTTCGACGGTAAATACATAAAGATGTCCTTTTTCAAATTTCCTTGGTAATCATTGTTTACTCATTGTGACTTATTCTTGTATGTTTTCAGGTCATTCGGCTCATCATTCCGATCGCTCAAGGCGCATAGAGAATGTTAATACAAATAAGCCGTAAAAACGTTTATTTATATTTTACGATCTTCTAAAGTTTTGTCGATAACAAAAGTAAGATCATTTTAACGAAACAAATAAAATATGTAAATGGTTTGAACTAATAGTTTTCTAACACACTTACGCTTTCACATAAAACACTAAAACAAGTATAAGTGATTTTACGCTTTAGATATACATATGTATAACAACTAATGTTTACATATTGGGATAACATATACTTAACTAAGTATACACTAAAATGGGTAAAAACAAGTATATACTAAAATGGGTAAAAACAAGTATATACTAAATAGGTAAAAACTAGCAAATGGTTTTGACCCATAACCCATGGTTTTATTTATACCACTTAACCAAGTTCATTGTATCCTTAAGATACATTGTATCTAGAAAGAAAACCATGGATCAAACCATAACCCATGACCCATGACCCATAACCAAAAACACCTATGGGCAAAGAGGAGCGTTCCACGGATCCCTGGCTTTGTGCTAGCCGGATCCCAAGTGGAAGGGATCCGTGGGATCCGGGGAACAGTAGAGAATTTTCTCTATAAATAGTGAGCCATTTCTTCATTATTTCTAACCCCTTTCAATCCTTTTCTAACACACTTTCTCCCCTGAGTTAAATCTCACTAACCTTAGATCCAAGAGATCTATGTTTGTAGTTTTGTTTTTGTGTGATCTTTTAGGTTCCTCTTAAATGCAATATCACCACCTTTGAAGTCGAGCAAGATCAAGTCGTTGGTGTAGTGTGGTAGTAGTTCCTCCATTACAATGGAACTAGGTGCTTAGCCTAGTACCTAATAAAGGGTAGGCGACGTTGTGAAGGTGTAGTTCACCTTGGTGTGAAAGAACTAGGTACTTAGCCTAGTACCTTATAAAGGGTAGGCGACGTTGTGTAGGTTTGGTTCACCTTGGAGTGAAAGAACCTGGTGGTTAGCCTAGCATCGGAAAAAGGGTAGGCAACGTTGTGAAGGCTTCTCCGCCATAAGGAGATTGGTGTAGTGATTACGAACTCTCGAGTAGGTGACTCGGGGAGTGGAGTAGGGCAAGGAAGGTGTCCTTGTAGCCGAACCACTATAAATACTTGCGTTGTGGTTTTGTGCTTCTTACTCCTATCTTTTCATTACTTATCTTTATATGCTTGTTTATCAACATCCAACACACACATCCAAATAGATTGACATAAGTCGATCTAAATAGTTTAAAAGGAAGTTTTAATCGACAAAACTATTCAACCCCCCCTTCTAGTTTTCCACAATTGGCATCAGAGCTTCGTTACCAAGTTTCTTGAAGTATATTGTACTTTAAAAACTTAATACGATCCATGGTTAATTGAAAACTACAAAGAAGGTTTTTCATAAAAACAAACACCATGTCTTTTAAAACTATATGTTTGGATGTTGATTCGATAACAACATTTTTTTTATATATATATTTTTTTTTTGTTTGCACTAATCTTCCTTGTCATGTTGATTAGTACAAACTCATACCCACTAAGCTTTAGGAGTCGCTTGGTAACAAGAATATCTTCCTTAAGAAGGTATCTTAAACGCAAAGGAGCAGGAATAGTCTAAGTGACATTTGCCGTGTCATTTGTAAAGACATTCCTAAGTGCGCTAAAGGTATGATTCTCTTTTTACTTTGCTTGATAATTAAGTATACCTATTTAGGTATTTATATGTTTATCTTTTGTGCAAATTACATGTTTTACATGAAGCTTCATTAGGAAGCCTTTTTCCTTCATACGTGTCTTATTTCTCGTCTAAAGTCGTGGTATATAAAAACTTACGTTTTGTTTTCTTTTAATCCAATAATAAAACAAAACACGAATTTCAAAAATTCCTCCTTCCCTATAAAAACTCCCACCGTCGACCTATCTATCAAATCCTCACTTTTTTCAAATCTTCCAATTTCAAAAATTTCCTCTCACTCAAAAACTTCATCTTCCTCCTCATTCCATCTCAACCGAAACCAAGAAGATCCATCATCAACATGGTTTACATCGCACTCGTGCTCATCGCCCTAACACTCATCGCACTTGTGTTCCCTATGATGAAGTTCACATATGGAGATATTTACTTTGTGTTGTTAATCTACATTGGGATCATATACCCAATCCTTTGTATCATCCTTAGCATTGAAATGCAATATTACTAATAATCTTGTTATCTTTGTTATTATTTATTTTCTTGTGATTTATGTGCTTCGTGATACATTAGAAGTCATGAATGCATGCTAAAAGAAAATGTAGGATAAAACACTTCTCGTGGTATAAAAACTGTAAAACCTATGTTTTATCAAAACTGTTTCTGTTACTACAGATCCACGGATCCCGAAAGTTATACTAGCCGGATCCCTTTTGAAAAGGAACCGTGGGATCCGTCCTACTGGAGAACAGTTTTTCATGCAAATTAAAAACCATTTTTTTTGAAGTAATACTCCACTAGAATGTCAAAACCATAAGTGAGTCAAGTGTCTTTCTTGTTTAAAAACCATTGTTAATAAAAATCTAATAAAAACGTTAGATAATTATAGGTCGACCATAAACATCACCTCTCATTAACCCATCACTTATATAGGTTCAACTATGTCGCATGTATATTGATTCGTGCAAAACCGTCAAGTTTTCTCACACAAACCGGCCACTTGTGAATGGCCGACCGTAAGAAACTTAAAACGGTTCAGAAACAAACTCAATGAAGATCAGGGGAGTATAGTGTTTCCCCGGGTCGTTATGTCCCAGCGAGCTATGCGAAGAATCACCAAACGTATAGTGATCGAGAGATTTGAACAGAAAAAGGGATTTGAATGATTATAACTACAGAAAAAGTCTATAAATTACAACGGCTTAAATGCAAATTAAAGAAAGTTAAAAAGATAAAAAAAAATATTAAATAAACGCTATCACTATTTGCAAAATGATGAACGTTTAAAACTTAAGACTTACGTTTAAATAAAATTACGTAAACGTACAAAATAAAAAGTGAGATTTAAGAAATAAAAGACCTAAAAATATGAAAATGACATTTTTACAAACCTAATGATAAAAGAAAAATTTAGAAAAAGAAAATTATTTTTATAACTATTTAATTAATTATTATTAATTAAAAACTAATTTTAACTATTTAATAAAAGCCTAAAATACAAGAAAATGGGAAATAAAGCTAGAAAAATAAAATTATGACTTAGAAAAATCTAAAATAACAAAATAGAATTTTCAAAACTATTTTTGTATTTTTCTGATTATTTTTGTATTTTATAGGAATTAAAAACTATTTAAAACTACTTAAATTACTTAAAAATACAAATTTAACTAAGAAAAATCTAGAAAAATATTTTTTTGACTTTTTATATTTATCTTAATTTAAGAAAAATGAAAAATTATTTTTTTGAAGCTTTTCTTAATTAATTGTATTTAAAGCTAATTAAAAAGGCCTAAAAATTAATTTAAATGCAGAAAAATAGCAAACAAGCTTGGCAAAATATGAAAATTTCAGAAAAAGTCTAATTTAATATTTAGAATCTAGGAAAAATATAAAAAACAGGGGTTGTGTACAAGAATATGTAACTGCTATCACAAGTGCTTATAAATAAGCACTTGAATAAGCCAAATGAAGACCAATAAGCACCAACTGTTTACAGAAGTTATAAACTGCTAAAAGAACTAAAATGCAACATATCTTAACTGTTTTTAACCACTGAATTACAAAATGATAAGATTTGATGATTTGAGTTTATAAGCTAAAAAACAATTTCCAGGTACCTACTTTGAGCTTATGCACACACTACTCAATAAGCTAAAACTGAAAAGCAAGTGTTGGAACTTGAACTAGACCTGGCTGACTATGTTTAAACCAAAGATGAGACCATGAAAAGCTGATATGAGCACTGTGACAAGCATACAAGATTTGCACAAAACCTGTGCAGCTAAGTGTCCTGCACAGGGCATATAAGCCCTCATTCACAAGCCTTTTTGAGACATCTAAAAAATTGACAAAATTCCACAAAAATGATGATAAGAAACAAGACCAGGTGAACTCTTTAAACCTACAATTTTCACTGAATTTGATCCAGAAATGGATCCAAGAAAATTCCTCTCAGTTTGGCTAAAAACCACTTTTCAGTTTTGACTTTTAAAACAATTTGGACATTTTGACTTTGGTGAGTTTTGAAACCAATTTAAGGACTGAATGTGATGTTAAATGATGAAATGAGGATATCACAAGCTATGTTTATGAATTTGAAACACAAAACAAAACTTTGATTTGCAAAAACCACAACAGTTAATGAGTTAAGACAGTGGGTATGTGATTTTGACTTTGACAGGTTACAGGCACATAAGTAAGACAGATATGAGTATATAAGAGCTAAACAAACTTAAAATAACAAACTTTAACCACTGCATAAACCTCTAAGAAAGGTCTGCAGTAAATCCAAACACCCCTTTACACCACTGATTTGTAAACAAAACAAAGCTAACTGCTAAAGTAGACAATGCAGACAATCAAACTGAATTTAAATAACCTAAATACTACTTATTAAACAGATAGGAACTAGTTATTACTGCAAATACAAGATGTGCATTGAAACTTGAAATTCACTTACAAAAGGGTCCTTAGCCACAATGGCTTGAATCCTGTGAACCAATGGACCACTACCTATTCTAAACCAACCCAAATAACTATAACTCAACCCAATTCCAGCTCTGCATCACCCATTTTCATTTCATACCCATTTGTGCTCCCAGTTGACTTTCTTTGACCAAAGTCCAATTTTGATTGAAACTTGATTGCAAACTTGTAAAAAGCTATAACAAGCTCATACAAGCTTATTTGAGCTTAAAATTAAGTTAATGAGAGCTTGTATACAAGACTTTGAAATGGAAATTTTCAACAGTGGACATTAAACTAGGAATCTTAGCATAACTTGAATTAATACTTGGAAACAATTTATAATGGTACAAATACCTTAGTTTGATACAAAGAAACAAAATATTACAGGTTTTATACTAAATTAAAAACTTTAAGTTAAAAACGACATTAAAGATAAATAAAAACTACAAGACTCTCTTTTCTTGCTCCTCTTTGCTTCTTTTATAATCCAAGCTCTTTCTCTCTCATCTCTGATTAATTCCCATCATTTTCTCTGCCATTGGATTGCTTAAAGTGATCTTGGCCATTGAAACTGATTTTGGCGCCAAAACTTGTTATCCACTGGGAGGTTGAGTGAGGGGGGGGGGGGGAAGGTGCATTTAATGCTCTTTGGAAGGTATTTGAGGTGGGGGGAACAAGAAAATGTGGAGGAGAGGAGGGGGGATGGGTGTTAGCTTGTTGCAGGCAAAGCAGTTGAAGGGGAAGACTTTTGGCGCCAACTGGGGTGTTTGACCATGGGATTTGACCGGGTGTTAATAATACAAGGGGTCCAAAATGCATAATGACAGGGGGTCAATTGGATAGTGACAAGGTCCAAATGGGTATAAAGGTTATTAACTAACAAGGACCTAATGTGCAATTTCAGAAAATTAAGGGACCAGATCTGCCAAATTTGCAAAGTTGTTCCAAGGGTTAAAAGTGACAAGTTTTAATAATATAAGGACTAAACTTGACATTTTCAAAATTCCAGGGACTAATTTTGCCAATTTTTAAACTTGGAGGACCAAACTTGTAATTTTCTCAAACTTTTTATATTTTTCACCAAAGGACTAATTTTGACAACTTATGATTTTAAAAGGACCTTTGGTGATTTTTCTTTTGAAATTATGTGCTCAGGGACTGTTTTTGACAACTTTTGAAACTTGGGGGACTGAAACTGCCAATTATGCAAACTTAGCTCATTTTTCATCTGATTTTGAACATTTTGCATCTGAAACATATAAAATGCAATTTTGGAATATTTTCAGTATTTTGATGCATTTCTGAGCATTTTTAAACGTTTTGCAGTTCAGATTTAACCAAAAATGATGAGTATTTACACACTCATCAATCCCCCACACTAAACTATTGCTAGTCCCTAGCAATCTTTTGAGAAAAACTTAATGGATTTGAATCTCTTTACCAAAAGCCATTACTTCTGGAGTAGCCAAATGTTTCAGTTCAAGTAAGAACCATGGTACACCGATAACCATGTGATTTTGAGCAAACCACCAGCTTCCAACGGATTTGATTTGTCTTTACCAGAAGCCGTTTGCTCTGGACTAGCCAACTCTTAGATAAATTATCAGAATTATCTTTGGTGAGCTGATTACCAATTATGGTTTTTTCACTGCCTTTACCACAAGCCATAAACTTGCGGGCTAGCCAACTCTTCACTTTTTAGGATATGGTGAGCTGAATACCATACAATTTTGGGCAAATTGCAAGCCGTCAACGGATTTGAGAAATCTTTACCAAGAGCCGTTTGCTCCTGGATTAGCCAATCCTTTTGTTTATTAGACAAGGCGGACTGATAACCAAATGAGTAAGTGCAAAACACTTACTCCAAAAAAAAATTTTTGGCCAAAAACGGGGGAATTAGGCGGTATAATTACATGATAAAATTCGTGAGAATTCAACTTATATACACAACATGTGGGGCAACCCCCCCACACTAGGGTGGTAGAAAGATAGAAAGAAGTCAGAAATATGGGTGAAAACCCATATGGCATGCTACTGTTTTTGATTCCCGAGTCGCTAGCTTGACTCGACCCCGTATTCATTTGTTCATGGGGAAAGTAAGGTGGAAAACCAATCTCGATCGGACTTTCGTTCACAATTTTAATAAACATATGAACATCAGAAAGTTCCACACCGACGAGATATAACCGCGGTATTGTTAATAGTAGAAACTATAGAGGATGATACCGGGGTCAAAGATGGTGTCCTCATTCCCGAAAGAGAAAAGGGAAAGAGCAACCACACCATCTGTGAAGAATGGAATAAAGACGTACATGAGAATGCAAGTCCATTCCTCAGCAGAGAGAAGCAAATCACCAGTTTTGACATCTTTAAGCTTAAACTTGAAGCTTAGATGGTGATTGTCAAGAAGATGTCCGGGAGGGAGGGTGGGAAATGGTTCTTCAATCAACAGATTTTCCAGAAAAAGGATGTCTCCCTCCGGATCAAAGTAAGTGTTATCATTTCCCGTTGGAATTGACTCATCACTAAGAAATGCATCGACTTCATTCCAAAAGTTGTCATCTTCCTCATCAGGAGTGAGAGAAGGGATGGAAGAGTCGGGAATAAGACTAGAGGATGATGGATCATTTTTGAGCAATTCATCAATGGGTGGAATGTCTCCCATTGGATCACAAACATCATCATCCAATTCAGATGAAACTGAAGAGAGTTTAGTTTCATCCACATAGTTAACAAACTCGATGCGACAAACTGATTCCGGAGGTGGGACAAGTGGTGTGCTCTTAGAGCTAGCAGTTTCCACCATTTCCGATGAAGTCTCCGATTCTAGATCATCATCATCATCAAGAACACTCTTGACTTCCCTGGTACAGCTTTCAAACCATTTGTTTGAACCAGGGGTAATTTTCAAAGCTTTTAACTCAGAACGTTTTTGAAAACTCCTCTTAACCGTGAAATTGGAGAGTGTTGCATTGAATCTTTCAGATTTTTGATCAATTGTGGCAACACTCTGTTTGGACAGAGGTTTGGAGTTCTGGTTGATATTCAATGTGAGCTCTTCGTTGTCAACCCGTATGGTCAACTCTTCAGCAAACACATCAATCAGAGCACGACTCGTTCTCAAGAAAGCTCTCCCTAAGATGAGGGGAACTCTAGGATCTGCATCGAAGTATACTACAACAAAGTCAGTAGGAAAGTGAAACTTTCCCACTTTCATCACGACATCCTCGGCTATCCCCAGTGGACGAGTTATGGTACGGTCCACTAGCTCGAGTGTCATACAAGTGGATGAAAGTTTAGGAAGGGACAGTTTCTTCCATACTGAGAGTGGCATGAGGTTAATGCTAGCGCCAAGATCGGCCAAGGCGGAGCATTGAACCATCCCCAAGAAATCACACGGGATTAGAAATCTGCCAGGGTCTTCAAGCTTTTTGGGAAGCTTCTTAAGAAGGACTGCTGAGCATTGCTCATTTAGAGGGGTTTTAGCCATCTCAGATAGCTTATCTTTGTTGGTCAGTAAGCCTTTAAGCGTGGATGCAAATTTAGGCATTAGAACGAGAGCATCAACGAAGCTTATATCAAAGTGTAGCTCATTGAAGATTTGGAAAAAAATTTCCATTTGCTCTTTGTTTTTGTCTTTGAGCTTCTCATCATTCATTCTTGATGGGTAAGGAAGCTGACTAGACTTTTGAGCCGGGATGGAAGTGTTTTCTGGCTCAGAATTTGTCTTTGGAACTTCGGGTTCCGGACTTAAAGCTTGGACTACCGAAGGTGGGACGTGTGCAGTACTTCGTGGGCTTGAGAATTGCACCTTGTCCGTTGTATCCTTGGTAACTTGACTCAATGCTACAGGAGGAGGGGGCATAGGAGTCGAAGGTCCATTGTGCGTCTTACCACTACGAGTGGTGACGGCTTTCAACTCGGCATTTGGATTAGGAATTGTATTGCTTGGGAGTCCTCCAGAAGATGATGAAGCTTTGTTCATATTCATGTTCATGAAACTGCTCATCATATTCTTTAACTCATTTGTCTGCCGAGACATTGTGGTATCAATTTCCTTTTTTAGCTCAACTCTCATGTTATTGATCTGAGTTTGCATTGAACGTATGTTTGACTCAGTAATTTTCATGAAGTCATTTGGCATGGGAGCTTGAGGAGGTTGTTGATAACTTTGATGATTAGGAGCTTGATATGGTTGGTTGAAATTGTTCCGGTTCTGATTGAAATTTTGAGAGTTATTGAAATTTTGTCCTTGATTCGGAACAAAGCGATTTTGATTGCCATGGTTCTGCACAGGAGGAAAACCAGGTGGTGTCATACCGCTAGGTGCACGGTAGTGAGGATCAGCCTGTGGTCGGTATTGATTGTGGTTTACCGAAGCTACGGGAGCTTGGTAAAAGGAAGCATCGGTTGCTTGACAATCATAATACGCGTGTGGACCACTACAAGTTTCACACACCTTGTTTACGGCTTTGACTGGTTCTGGCTTATGAATTTCACTTTTGATTTCCTTAACATCCTTAATCATACAAGGGATGGCATCCGTTAGAGCGGCTATCGGAGCTGCTAACTCAGAAGAGTTACTGGATGAAGAAGCAGGAGTGTTAGGAGTATTGACTTTGTTGCGAGAAATAGGAACTTTTGATTTTTGCTCGCAAATCTCAATCACATCTTTAGGTCTACGATTCAAGATATTGCCGCCTGCGGCTGCATTCAAGGAATCTTGATCGTTACCGTTCAACCCATTGTAAAAGATATTGACTTGTTGAAGCTCCGTGAATTCATGATGGGGGCATTTCCTGAGGAGATCTTTGAATCTCTCCCATGCCTCTCCAAAGTTTTCATCGAAATTTTGACGAAATCCAGAAATTTCATTTTTCAGATTAGTCGTCTTTGATGGAGGGAAGAAGTAATTAACAAACTTTTGAACAAGATCCTCCCAAGTTTCGATAGATCGAGGGGGTTCTTTTTCCAGCCAAATCCGGGCTGTCCCCTCAAGTGAGAATGGGAAAAGCATCAACTTGATGACTTTTTGTGGTACATCCTTGAAATTGATAGTTGAAGTCAACTTGTTAAACCAACGGATGTGTGCATACGGGTCTTCACGATCAAACCCGTGGAATTGATTCGTAGACACAAGTGTGATCAAATGTGTCTTCAATTCGAAGTGATCAGAATTGATTACCGGTAAAACGATGGCATCTCCATAACCCTCGGTGGGTGCTTGGAGCATTTCCGCCATAGTACGTTCGTCTGCCATATTGTTGATTGAAATAGTACGAATCTCGGGTTCGACTATTTGGGCAGCACGCCTACGAGAACGTCTTCTTGGAATTTCTGCTAGATCACGCAAATGACTCAATGATCTAGAAGAACGAGTGCGCATGCACTAGAGTTAACTCTAAGGAATCTCAGAGTTAAGGAGAGGAATTATGAAAATGAGGCAAGGAGATTATTTTTGAGTTTTATGATTATACATATATAGAGAAATAAAAGAAAAATATTTTTGTGTTTTATAGGTTTTGAGATGTTTTTGGGTTTTTGGATTTTTATAAGAAAATATGGATATATATATATAGATGGATGGATGGTATGAACAAAGAGTGAGTATTCAAACTACTAATCTGCTAGACGGAAGATAATCAGCACAGCTCCCCGGCAGCGGCGCCAAAAATTTGATTCGTGCAAAACCGTCAAGTTTTCTCACACAAACCGGCCACTTGTGAATGGCCGACCGTAAGAAACTTAAAACGGTTCAGAAACAAACTCAATGAAGATCAGGGGAGTATAGTGTTTCCCCGGGTCGTTATGTCCCAGCGAGCTATGCGAAGAATCACCAAACGTATAGTGATCGAGAGATTTGAACAGAAAAAGGGATTTGAATGATTATAACTACAGAAAAAGTCTATAAATTACAACGGCTTAAATGCAAATTAAAGAAAGTTAAAAAGATTAAAAAAAATATTAAATAAACGCTATCACTATTTGCAAAATGATGAACGTTTAAAACTTAAGACTTACGTTTAAATAAAATTACGTAAACGTACAAAATAAAAAGTGAGATTTAAGAAATAAAAGACCTAAAAATATGAAAATGACATTTTTACAAACCTAATGATAAAAGAAAATATTTAGAAAAAGAAAATTATTTTTATAACTATTTAATTAATTATTATTAATTAAAAACTAATTTTAACTATTTAATAAAAGCCTAAAATACAAGAAAATGGGAAATAAAGCTAGAAAAATAAAATTATGACTTAGAAAAATCTAAAATAACAAAATAGAATTTTCAAAACTATTTTTGTATTTTTCTGATTATTTTTGTATTTTCTAGGAATTAAAAACTATTTAAAACTACTTAAATTACTTAAAAATACAAATTTAACTAAGAAAAATCTAGAAAAATATTTTTTTGACTTTTTATATTTATCTTAATTTAAGAAAAATGAAAAATTGTTTTTTTGAAGCTTTTCTTAATTAATTGTATTTAAAGCTAATTAAAAAGGCCTAAAAATTAATTTAAATGCAGAAAAATAGCAAACAAGCTTGGAAAAATATGAAAATTTCAGGAAAAGTCTAATTTAATATTTAGAATCTAGGAAAAATATAAAAAACAGGGGTTGTGTACAAGAATATGTAACTGCTATCACAAGTGCTTATAAATAAGCACTTGAATAAGCCAAATGAAGACCAATAAGCACCAACTGTTTACAGAAGTTATAAACTGCTAAAAGAACTAAAATGCAACAAATCTTAACTGTTTTTAACCACTGAATTACAAGATGATAAGATTTGATGATTTGAGTTTATAAGCTAAAAAACAGTTTCCAGGTACCTACTTTGAGCTTATGCACACACTACTCAATAAGCTAAAACTGAAAAGCAAGTGTTGGAACTTGAACTAGACTTGGCTGACTATGTTTAAACCAAAGATGAGACCATGAAAAGCTAATATGAGCACTGTGACAAGCATACAAGATTTGCACAAAACCTGTGCAGCTAAGTGTCCTGCACAGGGCATATAAGCCCTCATTCGCAAGCCTTTTTGAGACTTCTAAAAAATTGACAAAATTCCACAAAAATGATGATAAGAAACAAGACCAGATGAACTCTTTAAACCTACAATTTTCACTGAATTTGATCCAGAAATGGATCCAAGAAAATTCCTCTCAGTTTGGCTAAAAACCACTTTTCAGTTTTGACTTTTAAAACAATTTGGACATTTTGACTTTGGTGAGTTTTGAAACCAATTTAAGGACTGAATGTGATGTTAAATGATGAAATGAGGATATCACAAGCTATGTTTATGAATTTGAAACACAAAACAAAACTTTGATTTGCAAAAACCACAACAGTTAATGAGTTAAGACAGTGGGTATGTGATTTTGACTTTGACAGGTTACAGGCACATAAGTAAGACAGATATGAGTATATAAGAGCTAAACAAACTTAAAATAACAAACTTTAACCACTGCATAAACCTCTAAGACAGGTCTGCAGTAAATCCAAACACCCCTTTACACCACTGATTTGTAAACAAAACAAAGCTAACTGCTAAAGTAGACAATGCAGACAATCAAACTGAATTTAAATAACCTAAATACTACTTATTAAACAGATAGGAACTAGTTATTACTGCAAATACAAGATGTGCATTGAAACTTGAAATTCACTTACAAAAGGGTCCTTAGCCACAATGGCTTGAATCCTGTGAACCAATGGACCACTACCTATTCTAAACCAACCCAAATAACTATAACTCAACCCAATTCCAGCTCTGCATCACCCATTTTCATTTCATACCCATTTGTGCTCCTAGTTGACTTTCTTTGACCAAAGTCCAATTTTGATTGAAACTTGATTGCAAACTTGTAAAAAGCTATAACAAGCTCATACAAGCTTATTTGAGCTTAAAATTAAGTTAATGAGAGCTTGTATACAAGACTTTGAAATGGAAATTTTCAACAGTGGACATTAAACAAGGAATCTTAGCATAACTTGAATTAATACTTGGAAACAATTTATAATGGTACAAATACCTTAGTTTGATACAAAGAAACAAAATATTACAGGTTTTATACTAAATTAAAAACTTTAAGTTAAAAACGACATTAAAGATAAATAAAAACTACAAGACTCTCTTTTCTTGCTCCTCTTTGCTTCTTTTATAATCCAAGCTCTTTCTCTCTCATCTCTGATTAATTCCCATCATTTTCTCAGCCATTGGATTGCTTAAAGTGATCTTGGCCATTGAAACTGATTTTGGCGCCAAAACTTGTTATCCACTGGGAGGTTGAGTGAAGGGGGGGGGGAAGGTGCATTTAATGCTCTTTGGAAGGTATTTGAGGTGGGGGGAACAAGAAAATGTGGAGGAGAGGAGGGGGGGATGGGTGTTAGCTTGTTGCAGGCAAAGCAGTTGAAGGGGAAGACTTTTGGCGCCAACTGGGGTGTTTGACCATGGGATTTGACCGGGTGTTAATAATACAAGGGGTCCAAAATGCATAATGACAGGGGGTCAATTGGATAGTGACAAGGTCCAAATGGGTATAAAGGTTATTAACTAACAAGGACCTAATGTGCAATTTCAGAAAATTAAGGGACCAGATCTGCCAAATTTGCAAAGTTGTTCCAAGGGTTAAAAGTGACAAGTTTTAATAATATAAGGACTAAACTTGACATTTTCAAAATTCCAGGGACTAATTTTGCCAATTTTTAAACTTGGAGGACCAAACTTGTAATTTTCTCAAACTTTTTATATTTTTCACCAAAGGACTAATTTTGACAACTTATGATTTTAAAAGGACCTTTGGTGATTTTTCTTTTGAAATTATGTGCTCAGGGACTGTTTTTGACAACTTTTGAAACTTGGGGGACTGAAACTGCCAATTATGCGAACTTAGCTCATTTTTCATCTGATTTTGAACATTTTGCATCTGAAACATATAAAATGCAATTTTGGAATATTTTCAGTATTTTGATGCATTTCTTAGCATTTTTAAACGTTTTGCAGTTCAGATTTAACCAAAAATGATGAGTATTTACACACTCATCATATATGAGTTTGATTTTTCATTCTCTAGCGTCTATACTCCGAACATCTCTCTTGAGCCCAACACCCCTGGCAATCATGTCCGTGGGTTCAATAATCTCGAAACCCGTCGCTTCCATGAAGGACGTATTGTAGAAACCTCTCTACAATTCGAAGAAGGTATCAATACCTCATTCCGAACCATAGGATTGGAATGTCTTCTCGAAATTAACGAGAAAATATGTCCAAGGTTTGTATTGGAATTCTTTCGTCAAGTCGAACTCGTTCGTAACGAGGATCGTTCTTTATCTCTTTGGTTTTATATCAAAAACCAAAAGTTCACTTTAACCCTTGGGCATTTTGCTCACATCCTCCGAATTCCAAATCATGGACAATGTGCCTTCACCGAAGATTGGTCTCTTGATTCTCTCTTCAACTTTCGTGAAGAAAACAGCCCATATTGCTCTCACATACCTTCCCCGGAAGACTTGATTCGCATGATATGCAAACCTCATCACTCCAATCCAAACATTATCCATACATAGGATATCCGAGAAGAATACAAGCCTCTTGCTATCATCCTACGTGAAAATGTTTGGAGTCTTAGGGGAAATCGAGAAATCCTTCCCGCTTGTTGTGCTCACATGTTGTACTGTTTGCTAACACAACAACCATACAATCTCGCCTATTTCTTTGCAAGGCGAATTGTAAATCTTCAAGGCTCCAAGAACAAACTCATTCCTTATGGAATGTCCTTGACGCACCTCTATCATAATGTCATGCATTTTCATCCTCAATTTCAAAGTCCGTTGTACGTACTTGTGAACAAGATGATGGAACCGCTGAACATTTCTCACATGAAGACGTTCTTCATTCCTGAATCCGCCAACACTCATCAACCATTTGATTATCCATTTAGCGAAAACACTCAAGGAACTTAGTAGTAATTCAAATAGGATCAATTCTATTCTACTAGTGCTTTATCAATGTAATCCAATTTCTTTCATGAAATAAAACATCTTACATTTGATATCTTAGTATTAGAACTCCTTTTATACTATCCTTGAGATATAATGCATTGTCAAGATCATTGCATACCTTTAGTAAAGGTCCTGCTAAGCAGATAAGCGGATCCCAAAGATTGTGCTAGACGGATCCCTACACTCAGGGAACCGTGGGATCCGGCAAACAGAAAATGCAATTGCAAGCATTATATTTCAAACATATCCTTAGAACATCTCACACTAAGCTAAACATAGTGTCTTAAGGCAAATTAAGTCCTTATCAAAATAGGTTGATCCTTCCTACTCACACACCTAGATCACACTCTAAAACGCTTGTAGATCTACCGTTTCATTTTAATCCATTACTCCTCCGCTCTCAAACTCACACTTCATTTTTTACTTAATCCCTCACATCTAGTTTTAGAAATCTTTTGATTATGACAAAATTGATGATAAATCATCCTCATCTCAAAATTGATCAAAGTTGATCAAAATCTAGTTTTTCCATCTCAAAGCTTCTAGGATATTTTCCAAAACACTATCCTAAGACACAACCTGATATCTAGGATCATTTAGCTTCAATTGATGCTCTACATTATTAGTGTCATCCTTGCTCATCCATTGGTACTCTTGAAAGTTCCAAATCCTTCAATAAATAACAAACATTAGCTACATCATTCATTACCTTCAAATACTCAAGCACCCCTTCATTTAAAACACTTAAGAGGACTGAAACACTCAAGATGATATAGGTCTTAGATCTTAGAAACATCATTTCCACTCTTTCATAACTGCTGAAAGCCGGATCCCTAGGATTAGCCTAGACGGATCCCTCTGAGGAAGGAACCGTGGGATCCGGATGACAGTATAGGTCAAATCTTGCTAAAACAATCATTTAAACTCATCTTCCTAACACAAAACACTCTATCTCATCTTAAATGAGTTCCTAGATCAGTGCAACTTCTGAAATTGACTCTTGTGCATGTCAATCATCACATTCCAATGAATCCTAGTGGCTCAAAGCTTAAATGCACTTGCCAAATCTCTTAGTTTATAAACCACCTTGTTAGGACCTCCATAGTCATCACTCTCATCTTAACTTTCAGCTCTTGCAACCTCTTGAAATCATCTCATCATGAGGAAAACCCCAAGTAGTAACTTATCCACCAAAGAACCACCCATGAAAAAGGCTCGTGTTGTACACGAAATCTCTTCAACCGAATCATCTCCGGTCAAGCCAACAAATGATAGAATCCTTCATCATCCAATCAAACCAATTCCTAAAAGGATAGTACCCACAAAACTACCTATGCCAAACACCACCATACCTCCTAGGCCAAACAATATCATCTCCACTAAACCATCACCATTGGTTCCTAGAGCTATTTCATTTACTTCACCACTATCATCACCACACCTCTACAATTTAGAGGACTTGCCTCCTAGGCCGTCTCATCCGCTTCCGCCGACAACATTCTCCTCATTAGGAGGAATAATGGTTCAAAATCAAGGTGTTGAGTCAACACTTGCTCCGACGTCCTTTTCGCCGTTTCCATCATATAATCCCATTTGGATTATGAGAAATCATCAAAGTCAACCACTCGACCATATGGACGTTGACACTTCCCTACCACCACCATCATTCTTGGTTGAGTCATTCTCAAATGCACCTCCACCAATCCCTCCATCGTTTGAAGCTCCGCAAGCCGCTTCACTTGATCCTTCGCATCAAGCTATTTCTTTTCCTCCACCACCACTACCTAGCCATGACAAAGATTGCTATCACTGTCAACATGTTGAAAGTTTGATACATGAAGTACGAGAAGACCAACGTTTCATGTTCTATCATCTCCTCAAACATTTCGATGAGATCAAACCTAAACAAAACTTGAGCTAGAAGATTTTAGTGGTGTCCTAACATCAAGCGATAGTTGGTTTAGAAATTCCTAGTCATGTATTTTCTTATTTTCTTAGTTTTTTAGAGTCATGTATATCATAACTCTTGCTTTATTAAATGAAATTACATGCTACTTGCTATATTTCTGGGTATATGAGTATTTTATATAATCCATATATCATTTTGGTATTAACATTTCTTGTTATACCACCATTTGCTGATTTTATTCATCAGCCAGACGGATCCCTCAGAATTGCCTAGACGGATCCCTACTAGGAGAGAACCGTGGGATCCGTGAGACAGGAAACTATTTTCCTACTAACTTGGACCACATTTGCAGGAAATTGTGTATTATACTTGTTTTCTAACCTTTGTTTTGTAGTCATTCAATTAACACATGAAGAATTTGACACCCTAAAGCTAAGGGGAGCTTGGTGTCAAAACAATACATTGCAAAATTACTTGCAATCTTAGATTTATATTTCATGACTTCCCGTTGCAAAATTGCAATCATCTAGGGGAAGCACACCCGTCACATAGACGTAATCTTTTGCAAAAATTTGCAAATGAACTAGATTAACATTACTTTCTTGACGCCCTTACTTAGGGATGGACTCGTCAAGGGGGAGTAACGACGAGATCCTTTCCCGTTACTTTATTTTTATTTCTTAATTCTTTTATAATTTTCACACATTTTTCTTAAAAACAAAGTGTTGCTTTCTTTCAAAGCTCTTTTTGTTTCGACAAAAAGGGGGAGAAGAAAGTAAAAACTATAAATTCAAACTCTTACGAATTTTAGCTTTTCCATAAAATAATCTTATGTTTTGTCATCAACAAAAAGGGGGAAATTGTTAATACAAATAAGCCGTAAAAATGTTTATTTATATTTTACGATCTTCTAAAGTTTTGTCGATAACAAAAGTAAGATCATTTTAACGAAACAAATAAAATACGTAAATGGTTTGAACTAATAGTTTTCTAACACACTTACGCTTTCACATAAAACACTAAAACAAGTATAAGTGATTTTACGCTTTAGATATACATATGTATAACAACTAATGTTTACATATTGGGATAACATATACTTAACTAAGTATACACTAAAATGGGTAAAAACAAGTATATACTAAAATAGGTAAAAACAAGTATATACTAAATAGGTAAAAACTAGCAAATGGTTTTGACCCATAACCCATGGTTTTATTTATACCACTTAACCAAGTTCATTGTATCCTTAAGATACATTGTACTTAGAAAGAAAACCATGGATCAACCCATAACCCATGACCCATGACCCATAACCAAAAATACCCATGGGCAAAGAGGAGCGTTCCACGGATCCCTGGCTTTGTGCTAGCCGGATCCCAAGTGGAAGGGATCTGTGGGATCCAGAGAACAGTAGAGAATTTTCTCTATAAATAGTGAGCCATTTCTTCATTATTTCTAACCCCTTTCAATCCTTTTCTAACACACTTTCTCCCCTGAGTTAAATCTCTCTAACCTTAGATCCAAGAGATCTATGTTTGTAGTTTTGTTTTTGTGTGATCTTTTAGGTTCCTCTTAAAGGCAAGATCACCACCTTTGAAGTCGAGAAAGCTCAAGTCCATGAGTTTCCATGCTTCCTCATCATCAAGGCTATTGAAGTCCTCTTGTTGATGATTTCTTTCTTTCTTCAAAGAAGTGTAGTGTTGAAGACATTAGTGAAAGATGTCTCAAGTGTCAAGACGAAGATATTAGTGAAGGGTATCTATCGTCTATAGGATAAGCACTTGTGGTAGGTGCTTAGAAGTCAAGACAAAGAAGCATTAGTGAAAGGTGCTTAGAAGTGAAGACACAAGACATTAGTGAAAGGTGTCTTGTAGATCTAGTCAAAGGCATTAGTGAAATGTGCCTTATATGTACATTCGATATGGTGTGTTTCGATGTACTATATAGACTAGCATTAGATCCAAGGATATTGATGTCCTTGATGATGTTTTAAAGGAGTAGATCTCCTTTGGGATTAGGTGTTGGTGTAGTGTGGTAGTAGTTCCTCCATTACAATGGAACTAGGTGCTTAGCCTAGTACCTAATAAAGGGTAGGCGACGTTGTGAAGGTGTAGTTCACCTTGGTGTGAAAGAACTAGGTACTTAGCCTAGTACCTTATAAAGGGTAGGCGACGTTGTGTAGGTTTGGTTCACCTTGGAGTGAAAGAACCCGGTGGTTAGCCTAGCATTGGAAAAAGGGTAGGCGACGTTGTGAAGGCTTCTCCGCCATAAGGAGATTGGTGTAGTGATTATGAACTCTCGAGTTGGTGACTCGGGGAGTGGAGTAGGGCAAGGAAGGTGTCCTTGTAGCCGAACCACTATAAATACTTGCGTTGTGGTTTTGTGCTTCTTACTCTTATCTTTTCATTACTTATCTTTATATGCTTGTTTATCAACATCCAACACACACATCCAAATAGATTGACATAAGTCGATCTAAATAGTTTAAAAGGAAGTTTTAATCGGCAAAACTATTCAACCCCCCCCCCTTCTAGTTTTCCACAGAGAATATTAACTTGGAATCCGGTACGCTTTGTCTTTCTCATTCTTCTTTATTTCTTTTCCTATTCCTTCTCTATATTTTTTTACATACCTAATCTTTCCTTCTTTTCTCCTTCATATGCAGATGAAGCCGCGAACATCTTTGTCGCCAGCTGGTCCCTTCGAGATCATGTTCGTATTGACACCTTTCGTTCTTGCAGAGAGTTAATTGATAATCTTGCCACTCTTGCTGAGCGAGAGGCGCTCGACGAGTTGAGCAACGTCCAGCTCACTCGCGGGCGTATGAGGAGTTCGGTCTTAGTGTTATAACCCAGGGAGAACTTTTGAGGCGGTTCCGGAATCTCAACACAGAATATCGGCAGTTATCTTAGGCTCATGATGGTTGTCGAGGGATTTCTGAATGGTTGAACGCCGCAGAGGAAGAGCGAGGTAGATTGGTGGAAGAGCTTGAGAAGTTAGGGGCCGACCATGAGGCCAATCTGGGTAGAGAAAGAAGCTTGGACGACGAAGTTGACCACTTGACCCGTGACAAGAATGAATGGCGGGAAGCCTCCTCGGCGCAAGCCGATCGGATAAGGAAGCTGGAAAATGAGCTTAATATTAAAAATCAATCCTTAGAGTCCTTGCAGATTGAGAAAGCGAATCTGGCGGCAGAGGTTGCCCAGGCTGAGGTTATTAAACAGAATGATGTCTGGTGCCTTCTTCCTACGGCTGTTCGTCGGTTGCTGGACAGCGTGGAATACAAGAAGAATCTTGCTAAGGTATATAGCTTGACTTATCAAGCTGGGTTTGTGACCGGAGCTAGTGTGAGAAGGACGGAGGAAGAGTTGGACGAAGCCCTCAAGAAAATTGCCAGAGTCAACCGCGATGCTCCAAATTTATGAAAGGCAGAGTATAACAAACTCTTCAAGGCCAAGTATCCCCATATTCAGAAGTTAGCCGACTCACATCGTCTACCTTTAGGAGACTTGATGAATATGCAACTGGATGCTCCCCCTCTTAGAGAGTTAATTGGGCCTTCCACTCATCCTATCGCCATGGATGCTTCCGCTGTGGATACTCCGGCTACAGATACTCCGGCAGCTGATGTTTAGATTTAAACTTCTCATTGTCTCTTGATGGTTTGTACTTCTATCAATAATTTGGATAATGAGGTTCTTGTAATAACTAACACTATCTCTCATGGTTTGTTATTTTGATGTGATCTTTGTTATTAGCATTACTCCTTGATATATATATATATATATATATATATATATATATATATATATATATATATATATATATATATATATATATATATATATATATATATACTAGTTTTCTAAGCCCGCCCAATGTGAGGGCATGTCTTATAATTATTGTTGACATAATTTGCTATAGCGAAAGAAGGAGGGTAATCGTAAAGAAGGAGTGCAACTAAGGTTGAACTTTTCAACCTTGATGTGTGGGTCTTGAGAGGCAAGAAGATTCGTGACATATTGTCTGAATCTCTTAGACTGCTCTTTAGACCATTTTTGGTGTGGATATAATTTGTCATCAAAGTCGAGATTGGTGATTGAGGCCCGGAAATGCTTCAATCTATACCTATATATATGGGCCAGCGAGAATTACCTTGTGGCACCACTTAGACCAAGAGGAATCATATAGATGGTTGAGTATGGAATTTACATGTAAACCGTTTTCTTATCTTATGAATGATCAAACTGAAATTGAAGTACACCAGATTGGATATGAGTAGCAACTACAACATGTGTACATGCATTGGTATTATCGACCGATGGAAACGACATTCATGGGGCTTAGATCAACAATTGGTTGTTACAAACCACATGTAACTTTCCTTCAATATTATTTGATACATGTATACAGTTACCGTCGGTGTTATTGTAACTTTAGTGCCGCGTCATGGCTATTCACTGCCACATCATAATTGATATTGCATGGATAGCAACGTTAATGATTCATTACGAATCATTACTACTCAATTCAAAGTGACCATTTAACACAATAATATCTATTCAAGAGAGATAGGAAACGTCATTCGTATATTGAAGCGTACATGTATTCATAAAGAATCAGGACAAGTTGTTATTGCTAACCCTTGAATTAGACCCAGGTTACAACATATCTTTCTTTTTAATTGACATTTTTTTTAAAGATATTAGAATGCACATCTTGATATTAAAATAAGACATACATCTAATAAAGAGTGTAAAAAAGAAAAGAACATATATCTAATAAATCGTAATTAGATTAAGCGATTAAAAGGTTTAACCCATCTGACTTTTGAATCCAATGTTTTCAGGTAATAAAGGTTGAAGTAACTATATAGTTTGAATCCAATGTTTAACCTTTAATCAAGATATGTTATAACTCATTAAGATGTTTGAAATGTTCGTCTTTTGTTTGGTTTTGAACTCAACGATTGATGCGTTAAGGTCTTTCTTACCGTGTTCTATATATTTTATCCTTTTTTTTCAAAAAAAAAAAAAAAAAAAAAACACAGTAAGACATGCCATCCCGAGTTTTTTATTTTATGCTTGAAAATGATTATACTATATTCAAGTACCAATATCATCCTATTAATCAAACAATTACTGGCCTCAACAACGCTAAATATCCATAAGGTGCATAATACATACATAAAACACCAAAAACTAAACAGGAAAGTACTTAAAAAATATTTATACCTTTAGTAGCAATTCTTCATATTTGCACCTAAGTTCGCCAAGTGCAACAATGCCTTGCTTCTGACGCCAAAGAATTCACAATCAACTCAATAGACTTCATCTCTTCAAAAAACTCCGTATGCATAACTAACAAAGAAAAATGTTCATCAATCACCAACCCAAAACACTTGGTAACATTTTCAAGTGACGGAGCAGACATTTTGCTTTACTATTGTCGTCAAACATTAGAAATCATGTTAGCTTCAATTAATTTAAACTTAAGCCCAATAATCGTCTGCAAAAGCTATCCAAAATAAAGAGTTTTGTAAAGATAAAGTTTTAAAGCTATTTCTATGTTAGTTATCGAGTCATTGCATATATGATGTGCAAAACTTAAATACTACATCATAAAACACTAATTATTATACAAATTTTAAAAAGTTTATGTAAAAAGACCAGAGACCAGATTGATTCGGTCCGCTCTGTTTTGAGGTGTAGCAAATATGACTCGTTTAAAGTTGAACCCATTTTGACTTATGACCCGCATATCTTGACACTATTAGTATGATATGCCTCCCTTGTTACATATATAATTTAACCATAAGATAAGTGTTGGTATCTATTTTCTATAGCAAAACAGCATGAATCCCCTTAAAATGACATGATATGATTAAAGTGTGTACCACATATCAACTATGGTTATGAGTTGGCGGTTTCCCTTTGTAAACTTGTTCCAAAGTTTTTTGATTTCCTTCCACTCACTTTTTTTCATAAGTATCTAGAGGATTGGAGTAACATCATTTCAAATGACAAGACTACATAAATCAAACCAAGCAACCATTAGCATTTGTGTATGTATATATTTGGGCCAAAAGATGATCTTTTACTATAAAACATAAACACACTTTTATAGCCACTGTAATATATAAACAAAACAAAGAATATACCTAAGTAGCTAATTATAGATATATTCTTAAACCCTTGTGAATGAATTTGCGACTGATCATGCTTGTAATTTTTTTCCCTGCCTACATACCCGAATAAATTACTACTTCCATACAAAAAAAAGAAACACTTATAAAGTTCTTTAAAATGTTAATGAGCCCTATAATAAGTTAAGTATGAAGGGCTTGATGGCTTAATAAATCCTCTATAACACACTTACTTATATTTTTTTATAAAAAGGATTACTATCATGCAGGAGCAATACAAAGACTATACATGTGTTTTTACTTTCCAAAACCCATACACCAACTTCTTGTATCAAAATCAGTATCATCAATCTTTGTATGATAAAAATAGGGTTTTGTAGGAAACTTGAAACAACTGTATAATGAAATATGGTGTCAGCAATAGCCAAGAAACCATGTACGGGTAGAAACGGGTAATTTCTATTGTATGGGTCAAAACGGGATTGAGTTGACCCGAGACCATGAACAATATTCATAAGCAATCTAAATTCCTAAACGTACCGTCAGAACACATTAATGAAAAATAATGCATTTTATATTTTTATATCCATCTTTTCAAGCAAATAAGCAAATCCCATTTGCCCATTTACATCATTTGCACCTGTCAAAACTTACTGATTTCAGAAGATATTTGGGATTCCTATTTGTTGTGATTGAGATTGTGATTCTTCGAGTCAGTTTGATCCAAATATGATGTGCGAAGTGATAACCTAACTTGACCACTCTTACAACATGAGTTGTATTTACCACTTTGAGTTGGATAATGACCTTTGAGGCGCTCCTCGTACAAACAAATAGCACCACAATACTCACAAACTTGATCACAGTCTCCCACGTCCTTATATGTTAAAGACAAACCTGTTGAAAAACCACACGATTAATAAAATACAATCATGCCCAAATGAATTAGAAGTAGGTTATATATATGGATAACAGACCTTGTGAAGAGGTTTTCCACTGGATTTATGAGCATTAATGAAGCATTGGCATCAAGGCCGCATCAAATCCCCTGGTATCATGAGAGTTTCTCCTCTAATATTCTCAACTGATGCAAAGTTTCAAATACCTTAAAAAAGAACAAAATTTAACAGTGTAAGCCTGTAGTCATCACATTAAGGTACAAAATTCATGATGTGTTGATCTTGTTTACTGTCTAGACCTGAACAGCACATGCAGGTTCCGGTAGTTATGGCTTCGCCTAATCCTGTTCGTAGTCCTGTTTGTACACCAGCTCCTTTTGTTGTTTGGAGGCTCATAGCTGTAACAACCAAAGTGCAGTCAACAGCATCCAAATATAATCTTTACAAAATTGGCATTAATTTACTTGGTCACCTTAGCTCCAGTTGGGTCCTTCTTGTCAACAGACTTGATAACACCAACAACACCAGTCTGCCTCATGTCCCTCACAGCAAACCTTCCAAGAGGTGGGTATTCAGCAAAGGTCTCAACAACCATGGGCTTGGTTGGAAGCATCTTAACCATACCAGCATCTCCGTTCTTCAAGAACTTGGGCTCCTTCTCCAACTCCTTTCCAGATCGCCTGTCGATCTTGGTCAAGATCTCACCAAACTTAACACCAATGTGGGAGGTGTAGCAATCGACAAATGGAGCATAACCGTTTCCAATCTAACCAGGGTGGTTCATGATGATGACCTGGGAGGTGAAGCTGGCAGCACCCTTAGCTGGGTCGTCCTTGGAGTTAGATGCAACATACCCACGCTTGAGATCCTTAACAGCAACATTCTTCACATTGAACCCAACGTTGTCACCAGGAAGAGCTTCAGTTAGAGCTTCGTGGTGCATCTCAACTGACTTGACTTCAGTGGTCAAACCAGATGGTCCAAAAGTAACAACCATACCAAGCTTGATGACACCAGTCTCAACACGTCCCACTGGCACAGCTCCAATACCACCAATCTTGTAAACGTCTTGAAGTGGAAGACGGAGGGGCTTGTTTGATGGTCTCTTGGGCTCGTTCATCTGGTCAAGGGCTTCAAGGAGAGTAGGTCCCTTGTACCAATCATGTTGTCACCTTCAAAACCAGAGATGGGCATGAAGGCGATTTTCTCTGGGTTGTATCCAACCTTGTTCAAATAAGATGAAACTTCCTTCACGATTTCCTCGTACCTTGACTTGGAGTACTTGGGAGTGGTGGCATCCATCTACAAACAATTTAAACAAAAAACAGTTAGAAACAAATCATATATAAACCAACATTCGCATCGCTTAAAAGTTCAAAACAATATACAATCAAATTCAATTATCATCACCTTGTTACAACAACAAATCATTTGCTTGACACCAAGGGTGAAAGCAAGAAGTGCGTGCTCACGGGTCTGACCATAATATTACACTGACAATATATAACATATTATCAAAATATTACACTAACAATGCATCTGAAAAATAACATACATACATATAGATGGAGACTGAAAAAAATTACTTGCTGGTACCTATCATCAAAATGCAACATAAAATTGCAGGTATCAAACATAATTTAAGATGCTTGTGTCTAAGAATAACAACGGATCAAGAATTACCCATCTTGCACGCTTTTCTGTTGCTACCATAGCCGACTGGAGATTTCACAACGACTTTTACTTTCAGTGTGAATCTATATATATATACCAATGGTGAATCTCTATACATGCAGTAACACGAACACAACTTTTATATAAGTATTAAAACCTACTTTCGACGTAACCAAACCGAATATTGTGAGTTCTAAAGAGACTTACTTGTAGTTTTAGGATAAAGGCTGCAAAGAGAACAACTTATACATACACGATATCTATAATTACAAATTTATCATTAGGGTTTTGATAAAAAGGAGGCAAAAATACCTTCAGCAGCAGCAAACTCTTGTAAACCTGCACAAATCACAGAACATACACAAAATCAGTAAAGTTTATAACATTATTATCCGTATAGATGAAGAATGGAGAATAAAGAGGATAGATATGAGAAAACGTGATATTAGGGTTTCAAAAAAAGTATATCATGAATGTGGAGATTTTTTTTAACGTGATATTAGCATTAATACTTATCTCATTAAATTAAAATAGTCAATAATAGGCTGTATTGGTTTATAAATTTAGATTTGCAAGACATAATCAAAAAAATAAGTTGCTCTAGTGGTTAGCATGTGTGTTAATGGTACAAACACCCCAATTTTGAATCTCTCTACTGTCATTTTTTAACTAATTAATCCGAATTTAATACATGAATATTAAAAACGAAATTTAATAAAATTATTAATAGCTTAGGTGGACTAATGTGATGACATGGCACTAAAAACAATTACTATGCATTGAGGTGGCATTAATGTCAAATGCCTCCTTATATATATATATACATATATATATACATATATATATATATATATACATATATATATATATATATACATATATATATATATATATATATATATATATATATATATATGTATATATGTATATATATATATATGTATATATATATATATGTATATATATATATATACATATATATATATATATATATATATATATATATGTATATATATATATACATATATATATATATACATATATATATATATACATATACATATATATATAGATACATATCTATATATATATATATATATATATATATATATATATATATATATATATATATATATATATATAATAGTTTTCGAAGCCCGCCCAATGAGCAGGCATGACTTATAATTATTTGTTTGTTGTTTTTTTGTTAACTAAAATACATTTTTTAGAATTGTCAAACAATATTATAAAACAATTTTTTTTTTTGTTAAGAATTATAAATAATTGTATGGTTTGCGTGGATGGTTAATAACACAATTTATAACAAATTTAGCCATTTTATCAAAAGAGTTTGATTTTTTATGTTATTGATATGTATATAGATGTGTAGAATTTATGGCCACACTATAAACCATTGGCGGGCATGACTTATAATTATCATTTATATTTTTTTGTTTAGCAAAATATTAGTGCTAAAAAACTGTTTATTATACAAAGAATTTTAAAAGAATAGTTCCAACGTTTGTCAAATTCTTTGTATTTGTTACAATATTCTTTGTAACAACATAGTATAGGATTTAAACTCAAATGCGAGATAACACTTCTTTATGCACAACATTTGTGGTAACATAGCCCGTTTGATGGGTGGGTAGCCTTATGAATATCGCTGAAAAAACTAAAGGCTAGAGAATAATCATTTTACTCACTTCTTACTTGTCTTTCTACATCAAAAATCAATGTTAACATTGCAAAAGATTTTGTAATGATTGTGATTTTGTTAACACCAGACATATTTTTAATTCAATTTATAAAATCAACATAGTTTGTTGCCTCTTTATTATAACCTGAAAACACAATTTGAGCGGTTCATCCATTCAGTTACCTTGACGCCATCTTTTACGTTCAAGTATAGTCACCGAAACCCATATGCCCACACGAACTCACTTGAGTTAGATTGGAGTAACATCATTTCAAATGACAAGACTACATAAATCAAACCAAGCAACCATTAGCATTTGTGTATGTATATATTTGGGCCAAAAGATGATCTTTTACTATAAAACATAAACACACTTTTATAGCCACTTTAATATATAAACAAAACAAAGAATATACCTAAGTAGCTAATTATAGATATATTCTTAAACCCTTGTGAATGAATTTGCGACTGATCATGCTTGTAATTTTTTTCCCTGCCTACATACCCGAATAAATTACTACTTCCATACAAAAAAAAGAAACACTTATAAAGTTCTTTAAAATGTTAATGAGCCCTATAATAAGTTAAGTATGAGGGGCTTGATGGCTTAATAAATCCTCTATAACACACCTACTTATATTTTTTTATAAAAAGGATTACTATCATGCAGGAGCAATACAAAGACTATACATGTGTTTTTACTTTCCAAAACCCATACACCAGCTTCTTGTATCAAAATCAGTATCATCAATCTTTGTATGATAAAAATAGGGTTTGGTAGGAAACTTGAAACAACTGTATAATGAAATATGGTGTCAGCAGTAGCCAAGACACCATGTACGGGTAGAAACGGGTAATTTCTATTGTATGGGTCAAAACGGGATTGAGTTGACCCGAGACCATGAACAATATTCATAAGCAATCTAAATTCCTAAACGTACCGTCAGAACACATTAATGAAAAATAATGCATTTTATATTTTTATATCCATCTTTTCAAGCAAATAAGCAAATCCCATTTGCCCATTTACATCATTTGCACCTGTCAAAACTTACTGATTTCAGAAGATATTTGGGATTCCTATTTGTTGTGATTGAGATTGTGATTCTTCGAGTCAGTTTGATCCAAATATGATGTGCGAAGTGATAACCTAACTTGACCACTCTTACAACATGAGTTGTATTTACCACTTTGAGTTGGATAATGACCTTTGAGGCGCTCCTCGTACAAACAAATAGCACCACAATACTCACAAACTTGATCACAGTCTCCCACGTCCTTATATGTTAAAGACAAACCTGTTGAAAAACCACACGATTAATAAAATACAATCATGCCCAAATGAATTAGAAGTAGGTTATATATATGGATAACAGACCTTGTGAAGAGGTTTTCCACTGGATTTATGAGCATTAATGAAGCATTGGCATCAAGGCCGCATCAAATCCCCTGGTATCATGAGAGTTTCTCCTCTAATATTCTCGACTGATGCAAAGTTTCAAATACCTTAAAAAAGAACAAAATTTAACTGTGTAAGAATGTAGTCATCACATTAAGGTACAAAATTCGTGATGTGTTGATCTTGTTTACTGTCTAGACCTGAACAACACATGCAGGTTTTGGTAGTTATGGCTTCGCCTAATCCTGTTCGTAGTCCTGTTTGTACACCAGCTCCTTTTGTTGTTCGGAGGCTCATAGTTGTAACAACCAAAGTGCAGTCAACATCATCCAAATATAATCTTTACAAAATTGGCATTAATTTACTTGGTCACCTTAGCTCCAGTTGGGTCCTTCTTGTCAACAGACTTGATAACACCAACAACACCAGTCTGCCTCATGTCCCTCACAGCAAACCTTCCAAGAGGTGGGTATTCAGAAAAGGTCTCAACAACCATGGGCTTGGTTGGAAGCATCTTAACCATACCAGCATCTCCGTTCTTCAAGAACTTGGGCTCCTTCTCCAACTCCTTTCCAGATCGCCTGTCGATCTTGGTCAAGATCTCACCAAACTTAACAACAATGTGGGAGGTGTGGCAATCGACAAATGGAGCATAACCGTTTCCAATCTAACCAGGGTGGTTCATGATGATGACCTGGGAGGTGAAGCTGGCAGCACCCTTAGCTGGGTCATCCTTGGAGTTAGATGCAACATACCCACGCTTGAGATCCTTAACATCAACATTCTTCACATTGAACCCAACGTTGTCACCAGGAAGAGCTTCAGTTAGAGCTTCGTGGTGCATCTCAACTGACTTGACTTCAGTGGTCAAACCAGATGGTCCAAAAGTAACAACCATACGAAGCTTGACGACACCAGTCTCAACACGTCCCACTGGCACAGCTCCAATACCACCAATCTTGTAAACGTCTTGAAGTGGAAGACGAAGGGGCTTGTTTGATGGTCTCTTGGGCTCGTTCATCTGGTCAAGGGCTTCAAGGAGAGTAGGTCCCTTGTACCAATCATGTTGTCACCTTCAAAACCAGAGATGGGCATGAAGGCAATTTTCTCTGGGTTGTATCCAACCTTGTTCAAGTAAGATGAAACTTCCTTCACGATTTCCTCGTACCTTGACTTGGAGTACTTGGGAGTGGTGGCATCCATCTACAAACAATTTAAACAAAAAACAGTTAGAAACAAATCATATATAAACCAACATTCGCATCGCTTAAAAGTTCAAAACAATATACAATCAAATTCAATTATCATCACCTTGTTACAACAACAAATCATTTGCTTGACACCAAGGGTGAAAGCAAGAAGTGCGTGCTCACGGGTCTGACCATAATATTACACTGACAATATATAACATATTATCAAAATATTACACTAACAATGCATCTGAAAAATAACATACATACATATAGATGGAGACTGAAAAAAATTACTTGCTGGTACCTATCATCAAAATGCAACATAAAATTGCAGGTACCAAACATAATTTAAGATGCTTGTGTCTAAGAATAACAACGGATCAAGAATTACCCATCTTGCACGCTTTTCTGTTGCTACCATAGCCGACTGGAGATTTCACAACGACTTTTACTTTCAGTGTGAATCTATATATATATACCAATGGTGAATCTCTATACATGCAGTAACACAAACACAACTTTTATATAAGTATTAAAACCTACTTTCGACGTAACCAAACCGAATATTGTGAGTTCTAAAGAGACTTACTTGTAGTTTTAGGATAAAGGCTGCAAAGAGAACAACTTATACATACACGATATCTATAATTACAAATTTATCATTAGGGTTTTGATAAAAAGGAGGCAAAAATACATTCAGCAGCAGCAAACTCTTGTAAACCTGCACAAATCACAGAACATACACAAAATCAGTAAAGTTTATAACATTATTATCCGTATAGATGAAGAATGGAGAATAAAGAGGATAGATATGAGAAAACGTGATATTAGGGTTTCAAAAAAAGTATATCATGAATGTGGAGATTTTTTTTAACGTGATATTAGCATTAATACTTATCTCATTAAATTAAAATAGTCAATAATAGGCTGTATTGGTTTATAAATTTAGATTTGCAAGACATAATCAAAAAAATAAGTTGCTCTAGTGGTTAGCATGTGTGTTAATGGTACAAACACCCCAATTTCGAATCTCTCTACTGTCATTTTTTAACTAATTAATCCGAATTTAATACATGAATATTAAAAACAAAATTTAATAAAATTATTAATAGCTTAGGTGGACTAATGTGATGACATGGCACTAAAAACAATTACTAGGCATTGAGGTGGCATTAATGCCAAATGCCTCCTTATATATATATACATATATATATATATATATATATATATATATATATATATATATATATATATACATATATATACATATATATATATACATATATATATACATACATATATATATATATATATATATATATATATATATATATATATTAGTTTTCGAAGCCCGCCCAATGAGCAGGCATGACTTATAATTATTTGTTTGTTATTTTTTTGTTAACTGAAATACATTTTTTAGAATTGTCAAACAATATTATAAAACAATTTTTTTTTGTTAAGAATTATAAATTATTGTATGGTTTGCGTGGATGGTTAATAACACAATTTATAACAAATTTAGCCATTTTATCAAAAGAGTTTGATTTTTTATGTTATTGATATGTATATAGATGTGTAGAATTTATGGCCACACTATAAACCATTGGCGGGCATGACTTATAATTATCATTTATATTTTTTTGTTTAGCAAAATATTAGTGCTAAAAAACTGTTTATTATACAAAGAATTTTAAAAGAATAGTTCCAACGTTTGTCAAATTCTTTGTATTTGTTACAATATTCTTTGTAACAACATAGTATAGGATTTAAACTCAAATGCGAGATAACACTTCTTTATGCACAACATTTGTGGTAACATAGCCCGTTTGATGGGTGGGTAGCCTTATGAATATCGCTGAAAAAACTAAAGGCTAGAGAATAATCATTTTACTCACTTCTTACTTGTCTTTCTACATCAAAAATCAATGTTAACATTGCAAAAGATTTTGTAATGATTGTGATTTTGTTAACACCAGACATATTTTTAATTCAATTTATAAAATCAACATAGTTTGTTGCCTCTTTATTATAACCTGAAAACACAATTTGAGCGGTTCATCCATTCAGTTACCTTGACGCCATCTTTTACGTTCAAGTATAGTCACCGAAACCCATATGCCCACACGAACTCACTTGATTTAGATGAGGTGTACATCTCAAAACGTAAATCAAATACTTTATTCTGAGAATTTACGAATAATGGACCCGAAAATGTGTTCAATATAATAATAAGGGTTACTTTATTCTGTAAACTTTTTATCGATGTGGGTATTTGTACTTTCTAAGTATAGTAATAAAACCAATGTACTTCTATATAATGATATTTCAAGAGATATATTGTACTAATTCTCATTCTTAGCATCCATAGCATAGAATATTAGATAGTGCAAAGATAAAACTTAATCAAACACAGAGGGTTGAGCTTAAGATCAAGTTACTTGCTTGTGAAGCTAGAGTGACTTAAATTGTATATCATGAATCTTCTCAACCCTAAATCATGAGGGCTCATCCAGCTATTGACCTCACATAATGAGTGATCACCAAGAATCTAATTATGTGCTTCAAAGCAATCAATATTATCATAACTTACCACAACCAACTCATGTTCTTGATCACTTCAACTCTTCTGATGGCCACTTGGATTACTTGATAATCCTTGATCCGTCACTGCAAAAAACGCAAAAGTTTGTTAGTTCTTATTTGTATCTCTTATTTATACTTCATACTATTAACATGAGATAGACTAATTACCATAAGATGTTCCGGTAGTTCCTTGTGGCGCATCCCCTTTGCCTCCAAACCAAGAACCAACAGCATCTCTCAGCCTTTCAGTCACATTTTTATCCGCACTCACATCGCCCGCATGCTGCTGTTGCTGATGCTCTTCGTGATGATCAGTCCCCAATCGACGTCGAACTTCAACTGATTCCATTACTGTTCCCATTGGTTTATCCTGTTCAGATTTCTTCCCAGACTCTTCCTCATCTCCCTTGTGCAAGGCATGTGATATTACACCCTACAAAGCCTTATCTTCATCCCCAGGCCTCAATGTCTCCACCAAGTACTCCTTCACACACAAACCACATGTCCACTTCATCAAGTTAAATTATTTTGTTATACTAATTTTCTATCTAAATCAAGAAATATGGAAGAACATAATCACTGGTTTCAACTATAGCATGTTATATACAAAACCCTGAGCTTAGCTACTAACTGGATACATAGATAACTGATTAATCAGTTGTTATGCTATTACATTAGAGTAAACTATTTTCCTATTACATTATGAGAATTGAGCTTCACATCAGAAGTGGATGTGTTACTCGTCTGTCACTCGATCACTATCAAGTGACACCGCTACATTGTTTCATACAGAGCTCTTTTTTGCGTCGGTCTTCGGAGTAGGTTCATTGGTGCTTTTGTTGTACTCGTTTGGCATTGGAGTAAATGTTTCTGCAAACTCTTATGGCGGAGGCGTTGTTGGCGGTATGTCGAGCGATGCAAATGTTGTCAATGTATCTGTTGAGCTGCTTTCGGGTGTTGTCAATAGCAGTTATTGGCTTTTTGGTAGTGCTTCAGTTATTGTCAGTAGTTCTATTGGTTCGGCTGATGACAAAAGTTGTGGCCCAGTTTCCATGACTGTATCGAGAATGAAATCTCATTTTTTGTTTGTACTCTCTATATCGAAATGCAGCTAAAGCAGGTGTGTAGTACCTTTTAGAGCTTCTAACACCGGTGGTAGTACGTATGGATCGGTGTAGTGTTGTTCTAGCACCACTTTATTACAATATGTTACCATTGAGTGTGCCTCGTCGCTGAAGTAGGTCAATGTTATCGTGCCGGTGTTGTCAGTGATTGAGGCATGAAAGCAGTAGCTGCAAAAGAAAAATCCAAGTGTAGGCGAGATACGTATAAGTATTTTATGTAACACTACACGGTTTGTGTGTCTCTATTATAGATGTTACATTATTGATCTAACCTATTTTAGCCCGACATTTAACCAATAATACACTATAGGTAAATAAAAATAATTAAATTTTTATGTAAAACGAATTCAAATGGCATTATATTATTGCAACATAGTCCAAAAAATATACCAAAATATGCAACATAGTTTTGTATATTCATGTTGGCATGAGCAGACACATAAAACAGCACCACCCCATGTTTAACAGAATGACACATATATTTTTGATCTTTGGTTTGATGTTACCTGACAATGTCTCCTTTTAGATTATTTGCTCGAGAAAACTTGAGGCTGATTTCGTCAATCCCACATAGGGAGACTACTGGCGGCTCCACATGTGACTATATCTCGTCAATCATGGTTTTTTGAAGGAACTGTGCCAAAGGCATATGGTAGTGACGAGTACATTCCAACTGCTCTTATTAAACATATACTCAAATGCAATTAAATTAATTTTTTTAAATGAATAGAGATGAACTTACATGTGCTACTACTCTATAACCTCAGTAGTCAACAATAGCCATAGCAATATTAAAACCTTAAAATTGTGATGGAATTGCATATAGCACACTTTCATCATTAGGGCCCATTCGTTTCACCATATTGTCCTGTTTCATGTCTATCATATAATATTCGTAAAAGATGATATTTCCATGATACTGTGTGTAGGTAAATAACAAAACACCAAAAAATGTTTCACTAAACTTATAAACCTATTTCATCCTGTTATCCAACTATCTTTTTCTGCTAACCTTATTGTGAATTCAAGAAAAGAAATACCTTTCTCATTCTCAAAGTCGGAATAGGATCAATGGTTATCAAGCCGCGATACTTTCTTTGTGATTTCTTTAGTCTCCAGTTGTTCTATCATCTTCATAATATTCTCATTATCTTTAGGAAACTTTTGCTCAAATTCCCACTCTATCTCTGTGTGTCACAAGAATAACATTTACATACGTTCAGTTATATTTAGGCAAATGGTACCAAAACGGTTCACTCTTGTTAGCATAAATAAGTTGAGACTATTTTTATAAAGAAGTTCGCCAAAAAGTGTTTCGGGTCGATCCAAACTCTATCATAACTGATCTATTTTTATAAATAGGTTCATGGCATTGTACCTTAGCAGCTCCGGTGCTGCTAGGAATGATGTTGAATGAAGCAGCTCTTCTGGCCATTTCTACCCATTATAAAACTGGCCGCAACAATCTCAACCTGGTATGACCGTTACTCAATCCGATAGACAATTCCATCTTACCATGATTTAGTAGGTATATATGCAATTCCCCCTCTCATTTAATACAATGTTTCCCTTTCTGATTGCAGCAAAGCCATTGACGAACTTTATAACATGTTTATACCAATAAACCTTTTGTGATTAACAGATAAATGAAAGCCATTGACGAACTTTATAACATGTTTATACCAATAAGTAAAGCCTGAAATTTATCCCAGTGTTGGCATTAAATTGACTAATAGTCATGTAAATAAAAAACTTAAGACGGGTGGGCTTGCTGCCAACGGCCATAGAGGCAGCAAAAAATGCTTAAATATGCTTCTATAACCAAGAGATGACAAGGAAAGACAGAAAGAAATAATAGCTAATATAGGTATTACCTTGGCAAGCATTTCCCCAAAGTGTCGTCTCTATCTTTTCCGCTAAAGTTTATTTCTTTTGCACTTCTGAATTTTATTCAATAATCTCTTTTGCTAATATAGGTTTATATGTGTTGTAGTGTTCTCTTTTCCTTTTTGTATATAATTAGTGTGCAAATACTCATACATGATTAAACAACCATATAGCTTGAATAAGATCCAGAATTTTGTATAAAAAAACACATTGTAATAATTCAAACATGTTTACAGAACATACCTATTCTTCAGGTGTGTCTCCTCCCTACGGGATCTGACTTTGTCAATAGTCTTGATGGCGTTAAGTGTGTTCTCGGTGACGTTCCTGTGACACCTCTCTGGCCTATTACGCTTCCTCTCAAACTCAAACGTAGCATCCTACAAATTTAATTCATTTATCAGTAACCATTTTTCATCATAAAAAAGCAATCCATCTATTGTAGTGACATGTTTCTGTACCAGAGTCATATCTTTCCCAGGTTCTAACATCTTGCCAAGCTCGCTAAATACACCTTATTGTCCAGAAATTGCAACATAATGTGTGTACGCAACCCTCTCGATGGTGAAATCCGTTCCAATGACGGAGTCTCTTCCAATGGTGAAATAGCTTTGGCATTTGGCGTTCTGCAAGTAAATGCAAAAAGGTGTGATTTTCAGACACTATTAAAACTTAATTGGAAATATGTTTATAAATAAGATTGTCTTCCTGGTATTCTTTAAAATTGGTGGTCATGGAGTTCCGCATGCAAGTTTTTACAAAGGAAGTATATGGGATCGCTTATCCAACCTAAAAACGTTTGTAAGCTACTGTTCAAAACATTTATAGCTAACTGCTTAGTTCAAATGTTTATAAAATATATATAGAGTGAGAATTTTTCGCTTACCATATAGAGTTATAATGCCCGTACACGCGCGGGTTTTATCCTAAAATTTTCAATAATGTATTTTTATTTATTAAAAAACAAATAGCTCCCTTAACTCCTCAAGATCTTCATTCCTTGTGATCAGCAAAAACCAACAGATATCGACTTGACATTGAGTTGTCTATTACGCTAACATGAAATATCAATTGGCCGAGACATGTCATCATACCTGCAAAGAGGTGATATCAAGATCTTCTAGAGAAGGTAGCACCCCTAAATTCCTTAAGTCAGCCTACAATCATCTTATATCACATTCACATATTAGGAACGAACAAAAAAAATAAATGAATTCCTATGATTATCAGTTGATGTAACTTTACCTTATACTGAGTCTGGAATCCTTGTGTTTTCAACCATATCAACAAACTGGCATGCTTTCACTGATCTTAACCTTTGCTCGATCATAACGTGATTGCAGAGATACAGAGACAAAACATGCAACAGGAGTTGCATCTTTTGCTTCATCATTAACAAAAGCGTTTGTTGAGTCTAACTGGTTTCTTACAGAGGCATCTTCCACGTCGGAAAATCTAGATGAAAATGCAAGTTGATTCTGATCAATATGAGAAGGTTCCTTGTTCATTTCTGGAAATACGACCAGTGCTCAGATTCATGGGTTGCTATGTTCAAGCTCATTCCAGCTCTATCTTGAGGTAGGACACAGATACCAGCGTATCTTCAGACGTGGGACCAACATCAGCAAGCCGACGTGGCGCCAACATCAGCAAGAATAACAACAGTTTGAAAAAAGAAAAAAAACGCTTGTATAGGATAAGTTATTTATAACTAACCATTAACAAAAACAGCAAGAGGTGGATGCTCCATTGAAGTTGGAGGAGCGGGGTGTAATATCTTCTTGATTTTCTTCACCGAAGCTACTGGTTGAGAAGCCAACTGCTGGTAATGGGACCTACCGATGAGAATCGAAACCCACATGTAATCAATATAACAAAAAACCCATCAATGATGAGTATAGTGGGAACTCCCAAACCCAAATTAATATGGATTCTGTAAACAGATATTATTTTTGAGCAGCAGCCAACATGGCAATAAGGAACATAATGGTCTAGATAGGTCGTGCAGGGAATAAAAATGCCTGTGTACCTGAAATTTATCCACCGCTGTACTCATATTCTGTGAAAATAGGTTTAGGACAGCCCTGCACAAATGACAAAAAGTGGGTTGTGCACTTTGTGATCCTTGACCAGAAACAAATATAAGATAAATGAACCATGAGTTACTCTTCAAACAAAGGTGGAAGCAAGCCCCGAAAATCCAATCCAACCTAGCCAAGCCCCATGGCACAATACTGAGGAAGTACATACACTGATAATATTAGGTTCAGGAAAAAAAATTTGCTTAAACCTATAACCATATCTATTTTGACTTCATATTTGTCTCTTAAAATCTAATTAGATGGAACATAGGGTCTTCAACAGAGGCATGTAGCGAGTCTTGACCTAAATTCATGCAACCTTGAAACCTGTAAAAAGATTTAAATCACTTATGATAAATTTTAGATGTACATACCAAGGTAGATATGTAGTTGTGCATAAATATGTTGATTTACCCTTATGACAGAAGATGTGGTATCTAGAACCCTTATTAAGGGACACCGTTAGGACTATACTATCTATCCATGGACTCACCTCCAGTTCTAGGCCTAACATCAGTAAAACTTTGATTGGCAGCATTCTGCAAGTACGGAAAAAACTTAAAGCTGCAACAAAACTGATAATCAGATGCACAAGTTACATTATTATACAACCATGATACGAACAAAGTTTTACTGGTAATAAAACAACATAAAAATTGTACGAAAATTAAAGAAACAATATACATAATGAACAATCATATATACCTTAGCCACCATGATTGGTTGATGAATTTTTTTATGTAGATCTTGTTTTAGGGATTAGAAGAAAGCATGATATTAGGGTTTTAAGAAAACATGATATTATGAACTGTGGGTTTTTTTTACGTATATCATATTCTTATTTTAAGTAAAAAATCAAAACACAAACACAATAGGCATTTATAGATTATAATATGCAAGATAATTATCAAAATAACTTGTTGCCTAAGTGGTAATCACACAAGTTATTTATCCAAATGACCAAGGTTCAATCCTTGCAAGTCTCCTTTTTTATAAATAATTTTCAAAAATATTTAATAAAAATCCGAAAATTACAAAAATAATTATTAAAAATCCGAAAATTAAATATTATTGCTTACGTGGATAAAAATATTGCTTAGTTGGACAACAAATGCTTATGTGGCATGAAAAACAATTACTGGGCATTGAGGTGGCATTAATGCCAAATGCCTCTTGTTATATATAATATAGAGATATATATTGCTTAGTTGGACAGCAAATGCTTATGTGGCATGAAAAACAATTACTGGGCATTGAGGTGGCATTAATGCCAAATGCCTCCTGTTATATAATATATATATATATATATATATATATATATATATATATATATATATATATATATATATATATATATATATATATATATATATATATATATATATATATATATATATATTTGGTAACCGTGATTTCCGACCTTTTGACCGACTAATCCACGGGGTTTGAACCCACCGCCATATATATATATATATATGTGTGTGTGTGTGTGTGTTTCTCTTTTTTTTTGTTATACATGCATTTGTACTTTGTTTTTTCCATGATGGTTTTACATCGATGGACATCCTTAGGTTATTCTAAAGGCATCCGACCACGTAGGTCGTGCATCCGACAAGTATTCCGGGCATCCTTTTAAAAATTTCTATCAGGGCATCCATTTTTGGGCATCCGGCAAATATGCTCGGGCATTTGCGTGGTTATTCCACCAGGCGTCCATAGTGTGTTTTCACTTGGGCATCTGTTTTTCGGGCATCCTTACAGAGATACCGGTAGAAACGAAGTTCAAGAAAATCAACTTCAAACGTGAGTTCAAGACCAATCGGGGGTGACATAGTGAGTATTTATACAATCGATTAAACCCAATCGGGGGTGACAAAACTCAAACAACAATCAACTTCAAACGTGAGTTCAAGAAAACATGTTTCTTGACATCAACCAAAGTACCAAACATATATAGCAAAATTGCTTTGTATGAAACCATCTAACAAACAATCAGTCCAAAAAGCTTATTTAAATACCAAGCCCAATGCTATCTCAAAGCGCACTTGAAAATCCAAAAAAAAAAAAAAAAAAAAAAAAAAAAAAAAAAAAATCATCCTAGAGGTGATCATCGGTTCGGTTATCGACTTATCGGGTTATTCAGTTCGATTAGTTCGGTTAATTTTTTTTGAGTCAAACCAAAAACCGAACCAAACCATATTCAAATTCGATTCAACCGAACCAAGTAACCGAAAACCGAATCCCTATAACCAAAAACTGAACTAAATAACCTAAATTACACAATTTTAATTAATTTTTCATGTAATTATATATATTTTTACCACAACTTTTTTTTTCAAGCTTAAATAATGTTATGTTTACTTATACTAAAGAGTTTTAGTAGTTTGTTTTTGATTTAAGATCATTTGATGACAAAAGATTCTTTACATACTAAGGGATCAATCTCCATCATTCATTTTTATTTGATCTAATGGATGAGATTAATCTCAACAATTTAAAAAACCCACTTTCATTTTTTTTTTTCAAATATTAATATCTTTCAAACCGTTAATCGTTAAGTGAAAAAAAATATATCATTGCGACGAGAATTTAATTATCTTTCTATAGATAGGCACTTTGATATACTTTCGACAAATTATTTTTTTTTTTCGTATTTTTCACTTTTTTTTTCTTTTTCTTTTTTTTCTTAAGTTTTTTTACATTACTGAAATTTGCATTAAAAAATCATATATGATTAAACACTAATTTGAATATCACATGTGATATTAGTGTAAAATCACATATAATATACATATCATATCACATGTGATATTACATATAATATATGATTTAACACGAATATCACATCTGATATTCAATTAGTGTTTAATCATATATGATTTTTTCATGCAAATTTCAGTAACGTAAAAAAAAAAAAAAAAAAAAAAAAGACGAAAAACGTGAAAAAAAAACATAATAAAATGATTCTTTTTTTCTTTTTTTGAAAGTATATCAAAGTGCCAATCTATAGAAAGATAATTAAATGCTCGTCGCGACGGTGTAACTATTTTCGCTTAACGATTAATAGTTTAAGAGATATTTAAATTATAAAAAATGGGGTAAAATAATAAAATGCTTTTAATCTCAGCCGTTGATTTCTTTGATGGATGATGGAGATGAGTCACTTGGTATGTGAGAAAAGTTTGGTATGTAAAATAAGATTTAAGATCATTTGAGGACAAAAGATTTTTTAAATACCAATGGATCAATCTCCACCATCTATCTTCCCTCCATTTTTATTTGATCTAATAGATGATATTAATCCTAACAATTAAAAAACCCACTTTCATCATTTTTTTTTCAAATATTAATATCTTTCAAACCGTTAATCGTTAAGCCAAAAAAAATATACCATTACGACAAATATTTAATTATCTTTCTATAAATAGGCACTTTGACACTTTAGACAAATTTTTTTTCGTGCTTTTCACGTTTTTTTTACATTTTTTTCGTTACTGGAATTTGCATGAAAAAAATCACATGTGATTAAATACTAATTTGAATATCACATGTGATATAAGTGTTAAATCACATATGATATATAATATCACATATGATATGTGATATTACATATCATATGTGATTTAACACTGAATATCAAATGTGATATTCAAATTAGTATTTAATCACATGTGATTTTTTCATACAAATCTCATATTCGGAAAAAAAAATAATAATAATAAAAAATAAAATAAAACAAAACGAAAAAACGTGAAAAAAATATTTTTTTTCCTTAATTCTAAAGTATATTAAATTGCCCCTCTATAGAAAGATAATTAAATGCTTGTCGCGATAGTGTAATTATTTTCGCTTAACGATTAACGGTTTAAAAGATATTTAAATTATAAAAAATATGTGAAATAATAAAATGCTTTTAATCTCAACCATTGATTTATTTTTAGATTGAGTGTGGGGATGAGTCCCTTGATATGTGAGAAAAGTTTTGTATGTAAAATAACTCTCCTCGTAAAATAACTCTCCTATTTGTTTTTTCATATAAATACATAGAAAATATATATATTTATATAAATTCGGTTTTCTGTCGGTTTTCAGTTTTCATTGCCAAAATCATATCCAAACCAATAACCGAATATTTACTTCGATTCGGTTCGATTTTGACCAATTCGGTTCGTTACGTTTAGTTCAGGTTTTTTCGGTTCGGTTCAGTTTCAGTTTTCGGTTATTGCGGGTATTACCCGATTGGTGAACCTTATTAACTTCCTTTATTTATTTACTTAATAAGTTAATATCAATTTTCAAAGTTTTACTAATTATTATTTTATTTTTTTTGGTAAAAGGTTACTCCGATAAAATATATTAATCACAAAACAATAAAGTACAAATAGAATGTGAGTGAAGTACCACATTAACCTCAAATAAATAGAAGCTTGAAACGAGCAATGCAACGATGTTAATGACATGCCATGAATATAAACAACTCTAGCTACATACAAAAGAACAAAACCGAAAGACTAGAGACATATAAAACACCATGGCAATCCATCCGGTAGAAAACCATGACTCCAAGCCAAATCCCATAGCAACATAACCGGAGCATAGAATGAACCAAATGAGAATGCCTCTTTAAAACCTTTTCTAAAGAAAACAGAGTGGGAAAAATCTTTGAAAAGGAAAAAATAGTACAACTCTCAATTCAAGAATAGCAATAAATGCATGCATACCAAATCATACAAACCCACGTCCATGAACTCACAGGTAGAAAGGCCGAAACAACTAAATGGCATTCAACTTCCAAGTGTTCTTCAACTTGTCCACCCGCATGTTCTTTCGAAACTTGATCGACGCGAGCTTAAGACGAACCTTATCAAGAATGATATTTACCGAGCTGCTCCACGTTCCTAGCCCCTTTATCAGGACTCCTGTTATTACGCTCTTGCCAAACATAGTACGATGAAGCGGCCACCAAAAGACGTCCATTATTATTATTCATTTCATATTTTTACTT
The DNA here is from genome assembly GCA_019973895.1 of Chrysanthemum seticuspe. NCBI lineage: Eukaryota > Viridiplantae > Streptophyta > Magnoliopsida > Asterales > Asteraceae > Chrysanthemum > Chrysanthemum seticuspe. Next base: position 220,162,189 of record BPTQ01000003.1, on the reverse strand, counting down.
TTAACCCCTTCATCTTTGTTTAGTTTTTGCTTTGATGTTTAATTTATATTAAACTATAATTACTCTGTATGTTTACATATAAGACTTTACTTTGTCTAAGTTTCACTCTTCATTTATACTTATACAAATGAAAGTTTGCGCTTAACATTAGTATATTTTCACCGCAACGTGAGGGCAAAAACCTCCTTATTATTATCAATTGTAATACAAACTCACTTCCTAACCATATACCTTCGAACTGTTATTAGCGCAACATTTTTCTAAGTCTATATCATACACACCAAAACCATATCTCATTTTGCTTTATCAATCATCACCATGTATGATTTAGGGAAATGATCATTTACTCATAATTAGCACAAGAGTATATTACTCTCACAATAACTATGATCAACAAACTAATATTACCAGATACTTAAGAAATTTATACATATATTCAAACGCACATATTCGACTTTGTTTAGCACATGCTTAACCAACTGTTCACAAGAAGAACATCTCAAGAGCAAAAGAAACAACACCAACACGAAGACTTCGGCTTTTTTGTAGTAGTCTCCGACCCCGTGCTACCCTTCACGTCCTTCGCTAGTTCCTTACATATTTTGACTTTCACTTCACCTCTTTTTGGAATGAATCTTCTTGTCATTTCAATATTTCCAAAGTGCTTTTCCATCGTTTATCAAAACGACAAAGCGATTACTTGCATACAAGTGCAAACCGCAACACTTTGTTTGGACGAAAAGGGAGTGAAGAAGAAGTACAAGTTGAAGAAGGTGTATGTGATTCAAAAATATATTGCCATCATGGTATTTACACACAGTGGATGTTGCGTGAAGCCGTGAAAATGATATATGATTTAAAAACCACTTAATGGCGAAATTTTCATGTTATATTCATTTTGGGTTAAAAAATTATTAATAGTTTCATGTATCGGGAGGTTAATATAAAAGAATCATAATATCATAACATTGTGACCAGTGGATTAAAAGGAATTTAGAATATAGAAATCTTAGTGCTTACACTTTAACCTTATATAAAAATGAGAAATGCTTGTTTTTCCTCTGCTTCATGACCTTTAAGAAAGGAATCGCATCTTGTGCCGTAATAATGAGTATTCATTCCGTCCCAAATTAATAATTCATGTTTTTTTTATAATGTCTTATTTAATTATTCATTAAAAAAAAGATATAGAAGTTTGATCATGTTTACTATATTATCCTTGCTTGAATTACAAACTTAAAAAAAATACATTAATTAGTTAGTTATGAGTAAAACTATCATTTTGGTAAAAAGTAAAAGATAAAAAGTAGTAATTATTATGTTTTGCTTAAACTAATTGATTTTTGTTGAGGGTCAATTATTTTGGAACTGAAGGAGTAGTGGATAACTGCTAATCAATTAATTTGGTTTGTATCACTCGATAATAATAATTTTTTTTTTGAACAAAATATAATAATAATTTGAATAGGGTCATTTGCATATATCTCTACTACTTATAAACCATGCATAATTTTTCTTAAACTTAAGTTCTTAAATTTGAGTAATAACGTAATGTTTATAGTACCATTTAGAAAACAAGTTTAAATGCTAACATTTTATGATCAATATGTCACTTTTAAAATGGGGGAATGATCGCGGCTGGCAGCAACCAACTTACATGTTGCATGGGCTTTATGGTCATTTTACCTATTTGAGCCCATTTATTCTCAAGCCTATTCGTCCCTCTCTTTCCTTTCATAACTTTTCATACCCATTTATTCTCAAAGTTGTTTCTTTTACTTAAGGGGCTGTTTGGTTGGCCTAATTTTATTGGTTTTCATGGGTTTTGAAATTAGAATTCATTTATTATTGTGTTTGGTTGATAATTAAGGGGGTGTGTTTGAAATTGGGACCCCACAAAAGATAGGGTTTTAAACTCACTAGAAGGGTGAATGTTTTATAATACGGACTATACAGTAAAATCTAACATGGTTGGTGGACAAATATCTCATTTATCTTTTTTGCTTCTCTCTCCAACAAATGTGTTATTCTTACGAGTAATTTTCTCATATCTTCTTGCTTGCATCATTATCTTTCTATAACTTCACTCCATGAAATTTGTATCTTTTTTTATATTTTATTTTTGACTCTTTCTTATGTTTTGATTTGTTGGTAAGTTTTCTTTTTTTTATTTGGGTTACACATAAATATTATAAATTAACCAGGATCAATTTAAGGAAAAAAAAACATTTTTGTAGTGACAAAAAAGAAGATTTCAGTTTTGAAAAGTCATTGGGGCTACTTTGATCATCGCACGCATAAAATCAATTTAACCATTCTTAATTTGACCACATCATTTTGTTTTACCCATATTTTTTTGTTCATGAGGTATTTTCAGATCTTGATGATTCAAGATTATTTGTTCAAATGATAAGAGGGTAATTACGTAATTTACCATTAGTTACGTGATTAGAAAATTTTCTAACCAAACACACAAAAGGGTTTAGATTATCAGGGTTTACATTTGTCCCAATTTAAAATACTACTACTGAATTATAAAACCTTGAAATTCAAATTTGTGAACCAAACGCCCCCTTAGTCCTAACATTAATAATTTCGGAAAAACTCATCCACAAACTCTATTATATAAGACATCACATTATTAAACCAAATACAAAGTTACTAATACAAAATTCTAATTCAAAATGTACAAAGAAAAGTAATACTATCAATCCCTATTTATAAGAAATTAAACCATAAAATAGTTTCTTAATTTTAAACAAACTCTAATTTCAAAACGTGTAGGACATGTCCAACAAATTACCAAAGTTACAAAATAACCGTTAGAGTTTAAGTCACTTTCAGTTCTAGCAAAACATAATATCTCATGGATACTATTAGACCAAAGACCCATTGGAGATGTAGTGACAACTCGTAAATTTCTCGATGCGTCGTAATTGGAGAAACATCGATTAGAGCGATCGTTTTAATTAATTTGAGTTACGAATCGTATTACATATCGTTTTTATTGGGATTAATATTTTAAAAACAATGGCGTAACTCTCGAGTCACGAATCCCTCGTTTTCTAGTCAAAACGAGCCCCGAACCTAATATAACGAAAGTTTTACAAAGTTTCTTCTAGGGTCTGTTTTGCTAGTTTCATTGCCATCCCTATCTTTATCCTAATTACAACATTAATCCCTCCTGCGTATATAAATACCCAAACCCTTCACCCTTTCTCCCATTTCCTCACTTTCACTCGCTCACTACAAAACACACACACAAATATTTCTCTCTCTCTCTCTCTAAAATTCGGCCACCCAAACTAGGGTTCCGGCGCTGTCATCTTTTCCGGCGACCTCCTCTAATTACACCACCACTTCTAATCAATAGATCGGGTCCTTGTGACTCATTTTCCACAACATACGCGCTACAAAACACAAAAACGCGCCCTAAATCTTGATTTCAAGATTCGGACATTAGGGTTTTTGGTTGATAACGAGTGATTAAGGGCCGTGCTTGGTTTGGTACGAGTTGTACTCGTACAAGACGCCATCGCAACCATTCTTGTCCTCTCTTTTCTCTCGGTAAAACCACAACCCACTCTTTTGTCATACATATGTTTATTTTCTTTCGTTATGACATTTTTATATACATTGTTGTGTTATTACCTTCGTGGGTTAATAAATTTAATCGAGTGAAAATGGTAAATAAATAAAAACGTTTTGAATACAAAATATTCGTGTGGTGAGAAATCAATAAAAGGGTATTGATGGTTTGGTTCTTGAATCAGTTGGGTAGAAACCCAGTTTACTTTCGTGTCGTGACCCAGTTTTGGTCACGGGTTGTGTTTGGATTTGATATGTGTTTGACGTTACTATTATAATTTTTATTACTCAGTTTCATCTAAGCCTATCTAGAGTTTTAGGTCGATTTGGAAATAGTCATAATGGGTTTAGCCTTGCTAAAGGGTCGAGATTAATTATCTTAGAATCACGTTGGCTTGATACTTGGTGCAGCTGTGACCCATTTAGGGTGTAGGCACGGTTCCGAGTCAATTAGTTAGCACAAGGGGTTGCGATATTGCTTTGAATCAGGATGTTTACGAGTCAAACTTGTGGTGTATTGTGTTTCAAAAACATAGTTATGTGATGTGTTTTGAATACGGGTCGAGTCGGGTCTTTAATATTGACGTTCTACCAGAAAACGAGTACACTATTAATACAAAATCATAAGTATTTTATTGTCAACATTGAGTCATTGACCAATTAATAAACTTATTTTATCAATTATCTCATCCAAAGACAGAAAGATAATATATGTTGCAGCCCAAGTTTTACTTTCATATGGATACACTAAAAACTAACTAAGGTCTTTCGATATGCGTTGTGACGTCTTTAAGTCAAATTAAGTTTGCTTACCTACATTGACTTATTTAATTTATAGACAACTTATAAGTTCTTTGTAGACAGTCATATTAGTAAACCTGGATAATGGTTGAGAAAATAATTAGTCTCACAATAGATGTTAATATGGGTTACGGGTATTACTTGAATTAGACTTGATACTAGTTTATAAGTCACAATTAGTTATTAAAATAAATTAACGATTACCAATGAGGTGTTTAAATAATATAAGTCACGAGTATACTTTTAATACGTCAATTTAAATTGTGTTAAAGATATAAGTGATTGTGGTAATGGAGTTAATTTAATATAGTTATATATACATTTAACGACGTGATTTGGCAACAAATCAACTATACAACTGTAACGAAATAATACTATCGTGATATACGATAGACGTGATCGAATAACGAATAAGTACATATAAAACGGTATGATAAACTATGATTGATAATTACTAACGGATATTACATATATGATATAACTTATAAGTATTTAACTATGTTTTATAACCTTGGAATAACTATTGATAACAAGTTATATTGATTAGTAGGTTGTACTTTGTTAAGCGTTTTGGTTTAAATGAGTTTAATATATTTGTTTCGCGATATGCTTAAATATTCTATTTTCTCATATTAACTAATAGCAAAATAATTAGACATATATTGTCAATGGATACGGTTTTACTCAATTATAAATCTTTTATCAACTACGATAATAACTTGTGTTCTATATAAACAAGCCAACTTTTATAAACTTGTTGGGAAATTTTATTTTGAGAAGACAGTATGATAAAGACGTTATGTTTTGGAAATATTGAATAGCGAATATGTTGTTATAAAATACTACGATAATATACTTTATATGGCGTACTTTATTATAAACTTTTATAAATGCGTGTAACGATTGAGAACCCTTTATTGATTGAGCGATAAATGAAAACTTATCTTGTATAATAAACATGAACATTGGGATTATGGGGAAACAAGTTAAGCTGTTGATATTTAATAAGATGTCGTCACTTCCTAGTCTTTGACTAGCTTGAGTATTGTCAGTATTTCTTGATTTGGTCGATGTCTTTTCCTTTTTGGCGTGAGTTATGGTCAGTATTTCTCGACTCTGTCAATATCGTCTCTTCTTTCGCGTGAGTTGTACGTCGCGTCTATGTTTCTTACCACCACACGAAACATTAAAACTAAACTTTTGAGATAACATTTATAAACTTTTGGGAACGATAACGTACTTTTGAAAATAACGACATGAATGATCCACGAAAACTACAACACATTACTTTCTATTGATTTCTTTATCATATGAGTTGTATTTTAAGATAATTGTATACGCCTTAGGTTGGGTCACTTCTATTCTTTCGTACTCATCGTACCCCTATCTCGATGCCGTGGAGATTAGCTTTAGATACCAGTCGCGTTAATAATGAATTGTGCATTGCTGTGGCTAAGGTGAGTTTCATAGCACCATTTTTATCTACGTTTTTAACTAAATTGGAGTGAGAATCATGCTACTGTTTTTGGACCTTTAAAACTATTTGGATTTGCTTATGTGCTTGACTGTTTAGATAGGTGTGCGGTAGTAGTTGACTTAGTCTAGGGTAGTGATCCGTGCCAAACCGTCAAGTTTTTCTCACTCAAGCCGGCCACTTGTGAATGGCCGACCGTAAGAAACTTAAAACGGTTAAGACACGAACTCAATGAAGATCTGGGGAGTATAGTGTTTCCCCGGGTCGTTATGTCCCAGCGAGCTATGCAATGGATCACCAAACGTATAGTGATCGAGGAATTTGAACAGAAAAAGGGATTGATATGATTATAACTACAGAAAAAGCCAACAAATTACAACGGCTTAAATGCAAATTAAAGGAAATTAAAAAGATAAAAAATATTAAATAAACGCTATCACTATTTGCAAAATGATGAACGTTTAAAACTTAAAACTTACGTTTAAATAAGGGTTATTATACAAAGAAGTCACTAAAGTTTGCATGAAATTTGTCCTAAGTCACTAAAGTTTCAAAGTTGTCATCCATGTTACTAAAATATAAAAAGTAAACACGTCTATAATTTCAGTGATTTTTACGTATACTTTTTTGATATGTTAAGTAACATAAATGTCATGTCTTTACAAGTTCAGTCACCTAGATAAAAACTTTCATACGTTCAGTAACCTGGATGATAACTATCATAAGTTTAGTAACCTGAATGACAACTTTGAAACTTTAGTAACTTAGGACAAATTTCGCACAAACTTTAGTGACTTCTTTGTATAATAACCCTTTAAATAAAATTACGTAAACGTACAAAATAAAAAAGTGAGATCTAAGAAATAAAAGTCCTAAAAATATGAAAATGACATTTTTACAAACATAATGATAAAAGAAAATTATAGAAAAAGAAAATTATTTTTATAACTAATTATCTAATTATTATTAATTAAAAACTATTTTTAACTATTTAATATTAGCCTAAAATACAAGAAAATAGGAAATAAAGCTAGAAAAATAAAATTTTGACTTGGAAAAATCTAAAATATCAAAAGAGAATTTTCAAAACTATTTTTGTATTTTTCTGAATATTTTTCTATTTTCTATGAATTAAAAACTATTTAAAACTACTTAAATTACTTAAAAATACAAATTTAACTAAGAAAAATTTGGAAAAATATTTTTTTGTCTTTTTATATTTATCTTATCTTAAGAAAAATAAAAAATTATTTTTTTGAAGCTTTTCTTAATTAATTGCAATAAAAGCTAATTAAAAAGTGCTAAAAACTAATTTAAATGCAGAAAAATAGCAAACAAGCTTGGAAAAATATGAAAATTTCAGGAAAAGCTTAAAATAATATTTAGAACCTAGGAAAAATATAAAAAACAGGGGTTGTGTACAAGAATAAGAGGCTGCAGTGCAATGTGATAGTGAAATAAGCACTTGAATAAGCAATTGCACACAACAGATGATCAAACTGAGACAGAAGCTTCAATAAGCTAAATTAACTCTACAGCAACTAGAAACAACAACCCATAACCTCTGGATTGCAAGATACCAAGATTTGGCTTATTTGAGTTACATGAGCTAAAACAGTTTTAAGGGTCCTACTTTGGGCTTAAAAATAAGCACTGAGATAAGCTGGAATCAAGAAAACTAAAGAAGGGACTTAGACTAGACCTGGCTGAGACCTTGTAAACCAAAGTGGAGACCTAGATGAGCTCAAATGAGCCTAATTCAAACCTTGCCAAACCCCTGTGCAGACTCAGCTTTCACTGAGTCAGTTGCACAGGGGAGCTTATGCCCATTTGACAAGCCCATTAGAAGCTTAAGAAAAATTCACAAAATTTGACAAAAATGATAATCATAAAATAGACCAGTAGAAGTTCTAAATACAACAAGTTTCACTTAAATTGGCTTAAAGATGAAGCCAAGAAAAATCAACTTAACTGGCCTCAAAACTGGATTTCATGTTTTTGACTTTTTATAAAGAAATGGAAAGTTGACCAAATGGAACTTTGATCTTGATTCAAGGACTGAATATGATGTATATGGATGAAATTAAGCTTCTAAAAGTTGTATCTATGAATTTGAAACACAACACAAGTTTTTACTTCTCCAAAAATCCAACAGTTAAGTTATGAAGACAGTTGACAGGTAATTTTGACTATGAGCTCTTGCAGGCATAAATAATTGACTCAAATGAGTTCAAAAGAGTTATACAAACCTAAAACACCAAGTCCTAACTACTGCATAAACCTCTATAACTTATTAAGCAACCAATCCAAACACCACTGTTAAGACTGTTTTGAACTATAAATTGTGTTAAACTCTGCTCTAGCTTATAATACCACTTATACCAAGTCTAGTTACTCTAATTAGAACTAAATAAACATATTTGAACTACTAATGACCATAGATACAAATATAACAGATTATGCAGACTAAAAAAAACAGTTAAAAGAGAGAGATTGAAACTTAACTTGGAGGCCAGCTAAAGAGAAGCTTAAGCAGAACCCAAACTACACTAACTAGTCTAATTTAACCCATATCCATGCTCTGAATCATTCATAACCATTTTCATTTCAAATTGAGCTCACAGTTGACTTTTGTTGACCATAAGTGAAAAATGCTAGAAACTGTTTCCAAAGCTTGTCAAAAGCTAAAATAAGCTTGAGTGAACTTGTTTGAGCTTAAAAAGAAGCTAATGGAAGCTTGTACATAAGACAAGGAAACTGAAATTTTCAACATTAAACTTGAAAATTGGAACTTATATAAAAACTTGGATTGATAATCCAAAGCACATTACAAAGGTGTTTAAACTTAATTGTGATACATAAAAGCTAAAATTACAACATTTGGACTTAAACTAGAACATTAATTTAAAAAAACGACATAAGGAAAATTTATCAAACTAACTACTTTTTTCTAGCTTCTTCTCTCTTCCTTTTTATAGCTCCAAATGCTTTCTCTTTCCAAAATGAGCAGTTCCCACCTCCTTTCATGGCCATTGGATGGTTTAAGTTGATCTCAGCCTTTGATTGGTTTTTGGCGGGAAATGGGTTTTTAGCAGTTGAGGTTGAGTGAGATGAGGGGGGAGGCAATTAATGATTCTTGGAGTTGTGTGGAGGTGGGGGGAACAAGGAAGGGATAAGGAGTGGAGGATTGTGTGTTGCAGGGTTTTGCAGAAAGCAGTTGGTGAGGAAGACAGCTTTTGGCGCCATTGGGGTGTTTTGACCAACATTTGACCGGGTATTAATAAAAAGGGGGGGGTCCAAATTAGTTAATGACAGGGGTCCAAATGGTTTTTGACAAGGGTCCAAAAAGGTTTTAGGCTTAATAAACGACAAGGACCTCTATTGTAATTTCTGAAATTTGAAGGACCAATGCTGCCAATTTGCAAAGTTGCTCTAAAGGACCAAAAGTGACAAGCTTCCATAATACAAGGACCAAACTTGACATTTTCAATTTTCCAGGGGCCATTTTTGCCAATTTTGAAACTTGGAGGACCAAACTTGTAATTTTCTCAAACATTTGATATTTTTCACCAAAGGACTAATTTTGACAAGTTATGATATTAAAAGGACCTTTGGTGATTTTTCTTTTGAAATTAGGACTCAGGGACAATTTCTGACAATTTTAGAAACTTGGGGGACTGAAACTGCCAATTATGCAAACTTTGCTCATTTTTCATCTGTTTTTAAACATTTTGCATCTGAAACATATAAAATGCAATTTTGGAATATTTTCAGTATTCTGATGCATTTCTGAGCATTTTTAGACGTTTTGCAGTTCAGATTTGACCAAAAATGATGAGTATTTACACACTCATCAGGTAGCAATCCTAATTGCTATAACTGTTGCCTAGCTAAGAATAGACTTATACCTTGACCTAGTCCGGGGTTGGCAATTGTTCTAGACTTTGCCACGACAGTGCTGGACTAGAGTCGCTGGGCCCGAGTGATCCCTGGATGCGGGATATGGATTGTGATTTCCAGATAGGAAACGGTTGTGAACGATGTGTATCTATCTTAAGTCTCACGTAGCAAATCAACTCCTACAGGTCCACTATGTTTTTACTGAATTTAAACCTATGAACTCACCAGCGTAAGCTGACCTTTTTAGCATGTGTTCTCATGTTTAAGGCAATAGCTCACTATTGGAAGACGCTTGGCAAAGGGCATGGTCATAGGCGACTCTGATGAATAAATGGGACCGCTTTAATTATCTTTTGGGCCTATTTCCGCACTATCTTCATTAATGTAAACTTATGGTTTTCAATTAATGAATTTTATGTTAAATAAATGGGATAAAAACCATTCTTTGTACCTTATGTTGTGATACCAAGATTGTAGCACCCAAAGGTTCGTATGCTTCTGCTGGACCCAAATTTTGGGGTGTTACAGATTGGTATCAGAGCCTAGGTTATAGAGAACTGGGTATATTTTCAAAACCTAGACTATAACTAGGGGTGTTCATCGGTTCGGTTTACGGTTTCGTGGCTTGTATGGTTTGGGTTAATCGGTTTGAAAATTTTGAAAGTCTAAACCAAAATCAGACCAAACCAATTTTTGAACGGATAAAACCAAACCATACACCAAATTGAAATTCGGTTTGGTTTCGGTTAAAACCAAAAAACCAAATTCAAGTAAACTTAAAAATATAATCTAAAAGTTACAAATAAAAACCTGAAAGTTCAAATAAAATCACCAAATCAAAATGTCTCACAAAGTGCTTAAGTAAATCAACAAAACAAATGTTTAAGAAACCAAAAGGTTTCATAACCTAACGGAAATAAATGAAAGCGAAATAAGATAAAAAGTTCTTCGACAAAAGTCTTCAGAAGTCTTATGCTTGAATATTCCATCTTCAAGCATCCAATCCATGTTGCAACTTCACACATCTTCTCCAATGTTTACAACATATGTTGTTCTCATCTCTGAAAAAACGATGGAAAATATAAGATACATAAAAAAGTTGCCTCTATCAAATGTGTATATAAGATCCATAAATAAATAAAAGACTATAAAGAAGAATGTAAACAGTAAGTTACCATCTTCAACATTTTAAAGGTCATCAATGTGTTCTTCGAGATTCACTGCAACATCACCTGAACGAATCCAATCTTGGCAACATATTAATGCTTGAACAGTTTCTGGAGATAAGGAACTCCTAAACGAGTCAAGCACTCTGCCTCTGGTGCTAAAGGTGGACTCAGATGCCACTGTTGGTATAGGAATTGCTAAAATATCACGAGTAACGAGGGCCAATACATGAAAAGTTGGGCTTCTCCTCTTCCACCAATTAAAAGTGATAGATGATTAGATGATGTGTGAAATTATGGGAGGAGAGGATACGATATATGTGAATTTATAGAAATCAAGTAGGTTAATTGCTCGTGGAGTCCTAGATATGCATTAATCCTTGATTTAAGGAGTGATTAGTTTATAAGATTTTAAATTATTAGGATTTTTTGTTAGGAAGATAAACATATAAAATTTGTATATATATAATTTAAAATTTTTTGTGTAGATTGATATATATTCGGTTTTTTCGGTTTGGTTTGGTTTTGTATTTGTCAAACCCAAAACCAAACCAAACACCAATTAAATACTTCGGTTTGGTTTTAAACCAAACCATACACCAATTAAAATTTTCGGTCCGGTTTTATTCGGTTTCGGTTCGATTTATATTTCGGTTTGTTCGGTGCCAAACCAAATACTGGACACCCCTAACTATAACCACTTTTCGAAAACTTAGCCCTATGACCGCCACGTGCCTGCCTGCCAAGCTGAAGCCTTGCGTATGACTAGTTTAAGGATGTAGATGATTGATAACACATTAGACGAAGATGATATGTTTATGGCTGATTCGATGAATTTTTTGATGGGATACTTGTCGGATGTATATCCTGTTTGTAAACGATTTAAGTCTGCCTACCTTAATAGTTCACTATAAGCATTCCACATGCTTATACACACAGAGTAAGCATGTCCTCATGCTTACGCATACCTCATAAGCATTTCCCTATGCTTATGCACGCTCTATAAGCATGTCCTCATGCTTATACACTCACATAAAGCATGTCCTCATGCTTTCGCACGCACTATACCTTTCACAGAGTGTGGAGTCCCAAACCTTATATCTATAAGACTTAGCTTGTATTAAGTAGTTGCCTTGGATAGTTCCAAAATCAACAAAGAGAAAACTTTGTAAGAATACACACAAATACGTGGAATCTATTGGAATATACTTAGAAGATGAACGTAAACAAACGAACACAAACTATGATAACCAATACTTCAACATTACTAATCAATAATACGGATACTTTCAAAGTATCAGAGTTACACAATTTCCTTGCGTAATCTCACCACTCGATTTAAAACTTGAACATTAGTAGTGGCCGTGGGGATGTTTGGGAATGTAAAGGAAATGGTGCTATTATAAGTAAGTCAGGGAGCCACGAACGAGGCCTTTTGTCTCGTGAACGTGAGTTCCACAGTTAAGTTTTGATGAACACGAGTTTAAAACGCGTTAAAGCTAATAAAACATGTAAACTGGTGTGTTGGTATCGTGTGTTGTGTCATGTTCACGTGTTTTTCATCTTATCATGTTTATGTGTCCTTCGTCATAACTAGATGATGGATTATAATGGGTTGATAATGTCGAAGGGTGTATAGTCTCGTGTAACGATTTTGAGTCGAAACTTTCGTAAACCGTTGTTTTATTCTTTAGAATTGTCGAACAAGTGGTAATCGGTTTTAATTATTAATAATGAATTCATGTCCGTTAGTGTTATGATGATATGTGAAACCAGTAAGTGTTTTCAGATAATAAATTGGATTAACGTGTGATTATTTGGTTAACGGTAAATCATTGGTATGTATCGGTTATTTGAAATCGGACGACATTTTAATTAACAGCCTTGATTGGATAACAAATTGATTGTGGTGATTTGGGTAAACTGTAAGTTATTAGCAAACATTAGAATTGATACTCGCTAAATGGTTGTGTGTGGGAATTGAAAGAGTCAACTTGAAGTGTTTAGTGGTATTGGGTATGTTTGGTTGACTGTTTAGATGGCGAGGTTGGTTGATGAGTGTCTAAATACTCATCATTTTTGTACCATTTAAACTGCAAAAACATCTGAAAACACTCAGAAATGCATCAAAATGATAAAAATATTACAAATAAGTGTTTTATGTGTTTTAAATGCAAAAATATCAAAATCTGGTGAAAAACGTATCAAATTTGCATAATTGGCAGTTTTAGTCCCCCAAGTTTCAAAAGTTGTCAAAAACAGTCCCTGGTAAATCTAAATAAAGAGAAATGTTATTCAAGGTCCCTGAAATATTCTAATTTGTCAAAAATGGTCCTTGAATAAATCTTTTGTAAAATGGCAGAAAATGTCCCTGAACTTTAAAATTTGGCAAGTTTAGTCCCTGGAAAATTTGAAATTGTCAAAACAAGTCCTTGTACTTTTGAAGGTTGTCAGTTTTAGTCCTTGTAACAACTTTTGAATAATGGCAGGATTAGTCCTTCAAGAATTGGATAATTACATTTTAGTCCTTGTTATATTAAACTAAGACTTGACCCTTTCCCACATATGACCCCTGCCAGAAAAGACCTTTTGGACCCCCTTCCCATTTTGACCCCCTGGTCAAACCAACCAGTCAAAATATCCATTTCCCTCCCTTATCCTCTTCACCTCCCACCTCCTGCTTCCCACTACTTGCCTGCTCCCCTGCCACATCTCCCATCAACCTCACCTTATCCCTTCCACCTCTCCACACTCATCATCACACTTATCAACCCCCCCCCCCCTAGCTGTAAAGTGAGAAAGCCCTATAAGTCAAATGTAACCATTTCCCGCCAAAATGATCAAAAGTGCCAAAATCCACAAAAGTGACCCATTTGCCCTGGAGTCAAGTGGGATTTGATCTAAATGACACGTGGAAGCTTTTTGAGGTATAAAAGAAGGGAAGAAGCAGAGAAATAGGGCAGTAGTTAGAAGTAGTGTAATTTTAATTTCTATCATGTCGTTTTAATTAAATTAAGATTTCCAGTCTTTGTTTAAGCTTTCAAGCACTGTATTATGTAATCTTAGTGTGATATTAAACTTTTTAAATAATCAATTTCAAATTCCAAGTACGAATTCGTATTATGCAATTTTTAAGTTTATAAAAATATTTGAATAATGTTTGTAGTGGATGTTATGAAATTTTAAGCTTGTATAAGTTCCAATATAAGCTTTTATAAGCTTATTCTAGCTTACTACTTACTCAGAAAACCTCTACTTAGAATAAACTCTCAAATCACCCTTTGGTCAACGAAAGTCAATTGAGGTGGGAATTGGTATGGAAATTGAGTTGGGTTGATGATAAGCTGAATTCTGAAATTGTATTTGGTCTTAAAAGGATTGGTGTGGTTCTGTGATAAGCTGCATATCAGTTTGATCCTTTGTAAGTTAAAATTCCTTTTATAAAGTACTGTTTGGATTAGCTGATTTAATGGTCATCTAGCTTATGTTTTATGTTGTTAGTTGTTATCTCATGTCTTACTAGTATTTAGTAACTCAGTTCAAGCAATAAAATTAGTCCTTATTCTATTTAAAGTCAAAATCACAGTCAAATCAATTTATCTATTAACTGTTAGAATTTTAAGATTGCATAACCATGTATACTATTGTGAAAGTTGTTTAAGTAGCTTAATCTAGTTCAATATCAGCTTAATATAGCTTATTCAATCCAATGAATCAGTTAGAATTTCAATAAAGTCAAACTGGCAGTTTGAATGAAAAGTCAAAAAAAAATGTTCTGTGCACAGTTTACCCCTCCTGTTTCACAAGCTCACACAGAGCTTATGAGAGAGGGTTAGCTTATGTTATTTAGCTTTTTGAGAAGCTAACCTGGTCATCTTGAAGTACCAATGCTCATTTCTCAGTTTACAGCTTATTTGATAAGCCTGCTTAAGGTTTATTGTTCTGTCCATTTTCTCTATTTCACCTATTCAGTGGTTTTCCAGCTTTTCAAAAGCTTGTCACAGGCTTATTAGTGGAAGCCAGCCCTTGTAATTTAGCTTTTTAGGAAGCTCAGCTGGTTAACTTGACAATACCAGTTTTTATTTTTAGTCCCTAACTTATCTCAGTACTTAATTTTAAGCTTAAAAGTGCCTACCAAACTCATATTGTCCTGTGCATCAATCAGATAAGCTTTTGCTTATTTGAGTTTGTTTAGAGCTTATTTTTCATTCATTTAGCTTTCTCAGTTGTTACATTAGCTCATTACTAGTCTCTTAGCTTATTTTCAATTAGCTTGTGCTTTTTCAATAGCTTATTAGCAACTTTGCTTTAATCTTGTGCCTATTTCATTTTTATTGCTTACTGTCATGAAAAATAAGCTGATTCTGAGCTTATTGGTCAATTTTATAAAAAGTTTCAGTTGTAACATTTGCTTATTACAGTTTACTTAATAAGTTGCAAAAAGAAAAAGTCCAAAAAAAAAAATGTTTTACAAAAAGGGAGAGGCAGGGGTCGAACCTGAGACCTCTCCCTCAAGAGGATGCTAGGGGTGTACCTGGATACCATTGCGCCCTTGGGTCTTTCTCGTTAAAACTTTACACAACTAATCTCTTATAGACATTCTACCAGTTTAGCTTATTCGAGCTTTTTAGCTTATTTCTAGCTTATCCAGTGTAGTTTTTTCCAGTTTTGCAATTTTCTTAAGTTAGTATTGTTATAAAGTATTTTCTGTAAAAGTTTGAGATTTTTCTCATTAGTTTTACTATTTTTTATCATTTAATTAGTGTAAAAATGTATTTAATTCATAATAAATAAAATATTAATCAGAAAAATATAATTCTTTTTTGTAAAATTTTCTTTTATCAAATAGGACGTAAGAAAATTAGTTTTACATTCGTAGGACCTTTATTTCATAAAATTTACGTTTTTGCTTGCGCTCCAGCGCCATTTTCATAAATAACGCTCGTTTCTATTTTAAGCGACGTTTTTAGACATTTTCAGTTTACGTTTCATTTAAATTAGATTATTTAGATTATTTAGTTTTATAAAATCGATTTTTAAATATAGTGATAGCGTTTATTTAATAGATTTTATCTTTTTATTTTCCTTTAATTTGCATTTAAGCCGTTTTTATTTGTTGGCTTTTTCCGTAGTTAATATCATATCCAAATCCTTTTTCCGTTCAAATCTCCCGATCACTACACGTTTGACTATTCTCGCACAGCTCGTTGGGACTTAACGACCTGGGGAAACACTATACTCTCCTGATCTTCATTGCATTGGTGCTTGAGCAGTTTTAAGTCTGTTACAGTCTGTCATTCACAAGTGGCAGACTTGCGTGATTAGACTTGACTGTTTGGAACCAATCATTGGTATGAGATTGTTTGAAGGATTAATTGGGATTGTGAAATTACTATTTTGAACTTAATAATATATATATGTCAACCTTACGCTACGTCAGGTGTTATCATGACTTTCTAGTCTCGACTGACCCCGACAATGCCGTATCTTGGTCTTTAGTATCTATTGAACAATATGAGGTGTAAAAACCGAGAGTCATGACTCGGACTTGGGAACTCGAAACGAATAATGACTCAAAAATTATATTGAAATTTATATTGAAACGAATAAATTTATATTGAAATTTATATCGAAATTTATATATATATATATATATATATATATATATATATATATATATATATATATATATATATATATATATATATATATATATATATATACTAGTAAATAGTACCAGAAGATATAGATGATAAATGGTTTTGCACTAAGCATTCGATAATAAGGCTCGCCTTGTTATTCGACATTTTAAAAAGGGAACCAACGTTTAAAAATAGAAATGTTTTGTAATAAACGAGTCATTAAATGTTTCGAGGGCACGTTTATTGAAGGGTGTCATTTATGAATATTTAATGTCATTTATGGATATTTAATGTCATTTATGTGTTGTGCGTGGGTTACGGATGACCTAACATTAATAGCGTCGATCCACGTGGATAACGGACTTATTAGGTTGACGAACCTAATAGGCGCCCGCTATGTACGTAGGATAACGATATTAATGGGTGAATTATCCTTATGACTCGTTAGGATGTGTTTGGTTTTGGGATAATAAGTGACATGAATAAATGGTTGAGTTTATCGAGTTGACGAATTCGATAAGATCTAACTATTTATTCCAAAACTTATTAAACTATAAAATTTATCATTTAGACGTCTCATTATGTCATTATGAGTCGCATTGTGGTTATTTGAGTGCATTCATGGTGTCTTGTCGAGTCGATACCACACACACACACGATGATACCTAACCCTAATAACTAAATGGAGCAACGAGATATTTTTTAGATAAGAAAATGAATACATTTTGGGCATATTACATTGAAGTTGGAAATATATATATAGAATTGGTTATAATAATTGGTTGTGCCTTGATTAATAAAAATTCATCGAACCTCGAATGAATATAGACTGATCACCTATATTCAGCCAGAGACAGTAGGACATGGACTGATCACCTATGTCCGTCTCAGAGGTGAATTTTGCAAATACTGGGAGTTGTTATAACAAAATTTTGTTCGGGTTTGAGATTTGTTTTAAGAACGATAAACTTTAGGTGCACTCACACACTCACACTCACCAAACATCACGAAAACCCGCACTCACACACGACACACTGGAATCGTAACACCTCTTGAATCGTAACACTTCTGGCATCACTATATGTCTCCGTTATGTGAAATTCTTGTTTGTAACACTTGAGCGTGTTGGCTTTTCTTCACAGGTTCTAAACCAAGCCATCTTCTACACATAACGGCCTTGTAATTGACCATGACTTAATGCGCAATACGGTTTTGAGACAAAGTGCAATAATGTATAATTAAAGTATTTGATAACACAATATGAACAAAGATAAACTAACGACTTGATAATATGTAAATTGTTGTTGTACAAATCCTAAACATGACTCGATCTATATAAACTAAGTGAAACGGTACTATGTTACCCTTGGTGAAACGTTGCAACGTTTCACAATGTAACCATTTATTAACTGCCTTTAACAGGCCAATAACTAACTTAACCATAATGTTTAACGGGGCGTTTGGATACAAGGATCCAACCTAATGTTTTGCCCGTTTGACCCATACAAATAAAAAAGTAAATAAATTGTTCCAAACTTAACTTAACAAAACATTACAAAGGGTTTACATCTCCCCCTTAATTTTTGTAAGTTAAATGTCTTCCATGGTTCTTGTTTCCTTCATGCAATGACGATGAAATCATCTTCACTTGATGCTTTTCCCTTGCCATATCCGCTTGTGGTGCACTCCATATTTTCTTCCTTCTTGACTTCGTCATGGACATACTTGATCCTCTTCTTTGGCTTCTCCTCTTGTGTTTCCTCTATGTACACGCTAGTCTTTGCATCACCACATGGTACATCTCCGACCATATTTAACCGTGGCTCTTCATGCCCTACCCTACGTGCTTCCTCATAGTACACTTTAACCAATGCTATGTACTCTCGATAGCATTCTTTTACACTATGCCCATCTTCCCGAGTCAATCCCAAAGGAATTGCAATATCGCCCCACAAATCATTAAACGACACATTCATATAGCCACCCATGTCGTCTACGAATTTATACAATGCTAGCAAGTCTATCTTAATCACCCCTATCACCGGTGGTAAATCACCCAACGCATTTATTTCCATATAGTCATAATAGAACCATCCCAACAAATCAATAAACTTTCTGTCCATGATTTCCCAATTTTTGAACGCCAACTTATCAATTTTAACTAGATCTAAAAACGATAAGAAACGTGGGAATGTATTTACCTTAAGATGATAGAGCGTCCCGTTGAGACTAAGGTACTCATCATCGACATAATCATGGCTTTCATCTTTGTTCATCTCCAAATCCTCCATCTCTTTTATTAGCGAGCACTCGTCACTAGGATCAAGCGACTTATAGTATTCTTCCATAAATTCTTGGTGATCTTTGATAGCTTCCTCATCACCCTTGTCCAAGGCTTCCTCTTGTTTGTCAAACATATATTTGATTTGACACGTACCGTCTTTACAAGTCACAACGAAACCTTGATCCTCGAGTTGCTTCACACTCAACACATTCATTGTGATTTCTAGCGTATACAATACGTTAGGAATCACAATTTCTTCTTCCTTATTATCAACAGTTGCCTCACCGACTCCGTAGGCAATAATAAACTTCCTCACTTTCTCATATTTTCCCAATACTTTGAATTGGTTTAGCATGCGCTTGAACAAATATCTTGGGGGACTCATATGCTTAGCATGAGATTTGCTAACATACCAGATATTGTTCCAGTTTCCTTGGTCCGTTCCTCTTATCATGTAATCGGTTTCAACATGAATTTGTTCCGATGGCCAGTTGAATACTTCTTGAATGTTTGCCTTGTATTCCATAGTTTTCTGTGGGTCGATGTGTTTTTTGTTGTTGTAGTTCCAATAGAAGTGCCCTCTGACTTTACACAGATAACATCGAGACCTTTTTTTTCTGGAAGTTGTACTGATCTTCCCTTGAAAAGTGGGGAGCGGTTGGGAATGGTTAAGAACGGTTGAGTTTTTAGAGGTATTAAAGGATATAACTTCCTTGAGTTTATCTTTTAATAATTGTTTCCCATAGTTTGATAACCGTTTCTTCTTCTCTTCCTTTTTGTAACCGTCGCCAGTCTCCCATCGTTGTAGGAACCTTTTGTTTAGCGTGACCCTTGTGTCTTCCCTAGATGACTTGTTCCATGAATCGAAACGTGGTCTCTGATACCAATGTTGGCTTTTCTTCACAGGTTCTAAACCAAGCCATCTTCTACACATAACGGCCTTGTAATTGACCATGACTTAATGCGCAATACGGTTTTGAGACAAAGTGCAATAATGTATAACGAAAGTATTTGATAACACAATATGAAAAAAGATAAACTAAAGACTTGATAATATGTAAATTGTTGTTGTACAAATCCTAAACATGACTCGATCTATATAAACTTAGTGAAACGGTACTATGTTATCCTTGGTGAAACGTTGCAACGTTTCACGATGTAACCATTTCTTAACTGCCTTTAACAGGCCAATAACTAACTTAACCATAATGTTTAACGGGGCGTTTGGATACAAGGATCCAACCCAATGTTTTGCCCGTTTGACTCATACAAATAAAATAGTAAATAAATTATTCCAAACTTAACTTAACAAAAAATTACAAAGGGTTTACAGAGCGTAGTTCGCCATAAGTCGGGTGAGACCCGATTGGCAGTGTTTTCATCCGAATTATTTTTCGACATAAGCCTCGTTGATCTTATTCGAGCATTTGAAATTGTTTTGAGCTGTTTTGGATTTGGTCTTGACTATTTTGGATTCGGTTTTGGGTTTTGGTCCTTGGGTTTGTGATTTTGTGATTTTGATCTCGTTCCAAGTTTTAACTCATCATTTGACTTCGAATCATCATTTGGCCTCGAATTATTATTCGGCTCCGTTTCGTTGATAACTTTGTTAAAATCATCTTTCGACCTTTAATCGGTATTCGATTTCGAAACGTCATCCGGTCGCATTGCGATAGTGACCGTATTGGAATTATCATTCCACCGTATTTCGATAGTAATCTTGATGGAATTATCTTTCCACATCGTTTCAGTAGTAACACCTTGGATTTGTCATCTAGCCTCGTTTCATTGGTAACTCTGTTACCGACACTTATACCTCAAGCCTAGTCTTGAACCGATTATTGAGAAAACTTCCGAAACCTTACCATTCACCCGATGTTGATTTAAGCGACGTCATCTAGTCGACATTGCTCATTTCCTAAACCGATAATGTTGTGGTTGACGTTGCTTCGCCAACAGCTTTCAATTAAGGTAGTACCTTACGTGCTATTGATGTCGTACCTTATCCTCTATTTAGGTACCCCTATCGATAATGATCTAACGACTTGTTTTAGTGAAGTTGTTCACCGAGGATTATCCTTAGAAATTGTTCCGTCGATGTTGCTCTAGCAACGTTGAACTCTCAACAGTATTTTATCAACTATAATCTGCTACATCCTACTGCCGTTTGTGGTACTACCTACCCTGTTTTATCAATGTTGTACCTTACACTCCATCGATGCAAAAATTTTAGTAAACCAACTTAGAGCCGTTAACCTTCACTCGTACTTAGGAGTTGAACTGATAATTGATCGATAGTCGAACTTCTTTTCGGAATTAGAACTTTGGAGTTGAATATTGAACTTTCTGCGTTAAGTGTTAAGTGCACCAATGAGCCAATCGACTGACTGCGGTTAGTAACCCATACTCTCTTTTAAGAGTCGTACCTTTTGTCTCTAACCTAGATATCATGCTTAGTCAACCGACCGATTGCTGGTAGCAATCAACACTTTCTAACAGAGACATACTCTGAACTCCTAGACTTTCTGTCTTGTAGAGAATCCGTGCCTAACGAAAATCTTGAAATCCTAAAGGAGTAACCTGAACCGCGTTCTTTGGGACAATCACCAACTCGTTCTCTCGTTTTTCGAGAAGCACCTGCTATCCTTTCGGCCCTCTTAACCAAATTATAAGCTACACCGTAGACGAAACCTTGGAAGCAGATCCCCGCCTTTACCTAAGTGGTTGTTAGTAGTCTTACCAACCTATTCACCTCCCGCTAATCAGAAAAATGGAAAGTATGGACGACATTGCTCGTCTCTCCTCATATAGTTATAGCAACACTAGAGAACCCCGCTATCTTCTTTTAAGGAGGTGAGAGAGTACTAAATCCTCTCCCTCCGGTAAAGTGACTTGCTCCAATAAGCTAGACCTCACCTTCGAACTCTAGCTCCTTACCTTCTTTCCACTATGGCACTTCAATTGGAAAAGGGAAATCCCCTTGATCCGTTTTCCCTATCTGAGATTCATTTGGTTAGTACACACCTGATTCTCCTTCCTCAACCTTCAACTCCCTCCGATACTCTTTAAGGAAAAAGTGCGATCGGAAAACCTGAGTTACACAAATAGACATCTCCACACGTAAAGGAAACCGTGTGCTTTAGGAAATGCTGATTTCTATCTTTTCTGGATTACGGCAATCGCCACACACCCATGTTTCATCTATCACTTCCTAGAGCCGAGAGAACCAATCTGGATATGCTTGCAGTGTATCATCTCCAGACTAATGGCTGAAGTAGAGGAACCATTCGAACCATAGTAGAACATGTAGTGTGCCTATTAAGTTTGGCAACGGTTGGGATAGACACCTCTCGTTGGCCAAACTCTCTTATCGAGATCTCTCGAGTCTGACAATGGTTGGGATAGACACCTTCCCTTGGCCAACTTCTCCTATAACCATACCTATCGCTTTAGTACCTCAAAGGCACCGTAAGAGATCCTTTATGGTCGTAAGTGCCAATCCCGATTGTTGGGTAGAAATGGAAATAACCAACCTACCAACTCTAAACCTATTTAAGAAGATACCAAGGAAACCGTTCTAAGTTGAGATGGATATGTAAGTTACTCACAAACTATTTGGAGACATAGACAACGTAAATCTCTTGAACCCTCCGAGATAACCTAGAATTAAGCTTACGGATCTACCATGAAATTATGTGAAGCGAGTAGTAAACGTGAAAACTTAATCCCCGCCATATCAATCCTTCTGAAAATCCTTGCTAGATTGAGACCAGTAGCTCAGAGCCTTAAGCTACCATCAAGAATCAGTAGAGTTCCCAACATTTCATGCGTAATAGGAAGAAAAGACTCGGCGATAAGGCAATTGTTAACCCTTTGGGAAATCCTAATCTTTGAACGTTTAAAACTTTGTTGACCTATCAAGACCATAGATTATGAAACTGAGCGACCTTAGTAAAGTCGCACCTCTATCTTCGAAGCTAGTAGAAACTCGCAGTAAGATCCTAGATTCACGTAGGGAACGTGAAGATAAACCCTCGTGCTTTTGCACTCAACCCTTCTAGACTTTAACGGATGACTTGAATTGAATCGCGAGGACGCGATTCCTTTTAAGGAGGTGAGGCTGTGACAACTCGTAAATTCCTCGATGCGTCGTAATTGGAGAAACATCGATTAGAGCGATCGTTTTAATTAATTTGAGTTACGAATCGTATTATATATCGTTTTTATTGGAATTAATATTTTAAAAACAATGGCGTAACTCTCGAGTCACAAATCCCTCGTTTTCTAGTCAAAACGAGCCATGAACCTAATATAACGAAAGTTTTACAAAGTTTCATCTAGGGTCCCTTTTGCTAGTTTCATTTCCATCCCTATCTTTATCCTAATTACAACATTAATCCCTCCTGGGTATATAAATACCCACACCCTTCACCCTTTCTCCCATTTCCTCACTTTCACTCTCTCACTACAAAACACACACACAAATATTTCTCTCTCTCTCTCTCTCTAAAATCCGGCCATCCAAACTAGGGTTCCGGCGCTGTCATCTTTTCCGACCAACTTTCCGGCGACCTCCTCTAATTACACCACCACTTCTAATCAATAGATCGGGTCCTTGTGACTCCTTTTCCACAACATACGCGCCACAAAATACAAAAACGAGCCCTAAATCTTGATTTGAAGATTCGGACATTAGGGTTTTTGGTTGATAACGAGTGATTAAGGGTCGTGCTTGGTTTAGTACGAGTTGTACTCGTACAAGACGCCATCACAACCATTCTTGTTCTCTCCTTTCTCTAGGTAAAACCACAACCCACTCTTTTGTCATACATATGTTTATTTTCTTTTGTTATGACATTTTTATATACATTGTTGTGTTATTACCTTCGTGGGTTAATAAATTTAATCGAATGAAAATGGTAAATAAATAAAAACGTTTTGAATACAAAATATTCGTCTGGTGAGAAATTGATGATTTGGTTCTTGAATCAGTTGGGTAGAAACCCGGTTTACTTTCGTGTCATGACCCAATTTTGGTCACGGGTTGTGTTTGGATTTGATATGTGTTTGACGTTACTATTATAATTTTTATTACTAAGTTTCATCTAAGCCTATCTAGAGTTTTAGGTCGATTTGGAAATGGTCATAATGGGTTTAGCCTTGCTAAAGGGTCGAGATTAATTATCTTAGAATCACGTTGGCTTGATACTTGGTGCAGCCATGACCCATTTAGGGTGTAGGCACGGTTTCGAGTCAATTAGCTAGCACAAGGGGTTGCGATATTGCTTTGAATCAGGATGTTTACGAGTCAAACTTGTGGTGTATTGTGTTTCAAAAACATAGTGATGTGATGCGTTTTGAATACGGGATATTGACGTTCTACCCGAAAACGAGTACACTATTAATAAAATAATCATAAGTATTTTATTGTCAACATTGAGTCATTGACCAATTAATAAACTTATTTTATCAATTATCTCATCCAAAGACAGAAAGAAAATATATGTTGCAACCCAAGTTTTACTTTCATATGGATACACTAAAAACTAACTAAGGTCTTTCGATATGCGTTGTGACGTCTTTAAGTCAAATTAAGTTTGCTTACCTACATTGACTTATTTAATTTATAGACAACTTACAAGTTCTTTGTAGACAGTCATATTAGTAAACCTGGATAATGGTTGAGAAAATAATTAGTCTCACAATAGGTGTTAGTATGGCTTACGGGTATTACTTGAATTAGACTTGATACTAGTTTATAAGTCACAATTAGTTATTAAAATAAATTAACGATTACCAATGAAGTATTTAAATAATATAAGTCAACGAGTATACTTTTAATACATCAATTTAAATTGTGTTAAAGATATAAGTAATTGTGGTAATGGAGTTAATTTAATATAGTTATATATACACTTAACGACATGATTTGGCAACAAATCAACTATACAACTATAACGAAATAATACTATCGTGATATACGATAGATGTGATCGAATAACGAATAAGTACATATAAAACGGTATGATAAACTATGATTGATAATTACTAACGGATATTACATATATGATATAACTTATAAGTATTTAACTATGTTTTATAACCGTGGAATAACTATTGATAACAAGTTATATTGATTAGTAGGTTGTACTTTGTTAAGCGTTTTGGTTTAAATGAGTTTAATATATTTGTTTCGTGATATGCTTAAATATTCTATTTTCTCATATTAACTAATAGCAAAATAATTAGACATATATTGTCAATGAATACGGTTTTACTCAATTATAAATCTTTTATCAACTACGATAATAAGTTGTGTTCTATATAAACAAGTCAACTTTTATAAACTTGTTGGGAAATGTTATTTTGAGAAGACGGTATGATAAAGACGTTATGTTTTGGAAATATTGAATAGCGAATTTAGGGGTGGCAATTTCTAACCCGACACGAAACCCGACCTGAAACCGACACGAAAATTAACAGGTTCGGGTTGTGCTAAATAGATTTTGGGTCAGGTTTGGGTCGACATATCTAACCCGTTTATTAAACAGGTTAGGTTCGGGTTGAGAATAAAATAAGCGGGTCGACCTGGCAACCCGTTTAAGATAATTATTGTTATAAAATAGTACGATAATATACTTTATTTGGCGTACTTTATTATAAACTTGTATAAATGCGTGTAACGATTGAGAAACCTTTATTGATTGAGCGATAAATGGAAACTTATCTTGTATAATAAACATGAACATTGGGATTATGGGGAAACAAGTTAAGCTGGTGATATTTAATAAGATTTCGTCACTTCCTAGTCTTTGACTAGCTTGAGTATTGTCAGTATTTCTTGATTTGGTCGATGTCTTTTCCTTTTTGGCGTGAGTTATGGTCAGTATGTCTCGACTTTGTCAATATCGTCTCTTCTTTCGCGTGAGTTGTACGTCGCGTCTATGTTTCTTACCACCACACGAAACGTTAAAACTAAACTTTTGAGATAACAATTATAAACTTTTGGGAACGGTAACGTACTTTTGAAAATAACGACATGAATGATCCACGAAAACTACAACACATTACTTTCTATTGATTTCTTTATCGTATGAGTTGTATTTTAAGATAATTGTGTACGCCTTAGGTTGCGTCACTTATTCTTTCGTACTCATCGTACCCCTATCTCGATGCCGTGGAGATTAGCTTTAGATGCCAGTCGCGTCAATAGTGAATAGTGCATTGCTGTGGCTAAGGTGAGTTTCATAGCCCCATTTTTATCTACGTTTTTAACTAAATTGAGGCGAGAATCATGCTACTGTTTTTGGACCTTTAAAACTATTTGGATTTGCTTATGTGCTTGACTGTTTAGATAGATGTGCGGTAGTCGTTGACTTAGTCTAGGGTAGCAATCCTAATTGCTATAACTGTTGCCTAGCTAAGAATAGACTTCTACCTCGACCTAGTCCGGGGTTGGCAATTGTTCTAGACTTTGCCACGACAATGCTGGACTAGAGTCGCTGGGCCCGAGTGATCCCTGGATGCGGGATATGGATTGTGATTTTCGGATAGGAAACGGTTGTGAACGATGTGTATCTATCTTAAGTCTCACGTAGCAAATCAACTCCTCAGGTCCACTATGTTTTTACTGAATTTAAACCTATGAACTCACCAGCGTAAGCTGACCTTTTTAGCTTGTGCTCTCAGGTTTAAGGCAATAGCTCACTATTGGAAGACGCTTGGCAAAGGGCATGGTCATAGGCGACTCTGATGAATAAACGAGACCGCTTTAATTATCTTTTGGGCCTATTTCCGCACTATTTTCATTAATGTAAACTTATGGTTTTCAATTAATGAATTTTATGTTAAATAAATGGGATAAAAACCTTTCTTTGTACCTTATGTTGTGATACCAAAATTGTAGCATCCAAAGGTTCGTATGCTTCCGCTGGACCCAAATTTCGGGGTGTTACAGATGTTTTCTTTAGTTACTCAATTTTGTTTATCTCAAATTCTTACGTATCTTCTGTTCCATATATAAATGAAAATATTTGTACGATGTTTAGAGAAACTGGACGAATATAGCCAGCACTTTTTAATGAGGACCAATATATGGAAAATGAATTCCTACAATTTTTCATGGATAACGATCCTTCTTTCTTACTCAACGTATCCATGCAATATTCTTTATAATGTCCAAATTTAATGTTGCTAATAAGGTACTACCGTTTTGTGTTTCTACTGTCATCACTTTATTTTACGCAAATGTGATTTAATTGATAGCCTTTTCAAGTTATGCTCAAAGACGACGTTTTGTGTTTCTACTGTCATCACTTTATTTTACGCAAATGTGATTTAATTGATAGCCTTTTCAAGTTATGCTCAAAGACGAATTGGGAAGGGAGGAGTACAACACTTATTTTAGCTAGCTTAATACGACCACAACGAAATGCGGGGTTCAAGGGGCCACACTACGGTCAAGAGGCAACCTCAAAAGAACCAAAAGACTAATCTCTCTTTAACCGAAAACAACTGAAATTTTTGGAAGGTAATTAGTGCCTTAATTATTATTAAGAAACACAACCAATATATAAGTTACAAGTGATGATTCTAGAACTAGAGTAAACGGGCTTGGCCTAAACACATAATAAATATACTAATGGGCCAAGATACAACATAAATCAATGACAAACTATCGACTAATACTCCTTCGCAGTTGGAGCGGGAGGAGACTGAACGCTCAAATTAGAGCGAAATTGCTCAAACAAAGCTGAGGGCAATCCTTAGGTGAAGATATCCGCGTACTAATAACGGGAAGGGACATGAAGAATGCGAACCTGACCAGCGGTAACCATGTCTCGGACGAAATGTATGTCTATCTCAATATGTTTCGTCCGTTGATGTTGAACATGATTGACAGACATATAAATAGCACTGACATTATTGCAGTAAAGAAGGGTTGTAGAAGACAGAGGGGGATGTAACTCACAGAGCAGATTACGGAGCTATGCAGTCTCAGCCACAACATTGACAACACCCATGTATTCAGCCTCGGCACTCGAACGGGAGAGGGATGGTTGTCGCTTAGAGGACCAAGACAATAAATTATCTCCTAGAAAAAACACAATAACATGGAGTGGACCGCCGTGTAAAAGGGCAACCTGCCCAATCAGCATCTGTATAAGCAACAAGAGAAGTAGTGGATGATGAATATAGGTGTAGACCAAAATCCAATGTACCATGAACATATCGTAATATTCGCTTAAGAGCATCTAGATGAGGCTCTCGCGGATCATGCATATAAAGGCAAATCTGCTTAACAGCATAAGACAGATCCGGGCGTGTGAAGGTGAGATACTGTAAACCACCTGCAAGGTTGTGATACAAAGTATGATCTTGAACAGTTATACCTTCTCGAACGCCAGTTCAAATTTTGGTTTTCCACATAGAACATGCTACAACAATCTCTGTGTATTCTGCTCTACATCTTGGGACCTAGAATTAGAGCGCCTTTGGAATTATCCAACTGTGTATTTCGTGAAGCCGAGATAAGTGAAAGGCGCTCAAAATACTATAAAAGTATTTCTGGAGCTTGGGGGAGGTTTTATCCATGGTTCGAGTCTCGCAAGAGACAAAAAAAATCAAGTTTTCCCTCCTAGTGCAAAGCCGCGAGTTCTAGGGGTTTCCTTTTGCGGATCTCTCCTAGTGGTTTGGGTCCCGGAGCCTGCCCGTTTAGATGGTTTAATTTGAGAGGTCAGCAGATTTCAAGTGTAATATCGTTCTAAAAAAATATGTTTCACTATTCAAATTTGATATTCAGATTTTTATTGATTATCACATTATTTACACACACCAAAATTCAACAATTACTATATGCTTCATATTAAATTGAATTGATGATCGATCCAACAATTTTTGGTGAAGAGGCTTTTTTTTCTTTTTATCTTTTTTTTTGTATATCTAGGTATCTGACTCGACATTGCGAGTCGACTAATCTTAGGGCAACTACTCTTTTAGATAGCCTAGAGTCGTCGCAAGTGAACCTCCGTGGTCAATGAGGGATTAGTTTTCTCCCCAGGGTTCGAATCAAAGACATCTTGTCACTTTTATCATAAAAGGCTAAGCCCTTACTACTAGGTCATCCCCATCGGTTTCGAGGAGCACTTTTTTTTTTTTTTTTTTACAGTGAGCATAAATACAAGATATTCACAAATTGTGCACACAATTCTTTTTGTTTCAAACAAAGAGATGTTGCAAACACTAACGGGTTTGATGTTGCAATATTGTGGTCACGTACATTTATATGGTATGTTCATTATCTTGTATTATGAAAAGAACTAGTGTATTTTTAGTAATTAAAATGTTAAAAGTTTTGCGCGCATATTTTGAAGAGTTTGTGAATTTAGAATGTAAGAAATATGCTAGATATACATTGTAATTAATCAAACTTGTTAGAGTATGTATACTATACATACGTGTAACATTTATTCATTTATATGAGTAATGAAACAATACATACGTACTCCTAGCGTGACCTCAAACATATAGATGTGGTACGCTGAACTGAATCGTGTTATCAACTTCTGTATTTATTATACTTGTATTTTTTTATTGTAGAATTCAATTTCTGAAACGTGTTGCAACACTTAATTCTTACCGGTATTTTGGAACCATTGCAAACACATGGCATGTAGGTAGCCACAATGATTAAATTTGTAACACATAAGGACATATGAATGGAAATATAAAATGGATTTCTCTTATCTCCAAAGATATAACATGAATCTCTTGTTTGGATTCCATATGCTTTTTGGTCCCTTCACTCGGATATCTCCAAGATAACACACATTTAATTTATACCCTAGCCTCTTTCTTCTCTCTCTACATATATATAAACGTATAGATAGAGAGATAGTTTTAACTTCTCCTGTATAATCAAAATCATTACTAGCTATCACTCCAATCTTAAAGAAGAAACTTATTTCATTCTCTTTGTTTGTTGGTCCATTCTTTGAATTAAAAAACAAAGATCTAATGATGTACCATTCACATAGTCGCGAATCATCTTTACCATGTTTACATTGCCATCCTACTACTTATATTAGATTGGTATGTTATGTATCCTTACTCAATACACATATATACTAGCATACATGTGATGGTATGTACGTACTTAATTATATGTATTAGTTGATGATGATGATGTTTTTATCGAACTATGTATATGTAGGTTCAACATCTCATAGAGAGATGTTTGTTGCTGCAAATGAGTCAAGCTGAGTGCATTAGGGCCCTTGCCAAACATGCATGTATTCCCCCGGTAATCACAATTACAGGTATTTTTTTCCCGTTACATAACTTTCTCTCTCTAGCTTTCTCTAGACGCGCTAAATGATCTTGCATGAATTATGATCAAGAATGATCCCATGCATATTGTTGTGATAAGTATATTGTCAAGGGGTTTTGCATGCTATAATAGATAGATATTTGATTCTTTGGATTTCAATGAACCCTAGATTTATATACATTTTTTATTTTTTTTTGAAAGGCAAAGAAAATTCACTTAAAAAGAGTAGCGAGAAGCTAGAGATTACAACATCCCAATCTCAACACAAACTAAAATAAAACACCAAATAATATCACTGATCATGCCTATATATATTCCATGAACCCTATATATACATCGTGTCTATTCATGTGATCATCAATTATAATAAGCTTTAAGTGATTGATCTAGAAAACATACTTAACACTTACAATTGTTAAAAAGGTGATTTACTCTTTTGAGAATATATATGTACGTGTAGATCTAGGATATGAGTTATTATATAGATGGATCGATATCTTGTGATACATAAATCAAAACGATTGAACATATTCCTAGACTATAAAAAATGTACGATATAACCATATATCTCACCACTTCAAATGTGAATTGAACCCTAGATATAGGTTGGTGATGATTTATATGATTCCGTAAGTTATACAAACTTATATTTGTTTAATTTTATTACCAAAGCCGCGTTAGCTAGCTGAATTTATATAGATATAGAATTTTAAGGAGATATGTATATACGCATATAGGGAATATCATTTGGGCGAAATGCCAAAAATATAAAGAGGCTAATGTTTATAATTCTACGTACTTCACTTTTGTCAAACAAATATAAACTCTTTTGAAATGTTGATTTTGTTATAACAACGCTAATTACTAATCATGGAAAATTTTGCAAGTATACCTTACACTTTTGAGGTCAAAGTTATTGAACGTTTCTAAAGTAGTTACTTTTATTGAATGAATATAAATTAAAGTACATAAAGTTAAAGTTTGCATGTAGATATGTTTCATTAGTTCACTTTTTCTTCCCATACGGACGTTATATTGTTGTAAGTAATAAATGAGTAATTAACCCATGTACGTATTCATTGACAGTATGGAGGGGACTGCAGAAAGAGAACACAGAATTCTTTCAAGCATATTTCAATGCAACTTCCCCAAGACATTTCGTTAGTAAGTTCAAATCCATATAATTTTTTCTTCATTATATGATATTCAAAAACTAGTCAAAGTTGTATTTATATATCCAAACGAATGGGGTTATTCTTGTCATAACTTAAAGTTATGAGTAACCCCAACATTGCTACCATTGGAGCATTGCCTCAATGGTATCACTCCTCCACCGCAAATGTAAAATTGACCGGTTAAGGAGTGCTTTTAGAGAAATAAGTATTGGGTTCAATTCCGACTCTAACCAAAGGGTGATTAGGTCCTTGGGGAAGGGTCAGTCGGCACTCAAAAAAAGTGCACACGTCCTGGTTTCCCCATTGATTTAAACCTTTTGAATAATCCCAACATTGGTAGATATCTAATGAGTTAATTGCATACATCAATCTATCAACGTATATGCCACACAGAATTTTGCTTTTCTAGCATTAAGTTTTTAGCTTATAATTCGTATAACGTATTTTGCAGGATACATGCATAAAACACCAAGATTTGGAAGAAGGAACCATCGAAAATATTATTGAAGTAATCTTATATGGCAATTAGTATTAATTGCTTCAATATTAGCAAGCTTACTTTAGCTTCGTACGTTTTATAGAACCCCTTTCTGAATTGATCCATAGCGACCGAACCACAGGCCACTTGTTAGAAATACCAAAGTCAAGTATGTTAACAACTCGACTTGAACCCGATAAGTCATTTCAATTATATATATGGTCTAGCAAACCTCAAAAGGTTCAACGTATTTAGTAAACGCTGAATTATGATTAGGGTTCTTATATAGAATTAAATGTTTGGTTAAATTTCTGTAAAGATTTATGTTGTAGACGTAATCCATTATATATGTGGTTTACTATCATCCTCATATGTATTTTAACTAGAATATGGTCATTCCTTGATAACACTTGCTCTTTAATATTTTTTAGAAATTAGGATTCTGTCATGCTAAAAGCCAATTTATATCATTATTGATCATGATTAACAATATCATACGATTAAACTTATACGATACTAAATTTATTAAACAAGTAAGTAATGAACAGCCATGGTTTGAGTTTATAATGGAAAAAGAGGTTTGTCAATCATTTGTCAATCATAAATTTGAGAATTGAAGCACTTGGATCACAACTACTACTTCAAACCCCAAGAGCATCTAGCCAGCTAGGACATGCCTCATAAAATCAATAATTCACAAATTATTGAACCCCTAACAGCATCTAAAAATGGAAGTCACAACTCATGGTTCTTAACTCAATGGGGTCACTTACGCAAATGTCATTTAAAGAGCTTTTTCTTTGCCTAAAGAGAATGCCTTAAATACTGTCTTTTTTAAGAAACCATTGCCTTGTGAAGCAACTGTAAGTTCTTGCAACAGAAAGCCATGCTCCTATCTCTGTGGTATGAATTACTATACTCATGTACTAAGATTTTCTCATCACGCCGTGTCACTAACTTGGCTTTTAGTTGCTCAAAAATGACTTCTTATTTTTTCTTTTCTAATTTGAATTGGCAAAATGTCTAGCTTAATTAGAAGATTCATGGTAACATAAGTTATAGATTCATGGTAACATAATTAGAAGCCTCAAAATTCTGGGGTCAATCTCAAACTCACCACCAATACGTCTTCTTGTACTTAAACTTGCTTTAAAAAATGTAAAATTAATTTCATTTTATTCTAGGACCCTAAGTTCAGTAGTTTTCAAATTTCTCTCAGCCATATACAAAACAAAGAAAATAAGATGCTCGCATAGGGTCTCCAGAAGACCAGAACTCAAGGGTGCGGCTGCACTATGCCTCAAAACTTTCAGGTTATCAAAATTCACCACCAATAAGTTGGGTTTGCTCACTCGATCAACTGGTTTAACGCATCATATATTGCTTAGGGTCTATCTATGTTCTTGAAACGTTTTGCACACAAACAAAGTGATAGTGTATGTTTGTATACATGGACATTAACCTAGCTTGCACTACATAGTTTAAGTGTACATGCATACTGGTATAGTGGTATACACGTACATACACGACAGGAGACACACCAAGATATATATTAGTAATATAATTAAGGTATCTAACAAGTAATCATACGTTAACTGACTAGATTAATTATTAATTAGTGATGCAATAGCCAAATTAATTGAAATAATCACCACATGCATTATAATGAAACTAGCTTGTAACTACTTAGTCGCTAGCCTCTTATCCATAACATGTTTTTTCACAAGCTAGTTCTATCACATGGTTAACTCAAGACGGCTGATCATTCGAACCAAGCTCCTTAATGATAGCTGTGGATTCATCACCTGAGCACTTTGCTTTTTCTTCATCTTCGTCATCATGTTGACCCTGAGGTGAATGAGCCCACTGAAATAAGAGTCAAACGTCACGTTATAACTACATGGTATCATCATGTGTATGTGTGTGTTTTATTAACTGTTTATTTCCTTAAATAGGGCATATGTACTTGTTGTAATTTGAGAAAACATACATTCTTGGCAGCTGTACTAAAGGCTTGCTTATGAGTCATGTTGGGATGTTGTGTCTTCAGCCTTCCAATCTCTTCTCTGATAATATAGATATTAATTGAGTTAAGCACTCAAATATTACATAAATCAAAACGGCATAATGATCAGCTTAAAGAAAAACATTACTTGATGAACTTGTTATACGCGGATGGGGCACGTAGCCTCTTCTCCGGGGCTGCAAACAAACACATCAGGTGCTTAATATTGTCAGTATTATATACAATAGTGCTTTTTGAGCTCACATGATGAATTGTGCTTACAAATAAGACCTATATATAGATAACATCTTAAGTTGAATTTTCTTAATTTATTTATTTATTTATTTATTTATTTGAAAGACAAATATTAATTAACACACTTACTAGCCATAGGTGAGGATAAAATCCTAAGCTGTATTTACTTACGCTTGTTGACGATGTGATTAACTAGTTCAAGATCATCATCATTGTCTTCATCTGACGATGATGATGAGATGAGAGGGGACGAAGAACTATGGTTGCTTAAGGGTATTTGAGTAGGAACTTCTTCATTTTCTCCACTAACTTCCAACATTGGCTGCATGTAAACGCCGATGCTTTTCAACATGAAAAAGATCATAATGCAACAAATAGAAACATAGAGACGACATACCTCTTCTTGGTTATCAAGAGAAGAAAAGAGATGAAGAGGAAAAAAAGAGGATCTCATCATGTTGACTGAAAGAAGACTTGTGCAATGACCACATTTGACTGTAACCACCATAGATAAACAGCTATATGGTACACTAACCTGCATATAGACAGATATGATAACAAAGCGAAATCAAAACCTAATTGAATAACAATAAAAAATAAACCCTAAATGATCACAATGTATTTGAACAAGCTAGGGTTTACCAGTAAAACTGTGGTGCAGAAACCACATTGCACATAGCAAATTTCTTCTTGTTGGAGGTCAAGAAGATGGTTCAGTGTTGACATCTCAGGGAGAAAGAAAGAGACAATGATATGAACTTGGAGGAGAGTGTACTTTGCATATGGACATATATATGTGCAAATATAGGAGTGTGAAACATAGTCATTCAAGTTTGACATTTACTGATACGTACAATGTAGTCATTTTCATGACATCTAGTTAGCTAGTAGAGTTTTTGAAGTCAAGTTAAGTGACAACCACAATGCATTTTGTTATTTAGTTTCAAAAGGGATTATATGCTCATCATTACATTATATTATCTAAAGTCATAGATAATCAATCATAAACACGTACATGCATCCAACACTATCTCTTGCAACTTATATGCATTTGTATGAATTCATGTCCTATAATCACACTTTAAAACACACTCATAATTGACAAACATCCTAAAGCAAGGTTGACCCCTTTTTTTTTTTTTTTTTTTTTTTTTTTTTTACCATTTATTCTAACTTGTTTTAGTTTGTGGGTAATATTTTTGTAAAAATTGTAGGAGTGGTAAACTAGTGGACACATATATTTATCCTTTAAGATAAATGTGAAGGAAAAAAAAGGAAAATAGAAAGGATTAGTTATAAGCATTTGCAAAGCTTAAAAGAACATCGTTGAACATGTAATATACTGAACAAAGAACATGTAACCCTAAAATGTTGGAAGAAATCCAACAAATAGATTTTTAGAGCGGAATCATGAATCAAGAACAACTCCAACAAGACCTCGACAAAAGGTTATGATCCCTTAATGTCGAGTGGTACCAACACACACCAGATATTTTACAATCAAACGTTTATTAAATGTGCGCAAGAAAAGAAAGTACAAATAAATTTCACCCCCTCATCTCTATTTATAGAGAATGAAGTGGGAGAAACCTAATCATTAGTGAACAAGAAATCTACAATTGAGAAGGTTAGGGGATTTCCTAATACATGACTAACCTCTTTAAGTTTGAGCTAAACTACAACTAACCCCCTACACATATAACCTAACTATTACACACTAATATTCTAACAATTTCAACGTTAGTGGTAATAGTTAGCTTATCCGATCCGCAACAACTCCAACCAGTGTTGGAACCTCGGACCGGAGACCGCCTTGGTCAGGACACCAGTAGCAATACCCCCTACTAACCTTAGCTCAAATCCTGACTTTGTAAGGAGTCCCTTTAGCCATGTATCATCCTTCAATTCTCAAGTAAGTGTCATGTGCTCCACTTCAGTTGTTAACAAAGCCATCATTTGCTGCAATATAGCTTCCCAACTCACCGAACATTCATGTATCATAAACATGTACATTGTGATTGATCTACGATAATGATTGATTTACCCATGCCGTAGTCAGAATCCACAAAAACATGTACGTCCTTCAATAAATCACGATCAAACTCATCCAACATACCCACATCCGCAGATGCTATGTCAGGTCTTGTGCAAACTACTTGATACTCATGACTTTCAAATGTATATATACATTACCCTTACTCTTCTTTTCTTCATCACGATTCCTTGACAGACCACCATCTAATGACATCGTAGAGTGTCCCTCAACAATATGTGAACCGACATCTTGTTGGAAAACCTGAATCGTGACACCCTCAAACTATTACCACTCTGTGTCCTGAAGATCTCCATACCAAGTATATTTTTCTTTGCTTCATCTAGCAAACCCTTGGTAACCTAGATCCCAGCCGTGCTTTCGCAAGTAAACCCCATATAATCTATATAGAGGAATAAATATATGAAAAAACCTGGTGCATACTTCCAGTAATATATGTTAGTGTCGTCATTGCTTCGCCTAAAACCGTTGTTGAGCATACATATACTAGACCGAGTATGTGAATCTTCTTTTATTACAGCCATCCACTCAGAAATTACCTCACAAGTGCATCCTTAAAAGTCAATAACTTATGTGCTTCTTTTATCACTGCATCAATTCCTAAAGCAGTCACAATATTGTCACCTCTATACATGAGTGGTTCTCGTACTGAACATATTTCCCTATCGTGTGCAAACTAATAGGCGATTAAATTTTGAGTCTGAAAAACCTGTAAACCATCACTTAGATCGCAAGTCCCTAGACATTCCACCTCAAATACATGATCTTTCTGTGGTTCCTATGGAAAACTAGAAGGGGGGTTGAATAGTTTTACCGATTTAAAACTTTTCCTTTTAAATAATTAGATCGACTTATGTCAATCTATTTGGTTGTTTATGTTGGACGTTGATAGATAGATATATAAGCATGTAATGAAAGATAATGAGTAAGAAGCACATCACCACGACACAAGTATTTATAGTGGTTCGGCTACAAGGACACCTTCCTTGTCCTACTCCACTTCCCGAGTCACCTACTCGAGAGTTCGTAAACACTACACCAATCTCCTTATGGCTGAGAAGCCTTCACAACGTCGCTTACACATTTTTCCGGTACAAAGCTAAATACCGAGTTCTTTCACACCAAGGCGAACCACACCTAACACAACGTCGCCTACCCTTTATACGGTGCTAGGCTAACCACCGAGTTCTTTCACTCCAAGGTGAACCACACCTATCACAACGTCGCCTACCCTTTATTAGATACTAGGCTAAGCACCTAGTTCCATTACTATGGAGGAACTACTACCCATCACAACACAACACCTAATCTCAAGGAGATCCACTCCTTGTTACAACACCATCAAGGATATCGCCATCCTTGGAAATAAACTAATACTTATATGTATAACGATGCACCTCATCGATTATACGACCCATACATTCTTCCCTAATGCCACTTGATTTGTCTCCTAGGCATCCTTCACTAATGCCTTTGACATAATGCTTGGCACCTTTCACTAATGCCTTCGTCTTGACACCTTTAACATTCTTCACTAATGCTTTTGACACGGACGTTTAAGCACCTTTCACTAATGCTTTCGGCTTGACTCTTTCGGCATCCTTCACTAATGCCTTCAACACAACATCTACGGAGAAAGAAAGAACTATCAACAAGAGAACCTCAGTTGTCTTGATGATGACGAAGTATGGCAACTCATGGACTTGAGCTTGCTCGACTTCAAGAAGTGGTGATCTCGCCTTTAAGAGGAACCTAGAGAATCACACAAAAACGAAAGACAAACTACATAGAAAGATCTCTTAGGATCAGTGGTTAGAGAGGTACAATACTTGGAGAAAGTATGTGTGAAAGTGGTGAGCCAAAAGGAAGAAATGGCTCACTATTTATAGAGGAGAAAGTTCACTTTTCCCCGGATCCCACGGATCCCTCCCACAAGGGATCCGGCTAGCGCAAAGCCAGGGATCCGTGGGACGCTCCTCTTTGCCCATGGGTATTTTTGGTTATGGGTCATGGGTCATGGGTTATAGGTTGATCCATGGGTTTCATTCTAGATACAATGTATCTCTAGAATACAATGAACCTAGTTAAGTGGTTTGGACAAAACCATGGGTTATGGGTCAATACCATTTGTTAGTTTTTACCCATTTTAGTATATACTTGTTTTTACCCATTTTAGTATATGCTTAGTTAAGTATATGTTAGCCAAATATGTAAACACTAGTTGTTGCACATTGATGAGTGTCTAAATACTCATCATTTTTGTACAATTTAAACTGCAAATTCATCTGAAAAACACTCAGAAACACATCAAAATGATCAAAATATCACAAATCAGTGTTTTATGTGTTTTAAATGCAAAAATATCAAAATCAGATGAAAAACGTATCAAATTTGCAAAAATTGCAGTTTCAGTCCCCCAAGTTTCTAAAATTGTCAAAAATAGTCCCTGAGTCAAAATTTCAAAAGAAAAGTCACCAAAGGTCCTTTTTAAATCATAACTTGTCAATTTTAGTCCTTTGGTGAAAAATATCAAAAGTTTGAGAAAATTACAAAAATGGTCCTCCAAGTTTGAAAATTGGCAAAATTGGTCCCTGGAAAATTTGAAAATGGCGACTTTGGTCCTTGTAATATTAACACTTGTCAATTTCAGTCCTTGGAGCATTTTTGAAGATTTGGCAGTTCTGGTCCTTACAGTTTCAGAAATGGCAACTTAGGCCCTTGATTATTAACCTATTATTAGCCTTGGCCCTTGTCACAATTCATTTTGAACCCTGCCAATGCCTTTGAACCCTGCCATTGGACCCCCTATTATTAAATAAAGCCAGTCAAACCTCAGTTGACCACCCCTTTCCCTCCCACTTCACGGGTATCACCATTTCATCATATCAAAACCTGTAAACACTTCTGCTACACTCCACCATCATCATATCCCTACTCTAACCCCCCCCTCCAAACACAACAATCCAAAGGTTCATTTAATGCCCTTAACCTAACACTCAATCACCCTAGCTGGCTTAACCATTTTTTGGCGCCAAAATACTTTAAATGGCCAAGATCACTTTGAGTAATCCAAGGGTCAGTATTAGTGATGGGAAATTGCCAGAGAGAGGAGAGATGAAGATTTGAGCTTATAAAAGGCCAAGAGAAGCAACTAGCAAGGAGTTAGTTTTTAGTTAGTCTTTTAGTTTTAATTCAGTTTTTAGATTTAGTAGCTTATTTTCAGTTTTAAGTTGTTGTAACATTTGAATTCTGTCTTTGAACCTCTTGTACTAAAAGATTATTAATAAAGTAATTTTCAGCTTAATCTCTCATTTTTTTTTAATCTTTGTTTTAAGTTTTAAACTCAGTTTTAGATTAATGTTCTCATAGTGCTTACTCCGTTTTCTGCTCTTAAGAATATTCTCAGTCATATAAATATCAACTTCTGCATTTCTGATTTGGAGGCATCTAGTTTTAGTCTTCGGTTTTAATACCCTTTTCTTAGTTTTCAAAATTAGTTTTCCATTTTTCTATTGTAATGAAATTTTTAGTTAATGAAAAGTATCCCTTTTTCATATTTATTACTGTTTTCGGTGCTGAATTGGTAGTTATCAAGAATTGTAGTTAAGTCAAATTTTAGCTTTCATAAAAAGATCTTGCAAGTTTCTGGTCTTAAATCTGTTTTACGAAAGAATCACACCATTAACGTGTGTTTGGGTCAAGAAGAAAAATGGTCAAACAAGTATGTTCTACCCGTTTGACTTCTTAAGTCAAACTCCTTTTTGATGTTTTGAAGTAGTTTCGTAAGTTAGAAGCTAGTTGAGTCAGTTTTGCAAAAGTTGGGCATCATAAAAATGTCACTTTAAGCCTTGTTCGAACCTGCTGCTCATGGCTTGATTTGATATGTTGTTTTAAGTCTAAATATTCTAGTAGCTGTTTTTCTCACACTTCTACATACCCAACTAAACCTGCCTCAGTTTTGTTTACCTTTAGAGTCACTTTAGATAGCTCAAATTTGAACCAAGAAAACTGTTTTTGCCATACTGTTGACTGCTATATCAGCTAACAGTGGCCCAAAGTTGTTGATAACACCTTAACTTTAAGGTGTTATAAAACCCTTTCCACCCCAAAAATCTATTTTCCTGAATGTGTGCCATGCTAACTTTAATTTTCTGTAGCTTATCCTTGATTTGGAAGACTCTTGGTAGCTTAAAAATAAGCACAAATCATGCCACCTCAGGCTGTTTTGCAGTCTTCACTTCTGCAGCCCAACATCGCCCTTTTCAGCTACTATAGTAAGCTCATTCAAGCTCTTTATCGCTTAATTTTTGTTCCTATACGCTCTTTAGTGTATGAAGAATGCTTTTTAGGTTTTATAGAGACTAGCTTATTCATCCTATAGCTTTTAATTTAGCTCAAAAATAGCCTCTTGGGGACCGATTTGCATCAGTTTGCCCAAAGTAGCTTATCTCGAGCTTTTAGCTTACCAGCTCACTAGGTTAGTTTAAGCAGGGTTAGTTAGCTTTTAGATTACATTAGGCATTTAGTAGCTTAATTAGTATAAGCTTAGCTCATTAGATATTTCTTCCATTTGCTTATTCTTTACGTTGCCATTAGAGTAGTCTTTATTTTTGAATCTTATAGATAGACTATTTAGCAAATATGCACTCACAAGTTTTTTTTTTTTTTATTAATGAAGCTTATCAGAAGGTTAGACATAGCTTAGTTAGGATTTAACTTAGTGGTAGTATAATTTAGTGGTGGTTATAACTTATTAAAGTTTATCATAATAGTCTCAGCTTATTTAGGTGTTAGTTAATATTGTGAGATTGCTTGATTTGTGGTCTTAAGATTCCCTTGGTAACCGCTGTCCCAAACAGCTCCTTTGCTGCACCATCCAAACAGCCCCCTTTGGGCAATGTCCTTTTTGCTGCACATCCAAACAGCCCTTAAGCTTATTCCGTGTAGTCTGCTGGTAAAACAAGCTGTTACAGCTTGTTTTTAAGTTTTCAAGTATGCTTTTTGCTTCTTTTGTTCTAACAGTTGGTTTGCAAATAAGAAAATCAAGAAGAAAAAATAAATGGCAAAAAGGTGCGTAGGTGGGACTTGAACCCTGGTCCTCTCCTGCCCACTCCCACGCTAGCACACACCCTTCAAGTCCAACTGCACTAGAGTCTTTTTATGTTTATATTTGCAGCATTTAATATATAAAGACCTTTCAGTTTTAAACCCACTAGTTTATTTACCCTTTTTAGCTGCTTATTTCAGTAAGCAGTGCGCCATCTTTTTATTTTTTTACATTCAGTAGTGTTTAAGGAATGTTTTGTAATTTTTTTTAGAATTTTCTAAAATTGTTTAGTATTTATTATTAATTAATTAGTATAAAATAGTTTTTAATTCGTAATAAATAATATAAAACTCAAAAAAATATTCCGCTTTTTCCTAAAATTTTCTTTTGTCATATAGTAAGTAAGAAAATTGTTTTTATACTCGTAGGACTTTTATTTCTTAAATTTTACGTTTTTGCTTGCGCACTCGCGTAATTTTTATAAATAACGAGCGTTTTTACTTTAAGTTACGTTTTTAGTTTAAGTTTTAGTTAAAATAGTTTATTTAAGTCATTTTGTTTTATAAAATCACAAAAACATCATTTTAAATATAGTGATAGCGTTTATTTAATATTTTTTATCTTTTTAATTTCCTTTAATTTGCATTTAAGCCGTTGTAATTTGTTGGCTTTTCCTGTAGTTATAATAATCCAAATTCTCCTTTCCCGTTCAAATCTCTCGATCACTTTACGTTTGGTAATCCATTGCATAGCTCGCTGGGACATAACGACCCGGGGAAACACTATACTCCTCAGATCTTCATTGCATTTGTGTCTGAACTGTTTTAAGTCTGTTACGGCTGGTCATTCACAAGTGACCAGTTTGTGTGATTAGACTTGACGGTTTTGCGCAGATCAAAATTTTTGGCGCCGCTGCCGGGGAGCTGTGCTGATTATCTTCCGTCTAGCAGATTAGTGATTTGAATATTCACTCTTTGTTCATACCATCCATCCTTATATATTTATATTTTCTTATAAAAAATCCAAAAACCCAAAAATATTTTCCTTTTCAAAATTTATTTTCCCTTTTATGTTTTCTATTTATAAAACCCCAAAAATATTCTTCTCATTCCTCTTATTCGTTGATTCTATTTCTCTTACCCTCTTTTGCCGTTTAATTCTATTCTTCGTATCCTCTCAACCATTTGATTCTCCTCTTATCCCTCTATATGTTTAATTCTAATGGCGGACATGCGTACGATGTTCGAAATGCTCCAAGTACCCACCGAGGGTTACGAAGATGCTGTTGTTGTACCGGAGATTCTTTCAGAAAATTTCGAGATACAAACCGGTTTAATTCAACTAATTATGTCAAATCCATTCTATGGTTTTGAGAGGGACGATCCCTATGCTCACATCCGATGGTTTGATAGATTAATTTCAACCATAAAATATAGGGATGTTCCTCATGACACAATTAAGTTGATGCTATTCTCATTTTCTCTCAAGGGGGCAGCTCAGAATTGGCTCGAAAAAGAACCCCCTCGATCGATCACTGCTTGGGAAGATCTCGTTTCAAAATTTGTAAATCGTTTCTTTCCTTATTCTAAGACGGAAAATCTTAAGAACGAGATTACAAACTTCCAGCAGCGCTTTGATGAAAGTTTTGGTGAGGCATGGGAAAGATTCAAAGATCTCCTATGGAAATGCCCACATCATGGTTTCTCGGAATTACTCCAGATCGATATATTCTACAATGCTTTAATGCAAACCGATCAAGATTCACTCAATACAGCCGCCGGTGGCAATATCTTGTATCGTACCCCGAGGGATATATTGACTATCATCGAGAACAAATCGAAAGTTCCGACATCAAGAAACAAACCGATTGAGATGGCTGAGCTTACCGATGATATTCGATGCATGAAGCAAAAATCTGAGCCCGTTGATTCCGTTACCGAAAGATGTGATATTTGTGGTGGTCCCCATCCTTTTTACGATTGTCAAGCCACCGATGACGAGGTTTATAATGCTACACCAGCCCAATATCGCAAGACTTTCATTTTCGATGATGAAGAGGATTCCATTCAGATGAGAGAATATTATGCGAGTTTGTCGGCTACAACCACTCCCGTTTCTAAGCCTTCCATTTCCGACTCTTCCCTTTCACTCACACCGGTTGAGAGAAGTGACGTCATTTTAGAAGAGTTCGATGATCATATTTCAACAAACATTGTTGAACCCGTTGACTCTCTCATAATGGGGGACGAGCCTCTTAGCACTATTCCAGAAATGGAATCGTCTAGTGTTGAGAGCCTTGTTCCAATCCCAAGTGAGTCCGAGGTTGTCTCCGATAATGTGTGTGATGCGCCTCTTGATGATGATTCTTCTTCTTCTCCCACTCCTAATGATCATGTTGAGATGTTCTCCGATTCTGATAACGATTGTACTTCGTTTGACGATTCTTTATCCTATGGAGACATCGATTATGTTGAGGAGCTACCTTCTGAGCTAGTTAGCTTAGAGGAAGTGAGAGATTCTGATGATCTGGAAATTGAGGACGAGATACTTCGTGAACAATTGTTCAATATAAATCTCCTCGTTTCTAAGATCGAATCATTCTGTGCTAAGTCAGCTTCATCTCCTATCCCCGTTGTGGATAGTGACTCTACATTGGACAAGCCCGAGCTTGAGGCTTTTTCCAATGATTCTCTTCATGAAGAGTTCTCCGGTGAACTCTCTCATGACATATCTCCTCCGGAATATGATCATTTCTATTTTGATCTTGAGGATGATATTGGCTCGGAGGAAGGTGTACTCTATCATAAGAGTTTGCCTATTGATGATACTACCCTCACCCTTCCTCCCGATATGTCTACAT
Source organism: Chrysanthemum seticuspe (assembly GCA_019973895.1). Classification (NCBI taxonomy): domain Eukaryota; kingdom Viridiplantae; phylum Streptophyta; class Magnoliopsida; order Asterales; family Asteraceae; genus Chrysanthemum; species Chrysanthemum seticuspe. Next base: position 220,118,132 of record BPTQ01000003.1, on the reverse strand, counting down.
TTGAGGATGAAGAATGGATCCTAATTGTTATAAAAATCTTCATTCCATTCCTCACATATAATGTGATTTCTCATCTTCTTCACTCTTGCGGGAGTGAGGATACCATCTTTGACCCCGGTATCATCATTTATAGTTTTACTATCTTGAGCCGGGAATATATCTCATCGGTGTGGAACTTTCACGTGCTTCAAATGTTTGTCCAAACATCTTGAATGAAAGTCCGATGGAGATTGTTTCTTCCACTTTGCTTCCCCATGAACCAATGACTTCGGGGTCGAGTCAAGCTAGCGACTCGGGAATCAAAAACAGTAGCATGCCATATGGGTTTTCACCCATATTTCTGTCTTCTCACCTCTTTCTACCACCCTAGTGTGGGGGGGTTGCCCACATGTTTAAAAAAAAAAAAAAAAAAAAAAAAAAAAAAAAAAAAAAAAAATCTTCTTTCTAAATAATGGCCGTAGTATTTCCCTTTTACGTTCTTTGTTTCGGCATAACCGCCGGTACTTTGAATATTGAGGGCAATATTCATTTCTAAGTGTGGGGGGGGGAATTCTCACGAATTTCATATATTATTTACCCAATTCCCCCGTTTTTGGCCAAAATTTTTTTTGGAGTAAGTGTTTTACACTTACTCATTTGGTTATCAGTCCGCCATGTTTGATAAAACAAAAGGATTGGCTAATCCAGGAGCAAACGGCTCTTGGTAAAGATATCTCAAATCCGTTGACGGCTTGCAATTTGCCCAAAATTGTATGGTGTTCAGCTCACCATATCTTTAATTAGTGAAGAGTTGGCTAGCCCGCAAGGTTATGGCTTGTGGTAAAGGCAGTGGAAAATCCATAATTGATAATCAGCTCACCAAAGATAATATTGATAATTTATCTAAGATTTGGCTAGTCCAGAGCAAACGGCTTCTGGTAAAGACAAAATCAAATCCGTTGAAAGCTGGTGGTTTGCTCAAAATCACATGGTTATCGGTGTACCATGGTTCTTACTTGAACTGAAACATTTGGCTACTCCAGAAGTAATGGCTTTTGGTAAAGAGATTAAAATCCATTATGTTTTCTCAAATCATTGCTAGGGACTAGCAATATCTCAGTGTGGGGGATTGATGAGTGTCTAAATACTCATCATTTTTGTACAATTTAAACTGCAAATTCATCTGAAAAACACTCAGAAACACATCAAAATGATCAAAATATCACAAATCAGTGTTTTATGTGTTTTAAATGCAAAAATATCAAAATCAGATGAAAAACGTATCAAATTTGCAAAAATTGCAGTTTCAGTCCCCCAAGTTTCTAAAATTGTCAAAAATAGTCCCTGAGTCAAAATTTCAAAAGAAAAGTCACCAAAGGTCCTTTTTAAATCATAACTTGTCAATTTTAGTCCTTTGGTGAAAAATATCAAAAGTTTGAGAAAATTACAAAAATGGTCCTCCAAGTTTGAAAATTGGCAAAATTGGTCCCTGGAAAATTTGAAAATGGCGACTTTGGTCCTTGTAATATTAACACTTGTCAATTTCAGTCCTTGGAGCATTTTTGAAGATTTGGCAGTTCTGGTCCTTACAGTTTCAGAAATGGCAACTTAGGCCCTTGATTATTAACCTATTATTAGCCTTGGCCCTTGTCACAATTCATTTTGAACCCTGCCAATGCCTTTGAACCCTGCCATTGGACCCCCTATTATTAAATAAAGCCAGTCAAACCTCAGTTGACCACCCCTTTCCCTCCCACTTCACGGGTATCACCATTTCATCATATCAAAACCTGTAAACACTTCTGCTACACTCCACCATCATCATATCCCTACTCTAACCCCCCCCTCCAAACACAACAATCCAAAGGTTCATTTAATGCCCTTAACCTAACACTCAATCACCCTAGCTGGCTTAACCATTTTTTGGCGCCAAAATACTTTAAATGGCCAAGATCACTTTGAGTAATCCAAGGGTCAGTATTAGTGATGGGAAATTGCCAGAGAGAGGAGAGATGAAGATTTGAGCTTATAAAAGGCCAAGAGAAGCAACTAGCAAGGAGTTAGTTTTTAGTTAGTCTTTTAGTTTTAATTCAGTTTTTAGATTTAGTAGCTTATTTTCAGTTTTAAGTTGTTGTAACATTTGAATTCTGTCTTTGAACCTCTTGTACTAAAAGATTATTAATAAAGTAATTTTCAGCTTAATCTCTCATTTTTTTTTAATCTTTGTTTTAAGTTTTAAACTCAGTTTTAGATTAATGTTCTCATAGTGCTTACTCCGTTTTCTGCTCTTAAGAATATTCTCAGTCATATAAATATCAACTTCTGCATTTCTGATTTGGAGGCATCTAGTTTTAGTCTTCGGTTTTAATACCCTTTTCTTAGTTTTCAAAATTAGTTTTCCATTTTTCTATTGTAATGAAATTTTTAGTTAATGAAAAGTATCCCTTTTTCATATTTATTACTGTTTTCGGTGCTGAATTGGTAGTTATCAAGAATTGTAGTTAAGTCAAATTTTAGCTTTCATAAAAAGATCTTGCAAGTTTCTGGTCTTAAATCTGTTTTACGAAAGAATCACACCATTAACGTGTGTTTGGGTCAAGAAGAAAAATGGTCAAACAAGTATGTTCTACCCGTTTGACTTCTTAAGTCAAACTCCTTTTTGATGTTTTGAAGTAGTTTCGTAAGTTAGAAGCTAGTTGAGTCAGTTTTGCAAAAGTTGGGCATCATAAAAATGTCACTTTAAGCCTTGTTCGAACCTGCTGCTCATGGCTTGATTTGATATGTTGTTTTAAGTCTAAATATTCTAGTAGCTGTTTTTCTCACACTTCTACATACCCAACTAAACCTGCCTCAGTTTTGTTTACCTTTAGAGTCACTTTAGATAGCTCAAATTTGAACCAAGAAAACTGTTTTTGCCATACTGTTGACTGCTATATCAGCTAACAGTGGCCCAAAGTTGTTGATAACACCTTAACTTTAAGGTGTTATAAAACCCTTTCCACCCCAAAAATCTATTTTCCTGAATGTGTGCCATGCTAACTTTAATTTTCTGTAGCTTATCCTTGATTTGGAAGACTCTTGGTAGCTTAAAAATAAGCACAAATCATGCCACCTCAGGCTGTTTTGCAGTCTTCACTTCTGCAGCCCAACATCGCCCTTTTCAGCTACTATAGTAAGCTCATTCAAGCTCTTTATCGCTTAATTTTTGTTCCTATACGCTCTTTAGTGTATGAAGAATGCTTTTTAGGTTTTATAGAGACTAGCTTATTCATCCTATAGCTTTTAATTTAGCTCAAAAATAGCCTCTTGGGGACCGATTTGCATCAGTTTGCCCAAAGTAGCTTATCTCGAGCTTTTAGCTTACCAGCTCACTAGGTTAGTTTAAGCAGGGTTAGTTAGCTTTTAGATTACATTAGGCATTTAGTAGCTTAATTAGTATAAGCTTAGCTCATTAGATATTTCTTCCATTTGCTTATTCTTTACGTTGCCATTAGAGTAGTCTTTATTTTTGAATCTTATAGATAGACTATTTAGCAAATATGCACTCACAAGTTTTTTTTTTTTTTATTAATGAAGCTTATCAGAAGGTTAGACATAGCTTAGTTAGGATTTAACTTAGTGGTAGTATAATTTAGTGGTGGTTATAACTTATTAAAGTTTATCATAATAGTCTCAGCTTATTTAGGTGTTAGTTAATATTGTGAGATTGCTTGATTTGTGGTCTTAAGATTCCCTTGGTAACCGCTGTCCCAAACAGCTCCTTTGCTGCACCATCCAAACAGCCCCCTTTGGGCAATGTCCTTTTTGCTGCACATCCAAACAGCCCTTAAGCTTATTCCGTGTAGTCTGCTGGTAAAACAAGCTGTTACAGCTTGTTTTTAAGTTTTCAAGTATGCTTTTTGCTTCTTTTGTTCTAACAGTTGGTTTGCAAATAAGAAAATCAAGAAGAAAAAATAAATGGCAAAAAGGTGCGTAGGTGGGACTTGAACCCTGGTCCTCTCCTGCCCACTCCCACGCTAGCACACACCCTTCAAGTCCAACTGCACTAGAGTCTTTTTATGTTTATATTTGCAGCATTTAATATATAAAGACCTTTCAGTTTTAAACCCACTAGTTTATTTACCCTTTTTAGCTGCTTATTTCAGTAAGCAGTGCGCCATCTTTTTATTTTTTTACATTCAGTAGTGTTTAAGGAATGTTTTGTAATTTTTTTTAGAATTTTCTAAAATTGTTTAGTATTTATTATTAATTAATTAGTATAAAATAGTTTTTAATTCGTAATAAATAATATAAAACTCAAAAAAATATTCCGCTTTTTCCTAAAATTTTCTTTTGTCATATAGTAAGTAAGAAAATTGTTTTTATACTCGTAGGACTTTTATTTCTTAAATTTTACGTTTTTGCTTGCGCACTCGCGTAATTTTTATAAATAACGAGCGTTTTTACTTTAAGTTACGTTTTTAGTTTAAGTTTTAGTTAAAATAGTTTATTTAAGTCATTTTGTTTTATAAAATCACAAAAACATCATTTTAAATATAGTGATAGCGTTTATTTAATATTTTTTATCTTTTTAATTTCCTTTAATTTGCATTTAAGCCGTTGTAATTTGTTGGCTTTTCCTGTAGTTATAATAATCCAAATTCTCCTTTCCCGTTCAAATCTCTCGATCACTTTACGTTTGGTAATCCATTGCATAGCTCGCTGGGACATAACGACCCGGGGAAACACTATACTCCTCAGATCTTCATTGCATTTGTGTCTGAACTGTTTTAAGTCTGTTACGGCTGGTCATTCACAAGTGACCAGTTTGTGTGATTAGACTTGACGGTTTTGCGCAGATCACACATATGTATCTCTAAATCATAAAATCACTTATACTTGTTTTAGTGTTTTATGTGAAAACGTAAGTGTGTTAAAAAACTATTGGCTCAAACAGTTTACGTATTTTATTTGTTTCGTTAAAATGATTTTACGTTTGTTATCGACAAAACATTAGAAGATCATAAAATATAAATAAACGTTTTTACAGCTTATTTGTATTAACAGTTCCATCTCAAACTCAACTCCATGCAACGACTGCGTTGAACCCGTACTACACCACCCTTCGAGAGTATCCGCATACCAACAACTCTTAAAGTATACCATGTCTCTAAACATGAAAATGTCAAACTTAATCGTTAACATCCTTTAAACCCTTGTAAAATCGATTGAGCCTAGTGAATAACCTCACCCGAAATCGACTAACAAGTACCATGTGTGCAAACCTTCAAAGTTTTAATTTTGTTTTCACTCTTCAATCAATTCAACCCTTGTAGAATACCCTAACATGAAGTTGAGTAACCCGAGAACCACCCTGAAAAACTTTTTGAAGTAAATCTTTTGTTGATTAAACCCTAGCACATCTAAAACTTGAAACCCAAGTAACAAACTCGACAAAACCCTTGATGATAGAAGAACCCTAATGATAAGGTTTTAAAATGTACCTTTTTGAGGGGTCGTTTAAGCCCTTATTTGATCACTTTTATATCCGTTATTACTTAATATCGTTCCTTTTCACTTTTTAGGTATCTTGAAGGCAAAATGCTGGAATGACACTTATTCAGACGAAAAGGCGCGAATATACGAAGAAAATGGCCAAAGTCAAGAATCGAGACACTCAGGCTGCTAAAACTGAAGGGGACGGCGTCAGGTGTTATCTGCGACGCCGTCGCATCACTTTTGTGACGGCTCAGTAGCCAAATTGCTTATTTACAAGTGACGGTGTCAGGTTTTAAAAGAGTAGGTCGTCGCAACTCAGACGGCCTAGATTTGATCCAGACGACGTCAGAGATTGAAGGGGACGGCGTCACAAGCATAAGGTGACACCGTCGCAAGACTAACGTGGCCAAGACGAAACCCTAATAACGGCGACCCGACGGCATCGCAAATCAAAGGGTGACGCCGTCGCATATGTAATCTTATATATAGAATCCGAATTTTCTAGTTTTCAGTGTGTAGTCTTTTGGAGTAAAAACCTAAACCGAACCAAGGCTGTCTTGTACAGTATTTTAGGGTTCCAAACCCTATCTTACATCAAGATAAGTGTTTTACTTCATTAATTTAATTATGTCTTCAATTACTTGTGTGTATGCTTGCATGTTCCCCATGTCCGGCTAATTTACTTGTGTGTTTGCTTAGGGAATATGAAACTTAATTATTGAATATTGATTGGTTGTCTCTTATCTTAATTGTTAATGATCTAGTAATGCGATAGGTCATCCGTTGTGTAGTTAATGCTTGATTAATCTTTGTGAACCTTAGTTTATAATACCTAGAGTTGTTGTAGGCGACACCCTTTGGTAGTTTCAAAGAGTTAGGGATAAACGCATTCCCTACGACCTTAGACACACAACGCGATTAAGAATAAGGACGTGACAATTCAACCATCAATATGAGATAATTAAGGAGTAATAAAACCTAAGTAAACACATCTTTAAATCATTATACGAGCACACAATAATTAGACATAGACTACATACACCACTAGATTAGAAAATTAGATAAGTAGAGTAATCGGTAGAAATACCAACCCCCAAATCCAAACCCCGAGATTCGTACCTTTCCATTTCCTAAAAAAACATAAAAAGATAAAAAATAATCTTCCTCAACCCCAACCTTAGCGTAGTAACTTCTCACTAGCATTCCTATTCCCCTAGAGAACGATATCAATTCCCGTACCCTAATACTACACTACAACGATTAGGTTCACTGCCTAGGGTGTTGAAAAACTTGCTCGACGAAAAGGAAGTTCCTTTGACACCGAACGACGCGTGTAGCGTTATCACCTAACCAAAAAATCTTGAACAAACTCAATCAAAGAAAACCATTTGATGACACCCTTGATCAAATCGATCAAACTTCACCACCAAGTAACCTTCTTTAAACCAAAACCTTAAAGTTAACTTCTTGCAAAACCTTGTCACGTTTGAAGCTCAAAACTGAAACTCCAAGAACGTTGTGACAAAAGAAAACGAATCCCTAAAACCATAGGAGAATCAATCTACCTCCTAGCAAGAAAACTACAAGAATCTAGTTGCCCAAGTAATCTTGACTCATAAACCTCTTGAACCTTGTAATCCACACAATGCTAGCCAAACAATAACTGAAAATGCCAAACAAGACACCAAGAGATCAGTAACTTTGACAGAAGATATCTCCTTCTTGGAAGCTCTGATGCAAGATCCCTCATGTGAGATTCTAGATCTATGTTTCGTCAACCTACGATTTGAATTTCTTAGAAATCCAACAGTTATGTAGCGTCAATTCTCCCACGACTGCGTAGTAACCGACGAATCAAACCCGGTTCCGTCATTTCACTTGTTTCGGCTCTCTCCACGATGTGTGATTCATTCTTCTCGAACAATGCTCTGATATCAATTTTTGGAAGAAATACAACAAACAGGTTTCTAGAGCGGAACTACGAATCAAGAGCAACTCATACAAGACCTCGACAAATTAAGGGTTATGATCCCTTAATGTCAAGTGGCACCAACACACACCCCAGATATTTTACACTCAAACGTTTATTATACGTGAACAAGAAAAGAATGAACAAATAAACCTCACCTCCTCATATCTATTTATAGAGAATGTAAGGGGAGAATCCTAATCCTCCGTGAAGAAGGAATCTACAATTGAGAATGTTAGAAAATTTCCTAATACATGACTAATGACTAGCCTCTTTAAGTTTGAGCTAAACTACAACTAACCCTTTAAAATTATATCCTAACTATTACACAGTAATATTATACAGAAAATAATACAACTGACCCTTTCATCTTCGATTATACACATCCTTTGCTTTGCTGGTAATTATGTTTATACTCCTACTGGCTCGATGAGATCATGGCCAATGGGTGCCAACAGAAGATCATTATCCTTTTTTACATCTTTAGTTTATCATAATTTTATGGTGTCGTTTTATATTTCATGTTACCAGTTAACCTTAAAATATGACGTTACAAACGGACGCATATGAATGAAAGAGTAATAAAAGCATATGATCACTTCATTTTTCTTCTTTGGATTCTTCTGAAATTAGTAAACTTTTCACTTTTGTACGCTATATGAAAAACATCAAGTTAAAAATTGTATTTGCTCTAAGGAAAAAAACTTTATTTATACTTGAAATTCAGTCGAATGCACTGTTTAACATTTTGTTTTGTATACATCATATCATAGTATCATACATTCATGGATGGGACGAGGATCAAATATGAGTGAGTGCACAATTTTTTGGAACCATATAATATATAAACACATTTCAATTGACCGGGTGCATTTAAAATAAATTTTAGAAAAATTGATGTTTTTCTCAAATATTAACACTATATCGAAAAAATCCATAAAGGTTCCGGGCACCCTCGGGAACCCCCTGAATCCGTCCCTGCATACATTTATAACTATCATAAATACATCAAAGACATAATATTTGTCTGGCTTGCTTAAAATTTATATCTAGAAAATGTAATAAGCACTAACCAAAGAAGAGTTTGATGGAGAATATTAATTTGGATACAATTATACTTACTGATTAGTGATTACACAATTGAATGAAAATGATGTAATTTGCTCATTTGTTGTATGGTTATGAGAATACGAACATACGATTAATAACTTTTTATGTTTGAACATATATGCTATTATGGCCTATCTTTCCTAAAATAAACAACATTAATGTTGAAAACAAAAGTAACATGGATTTGGATGGAGTAAATGTATGGAAAGTTATTTAAGGCAAGTTCTTCATGTGATGTAATTTAGTGAGTGTCTCAAAAGCCATCACTTTCGAACTTAATAACTATTATTAGCTAGCTCCAAATATTAATGCTCTTCTTTCCTACTTAACTGTGAAACTAGTTTCAGTCATCCCATGTGCTTGCACAGTTGCACGTGTGTTTCAACACACACTTCACTACAGGGAAAGGGGGTTCTCGAGGTGCCTGAAAACCTCATTAATTTTTTCAAGATAGTGTTAATTTTTAAAAAAAGCATAATTTATTTTCTAAATGCATCTTAAATGCACCCGGTCTATTAAAATATGTTTCTATTATATTACAGTTCAAAAAAATTTATGCACCCGGTCATGTACGGTCCTTGTTACGTCCCTGCGTCAGTAGTAACTGGTAACTATATCGTTATTGACCAATTAGTTTTTCTTGTAAAATTCTATAAGGACAAAATAATACTGTACGAGTTTAGATCATGGACACAAACGTTGTTGTCACAATGGACTCGGGTAGGATGAATCAACGGTGATTGTGGGCTATTGGGCTATGGCTTATATGTGAATATATATGTTGTTTGATTTAGATCGATCTTGGGCAATTGCCTATTGGGCTTGCAATTCTCTAGGCTCTTCGTTAGTTTTGGGGTTTGGTTGTGCTAAAACTCTGTTATTCGTTGTTTCTTTTTAAGGGTATTCGTCTAGTTATTAAATTGTTTGGTTTATTCGGTTTGGTTAAATATGTTTTGTTTTTATAAAATTGAAAATTGGATTGAATTAAATTCAAATTGTTCTTAACAAACTGAAAACCAAATTGATTCGGTTTAGTTTTCAGATTGACCCGATTACATAATTTATATAATTTTAAAATTTCATTATATAGATTTTTGAAAATAAACTACAAGCTTAAAAAGTGTTTAAGTTATACTAAGGAGAAAAATTTAATGATGTTTTTATTTATATAAACATATAAAATATATATATATATATATTTATAGAATTCGGTTTTCGGTTCGGTTATTATTTTGCTAAATTCATAACCAACTTAAAAGCGAATATTTAATTCAGGTCTGGTGTTATTGTGGAATCGGATTATCAAATGGCTTCTTCTTATCATCATCTAAAACACATCCACCACAAGAAACTGGCTACTCTGATAAAAGACATTTGTCTGTGGGCGAGGAATATGCAAATTTCGTTTCCTTGGGTTAAGCGAGGAAATAATCAACTTGCTCGCTAGCTAGCTTTTTTTTTTTTTTTTTTTTTTTTTTTTCAAAGTTTAGTTGAGAGGTTAATTTTCTTTAGGAACTTACACTATGTTTCCGAGTTTTTATTTGAAGAAAAAAAAAAGAGAAGAGCAAATGACAAAATATTTATGTTCCCATGTAATTTTTGGAGAGAATGGGAAGAAATTATGATGAATTACCCCCTCCTAATCTTTTTCCCAATTGAAATGATTTGAAAAGAACATGAGTTTATGTATAACAAGCGGGGTACTAGCGCGTTGTTGCGGGAATGTTTTGTTTAATTAAAAATCGAAATGAAACGATTGTCGATTTTATTTTTTATTTTATTTATTTATTTATTTTTTAAGGACTAAGTATGCAAAAGATTGATAACCGCAATACATTTTTGTAAATTATTTCTGGAAATAGTATGACTTTTTACGGAAAAAGTCCTTAAAGTTATCGGCATTTTGCAAAGTTAGAACTTAGGAACTGACTTTGAAACTAAAAGGACTAAATTTGCAATGCATCAATAACCTTAGGGTCTAAAATGAAAATTTCATTTGAATAGTAAACACTGTTATGCAATGTAGCACAAACTATTCTGCACTGTAGCGATGCTATTTTTCAGTTTTAGTCCCTGAAAGTGTCGGTATTGCAAAGTTAGTCCTTAGGGACTAACTTTGAAATGAAAACTTAACCTCCCGTCCCTAAAGTTATTGGTCCGTTGCAAATGTAAGTCACGATTGTTAACTAACGGCCGTTAAGGACTAAGGGGCTGTTTGATAATACATTATTATTTAGCGCTGAATGATACAAAATGCTGAATGATTCAAAGTTGCTGAATGATTCTTGTTCTTATTGAAAACTACCGTTTGATTGTTGTTTTTATCAGAGAACGATTTTAGTAAATTAACATTGTCATTTTATATGATTTAGTAATGCAAATATCTAATTTTTTTTCACATATTTTAAGCACATTTTAAAAATGTGTAAGATTGTATACACATAATTAGATATAATATACATACACATAAGTAGTGTACAAAATAAAAATTGTTCGACGTTTATAAACATAAATAAAAATTCCTTCGGCATCTAATTTATATGCGTCTAATGAAATGCATATAAATCTAGTTCGGCACTTGATTTCCACATTTATATATTAGGATCATTTTATATTGTATGGACTAATCGTAATATCAAATCAATTCACGTTGTTTGACCATTGCTTTCCTATAATAATGTGAAGGTTAGAAAATCAAATAAATTATTATACTTATCAAAGTGCAGCTAAAAGAATACAAACATATAGTATATGTGTAGATAAATTTCATGTTGAACGGAAGAGGATATCTTTTGAGCTGACCTACTCAGAAGTCATTTGGGCCAATCAGCGCCATTATTTTCCATATCAAACAAACTCTAATCTGATCGACTAGGTAACTCATGCTGAATCATCCTACTAAGTAGTTATCAAACACCCTCTAACTTTGCAATGGATTAATATCCTCAGGGTCTAAAATGAAAATTGAGAGAGTACTGTAGCAACAGTGCTTTGGCGCCACTGTTCAATGCCTTTTAGTATATATATATAATTTAGTTAAATCATTTTTTTTTTCTTTCCGACTTGGGAACACAAAACAAAAAATATATATTTTCCCCTTGACCCTCTCATTTTCTTTTATCTCGTACTACCCTTTCCATTTCTCTTCTTTTCATTTTACACTCGGGTTTGTATAAAGAGATGCAGTGAGAAAGGAAAATATAATAAGAAGAATGAGAAATACTTTTAGCCACACATTTCAAATAAATAAAGAGAAATTCATGAGAGTTACATATTTTATTGTAAGTGCGTTATAAATATGTGATTGTTGTTACTTCTCACTCTTCTTATTTTACTTTTATTTCTCATTTAATTATTACTCTTTGTATAATAAAATCTTTAGTACAAAAAGGTAGAGAAAATGAAAAAACAAAACAAAATAAATAAATAAATAAATAAAAATTCAAACACCCTACAATAAGGTAAACTCAAACATGTAATGACAAACCTGTAGCCACGACGTCGTTTAACACTTATTAACGATATCTTCAACATCAGTATCATTTCATGTAGGGAATTGATATGTACACATAGGATTTTACTTTGCACACATAAAATTACATGAGGTATTGTTTGTTTTATTCATTAATTGTATGTGTGCAAAGTAAAATTCAATGTGTACATATCATTACCCTAAACCCTAAACCTGGTACATAATCTGGTACATAATCTCCCTCTTCTTTCCATCTTCAACAACAACCCCACCATAAATTCCTTCTTCCTTCCTTCCTTCATTTCCTTCACTCATCCAAACACCCCCAGAAAAAAATGCCAATCCTAGCCTCCCTCCCAAACCCCAACCTCTTCACCTCCCTCCCCTCACCCCCACCACCATCACAACACCCCAATCCAAACACCCCCAAACCCCCAATCCCCATCCCCAAATACCCACCTCCCAAACCCAAACACCATTCCCAAACACCCCCTAAACCTCACCCATCTTTCAAAACCTTCCACCACCGCTCCAAATACTACAAACCCATCAAACCAAACACCACCATAACTACTGACAACACCAACAACCGTACAGTTGTAATAGGCGAGTCCGGTGTGTCCTACCACCTCCCAGGAGCTCCATTTGAGTTCCAGTACAGCTACTCTGAGGTGCCGCGAGCTAAGCCTATTGCGATACGGGAGCCCGCTTTTCTGCCCTTTGCGCCTCCGAATATGCCGAGGCCCTGGACCGGGAAGGCGCCTTTGAAGAAAACTGTTAGGAAGATTAAGCTTTTTGAGAGTGGGAATGGGAATGGGAGTGGGAAGGAGGGGGAGAAGGTGATGGAGATGATGAGGGGGTTGGAAGTTGGTGAAGGGCGGTATGAGGTGCGGCCGAGAGAGGAGGTGCTTGGGAAGCCGTTGAGTCGGGCGGAGAGGTTGGAGCTTGTTAAAAGACATGTTTCGAGTAATAGGCAGGTTAACCTTGGTGAGTTATGTGTTTTGTTGAACAATGTGTAATGTTTGCTACTTGCGTTTATGCTAAATTTGCACAAGCGACATAAATACATATTTTGATACATTTTGAGAATGTTTGAAATACTCGGTGAAAAATAGTTTCATTTTAGTTATCAATGTTTGCCAAAACTAGTTGAAGCGGTAACTATGTAGTGTGAAACAAGCAAACAATGATACAACGCTATGAGCTAGACGCTTCTTCCATTAGCGTTTCATTATGAGCGTTTACAAAAAATCCAAAAGCTAAAAGCTTGTTGCTAAATAGGCTTTCAGCTCTAAACGCTCGAAATGGTCCTAAATGCTCTTCACCCAACACAAGTAGAGGAATGTTTGTATTGATTAACATAATGCAGTGTTAAGGGTGTTTGGGATGGTTTATTGGTTTACAAAAACTTGCTAGTCTCATCATAAGGATAAATTTGTAATTTCAAATTTATCAAGAATCAGTTTATAATGAAGAATCTCCAACTCAATCTGCTTAATGAAAATAACCTATTACGCAAGCATAAACATTTTTTTTTTATCCAAATACTCGAAAGCGTGTATCTGACTGCATTAAGTAGATAAGATAAGGTGTAATCTTATCTTTTTTATGAGTTCTTGGAAAAAGAGTGCTAAATGTTTTGTAAGGATTGTGTTTTTAAGTGCTAAATGTTTTGTAATTTTGCGTTCTGTAGGTAGGGATGGATTGACGCATAATATGTTGGAATTGATACATTCACATTGGAGGAGGGATCCTGTTTGCAAAGTCAAATGTCTTGGAGTTCCCACTGTCGATATGAGAAATGTTTCTCGTGTTCTTCAGGTACTTTTTAACTCAATTTAAGCAACCCATCTTCAAAACTTCATTTTTTTTAATCAAAATTTCAGTATCTTTAGTCGACTCAAGCCTATAAAGTTATTATTTTTCAAATCTTTAATGGAAATACTAGTCATTTATCATTCTTTTTAGTATGCTAAAGATTAGCTAAAATGACAGGAGAAAACAGGTGGTAAGATCATTCTCAGAACCGGTGGTGTGCTATATCTTTTTCGTGGTAGACATTATGATCCTCATAATCGTCCAAAATACCCTGTTATGTTATGGAAACCCGCAACTCCAGTATACCCCAAGCTCATACAAGACGCACCAGAAGGGCTGACTAAAGAAGAAGCTGATGAGTTGAGAATGAAAGGGAAAAAACTTCCCCCAATTTGTAAACTAGGTAAACTTTTATAGTTATTATCTACCCACTGTGTTGTAATCATTACAGTTTAGAAGCATAACCTTACTTCGTCATCACTGAAGGGTATTTTTGGCATTTTACCATTTAGTCAACAGTTTTAGTTAAACTCGGTGAAAGTTGTAGCAACATTAATTTTCTGTCCCCTAGAAGTTCCGTTTCCTTTGTTTCTTTGGTCATAATTATAAACCTAAAGTGACTTATGTGCCTATTAATTGCCCATTTAACAGCGAAAAACGGAGTGTACCTTAATCTAGTAAAAGATGTGAGACATGCTTTTGAAGAGTCTAAATTGGTGAAGATTGACTGTAGAGGGATGCATGCAAGTGATTACAAGAAGATTGGAGCTAAGTTAAAGGTTTGTGTAGATCCTTTCCTCAATTTGATTTAAACTTTTACAGTTTAGTACCCTATTTTTTAAGAACGCTTCTAGATAGGAGGGGGGATGATTATTCTTAGACATAGTCATGTGTGATTTGATTTACTTCGATCTTGATGCAACTAAATTAATTGTGTTTTATAGGAATTGGTTCCTTGCGTGCTACTATCTTTTGATGATGAACAAATCTTAGCTTGGAGAGGTCATGGTTGGAGGTCTATGTACCCTGGTGAACCTATGTCTTCGTCATCCCGTAACATTGAGAATGATACTAGTTGTTCCGGTAAGTACTGATTAATCTAGTTTATCTCTAATTAAATTTTTGTTTTTTATGGAACAACCTTATCTGCTTTCTGATTAGAGATTTGTTTCGACTTTATGACCTCATATGTATATGTAGAATATTCCTGTCATTATAGTAGACGGCAAGATGGGTGGGTTGTGTAAAACATCGATAACAAAACAGGTTAGGGTCTAAATGGGTACATTTTAGAACAAGTTTAAAGGGTCGGGTCTGGTGAATCCACAAACTCCTTTGACCCAACTTTTATAAATTCATCAATGATTTATGTGCTAATAGACATAATTAGAATATTCAAATGTTGATAAAACAAATTTTGAACAAGATGGTATGTGACTAAAAAATTCTTTAATAATAAAAGTCACAATGTTGGCAATAAAACTGTTAATATAGGTTAATTGTACATCTGTTATATGTATTAAATTAGAAAAAAAGTGTAAATGGGGCATTCCGGGAATCGAACTCGGGACCTCTCGCACCCGAAGCGAGAATCATACCACTAGACCAAATGCCCAGATGTGATATCATTGTATAAAATCCAATAAACTATATAATCACATGAAGAAACCTTATATGTTGACTTTTGAAAAGTACTATATTAGAGTATTTACTCTTTCTAGATTTAGTGTTGTGGAACCTTTGGTTGTCTGATCATTCATTTTCTTGCATCAGAAAACACAGAAGCTGATTTTTACAAGTCAGAAATAAGAACATCCATTTCAAGTCCTAAAATGACAGCACTATGGAAACGGGCCATTGAGCAAAGCAAGGCGATGTTGCTGGAAGATATTGACCTGGGCCCTGATGATCTATTAAAGGTGGTTGAGGAATTTGAGACGGTTTCACAGGTAGCAGATCATTCATATCCTGCGGTGATCGTGTCAAACGAAGAAAATCAAACTAACGAGGAAGACTATAGTGAAGACGAGGACTACTTTGATGATGAAGAATCCGATGATGAGTATTCTAACTACAGTGAAAAGTCAGCTCCTCCAGGATCATTGCCCGTTGATTTTCTAGTAGACCAGTTCGGTGATGGTGATCAATGGAGACCGAGACCAAACCAAAATTGGAGATGAGGATTCGGACTTTGAGTTTATATACAATGGCTAGATTCAGCTCTTCTTTTGTTTCAATACAAATGTAAAAAGAAAAGAAAAAAAAAATGTATGTTACGAAAATGAACATTTCTAGTAAATAATAATATTATAAGAATTTAGGGACAAAAGAACATTAGACTGGGTTGTAAAAAAGAGACTACAAGATTGCATTCATCAGCATCATATCAACGTTGTCTCTCTCTACTACTAATTTAGTGTAATAAGACAACCGATTTTACCACCTAAGTATACTTTACTTAAATAAAAATATACCTCACAAAAACCAAAATCACATACACACACATCCACACAAACATAGCTCCTAAGACTCGGTCGTCCATACGATCAAATTCTCCAAATTTTGGCCTAAGACGCTTGCTTATGGGGTGACCGTAGTAGGATGACTTGGTTGTAGGGTGCCAGATGACAAAGGACGCGTGCAGATGTTCATTATTGTTGAAATATAGCAATCCTATGAAAGATTAAGGGTTGTTTGGTAAATATTTTTCTCTATGTTTTCTAATATCTAATGTTTAGCCAGTGTTGGTGAGTTTGTATTGTGCAGGGTTTAAAGTGAAACTTCTCTGCCTATATAAAGATCTCATATTTCTAGGGTTTCGGTATTGACTCATAAATCTGGTTTACATCTCTCAAAAGTCTCTCTGCTGATCTTGGTTTTGATATTGGTTTCTGATTGTATTTGATAACATCAAATTAGCCTGATCTTTTATATATCAAATTCTCATGTTTATGGCCTCATTTGCATTAATATGGTACTTAATTCTTTCATATTCGTTCATATTTGCATTTCAGGATAAATGAGGCGTTGGAGCGGAAAAGAAGTGATAAAATGGCAAGTATATGTTCTGAAGATTGATTTGCGAGGGCCTTTGGATTTTATGTGAAGATTACGCCGTAACTAGCTAATAAGGTTACGGCGTAAATATGAGCTTTGAAGGATACGGCGTAACCAATTCTTATGGTTACGCCGTAATTATTATCTTGAAGGTTACGGCGTAACATGGCAATTTAGTTACGCCGTAGTGATTATTTCGGAGGAATAAGTATGAGATGAAGAAAGATTACGGCGTAACTCGGATAATTAGTTACGTCGTAATTAATTACTTGGGCGCAAAGTTTCGAGGTCCAGGGATTAGAAGTGGCAAGTTAATATTTATTTTATTCACTTCGAGGACCAAGTATAAATATATCAAGAACGACGAGGGGCTGAAACCGTAAGTATTATTAAGGCTTTTGGACTTAATTTGAATCAACACGCTACTTCAGGGGCCAAAAGTAACTACTAGTGCAAATAAGTTTCATAAATATTATTGGATGAAAAAAGTACGAAGTTGAGATGTTACTACGTAATTTAAATTGTAGTTACGGCGTAACTTAGTTACGACGTAACTATTTATTTTAGTTACGACATAACTATTCGAGATCCAGATTTCTTTACGCAGTCTTTAGTTACGGCACCATTCTCCTAGGGGTCGATTAGGGCACCATTCCAGGGTATTTTCCAGCAGTCCGAAGCCAGTTTTGAAGGAAGAATTCACTCGCAATCATCATCATTATTAGCTCTACATCAAGTAATTTGTATCAAACATTATGTTCAATTCAATTCATGATTTATTCATTATTGTTGGTATGATTTACTATATGTTTGGCTAAGCACCCTGGTGCTGGCCTAGTTATGATTCCTTAATTGTTTTGTTTGCGTTTATTTTACTTCCACATAATTATTTGTAAGTGTATGCATGCATAGTTTATTGGTAGCCACCCTTGGTTCGGTAGTTTTGAATGGCGGTAGAGGCCAATTGCCTAGGAGATATGACAAACTGACCCTAGGTGAGCGGACTGAGACGGGAAGGGTAAGATATGACCAACTGACGACCCTTTCTACTTGTGCAATTTGACCAACTGATCACCTATCGTTTGGATGAACTTAAGAATTAGGGGGTGAGTGTCTAAGTTCCTAATGGCCGAGCACTCACTATTATAAATCTAGCATGTAGAGGTACTTAATGACTCGACTTAGGGGACCAGGAACAACAGGACTTATGACGGTGCGCATGATTTCTCCTGTGGTGGCATCTTTGTTGATAGGTTAGGGCGAATTGACCAAATGCTGTCCTCTCGACTTTGACCCCACCTGAAGTAATTGGAAGTAATTAGACGTAGACATTACTAGCTAGGATGAATAACTAGGTTAGCACCACTCTCCTTCATGGATCACATCTCTTGCCTTTATCTGCTTTCCTTTATTTCCTTGTTTTATTAGTTATTTTTATTATTTCAATCTTAAAAGCAATTAAAATCGTGACATAGACTTAAGTTAATTTCCATTCCACGTAGCTCTTGGGACGACCTCGATTTTACCGAATACTACACTACACGCGACCGGGTACACTGCCCGTTAGTGCATTAGGGTAGACCATAGGTATAACGAGACACTATAAATATTAAGACCTGGTCAGTAAAACCTGCATCAAGTTTTTGGCGCCGCTGCCGGGGAGCTATTTAGGATTTTAATTTAAGTTTTTCTTTTATTTTCTTTTTAGTTTTCTTTTTCTCTTCTTTTCTGTTTTTGTTTGTTTTTTATATTTCAGGACATGGAAGATTCAGATTTTGACATGCTCACTATGGAAGAATATATTGCTTTAACTCAAGGTGACCAAAGATCGGGCATCGTATATCCCGAGTTTAATGATGACATCGAGTTTGAGATCAGCTGCCAGTTCATGAGGGAACTTAGACAAAAACTTTTCGCGGGAACTAACGATGATGATGCCCACCTGCATGTGCGAAGCGTATTGGAGATCGCTGATCTTTTCCACACTCCAGGAGTTTCTCAAGATGCATTAATGCTTAGAGTGTTCCCAATTACACTCACTGGTGCAGCCAGAAGATGGATGAAGATGCTTCCTGCTGGGTCGATCAATACATGGAATCTTTTGGAGAAAGCATTTATTAGAAGATATTATCCTCCTTCAAAGATTGCCAAGAAGATGGAAGAAATAAGGAGTTTCAGACAGAAGATGGATGAAACGCTTGATGAAGTTTGGGAAAGATATAATGACCTTCTTTACAAATGCCCAACGCATGATATCAGCAACCATCAGATGGTCCTTATTTTCTACAAAGTTTTAAACATCTCGTCCCGCCAAATGCTCGACTCTCAAGGACCTATTCCTACAATGCCACCTGTACAAGCCCTTAGATCAATTGAAATGATGGCTGACCATTCACGAAATTGGTATGATGGAGCAACCACTTGGGTAACAAATAGCAAAGGCTTGGATGACATTGGTAACATCACCAAGCAGATTGATGGACTTGGATGTGATATGAATATGGTTAAGGAAGACATTCATGCTATACTAGAGCATTCTCTCCGAGAAGAACGCAAAGAATATGAGCAGGTCAAGTACGTTGAATCATTGGAGGAAGCCGTCAAGAAATTCTCGGATAATTTAGAAAGGATGCACGACTCGAATGACGAAATGATTAGGAAATTCAAGGAGGGCACGGACTTGAATTTAAAGAAGCTGGAAGCTAAGAAGAAAAGCTTGGAGGCTAAGCTTGAAGAATTAAACCAAAAGGTCCTGGAAAGTAAAAAGAATGCAGTTGGAACTATCAAAGCAACAGTGGGAAAGATGAAAGAAGTCAACA
Source organism: Chrysanthemum seticuspe (assembly GCA_019973895.1). Taxonomy (NCBI): domain Eukaryota; kingdom Viridiplantae; phylum Streptophyta; class Magnoliopsida; order Asterales; family Asteraceae; genus Chrysanthemum; species Chrysanthemum seticuspe. The sequence continues at coordinate 220,098,430 of BPTQ01000003.1, read as the reverse complement.
AGGAGCCGGTTCCTCGTGATTTACCTTATATCAGACCCTATGTACCACCTATCCTATTTCCAGGACGTTTGAAGACTGATCCGTGCAAAACCGTCAAGTTTTACCACTCAAGCCTGCCACTTGTGAATGGCCGACCGTAACAAACTTAAAACAGTTTAAGCACAAATGCAATGAAGATCAGGAGAGTATAGTGTTTCCCCAGGTCGTTAAGTCCCAACGAGCTGTGCGAGAATAGTCAAACATAAAGTGATCGAGAGGATTTGAACGGGAAAGGATTGTGATTGATCTATACCTAAAGAGAAAGCCCATAAACTACAGGGGCTTAAATGCAAATTAAAGGAAATTAAAAAGATAAAAAATATTAAATAAACGCTATCACTATTTTTAAAATGATGTTTTTGTTTTTATGTTTTTATAAAACTGAAATTAAAAACTACGTAACGTACAAATAAAAACGTGAAACTTACACAATATTAATCCTAAAAATGTGAAAATGATATTTTTAAAAACCTAATGATAAAAGAAAATTTTAAGAAAAAGAAAATTATTTTTATAACTAATTATCTAATTATTATTAATTAAAAACTATTTCTACTTATTTTAATAATAACCTAAAATACAAGAAATTATGAAATAAAGCTAGAAAAATAAAATTATGACTTAGAAAAATCTAAAATAACAAAATAAAATTTTCAAAACTATTTTTATATTTTTCTGATAATTTTTCTATTTTTTATGAATTTTAAACTATTTAAAACTAATTAAATTATTTAAAAATACAAATTTAACTAAGAAAAATCTAGAAAAATATTTTTTTGTCTTTTTATATTTATCTTAACTTAAGAAAAATGAAAAATTATTTTTTTGAAACTTTTCTGAATTATTTGTATTTAAAGCTAATTAAAAATGCTTAAAAACTAATTTAAATTAAGAAAAATAGCAAACAAGCTTGGAAAAATATGAAAATTTCAGGAAAAGCTTAAAATAATATTAGGAAGCTAGGAAAAATAGAAAAACAGGGTGCTATGTGGAGGAATAAGGAACTGATGTGCCAAGTGCTTATAAATAAGCACTTTGCATAAGCAAATGGATACTAATAAGCACCAAACTAAAACAGAAGCTTAAATAAGCTTAAAGAACCAAAATGCAACAAGTTTAAACAAGCCTAACCCACAGAATTGCTGATTACACAGATTTGGCTTATTTGATTTTATAAGCTAAAACAGGTTTTGGGGACCTACTTGCAGCCCATCAATAAGCACTCAAATAAGCTGAGAACTAGAAAACAAGAGCTGGATCCTAAAGAAGACCTGGCTGGCTATGTATAAGCCAAAAATCAGACCTAGGTGAGCTCAAATGAGCTTTGCACAAGCTCTGCAAAACCTGGACAAATCCTGTGCAGCTCACTGTGCTCTGCACAGGGCATTTGACCCCATTTTGACAAGCTTATTTGGGGCTTAAACAAAATTCACAAAATTATACTAAAATAGACATAAGAAAATAGACCAGCATGAGATTTTAAAACATCAATTTTCATTGAAATTGGCTTAAAGATGAGCCCATGAAAAATCAACCTATTTTGGCCAAAACTGAGTTGCTACAAATATTGACTTTTTAACAAAACTGAAGGTTTGACTTTTTTGAGATTTGGATTAACTTTGTGAACTGAAAATGATATCTTATGATGAAATAAACTTAAAGTAAGCTAGTTCTATGAATTTGAGACACAAAACAAGTTTTGGATTTGAAAAAACTTCAACAGTTAAGCATTGAGACAGTTGAGAATGGATTTTTGACTATGGATGTTTGTAGCTACAAAATGAAGACAGATAGGATCATGAATATGCTTAACAAACATGAACCAACAGGAGTTAATCACTGAACAAGCCTAATAGACAGGTTTGACAGCAATTCCAAACACCATTTTAAAACTGATATGCAAACTGAAATTGAGACAAACACTGAACCAGATAGTACCATTGATCAAACTAAGTTTACATGACCATAATACAACTATATAAACACATTAAAACTACCAGTGATCACAGATACATGTATAAGCATAAAATGCAAAATAGTTTGAAATTTGAAAGTGAGAAGCTCACTCACATGTGTCCAACTGTTATGCAGGCTAGAACCAAGTCCAATATCACTAACCTAAACCATTTCCAACCCAAATCCAAGTCCTGCATTAACCAAACACCATTTCCATACCATCTTGCTTGTACAGTTGACTTTTGTTGACCATGGACCAAATTGTTTGAAACTGATCTACAAGCTTATCAAAGGCTATATAAAGCTTAAGTAAACTTGTTTAAGCTTACAATGAAGCTAATAGAAGCTTGTTCATAAGAAAATAAAACTGGAATTCTCAACAGTAAACTGGAAAATATGAATTTGCATGAAACCTTGATATTGAAGATTAAAAGTAAATTAGAATAATAAGGTGACTTGAGTTTAATACATTTGAAGCTTAAAATTACATTTTAGCACACTAATTAAGATAACTCAAAAGAAACGACATACAAAGGAAACTAAAAACTAACTACTGTCCTTTTTCTTCCTTCTCTTCCTCTTTTTATACTTCAAATATCTTTCCACGTGTCCTCTGATCACTTCCCACCACACTTGAGAGCCAATGGGTGAGTTTTGAGTGTTAGCACATTTTTGGCGGGAAAGTCAGTTTGACTTGTAGCTCTGCATTTCATCAACTAGGGGGGGTGGCATTTAATGTGGTGGTAAAAGTAGGTAGTGGTGATGATGAGGGGTGGAGGAAAGGTGAGGTGATGGGAGGAGGGCAGGCAAGTGGTTTGCAGAGGCAAGTGTGGAAGATAAACAGTGGGGCGCGCTATTTTTGCAGCTTTTGACTTATTTGACCAAAGGTCCAAAATGAGAAAAGACAGGGGGTCACAATTGGGTAATATGGCAGGGGTTCAAACTGTTTTGACAAGGCTATGTTAGGCTTAAATGACAAGGACTAAACTTGCACTTTCTGAATTCTTGAAGGACCAATCTGCCAATACTCCAAAGCTAACACAAGGACTAAAACTGACAACCTTCAATAGTACAAGGACTAGATTTGACAATTTCAATTTTCCAGGGACCAAACTTGACATTTTTGAAAGTTGAGGGACCTTTTCTGCCATTTAACAAAAGATTTATTCAAGGACCATTTTTGACAACTTAGAATATTTCAGGGACCTTGAATAACATTTTTCTTTATTTAGATTTACCAGAGACTGTTTTTGACAACTTTTGAAACTTGGGGGACTAAAACTGCCAATTATGCAAACTTGATACGTTTTTCACCAGATTTTGATATTTTTGCATTTAAAACACATAAAACACTTATTTGTGATATTTTTATCATTTTGATGCATTTCTGAGTGTTTTCAGATGTTTTTGCAGTTCAAATGGTACAAAAATGATGAGTATTTAGGCACTCATCAAAGACTGTGAGAAAAGAAGAAACAAGCGACGATCAATTGAAGAAAATGGAAGCAAAGAACTTACAGAGTGATTAAGCAACGCCACAAGCTAATGAGGAATCAACCACAACACAAAACGGTATTACTTCTAACTCTTCTTTTATTCCTAACAATCTTGCTTGTTTTTCTATTCAGGATGCTGAAATTATGGATGAAATCGTGCAACCTATCACATCACCCGATAATGGTTATGTAGCTTCGGCTACTGAACCAATTCTAGTTGATCTTGCAAAGGAATTAGAAGACAAAATCTTGGACACCTCAGTGATAAACAAGGAGACATATGAGCCGATTAATCAGCCACATCACGAGGTGAACAAATCATCAATGCCATCAACTAAAGCGGGTAAGGTATGGAGGGAAATGACATCTCCTTTCAGGTATGATCATAATTTATCATTTCCCCATCCCGTAGCAAATTCACACCCTCATGGTGTTTATTGCTATTTTCACCCACACTTGATTTCAAGTGAGGGGATGAACACCCTTTTACCTAGTAAATAAGGGTGGAGTCAAGCTCGTGACTCAAACAAAAACAAGCGCTTCGTGGGAGGCACCCCATGCCTATATGTTCTTTTCCATTTTATTAGTATAGTTGGGTTTTGTGTTTTTAACCATTTTTGCAGGAAACGAGGAAGTAATTGCTGCTGCAGTTTGCTGATCTGACCAGAGTTACGGCGTAACTCATATTAGTGATTACGCCGTAACCAAATTTTTAGCAGCAGAATTCCTGACGCATTAATAATTACGGCGTAATATCATCTCCGTGGTTACGCCGTAACCACTCGCTTTGCAGCTTATGTCAGGTTTTGCTAGTTACGGCGTAACTCCTTCATAAGAGTTACGACGTAACCTTCCTCTGCTTTAATTCTTTCATTTTAAAACACAATAACCTTGTATTAGTATTTTAAATGAACTTTGTGGGTGTGTTCCCTGTAAACCCTCACGAGACTTCACTCGTCCACTTGGGACACCAAGTGGTTTAAAAGGCTTGTTGCATTCGCTAAATGCAACCGTGATTCCTACGAAAGTGAGTTAGGTTTTTCTTTTTCTTTTATTGCTTGTTGATTTTCTAGTATGATGCGTTTGGTTGTCTTAAGTGAATTCAGGTTATTAAAGTTTGCTCATGAATCTCAAAGCGGGACACGTTTGTTCGTGTGTCTTCGATCATGCCGAGCAAATCCAGGGGAGTTTTCTGTTCCAATTCTAACCCTTCTTATCTTTCATTTATATGCTTAAGTATGACCCAAGTGGGGGGAAGGGATTATACATAGACACCCGCTTGATTTTACTTGCCCTTATTTTTCTAGTTTTTGATGAAAAGTGTTTCATTAAATTTTGACATATTTTTCATTACTTAACTGGATTAATATTGACTGAGCACACCTACCTTATATTTCCATTGTGTGAGGATAAGCCTTTCCGTTTTCCCCTTATACATAATTCCACAAAAATGAGTGTGCCGGTGGCTGTAGTAGACTTTAGAACTTGGCCTTGTATATCTTTTCGAGACCATTATAATGAGCATTACACTGAGGTAACTTGGTGTGATCGGTGCAACTAGGATTTAAGGCAATTTTAGGATTAAACCCAAATAGCCCATATATGTATTGTGTATATTGACTTTTCACATCGATCAGTCAATCCCCCTGTTAAACCATTTTTGTTGCACTCACCATTAGTGCAAGATACCCATAGATACACCCTTCAGAGCCTTTCCTTTCATTTTGTTCACCCAATATATGTTTCGTTACACCCATCGCCTAGCCTACCCTGTAGTTTCTTTATGTCCATGGTCCGGGCGCTGTTGGTTAATTTTGGTTCCACTAGTGAAAGTCTCGGGTTTTGAATAAAGGGTTTTGGAAGAAAATCGGGTTTAGATGATAGTTGATCTCAAGTGGGGGGATACTTTTTATGTTCGTATCGTTTATATCCACGTATACCTTATCTTGCATCAAAAAAAAGAAAAACATGCAAGCAAGTGTTTTGTCTATAATTAGTGTTTTCGCCTTAATTCAACTGGCGCAAATTTTTACAAATCCGTTTTGTCTTACGGATCAAATTAGAAACCCGAACATTTCTATCTCGCCTTTCAAATTTTAATCAATATTCGTACAATGGGGACATTGTACATTTCAAGTGGGGGGATGGGAGATAGAAATGGCCGATTTTGATAGAAATATGTGCTAAATTGACCCAAATTTTAAAAAAATTTATATAGCGCATTCTTTTTTCATTGATGATGAAGTCCGAGTTAATGTATCTTATTTGCCTAGATTATGGAGTTTATGAGGCACCACATTACATTTCTTATGCATTAACTCGTGTATTGGATTATTGAAGACCCCTTGACTCTTGACCCTCGATTTTTGCTATGGGATTGAATGCGACTAGTGGTGGGGTGACTGTGGACTTAGAGATCTATTTGTTTCGTGTCTTTTTATTTACACCCATTTAAATTTCCCATGTCTTATCCTACCCTTAGTCATGAATCGAGCTTAGGTGAGGAAGCGAGCAATCATTGGTGTCTTGGCCATGGATTTGGTCATGTATCATTGGTTTTGTCCCCCTCGCCGTAGCTCGTTAGTAATGACAAAATAACCCCATAAGCCTATGTTGTGTCAACCCATTTCCTTTTAGAATAGCTGCATCTATAGACTCTAGTGGTGGAGATTAGTATCTTTGCCAAGCCTATGATAGAATACTCACCATGACTGAGCAGTTGAGTGATCACCCCAAAAATATTAAACACGTGAATTATGAGAGAGAGTGTGATTCCCTTTTCGTGAGGTGCTCGGTTTGGAATTTTCTAGCTTAGGTGATTTTTAAACTCATAACTTTCAATTAATCCTGGGAGATATCTTTTTAAGAATTATTTAAAGGGTCTACTTGAGGACAAGTAGGATTCAAGTGGGGGGATATTTGATAACATCAAATTAGCCTGATCTTTTCTATATCAAATTCACGTGTTTATGGCCTCATTTGCATTAATATGGTACTTAATTCTTTCATATTCGTTCATATTTGCATTTCAGGATAAATGAGGCGTTGGAGCGGAAAAGAAGTGATAAAAGGCCAAGTATATGTTCTGAAGATTGATTTACGAGGGCCTTTGGATTTTATGTGAAGATTACGCCGTAACTAGCTAATAAGGTTACAACGTATATATGAGCTTTGAAGGATACAGCGTAACCAATTTTTATGGTTACGTCGTAATTATTATCTTGAAGGTTACGACGTAACATGGCAATTTAGTTACGCCGTAGTGATTATTTCGGAGGAATAAGTATGAGATGAAGAAAGATTACGGCGTAACTCGGATAATTAGTTACGTCGTAATTAATTACTTGGGCGCAAAGTTTCGAGGTCTAGGGATTAGAAGCGGCAAGTTAATATTTATTTTATTCACTTCGAGGACCAAGTATAAATATATCAAGAACGACGAGGGGCTGAAACCCTAAGTATTATTAAGGCTTTTGGACTTAATTTGAATTAACGCGCTACTTCAGGGGCCAAAAGTAACTACTAGTGCAAATAAGTTTCATAAATATTATTGGATGAAAAAAGTACGAAGTTGAGATGTTACTACGTAATTTAAATTGTAGTTACGGCGTAACTTAGTTACGACGTAACTATTTATTTTAGTTACGACGTAACTATTCGAGATCCAGATTTCTTTACGCAGTCTTTAGTTACGGCGTATTTGCACTTAAGGTTATGCCGTAACCATGTCGGGGCCTATTAATACAGCCCTAAATCTGCATTTTTAAGCATCTCTCTTCACCCCTCTCCTAGGGGTCGATTAGGGCACCATTCCAGGGTATTTTCCAGCAGTCCGAAGCCAGTTTTGAAGGAAGAATTCACTCGCAATCATCATCATTATTAGCTCTACATCAAGTAATTTGTATCAAACATTATGTTCAATTCAATTCATGATTTATTCATTATTGTTGGTATGATTTACTATATGTTTGGCTAAGCACCCTGGTGCTGGCCTAGTTATGATTCCTTAATTGTTTTGTTTGCGTTTATTTTACTTCCACATAATTATTTCTAAGTGTATGCATGCATAGTTTATTGGTAGCCACCCTTAGTTTGGTAGTTTTGAATGGCGGTAGAGGCCAATTACCTAGGAGATATGACCAACTGACCCTAGGTGAGCGGACTGAGACGGGAAGGGTAAGATATGACCAGCTGGCGACCCTTTCTACTTGTGCGATTTGACCAATTGATCACCTATCGTTTGGATGAACTTAAGAATTAGGGGGTGAGTGTCTAAGTTCCTAACGGCCGGGCACTCACTATTATAAATCTAGCATGTAGCGGTACTTAATGACTCGGCTTAGGGGACCAGGAACAACATGACTTATGACGGTGCGCCTGATTTCTCCTGTGGTGGCATCTTTGCTGATAGGTTAGGGCGAATTGACCAAATGCTATCTTGGGCGAATTTTTTCTGATTCTGATGCATCTGTCTGGAAAAGATTTAAAGGATACTTATGATAGAATTGATGGTTCTGTGGTTTTTAATTTGATGCAAAAGATTAACTCCTTTAAACAAGGAGGCTTGCATGTGTCTGAATATTTTCATAAATTGAACTCCTTATGGAGGGAGTTTGATACTTTAACTAAGCTTCCTGACTGTGTTTGTGATGCTAGAATAGAGTTAGTTGATCATGCTAAACTGTTAAAACTTATGCAATTTCTAATGGGTTTGGATGATATCTACCAACCTATTAGAAGCTCTATTCTAACTAGAGAAGTTTTGCCTGAGGTTAAAGATGCTTTTGTGATTGTTTCTAGAGAAGAATCCCATAGGGGGATTCCTTCTACTTCTGCTAAAATTGAAAAACGTCAAATATCTGCTTTTGTTTCTAGGCCTAATGGTAATAACAGGAACAATTTTAATAATAATATGCCTGGAAATAATAATGGTAATAATAGAGGAAATTATGACAATCTGTTGTGTAAAAATTGTGGTTTAAAAGGGCATACTATTGAAAGATGTTTTGAGCTGATTGGTTATCCTCCTGGTTTTAAAAAGAATCCTAACTTAAAACCTTCAACTGGTTTTAATGTTGGTAAAACAAATAATTATGAGGTTAAGTGTATGCCCATTCTGAATGGTGATGTTAAAAATACTGGAACTGTTTCTTTCACTAATGAGCAGGTTATGAAGTTGATGAATCTTTTGAATGATAAAACATGTTCTGCTGCTCATACTAGTATGGGAGGTAGTGATTCTTGTTCTTTTTTTTTTAACTGTGATGTGTTTTTTAATCAACATTTTTATCAGTTTTTTTGTGCTAAGATAAATGTTAAGGGTATGACATATCATTTGGGATGGATCATAGATTCAGGAGCTAATCAACATATGACTAATAATACTAATAATATGTTTGGTTTACTTGATATATCTGATCTGAACTTAACTGTTGGTCATCCTAATGGTACTCTTGCTAAAATTACTCATGTTGGTAATCTAAGACTTAACAAGAATGTTGTGTTATTTGATGTGTTGGTTGTGCCTGAGTATTGTGTTAGTCTTTTGTCTGTTGATAAGGTTTTAAAAGGTACCATTTTGAGGGGTCGTTTAAGTCCTTATTTGATCACTTTTGTATCCGTTATTGCTTAATATCGTTCCTTTTCACTTTTTAGGTTTGTAGACGAGACCCTTTGGTAAGTTCAAAGAGTTAGGGAGAAACGCATACCCTACAACTTTAGACACACAACGCAACTAGGAATAAGGACGTGACAACTCAACCATCAATAGGAGATAATTAAGGAGTAGTACAACCTAAGTAAACACATCTTTAAACTATCATACGAGCACACATTAATTAGACATAGACTCCCACAACCTTAGTTTAGATAATTAGATAATAGTAGAGTAATCGGTAGAAATACCAACCCCCCAAATCCAATACCCGAGATTCGTACCTTTCCACTTTATAAAACATAAAAAGATAAAAAATAATCTTCCTCAACCTTAGCCTTAGCGTAGTAACTCTTTACTAGCATTCCTATTCCCCTAGAGAACGATATCAATACCCGTGGCTTACCCTAATTACTACACTACAACGATTAGGTTCACTGCCTAGGGTGTTATAAAACTTGCTCGAAGAAAAGGAAGTTTCCTTGACCCCGAACGACGCGTGTAGCGTTATCATCTGTTCATAAAATGATTAAGGATAGTAAGTTGACTGTTGGGTTTGATGAGACTAAATGTTATATTCAGGATTTGAAAAAGCAGAGTGTTCTGGGGACTGGTAGTGAGTTTGGTGGTTTATATATGTTTGATAGAGATTTTGATAAGTCTACTGTGGTTAATCAAAGTGAGTTTTTTGCTTGTCATGTTTCTAAAGAAGTTTGGCATAATAGACTAGGACATCCTGCTAACCAGGTTTTGAAAATGCTTAATCAGTCTTTAAATTTAACTAATGTTGATCATGAAGGACCTTGTGAGGTTTGTCATAAGGCAAAACAAACAAGGGATTCTTTTCCTTTAAGTGAAAACAAATCTTTGGTTTTTGGACAGCTCATTCATCTTGATGTCTGGGGTCCTTATAAAGTGGTTAGCAGAGAAGGTTTTAGATATTTCTTGACTGTTGTGGATGACTATAGTAGATCTGTTTGGGTGTATATGCTTAAAACTAAAGATGAAGTTTTTTCCATGTTTGTAAGTTTTTATAATCTGGTTCTTACTCAGTTTAATAAAAAGATTAAAATGATAAGGTCTGATAATGGCACTGAGTTTTTGAATAATAGAATGTCAGATTTTTTAAATACCATGGGTATTATACATCATACAACTTGTGCATATACACCTCAACAGAATGGTATAGCTGAGAGGAAACATAGACATCTGCTAAATGTTGCTAGAAGTCTTATGTTTCAGGGGGAATTCCTCTTGTTTATTGGCCTGATTGTGTTCTTACTGCTACTTATTTGATTAACAGGCTTCCTTCCTCTGTTTTAAAGGGTAAGTCACCTTTTTCTCTGGTCTATAATAGGGAACCTAATTTGTCTCATCTTAGGAGTTTTGGATGTCTGTGTTTTGCTTCTATTATAAAAGGGTCTGATAAGTTTTCTGAAAAGTCTGAAAAATGTGTTTTAATTGGATATGCTACAGGAAAGAAAGCTTATAAGCTTCTAAGTCTTGAAAACAGAAGTATTTTGTATTCTAGAGATGTTAAGTTCTATGAAACTATTTTTCCATATAAAATGAATCAGGATACTGATGTCATAAAAGACTTAGAAGTGTCAAACTTAAACTTTTTTGATTTTGTTGATTCTGAATATGTGTCAAAAACCAAAACTCCTGTCCCTATTCCCAATGATGATAATGTGAATAAGGAAGCATCATCTGTTGGTATAGATGGTAGGATCCATCAACCAGATGATGTGGCAAACAATGACCAGAATGTAAATGTAGAACATATACATCACTCTGATAGTTTGCTACCATCTGGAGAGGATGTGATTTCTGCAACTCCTTTAGATGAAAATATAACTTCTGAGGGAAATGTTGTTCCAAGTCTAGCAGATGAGAATTGGTTTCAAAGTGTTTTGCAAAATCAAGTTGAGGAAGGGTCTGTTAGTCATAGGAGGTCTTCTAGATCTTCTAAGTTGCCTGAAAAATTGAATGATTATGTGTTAGACACTAGGGTTAAATATGGTTTGAATAAATATGTTAATCATGCTGTTTTAAGTACTGAGAATTGTTGTTTTGTGACTAATCTGAATAAGACTATTGAGCATAGTTGTTATAGTGAGGCTAGTAAAGATCCTAAGTGGGTTAATGCTATGAATGAAGAGATATATGCTTTACATGAAAATGACACTTGGGAAGAAATGATCTGCCTATAGATAGAAAACCTATAGGTAGTAAATGGGTTTGGAAAATTAAGTATAAGTCAAATGGTGAGGTTGAAAGGTATAAGGCTAGACTTGTTGCTCAGGGCTATGGCGAGAAAGAGGGTATTGATTATGAGGAAACCTTTATTCCTGTTGTGAGAATGGGTACTGTTAGATGTTTGTTGAGTATTGATGTTAAGTATGATTGGTGTATACATCAAATGGATGTTAATAATGCATTTCTTTATGGTGATCTTAATGAAGAAGTATATATGCTTCCTCCCCTGGTTATATTACTAAAGGACACAATAAAGTATGCAGGTTGAAAAAGTCTTTGTATGGGCTTAAACAAGCTCCTAGACAATGGAACCATAAATTGTCTGAAGCTTTGTTTGAAGCTAAATTTGTTCAGTCCAAAAATGATCACTCATTCTTTATTAAAAGAAATGGTAATACAGTTATATTTCTGTTGGTATATGTAGATGATTTGATTATTACTGGAAATAATGTTGAAGAAGTTGAAAAAGTGAAACAGTTTTTAAAAACTAAGTTTAAAATAAAAGATTTTGGTGAATTAAAGTTTTTTTCTGGGAATTGAGGTTTTAAAGACTAAAACTGGTCTTTGTTTAAATCAGAGGAAATATTGTCTTGAATTGCTAAATGATTATGGATTACTTGCATGTAGACCTGTTATGACTCCTTTACCTGAAAATTATGTTCTGGCTCATAAAGAAAGTGATTCTGATAAGCTATTAAAGAATATTACTGGCTATCAAAAATTGGTAGGAAAGCTTATTTACTTGACTATGACCAGACCTGATATTTCTTATGTTGTTCAATGCTTGAGTCAATACATGCATGCTCCTCTGCAGTCTCACATGAATCTTGGTTTAAGGGTTTTGAAATACTTGAAACTTGCTCATGGTAATGGTATTGCATTTAATAAATCTGAGAATAAGCTTGGTGTTGTTGCTTATTCTGATTCTGATTGGGCAAAATATCCAGTTACCAGAAGATCTATTTCTGGTTATTGTGTTTTTGTAAATGGAAATCTTGTTTCTTGGAAAAGCAAGAAACAAGCTACTCTTTCTAATTCTTCTGCTGAAGCAGAGTATAGAAGTATGGCTTCAGTTACTTGTGAAGTTATGTGGATTTTAAAAGTATTGGAGGATTTGGGGGAAACTGGATTGTTACCAGTTAGTTTATGTTGTGATAATAAGTCTGCAATTCAGATTGCTTCTAATCCTGTTATGCATGAAAAAACTAAACATTTTGACATAGATGTTCATCTTGTTAGAGAAAAAGTTGCATCTGGTTTGATCAAAACTGTGCATGTTGACTCTAAAAGTCAAACCGCTGATATTTTAACTAAGGGACTTGGTTCAGTGCAACATGGTTTTCTGATTAAGAAACTGGGAATGGTGAACTTATTTCTTTCATGAGATTGAGGAAGGGTGTTGAAATATAGCAATCCTATGAAAGATTAAGGGTTGTTTGGTAAATATTTTTCTCTATGTTTTCTAATATCTAATGTTTAGCCAGTTTTGGTGAGTTTGTATTGTGCAGGGTTTAAAGTGAAACTTCTCTACCTATATAAAGATCTCATATTTCTAGGGTTTCGGTATTGACTCATAAATCTGGTTTACATCTCTCAAAAGTCTCTCTGCTGATCTTGGTTTTGATATTGGTTTCTGATTGTTTTCACTGGGTTTTGTCTGGTTTATATTTAGATCATCTTGATCTTATTGTTTGGTTTGTTTATGTAAACTGGGCTGCATTGGGTTCAGGTTTAGTGAGTGAGTTTGTAGACAACACCTATTAGAGGGACTGTCATTGTTTCAGTTGTATTGTTTTGCTTGCATCCGTGTTGGGGACAAGCTATCAGTGTTTATTGTTATAATAAAATATTGATATCACCAAGGGGTGGTTGGTTGGGTGATTACACCTTGTGTTCTTGTTGTTTTGATACCATTTTTACAATTATGGATGGTACAAGGAGATCTCAAAACCGCATTCGTCACCGCCACCTCAGTTTTCTCTCCTAACAATCAATTTCACCACCAACTTTTAGTAATAAGACAACCAACTTTACCATCAAAATATATACCTAACCAAAACACACACTAGACTACTCGGTTGTCCACAAAACCGGGTATTCATTTTTGAAGTTTGAAGACGCGTGCTCTTTTTTGAGCCGTAAGAAGATAGCACGCGTGCTATTTTGCCATATAAGACGAAGACGAGTACATAGCATGTTTTGTCCTTAAGGCCCCGTTTGGTTGGTGGGATTTTGATAGGTTTAGGATTAAAAGTTGCAAATCCTTTGTTTGGTTGCATTTTTAATTCTTAGGTTTAGACTTATAACTCAAATATTAGGGGATGTGTAAAAGGAGGGGGAGGTGAAGGGTTTATGATAAAGTGGGTCCGGATTTATTCTCATCCACTTCTTTTTTCTTTTTATACTTTAATATTAATATAAATAATTTTAATTTATATTTTAATATATAATATATTTTTAAATATTATTTTCTTTCTCATACCTCAAATCTAAATCCAAATCCTAAACCAAATTTAAATCCAAATACAAATCCTAATCATAAACCCATCTACAAACCAAACGGGCCCTAAGGGGGGACGGAGTCGACTTCGGGTAGGGCATCGGGTTGGTGAACCTGAGCGGCAACACCGCTCCGCCCAGCTCGGGTTCGACCTCCGGGTTGGTTTTGCGAGCTCCGAAGCCGAGTGTGACCGTTGGAAAAGTGGACGTTGGGTTGCGTTTTGTGTCTTTGTGTTTGCAGTTTTTTGCTTTTTTTTTGTTTTGCAGGTCTTGTAGGTAGCAAAGAGTGAAGAAGAAGAAGATAAGCTTTGTTTGGATTTTTGCATTGACCAAAAGTTAGTGAAGTGCAGACCATTTGCACGTTAATGAAAAAAAAAAAAAAAAAAAAAAAAAATCGGGTACTAGGGTACCACTCCGTCCACTTAGGGTAGTGTTAGGGTAGTATTGGGGTAGTTTTGAGTTGGAAGGTTTTTATTGGATAGAGGTGACGTGTCATTGGTACAGTAGTTGTTTAATTGCATTTTGCTATATGTTGATTTGACGTGTTCGTGTTTCTAACGTTATTATTAAACAAACAAACATGTTAACTGTATGAAAATATTATTAAGAATGACATTTCAACTTCTTTTGCTATGTAGATGGTACACGTACACCGAATCTATAAACACAGAAAAAAAACAAGTCAAATTAAATACTAGTAGTAGTACTGTAGCAGAGTAGATTGTTACACAACCAACGTGAAAGAAGAAGTGTTTGACATTAATTGTCAGTAGGTTGCAGTTGCGGTTGGTTTGCTCCAATCATTTAATTCCACTTGTAGTTAGATTGAAGTAATTATTAATGGAATGAGTTTACTTTCAAACCCCAACAACTCCTCAATCTGCTTGCTCCTCATCTCTAGCAATCACACCACAGGTAACTATTGTATTCTCCATGTAAATATTTTTATTTGAGTAGTGAATGGGAGACCTAAATCATATGCCTAAAGATATGACTAACCATATGTGTCATCATCCTGATGGCTACAGCAATGGGACCCGCTTTTTTATAAACCACCAGGATCATGCCACATGTTTTTAGTCACATCTTTAAGCACATAATTAGTCTTCCCAATCATTTTCCTTTTTATTTTTTCCATGTATTATGATTTTAGTTTCTTTTTTGTAATCGTGGTTTCTGACCTTTCGGCCTGACTAATTCACAAAGTTTGAACTCACCGCCCTCAGCACCTCAGGGTTGTTTGTACCTAGAAGCAAAGTTATGGTCGAGGGAACAAACTTTGATAAATTTTAGAAACTACTCTACAAATCAGTTCATTAGAGGGGCAAATTATAAAAATAGCCGGATATTTTTAAATATTTACACTACAAATTTTTCGCTAGGGGGCACGTGCCCACCCTGCCCCCTCCTGTCTCTGTCTAGCAAAAATTGAACTTGAGACCTCACATATTTTAGTGCCAGTCAGACCTTTTTGCCACTAGGCCACCCCTGAGTGGTTTTGTTATGGTTTGAGTTCAATTTCTGTCACTTAGATAAATAGTAATATGGATAATTAACTTACGATGATAAGAACAGTACTAAAGTTATAGTTTTGTGTTTTATGATATTAAGAATGGTGTGAGTATTAGATTAGTCCATGGGAATTACCTTGTAGTTGATCATGCCGAAAGGGGGGAAGATGATTTTTTCATGTTAAAGTGTGTTTGGGATTGCTTATGTTTGCTGTTATGAATAAGTACTTATGTTTGCTTAGGGTGGCGGTGGGCTCAACCCCCGTGGATTAGTCGGTCAAAAGGTCGGAGACCATGTTTACCAAATACTGTAATAATAATTTTATCACATCTTAAATAAGCACTTTCAAATAAGCAGTTAAGCAGAAAAACTAAGCAATCCCAAACACCCCCTTATATGAAATTTGTATCATGAAATTATGATACGGAGTACTATATTTTGTAAAGCATTACAAAAGCTCTATTTGTATTTATTAATGGTGCAAGTGTTATATCTAGTCCATGGGAATTAGCTTTGTCATCTCATGAACTTTACAATACCTTGTGAGATGTAAAGATCTTGGGGAAATTCTGTTTGTAAATAGGAGCAGCGAATTAGTTGGGAGTTGAGAGCAACTAATGGCTGATGATACAACCGCCCTGAGTTACTGGTTGAACTGGAGGTTCTTCCTCTCTGCATTATGGATCTTCATCGCTCTGATACTAGCATCGGTCTTAATAATCAAATATGAAGTGATCAACAAAAAGAAAAGTCACGCGAAAGAAGATGAGCATGATGTGGAACCTGTCGGGATTTTGTATGAAGATGAAACATGGAGGACTTCTATCAAAGCAGTCCATCCCGCCTGGCTTCTTGTTTTTAGGTTATTTGCATTTGGTATAATGTTGGCACTGCTTATCACTAATCTGATTCTTGATGGAGCCGACGTACTTTTCTTTTACACTCAGTAAGTTGTTATTTTCACCAGACATGGTAACTTATTTACATATTTTCTTATCTGACCGACGTTTATGATAATGAACAGGTGGACATTCACTCTGGTCACTTTCTATTTTGGGGTAAGAAACAATCGAACCTTGTCTACTATCTGTACTATCCGTTTTATTTATACTTATGTTTGTCTACCATCTGTAGCTTGCATCTTCATTCTCAATTTATGGGTGTTACAAATACTGGAACGAGGTTGGTGATGATAATATCAATAAGGCCGTTTTAGACCCAGAACGAGGCACTTACGTGGCTCCATCAGTAGATGTTTTGAGCTCCCACAACGAGCCCATTAACCAGAGTAATCATGGGGTAACTCATGCAAGAAAGACAGCTGGTATATGGGGCTATTTCTTTCAAATAGTCTTTCAGGCAAGTTTGTGTTATTTGCATCAGGTGTTTTGTTTGAAAAACAGTCGTCCTCACTTTTATTCTTATTTAAACAGATTTGTTCAGGTGCTGTTGGACTCACTGATAGTGTGTTTTGGTTCATACTCTATCCATTTTTTACTCCTGCCGATTACAGTTTAACCTTTGTATGTTTCTTTTTGATCCTCTATGCATTTAGGCTGATGTCAAGATATATCATCTCCTTTTATATGAACTTATAGATTGATTCTATCATTTCTTTTTAGTTATTTGAGGGGTACTTTTTTTCTTGTTAATGCAGTTGGATGTTAGCATGCATTCTGTCAATGCTATTCTCCTCCTTATCGATATGGTTCTGAATCGCCTGGTGAGTTCACATTACTGTATTTTTCATTTTATCTAATTGTATATTGTGTGTCAGCCTTATTCTAATCCAGGCTGTGGTTCTAAGCTATCGACTTGACTAACTTGAGTGTTTTTTTTTCCTTTAATCAGCGGTTCCCTTTCTTTCGTTTGGCTTATTTTGGTCTGTGGACATGTATATTTGTCATCTTTCAGTGGATTGTCCATGCCTGTGTGTCGATGTGGTAAGCTGCGATCTTGATTCTATAACTTAGAATGATCATTGTACTTTATGAAAAATCTGTTAGATAACACTTTCTTTCAAGTAAACTATGGATTTTACAACTTAAAAAGTATTTTTATTTAGTACAAAGAATTTTTACTAATATTTGCATTCTTAATATCAGTGGTATGCTTCTTGCTACAGTATCGTACTGCTAAGCAAACAGCACTAAAAATTTATCTGTGTGATATTATAGTTTAAGTGCTTAGTCAATATAGAAGGCAATTTCTTTTTGTCTATAGTTAAGATTATCGTGTAAACAGTAAATATAAGCAAGAGTATGCAAGTACTTACTTATTCTATATATAAGGTGTAAAAGTGTGAATACTGTTTCAATAATGTTTTTGGCATGGTTCTAAAATGGCATAGAATTGAAGTAAATACAAGTGGATAAGACACACTTTAGGGTGATAAAACTATGAGCTAACCCAAAGAAAGAAACAACAACCGAAAGTACATACACAAAACAAAACAGCTTAAAATATAATTTATTTGCCCTTCAAAAAAAAAAATATCGAAGATTTAAAGAGTCGCTTATAGGATGGTCCAGTTTTGGCAGGTTTTGGCCAGAATTTGAAATTTCAAATTTGGACTAAATTATTTGAAATTCGACATCCAAGATTTTCGTGGTTGACGGATTTAATGTTTTCTACAAAAGATAAAAAAAAATGGAAATTGCAAGTCTTGGGAAACCTTGAAACCTGGGTCCCCATATGAAGGAACTTAGGCTTTACTGTTGAGCCAAACCTCTAAAAATCATTTGCTTATGAGTCCGGTGGTCCTGCCAGTTGCAAGCTTTTTGTGAGCTGTTTGCAAGCCTGTAACTCCAATAGGATCAAAAGTTGTGACCATGAAGTTGGGCCTCTTTACCATCAGTTTCCCGCTTTCCCACTTCTGGCTGCTTGTCTTTGTTTTCAAAATGTATATTTCCGTTTCAATATTAATTAGCTCAATTTGGGTTATAATTTCTTATGCGTATATCTATGTCTAGGCTACCTAAGCTACTCCGCTTCATTAGTTGGATGCATGTCTATATAAACTTTTAATCAGTTCATCTTAAGTGAATTATGGTTTATGGTTGTTTAGTTTCCTCGTCATGAACTTATGCAGTGATACTATAGGTATACAAATGCATTTCCATATCCTAACTTTACAAAATTGTTGCACCTTTTCTTATGTGCAAGTGCGTATTTATGTATCTACATGATTCTTGATATTGCAGGTGGCCATATACCTTCCTCGATTTATCGTCTCCATTTGCTCCCCTTTGGTATGTTCCTATATGAATTTGAATTTGAAATTGTTACCTTTGCGCTTCTGGATTTGTTTTAAAACGCAGGAACTCATGCGATTAGTAATAATTTGCAGGTATTTAGGAGTGGGGTTGATTCATCTTCCTGCATATGGCATCTTTGCACTTGTAGTTAGAGGAAAGCAACTTTTATTGTCAAGATATTATGGCGCACATAGAGCTTGATGTGGCAACGGGAGCTTAACCACTTCACGTATAAACCAGAGGAATTATCGACATGATCCTAAAGGTTAGATTGATAGATTCTATCACCAAGATGCAATCTGATTTTTGGTAAGTTTGTCTTGACATGATGAAATGAAACCCATATTAGTACCAATTTGATTACTAGTACATGATGAAATGAAACTCATACCGTGATGTTTTGCATTTAGCAAAAAGTTGTATACTAAATCATTCGTTTATCTATGACATCTAAGGGTGTGCATAATTCTTTCCAGGCCAACAAAATTGAAATGATTCAAATGGAACCAGCTATATATGGTTTAGTTCTCAGTTCTAGCGTTTAATATCTGGCCCGGAATCAGAATCGGAATCGAAACCAAAACTGGTCTTTTCTTATAAATAAATTTAGACTTGAAAGGACATATGTATTTTCAGAATTAGAAAACTAAAAGCTAGTAGTTCACACCCCCACTTGGGACCAAAGTCACACTAAAGCAGTTTTCATTGGTCCTCTTTCAGTTCTATTCAATTCTGTTTTCGGCTCTAGTTCGGTCCGGTCCATTTTAGTTCCACACCTAAGGCCGGTTTTTATAAATACCTTTGTATCTTATCATTTTTATACACAACTTCAAACATCATCTTTCTCAATATATATACAACTCAAACAAAATATTTATTATTCCTCATTATCCAAATGAATTCCGAAACGTCCATGCATACAGACTCATCGGAAGAAAAAGTTACTTGTAGGAACTTGTCTTTTTTTAAAAGAGCGTTGCCGTTTATTAAGAGTAGACGACAAGGCGAAACTTCACGACTGACGAGAAACATCATAAATAGAGATCGTTATGGTGGTTATGAACGTTTAGACACCGTCTATTTTAGTGTGCATCGATGTACGCTACATATAATTTCTGGAAGAGGTTCCGAATGAGTCGAGAGCTGTTCACAAGCATAATTGAAGAAATAACTAATCATCGGGCATTATTTCGTTATTTTGTCTAATCACTTCATGTACTTCTCAGACCATCATTCTATTAAAACTTCAATCTTATAGCGAAAAAACTACATATATGGCTGCTTCTTTCAACTTATTGCCAACACGTAACATATGGAAAGTTTAAAGTCAAATATAATTGATTGCAATTTAATTAAAATAGATATTGCTCTAAACTTAAAATAAAAACTTATTTTGACACTTCAAACATACCGCATTCAAAATAATATTTACGTCCTTTTTTTGTTGCAAGTTTACTTAAAATAGATTGCAATTTACTTATTGTACACTATAATAAAGCACTTACTACTTAAGAAAAACACTACAATTTTCTTAGTAATCAAAATTTGAGTAAACTTCAAAATACATCTATGTTGTTTACCCCGTTTCGCACTATACATCCCTCTCACAAAAGTTTCAACAGATACATCATTCCATTAGTAAAAGTTAACCTATATACATCCCTCAGTTAAAATAAGAACTAACGGTACACATTATTTCTCCGTTATCTCCTAACGAGATAGATAATGTTTACACCGTTAATCCTCTGGGTTAACGTTATTTGCACTGTTAGTCCTTTTTTACGTTTACTTTCGTTTTTTATGTTCTTTTCTATTTTTTTACGTTTTCGTCCTTTTTTTATGTTTTCGCTCGTTTTTTTACGTTTTCGTCCGTTATTTTACGTTTTCCGCCCTTTTCTTTACGTTTTCGCTTTTTTTTACGCTTTCGTCCGTTTTTTAAGTTTTTATCCGTTTTAAAACGTTTTCGTCTGTTTTTTTACATTTTCTTCTTTTTTTTTTTTACGTTTTCGGCTGTTTTTTTTATGTTTTCGTCTGTATTTTTACGTTTTCGTCCTTTTTTCATACACTTTTATTGGTTTTCGTCTATTATTCTACGTTTTCGTTCGTTTTTCTTATGCTTTTATCCTTTTTCATTCATTTTTATACATATAATATGTATGAAAACGGATAAAAATGTATGAAATGAAAAAAAAAAACGTATGAAAATGGATAAAAATGTTTCTGTATCGATTTTAAATAACAATTTTGACCCATTTCTGGTCGGAATCATTAAAAGTGTAAAACACGAAAGTTGTCCGGAATGATGTTTTACATCAAGACTCATGAGATTTTAACCTGAAAATTCAAAATAACAGACGAAAACGTAAAAAAAACAGACGAAAACGTAAAAAAACAGACGAAAACGGAAAAAAACATACGAAAATGTAAAAAAACGGGCGAAAACATAAAAAAACGGACGAAAACGTAAAAAAAACGGACGAAAACGTAAAAAAAATGAAGAAAACGTGAAAAGGACTAACGGTGCAAGTACCGTTAACCCAGAGGACTAACGTAGTAAACATTATCTATCTCGTTAGGAGATAACGGAGAAATAATTTGCACCGTTAGTCCTTATTTTAACTGAGGGATTTATATAGATTAACTTTACTAACGGAGTGATGTTTTTGTTGAAACTTTTACGAGAGGGATGTATGGTGCGAAACAGGATAAACCACTGGAATGTATTTTGGAGTTTACTCTCAAAATTTTAATAAGTTTTGAACAACTCAATGTAACAACTTTTACGTTTCATACTAAAACACCTAATACGTTTCATAATAAAAAAAAACTATTCTAATTATGTAAAGTTTATATTGTAACAACTTTTTCAAAATGCATTCCATCAAAGAGTTTAAATTAGTAATATCTAGCACTGTTTGACACTTTGATATTTAGTTAATGATTTAAAACACATAAGTACTTATTCATTTATATTGTATTAGCAGGAAACACGCGCAATACGGCGGCTGGTATTCTGTAATAAAATATAAGACGATAAATGTGTTGGGTTCAGTAAATACCCAAACCCCTTAATCTAGGATTTGAATAGAAAATAGCCCAAGTATTTAATCCGTTAACACAAACAGGTCACTGAGAGCATAGTCTCTCAGTGAGTCGTCTTCAGGACACTCAGTATGAGGCAATGAAGAAGTCTCTCCACTCAGTAAGGCGGAACTTAAAGGGTGAAGACTGAGTCAAGAAGAAGATGATGGATTCAGTGAGTGATGACAATAACTCACTGAATCCCTAAGATTCCTATCCAACTTCTTACACTGAAGACAAACTGAAGTAGAAGACTGAAGAATGTAAAGACTGAAGAAAGAGCGGGACAAGGCGGGAAAGGTTGAATCAGATAAGACGAAGTCCTTATCAACCAAAGTCAACTTTCCCTGAATGGCAAAACATCAGGCTCAGTGTCATCACTGAACTTAGGAAAGTAGTCTTGTCTCTTACCCAGAATAGTCTTTGTAAACAGAGACAAAATGCATCAGTATTTTGTCTTATGTATGATGTCAGTTTGTCACTTAGGAAAGAGTCAAATACCATACATGTATAAATAGCATAAGAGATGGAGTGAAAAGGTTACGCTTGTGAATTGTAAAAACACATACACGCAAGCCATCTTTTCACTCCTCCAAATACAACTTAGTTCCTGAGATAGCTCAGTGAGCTCTAAGAGTTGTGCTCAGACAAAGCCTGAGCTTAGAGAGGAATCACCCAACTTTGTCATTTCAATCCCAAGTACTATTCCGCAAGTACTTGGGTAATGTATTCTTTGTTGAATTATTTCTAATAAGAATATGACGTTGAAAATTACTTAGTGTGTTTTCTTTATGTTAATTTCAGTCATTGTTCACTTTTAACTTGTTTTATAAACTTGAACTGTTTTAAACGATAGTGAACGGGGAACAACAAGTGGTATCAGAGCAAGGCTAATTATAAAACTCGTTTTTAAAGCCGCTCTAAAAGTTTTTAAATTAGGATCCTAAATGGCTGAAATTGATGTACCCCAACTAGTCGATAAAAAGGGTGGAGCTTATTCAGCTGTTGCCCCTAGACTTGAAGTTGGCAAATTCAACAAATGGAAAAAGCGAATGCTTTGCTATTTGATTGGGATGGAACCTTATTATGTCAAGTGCATAAATGAAGGTCCATTTGTCCCAAAGACTGCTGAAGGGTTGCCCAAACCTGAAGCTCAGTGGACCCAAGATGAAAGGAGAGTGGTCAACCAGGACCAAAGGCTCAAAAGTATCATAATATCTTGTCTTCCTGACAATATTATGGAGTCTGTTATTAGCTGTAGTACTGCTAAGCAAACCTAGGATGACCTAGTTCACAGTCATGAAGGACCATCTGATACCAAGGAAAACAGGATAATGGACCTGAAACTTGAGTATAACACCTTCAGGGCTAAGGACTCAGAAACTCTCTCTCAAACTTACACCAGATACAAAACTCTTTTAAATGAACTTTCAAATGATGGTGTTAAGTTGTCTAAGCATGAAATCAATGTTGATTTTGTAAACAGTCTCCCTGAGAAGTGGTTGAATTTCTCTCAGGGACTCAGGAATGCCAATCACATCCAAAATCTTGAGCTTCCTGAAATTTATGGGAAATTTGTCTATGAGGAAAACCTCATCAACAGACGATACCCTGACTTAAAAAAGTCTCAGGAAGTCAAGAAGTCCCTGACCACTACATCATCACCAATATCAACTGCTTTCTTTTCTAACAATGTAGTTCAAGATTTCCAAGAAAACTCAGATGATGAGCCTGATGAGAGATCAAGTGAGGAGTACCTAAGTGACCTGAATGCTGAATTTCAGGAAAGGGCACTCCTCGCTAACTCTCGAAGGTTTATAAAAAGAAACAAAGGTTTTTCTACTGCTAAAGCAACTGAAGACACTGAATGCTACAAGTGTCATAAAAGAGGCCATTTCGCAAAAGACTGTTTTTCAAAAACAATTTCTGAACCCTCTTACAAACCATCAGGATCTAATCAGTCTTCAGGCTTTAGCAAATTTCAACCAAAAATCTATCAGTCTCATCAAAATGTTCAAAACAAATCTGATCTTAACAAAACCATTGATTATGAAGCTAAGTATAAGAAAGCAAAAGCTAAGCTTGCATTGCTTGAGGCCAGTCCCTCAGAAACAACAAAAAATGTTCAATCGGTGCAGGGGAAGAACAAAGGCCTTGTTGCTGAAACCTTTGACTGGGATGAAGAGCCAATCTCATCGGATGATGAATTGGTACACGTCAGTGCTCTAATGGCTATCTCAGAAGAAGACAAGCTTGCAGTTGGGAAGAATCATGCTAGGAACGGGGAATGGGTCAACATCACAATGAAGAAGGTAAACACTTTACTTTCTATGGATGATGACTCTGATTGGCAGTCTTACATGAATTATCTAAATGTTGACCTTAAGTTTGTAGAAGAGCAAAGACTGAATCTCTTTTCTAAGTACAACAAGTTAAGTTTTGAATTGAATAAGTGTATGGATGAACTGCTCATTTTAAAACAAGCTAAGCTTGAGGCTGTCACTTTGCAAATTCAAAACACTGAACTAGTTAAAAGAAATCAGAATCTTCAAGATGAACTTAAAAAGGCAAATGATATTCTTAAGAGTTGGACTGCTAAGAATCCCAGGGTCTTTGATGCTGTGGGAGCCCCCAGTAGCAGCAAGAAGAGAGTCATAGGTGAAGATCATCTCCCTGACTCTCTCAACAAAGACCAGTCTCCTAAGCCATTTGTGTCTGGTGGCATGATTACAAGTATGTTGGCTGATTCAAATTCCAGTGAATGGATTGAACGAGTTAATCCTGAGAGTAAGCTTCCAAACTTCGATTCTGGAAGGATTCTAGAGCCTGAAAGTCAAGCTCTAAAGAGCATGCTTGGACTCCCTGATGTGCCCAGTGGTACTGAACACATCTCTGAGTCTGAAGCAGAATCTCAAGCACCGCTTCCACCACTGAAACCTCTTCAGGGTGCTGCTCCAAGCTCTGAGCTTACTCCACTACAATTCAATCCTCATTCACCAAAAGAAAGGTCTGGACGTGGTAGAACCATCCTTCAAAGACAAGCAAAACTAATCCAACAAGAGTCTACACCTGCTGAGACTTCATCATCCTCTGTCCCCACTGAAGCTGACCAAATCCAGCAACTGACTGAACTTGTGAGGAAGCTTACTGAAAAAATGGAATCCATTGAAAAGGTCCCTGAACAAATCAAGGAGACAAAGTCAGCTTCCTCCAGTTCCTCCAAGTCAAAATCAACCTCCAAAAGCAAACAAAAGTGTGAGCTGTGTCATTACACCACCCATACCACTGACAACTGCTATAGAATCCTTTTTTGCATGATCTGCAAAAAGGATGATCACAGGACTGCTGATCATCTACAGTATGTCAGTCAAGCAAACTATACCAAAGTTGGTCATCAGTATGCTTCATCATCCAAAACTGCCCCAAAGAATAGAGCAAAAACTTTTCCTATCTGTCCTCACTGTGGGTTCAATGATCATCAACAGGATGATTGTCTCATGAATACATGCTGTGATATATGCGGTAATCCAGCTCATGAGACATCCCAACATGACAGTATCATTCATGCAAGGAGAAATTCCAAACAACCCAGAGTCACTGAGTCATCCTCAGCCTCTAAGTGCAAAACCTGTGGTAGCACCTTGCACACAACCACTGACCATGAGTCGATTGCAAATTTCAAAGAGACCTTGAGATCCAAGCCCACTAGTAAGTGGGTCACGAAGAGAAACTAATTCAGTTTACTACTTGTGCAGAGACATGCCAGGGAGCCTATCTGGCATCTAGACAGTGGATGCTCAAGAAGCATGACTGGTGTGAAGGAATATCTGCACAATTATGTAAAGGAACCAGGGCCCAAGGTAGTATTTGGTGATAACTCATCATGTCCCACTGAAGGTTATGGTTCAGTAAACTGCAATGGAATAGTTTTCTCTAGAATAGCCTATGTCAATGGTCTCAAATACAATCTCATCAGTGTCAGTCAACTATGTGATGCAAAATTCATTGTACAATTCAATGATAAACAAGGTACCATTTTTAATGCCAACAAGGAAGTTGTGTTGATAGCTCCTAGGAGAGATGATGTTTATGTGCTTGACATGTCAACTCTCTCCCAAGATGGAACGTGTCTCTTTGCTAAAGCCACTGAAACTATCAATTGGCTGTGGCATAAGAGACTCTCACACCTGAACTTCAAAAATCTCAACAACTTGGCAAAACAAAACAAGGTCCTTGGCTTACCATCACTGGTCTTTGCAAAAGACAAACCATGCTCTGCCTGTGAAAAGGGTAAACACCACAGAGCATCATTCAAAACAAAACAAAATTTCTCCATCAAAAGCTGCCTTCACCTCCTGCACATGGATCTCTTTGGACCTGTCAGTCCCAGATCAATCCAGCATGAGAAGTATACACTTGTCATTGTTGATGAATTCTCAAGATACACTTGGGTATACTTTCTTTCAAAAAAGAGTCAGGCAGCTGATGCAATAATATCATTCATCAGGAAGATTGAAAACCAGAATGACATTACTGTCAAACAAATCCGAACTGACAATGGCACTGAGTTCAGAAATCAAGAACTTGAGAGTTTCTGTGATGAAAAAGGAATTTCTCAAAATTTCTCATCTCCTTATACCCCTGAACAAAATGGGGTTGCTGAAAAGAAAAATAGAACTCTCATTGAGGCTGCTAGAACTATGTTAAATGGCTCAGCCCTCTCAAAACATTTCTGGACTGAAGCAGTCAAAACTGCCTGTTACACTCAAAACAGGTCAATCATTGTCAAAAGACATAATAAAACCCCATATGAGATCTTCAAAGGTAGACTTCCAGACATCAGCTATTTTCATGTGTTTGGATGTCCTGTGTTCATTCACAACCACAAGGATCATCTAGGCAAGTTTGATGCAAAAGCTGATGATGGATACTTTTTAGGCTACTCACTGATCTCCAAAGCCTTCAGGGTCTTTAACACAAGGAGACAACAAGTTGAGGAAACCTTTCATGTCACCTTTGATGAAAGTACTGAAAGCATCAGGTTCACCAACACCTCAGTGGAGGAAATAGGGATTGATAACTCATCAAGATATCCTCCTGATGAGTACAACACTGAACTCAATTCCTCATATCAAGCTGATGCTGACATCTCATATTACGTCTTACCTCACAACCTACCCCAACCAACCATCAATGAATTCATTGAGAATCAGTCTGTCCCTACTGGGATAAGTAACAATGATCCAAATGATCAGGAACCTGTAACTCATGATCCTCAACCTGATCATGACATCTCAACAGTTGTTCTAAATGATCCTGTGGCTCTTGCACCTAAACTCACATCTGAACTCCCAGTGACATCTTCAAGCTCAGATCCTAGACCACAAAGTAAGTGGACTAGATCTCAGGACATTGAGCTTGTAAACATCATTGGTGAACCCACTGAGGGCATGCTCACTAGAAGTATGGCTGCTAGTCTAACTGCAGCTTCAGCCAATGAATGTCTATATGCTGATTACCTATCAGACATTGAACCCAAAAGTGTCACTGAAGCTCTAAAAC
Organism: Chrysanthemum seticuspe; assembly: GCA_019973895.1. Classification (NCBI taxonomy): domain Eukaryota; kingdom Viridiplantae; phylum Streptophyta; class Magnoliopsida; order Asterales; family Asteraceae; genus Chrysanthemum; species Chrysanthemum seticuspe. The sequence continues at coordinate 220,071,116 of BPTQ01000003.1, read as the reverse complement.
ACCCAAGCTGGGTTCAGGCTATGCAAGATGAATTGCAACAGTTTGATAAAAACAAGGTCATGACCTTGATCAAATGTCCTCAGGATGTAGTAGTCATAGGAATGAAGTGGGTTTTCAGAAACAAAACTGATGAAAACGGAACTGTCATTAAAAACAAAGCCAGACTTGTAGCCAAAGGATACAGTCAACAAGAAGGCATTGACTATGATGAGACATTTGCTCCTGTTGCAAGAATGGAAGCCATCAGGATCTTCTTTGCATATGCAACATACATGAACTTCAGGGTCTACCAAATGGATGTTAAAAGTGCATTCTTAAATGGTGATCTCAAGGAAGATGTGTATGTTCAGCAACCTCCAGGCTTTGAGAGTAGTGAATTCCCTGACTATGTCTGCAAGCTTGACAAAGCCCTTTATGGACTTAAACAAGCTCCCAGGGCATGGTATGAAACTCTCTCAGCCTTCCTGATACAAAACAAGTTTGTCAGAGGAAAGATAGACAACACACTGTTTGTCTATAGAACCCAACAGGATGTGATACTAGTCCAAGTGTATGTTGATGATATCATCTTTGGCTCAACAAACTACAAACTTTGCAAACAGTTTGAAAAACTGATGACAAAGAAGTTTGAAATGAGCATGATGGGGGAACTCACTTACTTTCTTGGACTTCAAATCAGGCAAACTGATAAAGGTATATCCATCAGTCAAGAGAAATACACCAGAAATCTTTTGAAGAAATATGAGATATTTGACTATGCCTCAGTGAAGACACCAATGGTTCCACCTAACAACCTTGGACCTGATCTCACTGGCAAATCAGTCAATCAAACCCATTTCAGAGGGATTGTTGGCTCACTGATGTATCTAACCGCTACTAGACCAGACATACAATTTTCAGTCTGTTTAATAGCAAGATATCAGTCCAATCCCAAAGAATCCCACCTCACTGCAGCCAAAAGAATACTCAGGTACCTGAAAGGAACACCAAACCTTGGACTATATTATCCAATATGCTCAGGGTTTGATCTCAAGGGTTACTCTGATTCTGATTATGCTGGCTGCAACATGGACAGAAAAAGTACCTCAGGGTCCTGTCAATTTCTTGGAGGAAAACTGGTATGTTGGAGTGCAAAGAAGCAACAATCAGTGGCTATGTCCTCAGCTGAAGCTGAATATGTAGCTGCAGCAGGATGCTGTGCCAATGTATTATGGATGAAAAGTCAACTCAGTGACTATGACATCCATTACAAAATGGTGCCCATCTTCTGTAATAATACTAGTGCAATTGCAATCTCCAACAACCCTGTCCTCCACCAAAGAACCAAACACATTGATATCAGATATCACTTCATCAGGGATCACATAATGAAAGGAGACATAGAACTTCATTTCATCCCTACTGAATATCAACTGGCTGATATCTTCACCAAACCCTTGGATGAACCTACCTTCAGGAGACTGAAAGCTGAATTGGGAATGCTTGACATTGAAAGTCAAGTATTTGAAAACCAATCTCAGTAAAATCTCTGACATGGTTCATTCTCCCTGAAAATCCAAAATAAACCTCTCACTGAATGAGTAAGACTCATTCAGGGTCCCTGACACTTGACAAAGAGCATTGAATGAGTAACTAAATGGTCCAAGTATCAGTTAATTTAATGTCCTAGGTTGGTAACTATGCCAATTTAATATAGGAATATATGTCTCTTTGTCTTACTGTCATCCCACTTGGCATTTAATGCCTCTCACAAGAAATATCAAATTGATATTTTTTCTCTGCAAAAGTGCACTTTTACTGTGCGCCTCAACTGTTCCCTTGAAAAACGGGATTTTTACTGCGGGTAATGGAGTGGTAGCATTAAATGGGAATTTCAAAAGTCTTTCAAAAACCTACTCTTAGTTTTTCCATTTGTGCACAAAACACCCCTCTTATCACTCTATAAATACCCTCTTCTTCTACACAAACAACACACACAAATCAATTTCTGCAATTAAACTCTGTCAAAATCTTTTCTCAAATCCAGAAATATTTGTGTGTTATCAAAACCTTCAAAACCTCTTTTGGAAAACCTCTCTTGTAAACATTTACAAAAGTTTTTCATCACTAACTAGAGAGATCTAAACATTTTTTAACCGTTCTTGCCAAACTTTTTTTTAACCCTAAAAACTTCTTTAAAAGATATGGCTAGAACACAATCTCTCCAGTTTGCTTCTCAGTGGGTAGGGGATCTATCAAATGTTGAATTCAAAACAAACAATGTCATAGGTAACTTTGAATACCCTGAAAATGTCCCAACCTATAAAGACATTGTAAAATTTTTATTCAACTGCCCACTAAAAACGGCCTTTGTAAAGTGTCCCTCAGTGGTGTACCCAAACTACCCCAGGGAGTTTTGGGCAACTGCTAAAGCCTTTGACCCGACACCTTCGACTGATGAGAATAACCTTAGACCACTCAGGGAGTATCTCATCAGGTTCAGTCTTAATGGGGGGCAACAATTTACCCTGGATTACAAAACTTTTTGCACTTCAACAGGGTTGGATTACAACAAAGGTGTTTATGTCGCCCATCCTGAACCCTCCACAGTGAAGGATGGGTTAAAACAAATCGTTTTGGATCCCACATTTTTGGACAGGACCCCAGTCACTAAAAGTTCATTCCCCGTGGCTTGGAGGATCCTTTTCACGTTTGTGATTCAGGTCCTCGGCGGGAACCACTCATCCACTGAACAGGTAAACTCTATTCAGTTGATGATGGCATACTGCCTGATGAATGGGGTCACTGTCGACATAGGGGAGATCATTTACAGTGATCTTGTAACGAAGCTACAGAGCAAAACTAGGACGAAGTATATTTCGTATCCTAGGTTTGTCTCTTGTGCTCTACAATCGTTACTGGGTGCCAATTATACTCAGGATGAAAAATTTGGAAATTTACCTGGCATCCTGAGTCCTTCAAACTTTCAAAATGACCCATCCCTTGTCACACCTATAGAATTGACGGCCCATATGGTTGCTGTAAACAACCAGGAGGGATCAGTGTCTCCAAACCCTGCTCTTAAAAAGAAAAAAGGGAAGTCTCAGACTGGGACTAAGACTAAACCAAAGTCTCAGGGCCCTGAGGCTTCAGGAGCACCGCCGAAGAGGCACAAAAGGCCTGAGACCAAAAAGACACCCACTGACCAGGCAACAACCACCCCCGTGACAACGAAGGACACTGATACATCACAGTCAGTGCCCTTGGTCACACCTACTACTCCCCAAGATCCAGAGGGAAACAAACAACCCGCTGGTAGGGGAGCGCCTTCCACTTTGCCCAGTGATGACATTAGCAAATCAAAGCCTTTGTCTGAGGGCACACTGATCGATCCCAAAGACTCAGGGGAAAACATACAATCCACTGATAGGGATACAACATTCACTGACTCTGCTAAAGTGTTAGGTCACTAGTTTTACAACACAAGCTTATAGAGAAAGAGATGAAGGCGATTGAACAAGTATCAAACACACACTCACACAATATAGTATACGGTTAGGCGTAGAGAGCATGTGAAAGAAATAACTTGAACAACCAACCCTCAAATGAGGGTTTACAATAGTTTATATAGGCAAGGAGCTAGGGCAACACTCCCTCTCCTTCCCTATTCCTTATTGGGCTTGGGCCTCAGCTTATGGGCCTTCTACATAAGCTGGACCTTAAACAAACATAAAGGCCAGAATAAAGCTACCTATTACATATGAAATATAAATACTTGAAATACTGTTTAGGAGTGATTCCAACATAAAGGCACTGGGAATTACCCACCAGTGTCTCAGGGGTCACTGGGGGACAAAGACTCGGAGGGAAAGAAACAACCCGCCGATACGGAACCCAAAACCAATCCTGACTCCCGAGAAGACGCTGGGAAACTCCCACCAGTGTCTGGGGGGTCCACGGGGGACAAAGACTCAGAGGGATCAATACCACCCGCTGATATGGAACCCATTCCCACTCCCTTGTTAACTGTTGCTGAGGTTACTGAATTGCTGCAATCTGATGATGACCTTGCTGAAAGTGATGATGAAATCTTATCAGCAGGAAAAGAAGTGGACGCTGAGGTTCAAATTGAACAAGAGCCTCAGCCTGATCCGCAGATGCAGACTGAGTCACCCTTTCAACCTGAAGACAATGACTCAGCCTCATCCTCCAGCTCTGACGAATTCAAGAGGTTTGACAATGTTCATCCACTCACTGAAAGACAACTGGTTAAGTGGATCAGCAGGGCTTCAAGGAGGCTATTTTCTGGGGTTACTGAACAGTTTTGGGATCAACACACTGAGGCTGCTGCCAGTTACGCTGACCTGAGATCTGATGTGCTCACCTTCAACGAAAATGTTCATGAGCACAGAGATCTTATGTACCATCATCTTGTCAACCTGGACGAACACATGGTTAAGTTCCTCAAGCATCTTCAGACAGTTGGGGTTACGATTGATGAAATCAGGGACGCTGTCAAAGAAGATCCAGCGCTCAATGCCAAAGTGCTGGAGGCAACTGAGGCTTATGCAAAGAATTCATCCAGGCTCACTGACCTTATAGAGATGCTCAAGTCTGCGAATGTTCAGGGTCTTCAAACTTCAGTTCAGACTCTTCAGACAACCATGGACTCACTAAATACTCAGGTAGCTACCTTGACTCAGGCCTCGTCTTCTATGGCTTGGAATCTTGGTCCACGCATGACTGCCTTGGAGTTATCTCATGCAACCTTGGATGCAAAGGTCACTGGTCTACAAGCAGATACTTCAGAAATAAAGGCCATGATGACTGAAATCTATCAGGCCTTCAAAGGTCAAGCTGGTCAGTCCCCCTCAGCACCTACTCCAACTCTTGCCCTCACTGACGCTACGGCAACAGTTGAGGGGGAGAATACTGCTGAAGAAACTCCTCTTCACACTGAGGGGGAGCAAACACCACCAGTCTCAGCAGCTCAAACATCATCATCATCAGCACCAGTCTCTGCAGTACCAATCTCATCACTTCCACCTCAAGCAGCAACAACAACAACACTGACAGTCTTAACACCTATCATGACAACACCACCTCCCATAATTGCATCATCCTCCTCAGGACAGGACAAGGGCAAAGGCATACTGGCAACTACTGAGCCTGAGAGGATTCCCTACAAAGTCGGTAACACTGAATACCTCTTCACTCCTCAACAGCTAACCAAACACCTTACTAAAGAAGAGAGGAGGTTGAAACAAGCTGAGGATGAAAAGAAGACGAAGGAGGCATTGGCCAAAGTGATTGCCGAAGAAGCTGAAAATGTGGGAATAGATGCAAGCAAGCTTAAAAAGGGTCAGGCAGGACAGAAGTTCATGGAAGCTCAGGCTGCTCAAATGGCTGCAATGAGAGCTCAGTATGAAGAAAAGAGAAAGAAAACTGAAGCTCTCAGGCAAAACAGAATCAAAGAATATAACTGGACAATGACCAGCCGAAGGCTTCCTGAAAAAATCACTGATGTCAAAATCATTCCCAACACCAAACCATTGGCTATGAATGTTTACAGAGGAGATGATAAAAGACACTTTGAGGTTCATGATCCCTTAAAGTTCAGTGACTTTGGGATCACTGAACTTGATGAACTTGGTCCGATCATTGGGAAGAAGCAAAATAAGGTGGTCAAGGAACTGATGAAGATGCTTAGCAAAAGGTATGAAAGGCTGAGGGAAGCACCAGCCCAACTAAGAATTCAGCCTGCCTTGACTGCACCTCAAGGATCTCAACCACAAACTTCCACTGGCAAAAGGAAAAGAGTTGAGTTCCAACCTGAGATCAAAGTGCCTGACCTTGAGTGCAACAAAGAACTACCTGAAGGTGTTAATTTTGTGAACTGCCTAGTGATTGAAGAGCCTGAAAGAGGGCTATTCCACATTGATGTCTATGGAAACCCTGCTTTTCAAAGATGGAGTGATATAGATCAGGCTGGTGTGGCTGCAATGCTGAGCTACATACCAGTGGCCTCTCAAATCCAAACCCCAGCAAACATCAGGTTCTGCCAAGACCTGAATGCCAAGATAAAGGACCATCCTGACAGAGAAACGCTCATCACCAAAAAGGTCAAGCTTGAAGCACTGGGAATCCATCTGAATTGACATCATTTTGTTTTATCTTATGTACTAGTAATAGGAACCTTTTGTAATTTGATCAATAAACGATGTATGTTTTTTTACTCAGTGTTCCCTATTGTATTCATTAGTACATTCAGTGTAAGAAGAAGCCTCTTGCTCACTTACACTGATCAACCACTTAGGCTATTTGTATATCCAAATAGGGGGAGACTGTTGGGTTCAGTAAATACCCAAACCCCTTAATCTAGGATTTGAATAGAAAATAGCCCAAGTATTTAATCCGTTAACACAAACAGGTCACTGAGAGCATAGTCTCTCAGTGAGTCGTCTTCAGGACACTCAGTATGAGGCAATGAAGAAGTCTCTCCACTCAGTAAGGCGGAACTTAAAGGGTGAAGACTGAGTCAAGAAGAAGATGATGGATTCAGTGAGTGATGACAATAACTCACTGAATCCCTAAGATTCCTATCCAACTTCTTACACTGAAGACAAACTGAAGTAGAAGACTGAAGAATGTAAAGACTGAAGAAAGAGCGGGACAAGGCGGGAAAGGTTGAATCAGATAAGACGAAGTCCTTATCAACCAAAGTCAACTTTCCCTGAATGGCAAAACATCAAGCTCAGTGTCATCACTGAACTTAGGAAAGTAGTCTTGTCTCTTACCCAGAATAGTCTTTGTAAACAGAGACAAAATGCATCAGTATTTTGTCTTCTGTATGATGTCAGTTTGTCACTTAGGAAAGAGTCAAATACCATACATGTATAAATAGCATAAGAGATGGAGTGAAAAGGTTACGCTTGTGAATTGTAAAAACACATACACGCAAGCCATCTTTTCACTCCTCCAAATACAACTTAGTTCCTGAGATAGCTCAGTGAGCTCTAAGAGTTGTGCTCAGACAAAGCCTGAGCTTAGAGAGGAATCACCCAACTTTGTCATTTCAATCCCAAGTACTATTCCGCAAGTACTTGGGTAACGTATTCTTTGTTGAATTATTTCTAATAAGAATATGACGTTGAAAATTACTTAGTGTGTTTTCTTTATGTTAATTTCAGTCATTGTTCACTTTTAACTTGTTTTATAAACTTGAACTGTTTTAAACGATAGTGAACGGGGAACAACAAAATGTCTTTTAATTTTATGTTTTTCGTTACAACAACTTTATAGATTGTGATAATTTTATATTTGAGTAACTTTATCTATGTTGGTCTTCTAAGTTTCGTAGGTTATGTTTTCATGCTCATGTTTTAAGTGCTTCTTTTATTGGATTTTAGCAATAGATTATTAGTAGCTTGATTAGATTGTATCATGTGATAAAATGGTTGTGTTTTTCAGTAAATGAAATTGATTTAAGAAAAGTATTAATTGCATGTGTTTAATATAAATGGTTGTCATAAATTAATTGTACATCTTTTGTTTAAAATCTATATTAGGAAGTCTTAAAAATCTTTACTACATAAAATGTAAAAATAGTCAAAAGTGAAAGTGAAAACTTGAAACTTGAATGTTGAAAGTCAATCTATTATCTATTATATATAATAAAATAAGCTTTTGTACAACCCTACTAAGCTACCAGCATTAAAAATTCGTTTAATGCACTTCCTTATTTAGCTACCATGTACAATACTTTTATGCCTAAAGTTTTTCAAAGTGAAAGTATTGAAAATAGAGGTTTTTTGCAATACGTTTTTAGAGAACATTTACATCTTCCGTTTTAAAAGTCAACAATTGGTTTAATGCACTACCATTTTAATACTCCGAATATCAGCAAATATCTCTCTCTACACCTCCTTATCACCTAAATAAAAAAACTCTGTATATCAAAAAAACCTATATGCTTCTCTGCTATAAATCATTTATTTTCCAGTTTCAATTCACAAATCAAATTCAATGCATTCAAAAAAACATCCAAAATAACCTACGAATTGGTATATATATCTTTGATTCAAGGATTATCAACCCTAACAATTCAATAGTTTCGGTAAGTTTTAATTGTATTGAATCGATTTGGTTTGTGTTATTACTGATTTTTTTATGTTTATGATGTTAACCCAGTAATTCAGGACCAGGATGCAGCCGAGTATGAAAAATCAGACCGAATTGGTCATACAAATGTAAGATCTCTTATAGTTAGTTCTCTACATGAAATAGCTGGTATTAGGGGTGTTTGGGATTGCTTAAAAATAATCCATTTGTTTGTTATGTCAGGCTATTTTGTATTTTGAATAAGTAATTTAAGGTTGCTTATTGGATCTGCTTATTGATCTTAAAAAATATTGTGTAATATTAGGTCCTACCCTCTTCGAAAAACCTATATTTGTCCTTCTTTTGATTAAAATATAACTGTTGTGTGCTAAAAAAAACCTGTAACGTTTTGTAGTATAAAGAAATTGTGCATAATTTCCTAAACCAGTCCATGCTTATTATTATATTTTATACTTGCATTGACCCATTTGATTTGTTTTACTGAAAGTTATTTCTTAAAAATGAAACTGATAAAGCATTTGGAGAATAGTTTTCAAAGCTGTAACATGATAGATATAATGATTAGTTTGATATTAGAATGGATAATGCAGTCACGAAATTATAGTGGTACTTAATAGGTATAATGAAAGTATACGGTTTTAATTATGTACATTCGTAGTAGCTTCTTTATGTTGTGTTGACACAGTTTGTAACGTTCAGTTAGTATTTCCATTGAAATAATAGAAAATTTTCCTTTCAATTTTTTTTATACAGAGTAATGACTACCTTTTATGGTATTGTAGGTAGTAATCTCATCCTGGATGATAGAGCGTTAGTTGATCAAGCAACTTGATCACTTTCTCATGGTAAGCACAAATATGACTCTTAATATTTGCAAGATAAATACATCAAAAAAATCGTTTCCATAATTGTATATCCCATACCGAGTCAAACACCAAAAAAATGGTTACATGACTATGCAAGTAAATCAACACCGCATCAATTTAGATGTGTTTTTATTTTTGTGATACTCGTCTCGATTCATTAACAGAGACCTAAATCAAACCCGCGTAAATAAAATCCGCAATAGTTTGGATAGTTTTTTTAGCATTTAGATTTCAGTCACATAGTACAACAATTTGGATGTGTTTTTTTATGTTGTCAATTTAATTTCTTGCAGATTCAATTTGGATATGCTTCTCATCATTCATTCACCACCATGATTTTTTTCTCTAATGTATCATCTATTTTATAAATTGGTTTAAATTTGTTTTGTTTTTTAGATCAATTTCGATATTTTGTTTAGGTTTGTTTTTTGTTGCAGAAACAAGAATCGGTGGGACTAATTGATCAAGTTAAGCTTTCACTGTTCAATAATAGGTAATTGTTTCTATCATTTTTTTTTCTACTTTTGAACAATGTGTCGGGTGACTAACTGAGTGAAGCGGTCGCGTTTTACTTTTACAAACTAGATAATGGAAGTGAAAATTGAAATTTCTTAGTGTGGATATGTTGAAATTTCACAGTGGGTAATCATTGGAACATGTTGAAATAGATACCTGGGTTGATCTTGAATGGCTCACATGATATACATTTGATTTAATATATTCATGGTCTGATTTATTAGCCTTTTAGCCTACATAATCAACATCAGTATTGCAGGTTCCTTATGTATATTTGTTTTTATATTGCTTATTTATTGGTGATACTTTTGTTGTTGTCATAAGTAGGGGATTGCAAAATGATGAGACGATGAAGCAATCATTGAACCCGTGCTTCGTGGCTTGAAGAGCAGCTAAAGAGATTGTCCTAAAGAGCTCAAACGCATACTATCAGATTATACAAGAATGACAAGGGATGGTCTTTGAACAGTTGGTACTATCAGATTGTGAAGCCCTTGAAACACAAATTTGCAACCAATTAGAACACAATCACAGTTGGGATCCAGCATGCGTTGGCTCCATTGACAATAACGAAGGCTAGATACAACAACCTTGGCAAGGCAAATGCTCTTATCCAACACGATTGGCGCCCCAAGTCCCTATTTACCATTTCAGGAGAAGTTGACACCAACGCCATCTACAAGATTTCCAACCTTGCTATTTGCTTGGCTCTTAAACCTTGAGATGTTTGGTTTTGATTGACTTCCAAGTTGAAAGGTTGTTACTCTTAATATACTTTTGGTACTTTGTTTAATTTACTAATGAGTACTCTTTCCTTTCAAAAGTGATTTTGCTTATATTCATTTGATGCTGATACCTACACGACAAACGTGTAAAATAGAAAGTGAACATGTGAAACAACCCCCATACCCCAAATAATATGCTAAACCAAACAGCCACCTAAGCCCAGATAATAGGATAATAGGCTAAACCAATTGCGTACTAACTGATTCAGGCAATAAACGCCATAAGTTAAGTTATATATTTAAAAGTTGTTGAGCGATTCTGGTGTACCGGGTGCTGATTAAGATGTCCATGGTTAGGTTCCTCCCTATCTTCTCATTAAAGCTTTTATAATGTGTTTTGGCTGCTATGTAAAAATCAAGTTTTACGTGTTTGCTCTAATATTATGTGCTTCATACACCCCTGCATTCACGTGCAGGGGAATGCTTAATGAATTTTAAATCAAAACAAGTGCTAAATAGTTGCAATTGAGTGGTAGTTGTATATTTGGTATGCATTCCGTTTGATATATTATATTTTCCTTTATTTTGGCAGGAAGAAGCCGATGCAACCTCAGTAAGGGAATCAGTTTAATGTCATGCATGATACACATTCACGTCCTCAAATTTAGAGCTTCACCATTCAGGGTTCAACTGTTACGTATGGTGGTTCTAATGGAGCTTATTATATTGCATCTACTACTAGGCGGGTTGGCAGTGATGGTGTAAGCAACCTAAACCCTTATTTAGCAAGAATCTCTTTTTCCTATGTTTTTTTAATATATTAATGATGTATTATATTGGAATTCAGCTGAAATTTGAAGAACATAAAGAAGCTGATTCAGTGGCGGGCCAGGCTTCTCATAGGGTCTTAAGGGGAATCCATGATAAGGTACTTGATTTTTACCTGCGTTTGATGTAATATTAACTCGAAGTTTATATATTTTTTATATGGCCTGTTGGAATAAAATGTCTTGCATTCCAGGGCCACACTCTTTCAAGGCATCTCAAATCAGATGGTCAAGTGGATTCAATGCAAACATTGCACAACATAAATGAAGGTATGTCTGTTAGTCTATTTGTATCTTTTGGTGCATTTCTGTAACAGGATTGAGAGTTGATGCCTCAAGGATCCAGAGATCGTTATAAGTTGTGAAATTTAGTTGATCAAAGCATGCTACTCTATTGGAGAAAGTTATACGGCTATTTATTTATTTAGGATCATGTAAAAATTCTTTTGCAAGTTTGTAGTTTGTTACTACCTGTAAAAAAAATAATCTTGAGAATACTAATCAGGTAATTGGTTTATGTAGCTAAATTATACCAAACGGGCCAGATTTTGACTCAAACATTGATACTCAAATACTGTCTTTTCTTCAAAGAAAATTTAGTTGTTACCAATTGTTAACAAGTATTGGAATTAAATATGATTTTTGGAAGTTAACCTCTGGCCACATAATCAGAATGTTCTCATAATTGGAAAATTGAGTTGACATGTTGTAGCGATAAAACTGTTTGGTCAATGTAATTGTGCTTCACTCTAATCATTCACTATATTTCTCACAGGTTCAACAATATCGCTCTCAGGTTCGCTAATTGGTGACGGCTTTCTGCGGGTTACACGGGTCAGTTTGTGCAAGGTTGTGCAAACTTGCAGTCCGCTGTTCTGTGCAAGGATTTGCTTTTCTTGGATTTGTAAGAGGGGTTGACAGATTTGTCAACTCATTTTTGCGGGTTACACGGGTCAGTTTGTGCAAGGTTGTGCAAACTTGCATGATTCCATTCGTGATAAGGTAATAGATTTTGTACTCGAAATCAAATTGTACTTAAATACTCTTTTACCTTTCAGGTCTGCTGTCTTTTTGTTTGTTCATCTGATTTGTAAATCTCTCATATGTTGTTTACAGGTCGCCCAGCTAATGGTGATTGATCATAAGCGCGTTGTTTCACTATTAATCATTGAGGCTTGATTACTCCTACTAAGGTAGTGTCTCAACTTTTGACGTATGTCAAAAAAAGAATGTGATTCGAGATACTTTCTGTATGAGTATTTGCATGCGCTATTTGAAGTTAACCCTCATGCTGGCAGAGATTTTCATGACATACAGGTATGTTTTTGAGTTCAAATCAATATTCTTTTTTGTTACATTAAGAACTTGGTCTGTCCAGCGAGGTGATAACATAAAGTTTAGTGTTAAAGTTCATTGTATGAGAAGGTATGATTCTCTTTATATCAACTTTCCCTGCCTCATTTCTATTTGTTGTAATTTGTTTAAAGTGTATATTGAAATATGTGAAATGAGCTGAAATACTTTCAATTCGTTTTCTGTTTTTTCAAAACATTTATAGGAGGTGCTCCCTCTGATTGTACTGTTACCAGAGGTAAAAGATGTGTTGAAACTGCATTCGGACAAAAAGCATTTCTTTCTTATAAATATAGTGTCGCCTCTTTTGAAAATGGCCATGTGAGTAAGCATCTGAAATCCTCTACTGCAGATAATGCATTTGCTAAGCAAGGTGAGATCCTTTTTTGCAAAAACAAATGGCCATGTCAGTAAGCACCTTAAACCTTCTTTTCCAAAAACAAACTGTTAATACAAATATTGACTTTTGACAGTACTATAGTAGATTAAGTATTTATTACCTTTTAGTTCTAAATAATATATAGGTGGAAATGATCCTTGATACCAACGATTGCTCACCATGTATTCGGACACCGTAAGTGAAACATGGCTACAATTGGTGTAGATGTTCATTTAACGGCGGGGAAAAATGTATATTGTGACCACCACTACACATCATTCTCTAAGGGTCATATCATGTACTAATTGCCTAAATCTTCCTTCATATTACATCAAGGTGAGTGCCACTTTTAGAAGTTCATTATTTGATTTCGAATTTCGTATGGAATAGATGTTGTTTCCATTTTTAACATACCATTAGTACCCCATACATAAAACAACGGATCACACCCCTTTTGGTAGCTTTCAAGTTTACAGGAGTTATCTGCTCATTGTAATCTCTATGGAGAACTATTTAAATGAAACGGGTTGTAGGAGTGATTAAATGATTTAGAATATATGCGTAAGATATTTAACTGTAATGAAATGGGTTGTAAGAGATGGTAAACATCTAAAATGAAACGGATTATAGGAGTGATTAAGTGATTTTAATATAAGCGTAAGATATTTAAAATGCCTCTTTTTAGCAGGGTTTACAAGAACCGAGTCTCAAATTATAGATCATGAAGGAAACCCTATACGGCAGGATATTGCTTTGCATAAGGTAGCTTATTCCTCTAATTATAGTTGAGTATTGGGTGTAACTTGGCAGATCGGTTGGGTATTGTTCAGTATTGGGTGCTACCATGTAAACTTATTTGGTGTAACATCTTTATGTATAATATGCTGAGTGCTTTTTATATTATCCTAAATTTTGAAGTATCAATTTATTTTATGATTAAGTCACTTCTATCGATTGGGTATAGTTCAGTATTGGGTTCAATTGATTTGTGGTCTATCCACTCCATTATGTCAGTTTGAAGTATCAATTCATTTTGAAGTATCAATTCAATTGATTTTGTGGTTCAATTGACTTTGTGGTGCAGGTGAGGTTTATTGTGTTTTGATCTCCACTTAAAGTGATTCCAACTTTTGTTTAGTTTCCAACAAGTATAAGGTTTTCGCAAGTGAGCCAACATTATTTTACGCATAACATGAACACAATTTCATTGTCATAATGCCCTTCATATATTTTAAGAAATCGTGTCCATCAGAGATCCATTGTTTCGAAATTGAGTTAGGGACTCATTATTTCAGTTGTTTCCACAATTCCAGTTACAATATATATCAACATTAATATTCTTTGTCGATTAATATATTCTTTACTCACATATTCTCATCAATCGATCATGGATTAGTTAAATGTCAGTCTCTAATACGATCAGAAACCATATACTTACATTTTTTTATAAAACCATTAGGTGTTTATGGAGCGGGCATTGGCTATTAACCTGATGACCGCTCATTGAATACATTTGCTCTTCATTACAATCAAATTTGGAGACGCCAATGCATGGATGTTTATTATTTTAATTATTAAAAACTCAATTGTTTATCGAATAAGTCACTTGAAGGTCTTTGAACAAGGTTCATGTTGTATCATGTATTTATCATTGGTGTAATCACGTTATATTATACTATGGTTCATTATATTTAATGTTACAAGGCTGTGCTAAAACGGAAAGAATTTTTTTGATTTATGAAAACAGATTTGTGTATGGTTGTAAATCAAATGTGACTCACACATATTTTAAATTTAACAAATTTACGTTATTACTTTTTACGTTATTACTTTTATTATCATCTCATTTATCTATTTCTTTAAAAAATAACCGGGTGTCAACGGGTCTCTAAGCTAGTTGTTGAATATATCTTTAATGCATTGTTGAAACACTTTAATATATCACTTAATTTGAATGAGGAAATCTTGTGTCTAGCTGTATTATTGAAACACTTTAATATATCACTTAATTTGAATGAGGAAATCATTCTGTGACAACTCGTAAATTCTTCGATGCGTCGTAATTGGTGAAACGTCGATTAGAGCGATCGGTTTAACTAATTCGAGTTACGAGTCGTATTTTATATCGTTTTTATTGGAAATAATATTTTAAAAACATTGGTGTAACTCTCGAGTCACGAATCCCTTGTTTTCTAGTTAAAACGAGCCCCGAATCACATATATCGAATGTTTTATAAAGTTTCACTTAGGGTCCTTGGGATAAATGACGTAGCCACCCTTGAAGTTTCAATAGAACATGTCTAGTCCATCCTGGGTATATAAATACCCCCACACTCCCACTTCCTCCCATTTCACTCATTTTCTTTCTCTCTCTAATAAACACACACACAAATATTTCTCTCCTCTCTCTCTCTAAAATCCGGCCACCCATATTAGGGTTCCGGCACCGTCATATTTTCCGACCAACTTTCTGGCGACCTTTTCTACTTACACCACCTATCCCAAATGGTAGATCGGGCTATTGTGGTCACACTTCTGTATCACACACGCCACGAAACAAACACACGCGCCCAAGATCTTAAATTTAAATTTCGGTCAACTAGGGTTTTGTTGGTGAACGATTGTCAAGGACTCGAGTGGTCACGAGTCGTACTCGTGAAGACACCACCACCTCCTCTAGTCTTTTCCCGCACGGTAAAAACCTAACCCGGTTCATGTTATTGTTATTTCTGATTTTAAGGAATCGTTATATTATTAACTTGTGTTTCGTTGATATTAAAGCATCAAACGAACTTAAAAGGGGTTATAAAAAGGGTGTTAATGAAACTGAATTGGTAACGAGTCTTGAAAATGTTTTAAAAATCGGATTCGTGTGGTGTGAACTTTCAGAAATCATTTGTTGTTGTTGTTTTTGTGTGAGTCGAGTTAAAAGCCAACCGGGTCTGTTTTGGTCTCCGGTTTATGACTACAACCACGTAGGGTGTCGGTCTTGTCCTTGCGTCATGTCGTGAGTATAGGAAAGAAATCACGAAGGGTGTCGACCGGTCCGTTTATCAGAAACGGAACCCGTCTAGGGTGCGTTGAAATGTGGTGTCAAATGACGGTGATATGATATGGTGTTAAGGGTTTGATGTTGATTGTTGTTTGTTTGGACTTATCGGGCTTAACAGCCCTATTGTTAAGCATAGGACTCATTTGGTTTAGGTTATAAAAAGTAATATATATGATTTAGTAAATGAATGTGGTAGGGGATAATTATATTAGCTATGTTAATCACTTTGAAGCGCGTATTGAATTGGTGAGTTATACCTGAGTCTCGGGTGGGATTTGTTATATTGCTTGGTCCTGATTAAGTGGGAAATGGAAAAATAAAATGAATATAAAAGGGTACGTTTAATGAAGTAAAATTTTCACGGATCACCATGTGTAATTAGACTTTGTGTGAGTCAAATGGTTACGGGTTCATTTCACAATAATAGTTTATAAGTCATAAAGTAGTTAATATGGAATATCGGAACGGATACGATTGGACACATTAGAACAAGTGGTCATTATAATGGAATATAGAAATTAATGAAGCAAAAATAATATAAGACAACGGGTTAGCTATATACATATATATATATATATATATATATATATATATATATATATATATATATATATATATATATATATATATATATATATATGTACTTAATGACGAAATATAGTAACAATGAGCTATTTGATATAAGTAATGGGCCAATGATATATAGATATATATCGTTATCGGACATAATTGATCGTTAATTTTGGACTTGAATGGGTAGTGAACAAGTTAGTCCTAAAAAGGAGTGGTAAACATTAGAACTAGATACATGAATAATAATTAACAACGAATATTATGTATACATTATATGGTGTAACCGCGGTTTATAAATTTGGAATAGCGTTGTTATGCGGGTTATGTTGGTTACGATTTATACCTTATTAGACGTTTTGACTTAAATGAGTCTAAATATTTTATCATCACATTTTAACTAATAACGAGATATCTAGATATATATTGTCAATAAATATGGTTTTAATTATTATAAACCCTTTTATGAACTACGATAATAAATCGTGCCTTATAAATATAAAATACCTTTTATAAACTTGTTGATAACATTTATATTAATTAGTGTGTTGTAATCTATTGAACGTTTGGTTTAAATGAGTTTAGTATAATTGTTTTTGCGATAAAGCTAGATATTCCGTTTTCACAACTGTTGAATTATATATAAATATATATATTATGGACAGATATGGTTTAATCCATTATAAACCCTTATTAAATATGATGGTAACTCGTGTTTTATAACACATGTTACCTTTTATAAACTCGTTTGGAAAAATATTATTTTGATAATATAACTTATTAAAGTCGTATTGATTTTGGAAACGTCGGAATAAACGAACGTGTCATTTGTAGTACACTACTTAATATACCTTGTATGAAGTACTTTCTTGTAAACTTGTATAATTATGAATAGCGATTGAGAAACCTTTATTAATTGAGCGATAGATGGAAACTTGTCTTTTATTATTTAACATATACGTTTGGGGATTATTGGGTGAATTACCGAAACTCACTAATTAACCTATTTATTTTATATAAATAGTTGTCGTCGTTTCCTAGTCTTTTACTAGCTTGAGTATTGTCGGTATTTCTTAACTTGGTCAATGTCTTTTCTCTTTTGGCGTGAGTTATGGTCTGTATGTCTCGATTATGTCGATGTCTTCTCTTCTTTCGCGTGAGTTGTACGTCGCGTCTATGTTTCTTACCACCACACGAAACGTTAAAACTAAACTTTTGAGATATTAATTATGAACTTTTGGGAACGATAATGTACTTTTGAAAGTAACGACATGAAAGATCCACGAAAACTACAACACATGCCTTTCTATTGAATTCTTTATCGTATGAGCCGTATTCTAAGAATATCGTATACGCATTAGGTTGCGTCACAACTATTCTATTGTACTCGTCGTACATTCTTTTGGATGCCATGGAGATTAACTTTAGATGCCAGTCGTGTCAATAGTGAATAGTGCATTGCTGTGGCAAAGGTGAGTTTCATAGCCCCACTTTTATCTACGTTTTTAACTATAAGGGGTGAGAATCATGCTACTGTTTTTGGACCATGAAAACTATTTGGATTTGCTTATATGCTTGACTGTTTAGATAGATGTGCGGTAGTTGTTGCCTTAGACTAGGGTAGCAATCCTAATTGCTATAACTGTTGCCTAGCTAAGAATAAACTTCTACATCGACCTAGTCCGGGGTTGGCAATTGTTCTAGATTTTGCCACGACAGTGCTGGACTAGAGTCGCTGGGCCCGAGTAATCCCTGGATGCGGGATATGATTATGGTTGGTGATCCGGGTAGGATCGGTATTTATCTATCGTAGGTTTTGCATAGCAAATCAACTCCTACAGGTCCACTATGATTTTGTTGAACTTAAACCTATGAACTCACCAGCGTAAGCTGACCTTTTAGCATGATTTCTCAGGTATTTGAGAGATGTTTGGAATACGTGATCGGTGGAAGCTTGGCAAGAAGGCGCGGTTCAAGGATCATTTCTGACTCTGATAAACTTTGGGGACCCATTTTATTAAATCGTGTTTTGGGCCTAATAATTACACTTTTGGAGTAAATGTTTTGAATACATAAATTTGGGATTGGTTTTGAATGATAAATGACTATCTTTTGCTATACTTGTGTGCGATACCAATCCAATAGTAACGCCCCGAAAACTTGATTAAGTCTTCCGCTGTACCGAGATTTGGGGGTGTTACAGATTGGTATCAGAGCTCAAGGTTATAGAGAACTAGGTATTTTATAAACCCTAAACTATAACCACTTTTTGAGAAAATTGATCCTCGACCGACGCACGCCCGCTTGCCAAGCCGAAGCTTCTTAATCGATTATGGTATGAACTGCGATTTAAATTATGAGATGATCTGTTAAGGAATATTGTGAACTGATTATGGAAACAATATGATTTGGAGATATGATTATTGATTTGGGGTAAATGAGACGTGATTATCGAGATATTACAAAATTTGACTTGAGTAAACGGTATATTATGATTCTGGAATTTTGAACTCGATTGATTTGATATGAATGATTGAGAACACATTAGACGAATTGATTGATAAGATGATTGATGAGATGTTTAGGGCTGATTTGATGAACGGTTTGATTGAACACTTGATTGAGCGTGTGCCCTGTTAGTAGACGATTTAAGTCTGCCTATCTTAGTAGTTCACTATAAGCATGTCCTCATGCTTATACATGTACAGAAAGCATGTCCTTATGTTTTCGCACGCACTATACCTATCACAGAGTGTGGGGTCCCGAACCTTAAATCTATAACACTTAACTTATATTAAGTAGTTGCCTTGGGTATATCCCAAAACAATAAAGAGAAAACTTTGTATGAATATACACAAATACGTGGGATCTATTGGAATGTATTTGGAAGATCATAGTGAACAAATGAACACAAAATGTGATAACCAATAATTCAACATTATTTATCAATAATGCGGATACTCTCAAAGCATCATGGTTACGCAATTTCCTTGCGTAATCTCACCACTTGATTTAAAACTGCACATTAGTAGTG
This sequence comes from Chrysanthemum seticuspe, assembly GCA_019973895.1. Taxonomy (NCBI): domain Eukaryota; kingdom Viridiplantae; phylum Streptophyta; class Magnoliopsida; order Asterales; family Asteraceae; genus Chrysanthemum; species Chrysanthemum seticuspe. The sequence continues at coordinate 220,051,694 of BPTQ01000003.1, read as the reverse complement.
GTCGTGGAAATGATTTGGGAATATAAAAGAAATGGTACTATTATAACTAAGTCAGGGAGTCACAAACGAGGCCTTTTGTCTCGTGAACATGAGTTCCACAGTTAAGTTTTGATGAACACAAGTCTAAAACGCGTTAAAGCTAATAAAGCATGTAAACTGGTGTGTTGGTATCGTGTGTGTGTCATGTTCACGTGTTTTGCATCTTATCATGTTTATGTGCCCTTGATCATAACTACATGATGGATTATAATGATTTTGATGATGTCGATTGGTGATGGTCTCGTGTCACGATTTTGAGTCGAAACCTTCGTAAACCGTTGTTTTATTCTTTAAAATTTGTCAAACAAGTGGTAATCGGTTTGATTTACTAATAATGAATTCATGTCCGTTAATGTTATAATGATATGTGAAACCAGTAAGTGTGTTCAGATAATAAATTGGACTAGCGTGTGATTATTTGTTAACGTTGAATCATTGGTATGAATCAGATTTTTGGAATCGAATGACATTTCAATTAATAGCCTTAATTGAATAACAAATTAATTGTGGTGTTTTGGGTAATTGGTAAGTTATTGACAAACATTAGATTTGATACCCGTTAATCGGTTGTGTTTGGGAATTGAAAGAGTCGATTGGAAGTGTTTAATGGTGTTGGGTATGTTTGATTGTCTGTCTAGATGGCGAGATTGGTATGAGATTGCTTGGGAGATTAATTAGAAATGTGAAATTTTTTTATTTTTGATTCGATGGTATATATGTCAACTTTGCGCTACGTCAGGTGTTATCGTGACTTTCTAGTCTCGACTACCCTGGCAACGCCGTAACGTGGTCTTTAGTATTTGTTTGGGCAATATGATTGTGTAAAAGCCGAAAGTCATGACTCGGACTTGGGAACTCGAAACGAATAATGACTCGAAACTTATATTGAAATTTTTATCGAAACTTATATTGAAATTTTTATCGAAATTTATATTGAAATTTTTATTGAAATTTATAAGTGAGATGAATAAATTTACATTGAAATTTATATCGAAATTTATATATATATATATATATATATATATATATATATATATATATATATATATATATATATATATATATATATATATATATATATATACTAGTTTTCGAAGCCCGCCCAATGAGCGGGCATGACTTATAATTATTGGTTAGTTGTTTTTTGTTAACTTGAATATATTTTTTAAAATTGTATGTTTGCGTGAATGGTTAATAACAAAACATATATAATTTTTACAACATTATGAATTTTATGTATGTTTGTAAAGTTGTAGATAATAAAAATGTATTAAAGTGATATAACAGTTAACTTAAATTTTAAACAAAGCTTCTTTGTAGACAACGATTCGTATATTTGTTTGGAACATAATAAAAACTTTGATAGTACACACAAAACAATACTGATTAATGCATAAAATATAATAATGTGGATAATAGATATATCCTATACATATAAATTGTGAGAGTTGTAGCAGCTTCTCCATATAAGTGTTTGGATATGTCAAATAATATTTTTATAATATTTAGTTGTTATTTGTTAAATCGAAGTTTAATTTCATTTCTATGACAACATATAGAGATTCAACACCAAATACATAGAGATCGAAAGAAAAGAATAGTATGATATCATACAGAGAATCGCTATTTGTTGTAACCTAGATCTGAAATCACGTGACGTGGTGAAAGTTTATGAAAAAACTCTACTTATTTGGTAGCATGTCGTGTTGTTTCACCAGAAGATGATCAATTCAGCGCACAAGCGAGATAAGGCTGTATTCAGCATAGAAGAGCTACAACATATACAAAGGATTAACTGAAACCAGGTCGAGATAAGTGAAACAAAGAAAATAACAATTAATGCCGAATGTTGGACGCTAGAATTTACTTATAACAATGTATATCTATAAATGGCGCTAATATTTTGTGTATTTACCTGCTAAAGAAACATATACATCGACTAAACAGCTTCCATGTTTTTCATATCGACTGATTTTGCACGTATCCAAAGTATTAATGCCATTGTAAGATAACTAATGACCTATACCAAGAAAAAGAATGGCAAAATTAATCACCAAATCGTCTACTCATTGTGTGTATTAATTGAAACATATATATTACTAAAGTATCTATATTACTAAAGTATCTACAAAGCGGTAGTTTGTAACATGACTTTCTCTAATCGCAACATCCAAGGCTGTTTGATTCTGCTCATTACGAAGCCATATGAACTCTTGAAATTAAAATCTATACTTTTCTTTCAAACATATACCAAATCTAAATCCGATTCCATCCCTTTTAATTGACAAACCAAATAGGCCCTAAGACAATGTAGCTGATATACTAAGGAGGCGTTTGGTTGGGGAATTTGAAATTCCGGAATTTTAAATTCTAGAAAATTTTAATTCTTGAGAATTTAAAATTCCGGAATTTAAAATACCTTCGCATGTTTGGTTGACGGAAATTTATAAATTTTTTTTTATTTTTTAATATAAATTTCATAAATATTCTATTCAAAAGTTTATAAAAAAAATTTATAAAAGTTTATAAAAAATTTATAAAAAAATTTATAAAAATTTATAAAAAAAAAATTATAAAAAAAGTTAAAAAAAAAATTATAAAATATTTTAAAAAAATTTATAAAAAATTTATAAAAAAAAGTTTATAAAAAAAATTTATAAAAAAAGTTTATAAAAAAAGTTTATAAAAAGTTTATTAAAAATTTGTAAAAAAATTATAAAAAAATTATAAAAAAAAATTATAAAAAAAAATTATAAAAAAAGTTTATAAAAAATTTATAAAAAAAGTTTATAAAAAAAATTTATAAAAAAGTTTATAAAAAAAGTTTATAAAAAGTTTATTAAAAATTTATAAAAAAAAAGTTTATAAAAAAATTTTCATAAATATTCTATTTAAAAGCTTATAAAAAAAACAATAAGAAAAAAAATTTATAAAAAAAATTCCAAGTAAATTAAAATTCTTTACTTTTTGAAGGCAATCTAATTCTCTCCATTTTAGCAATTCGTGAAATTGTAAATTACTTCATTTGAATTACCAAACAGGATATTTGAAGGAAATTAAAATGCAAATGCCCCCAATATACCCCAACCAAACTAATATTTTGTTAACATGTGTATAAGTTCAATCAGACCACATAATGTATACTAATTGACTATGTAAGACCTTATGTTATCCATATCTTGTAATTTATTATTTACATATCAGTAAAATAGTGAGTTTACACCAAATATAGAGAGATCTATAATTTGTAGACAAAACATATTAAACATTCCGGTAAATACTTCAACTGGTATATGGTAAACCCCACTGATATAAGTACGAATGATTGCTTACAGGATCACATGCGTGGCTATAAGAACTTTTGATTACTAAGTTAATTATAAGGTTACATTAAATAGCAACATTAAATAACTCCACCTTAATGACCCTCATGACAGTTAAAAATGAATGAATAAACCTTAAAAATGATAACTTAAGCGAAAACGCTGACACTGAAAACACACATTGAATATAATTGTTCATATTTTCATGTATGAATGAGTCCTTAAATACCTCCTCCATTTCAGGTTCATAGCAATACTCCATGACCTTCTTCATTACTTGTCTCTTGCCTCTAAGAGATCCAGAGGTCTTTGACAACTCACTATTTTCAGCCTATAATATAGACACAATACTTAAAATAAGTATATCTAGTTACTTAAGTTATTGAAACAAAACATTCCAGGATTATAATGAGTTTAAGAAACCAACCACTGACCTTTTCAATTTCAGTCATGAAGTACTCATCCATGGAATGTATACGTGGTGCTTCCCCGCCATTTTAAACCTCAATATCACGCAACAACTTTGCCAGATAGCTCTTTCCACTACCTGTAAATATGAATGTATGTTGTGAATCTTAACTACGTCATGCTGACATGTCACCATACATGCACAAACTAAGTAACTAACACAAAATACAATTGTGGCAACTTAAAATAAGTGTGCTATCTACACTCCCTATTGTCCTTATGCTTACTCCATACTCAAACGCCACCACTCTCTGTTGCCTTACTATTGTCTTTAATGTGTTTCTTTCCTGATAAAATTTCAAAGATAGTGGGCATCTCATTAATCATGTTAAACAGAGCCTTCCTGTCCAACACAAGAAAAAACCTGATCACAAACCGATGAGTTGCTTATGTCTATACCTGCAACTCAGCACATGCTTCATCAAAGGCCTAGAATAAATATATATTTTTCATATTCTTATTCTTAAGCTGTACATGTTCTGCTTGTTTTTAAAGTTATCCACCCAGAAAAACCTTCTTATCATGCCAATCTAATTAAGCCGATAAAAATGAAGGTGATAAATGGTCAAGTCCCTCTAACTTCTAAAAAAGAGTCTCGAATAGAGATGCAAATATACATGCTGCTTTCGGATGCTTAAGAGCTTATCTAAGCTAGCTCATATAATGTTTTTGAACCTGAGTATTGTAGTAGGCTTTACTGGTTATGAAGAGAGATTGACAATACCATGCAAAATAATACATTTTCTAAATATAAAGTCGGCCTGCCTCAAATGGAACATTACTTGAGAACTTAGAGGATAATTACGCTTCACTGTGCCAAATGTGACTGCCCATACAGTATTCCCAGTTGGCCGTACCCCACTCTTATTAAACTCTGTATAATCAGAATACCACAAGGCCATCTCAAACATGCCCAAAGTTATAACTAATGTTATACAGTTCTGCAGATGAAGAACCTCTTTCCAGAATCGAGAACCAAAAGATACCAAGTATTAGAAAGGCAAGTGACATGAACCCGTAAAAGTTTGAAAGTGGTGCCATTCGACCCGGAAGGTAACCATGATGTCTCAGAAGCCCCCAACCGAGATAAAATCTGTAAACCATATATGGAGATGCACCATTGACTGGCGGGCCCGCAGTTAGAAAACCAGGCAAAGGCATAAGCGGTGGTGGCTGTTGATTTATGTTGTGACCATATGGTACTGAATATGGCTGCATGGGTGGCATTGGCGGCTGAGGTGGAGGAGACGAGGGTGGTGGTGATTGGTCATGCTGAGATGGCAAAGGTGGAACTGGTTGGTTGTTTTGGATCTTGGTTCTTTTCTGTAGAGAAAGCAGAAAAAAGGAAACAGAAGCTGAAAAACAACTAAAGGGCTGTTTGGTTAAGTGGCTGCTAGGGGCAAAAGCTACAATGAGATTGTAAAAAAAAACTAAAACTAAAAAAGGCAATTAAAATATACCTAAAAGCACTAAGGGGGGGGGGACAGAAATAAGCAAAAAGAAATCATCAATAAGCTAAAAAAACTACTTTTGCAGCAACTGCACTGTTTGCTGTCACAGCAGCCCACATCAGGCCAAATGGGCAACTTTGAGCTTATAAATAAGCTGCTAAGAGGCCTCCAGAATGAGAAAAGAAGCTGGAAATATTAATTTTACACTACTGAGAGTCCAAAAAATCAAAAGTGGGGCAAGGGGGGGTCCCTTGACAGCTTAAAAATAAGCTGTCAAGGGGTGTTTGGTGTGCCTGAGACAGAACCAAAGGGGCTCAAGGTGGGCTTTTGGGGCTTATAAATAAGCCACAAAATTGCTTCCAAAATACAAAATAAGTAAAGACATATACTAATCTTACATCTAACTCATTGATTGCAACAAAACTAATCATAAATCTAACTCCTAACCTATCTAAAATTAAGCTCAAAGGGAGGGAAACTTTCATATACATAAAAGTCAATCTTGATATTCTCTACTCCTAGAATCTGTTTTTGACTTTTTAACAGTCAAAACAATTTACCATTACAGCAGATCAAATTTGTACTGTTTTATGGATGTAAGGATGATTGCATTAATCTATAGAAATGATTTAATTACAGTAAAAAGTAAGTTCAGTGAAAACCTAAAATCAGCAAATGTAAATTTGAATTTGATAAATACTCCGTACTTGGTTTGAGCTAAAATGTCAATGCATAAAACCAACGACAAAAAGAAAGAGTTTTGTATAAGAAAAACCTAATTGATCTGTGAAGAAACATTGTATCCCCCATCAATCATGAAATCGACTGTTGCTTCTTCCCACCATGGTAAAAGGCAATGTAATCGAGTAATCTAGAAATGAAACAGAAGAAAATTAACACTTCAGTTTCACCCAAGAATAGGATGAATTTTGCCTTTTTTGTAAATAAAGGAATGGTTGGAACTTACATAAGTCCATTCCAAGCATGTATCGAACGGCAAAGCTTCAAAAGCCAGATTAGTAGCATAAAAGCGCAAAGGGAGGCTTTTTAATAGTGAAACCTGGAAAAAAAAAATGCAGTTAACAAATTAGAAAATTGGGAGACTTCTATAACATGACTCTCTACAATGGGTCCATGATGAACTTCAATGACAAGTGGACTCAAGAAAGTTAAAAATCATATGTGACTTAAAGCGAAAAAGCCCACAGATAAGCATATATATAAGCTCACAAGATTATTCTACAAATGAAGCAAAAGAGCCAAACAGCAAATAGGGGACGAACGATAATGTTATTTACTCTTATCCTGCCTGATTGAAATTAGACGGGATTTCAGGAACTTAAGTTATGAAATTTGTACAATCGCAACAGGTTTTCCATCTGCGCCAAAGTAAATGATATAAAGTTTAGAGTAAGATGCCAAACATTGACATTCCCACTTAGCATTAATTAACCAAAATATATATCAAGAAGCCAAATTTGGTAGGCCCAAAGAAAAGATAACTGAAATGGTCATGATTGGAATTTCAAACCAACCCGCAGTAGAAAGAGTTAAAGAGGTCGTAAATTTAGCAAACAAATTAAAGAAGTTATAAACTAATGGACGTAAATATCCTATAGGTCATCAAAAATATAAACATTTAACTGTAATACAAATTAGATAAGTATAGGCACAACCGCACAAGGAATAGAAATGGCATCCATGGTAATACCTTCCCAACAATGGCATGTGTCTCATGCAAGCCAAGCATCCGCTTCTTTTGATACACGGCCAGGCACAACGCACAAGCTTCGATAGCTCACTACCAACATTCAATAAAGCCTATACTTTGGCATTTAGTCATCAAATAACAGTGAATAAATATAGTAAAGCCAACTGCATCAATGCTATTTTCTACCGAGAAAGATATCTGCCAACGATTTTTGGTTGCAAGAGACTGTAGTTTTCCCTCAATAGAAGATTTATATAAAAACGATTTCTTGTAGGCAAAACCTACATGAACCTACAAATGAAATTTAAACGGGTTAACAAAATTTGTGAAGATAAAAAAGATGTACAAATCAAATGAAAAATAAAAAAATTACCTCATCAATGTTGTGATCATATCCTGCCAGAATCATTCAAGTGGCACTTAGAGTTGCATCACACTTCTGATGAACTTTATCTGAAATGGCAGTTGGAGATCCGAGGACAGGAAAGCTTCCATTAAAAGGCTCGGATTTTCTAACAGCAGATGGATCATCAAGAGCAAGCCTTGCTATAAGCTCACCAGCCTACAAAATGAAGAGATTTCAATTGACATATATGAAACTGAATACATATTAAAAAGAATCAAGGCTTATATGATCTAACCTGCATAGCTTGACCTTTGGACATCTTAAACTGTATGACTCCAGAAGCCGGTGAAAGAAGCGGCATACACATCTTCATAACTTCAACTTCCGCATAAGGTGTGTCGGCATCAACATGGCTACCATCTGAGACCAAGTATCTTAGAAGCTTGCATGGTGTTTCCGCCTTCAATTTAGAAGGATCGTGATCAGTTGAAACACACTTCTGATGAGCTTTATCTGAAATGGCAGTTGGAGATCCAAGGACAGGAAAGCTTCCATTAAAAGACTCGGCTTCCTTTACTTCAGATAATTCAAATGAACGGTTTTCCCTAAATTCTTCCAATAATGTCTCCATTGGCATTGCACGAAGCGACTCTATAGCCACCTTACTTGGAACATCAGTGTCACATCTTACAGGAGTATTTCCAGATGGTTCATAATCCTGCACAAAAAACAAATCATTATAAATTCATATCTAAACATTGTTATGTCTGATTATGACCCATCAAGAACTGATCCATTACCAACTTACCATATATTTCTGTTGAAAGGTACCACGGGCCTTCTGCTCTATTGCACCAGATTGTGTAGAGTGGTCCTCTTGTAAAGTTTCTATAATCATGGCTTGAGCTTTTGTGGTATCTAATATTCCATTAACAGCCTCTTGATCCTCTTGTGAAGTTTTGATTATTTCCTTTAAACCAAACCGCATACCTTCCATGCTTCTGAAGCAAAGATCTACGAACAGATTGAGTTGGATGATAAATTCTAAGAAAACCATCAATAACACCTTGGCATAAAATAAATCACTTATACGTGGTGTTTTGTTCTTAGCTGGTTCACATTTTTAAGCTTAGGCGTCAAAATTGAGGCAGCTTATGATGTTATGGTAACTATAGCCTTTGACATGTCATATTCTTCAAGTTGCATGTGCTTTTCCATGTAAGTTTGCAAAGTCTGAGTGACTTATTGTCTGATGGACATCCTACTGGCATTGAATCTTTGATAGTCTTTGTAGTCCATTTACGATATACTTCTACATGTATGACTTTATTAATATATGTTGGCTTCAGATTTGCAACTCTAATGCTCTCTGGTTGGACACAAATCATTTTTCCTGCAGATTTTGATAATGACTTTGAGTTGCTACTTGCCATCATATCCCTGTAGATGAAGTCTGACATCCCAATAGCTCTTTGATGTTGTTCTGACATCCCAATAGCTCTTTGACCGGTTCCGTTCTTTGTCGAACTTTCCTCTGGGCCTGGCAGTGTAAGCCTTGCATTGCATTAATATCATTGTGAAATTAGAGTATGCACTGTGATCATGATGCTTTCCATAACCGTGGCATGGAAACATTGTTGTTCAATGGTACCAAGATCCACCTGTCAAACTATATATTCATAGAAATAAATTTGTTTTTAACACTTTCGTGTCCCTTGAATATCGAGTTTGACTTCGGGTACTATGAGGTTATTTTAATATTGCATCATAAATATCAAAGGTTAGGTTTGTCTTTTTGTAATTTCATCATGAAAAAAATAAGCTGCAGTTAGTTTATACTCCATAGCCATAGTTCGTTGTTTGTTGCTCAATTTGCAACAAACATCCAAGATTTTGCATCATTTAAAAAAGAAAATGCTACAATGATTATTTTGTTGATTTTTCTAATTAGAGAGTACAAAATGTGCTACTTAAACCTTGCAAATGCACTTGCAAAGTGCCTGCAATCTCCTCTCAGTGGACACACATTGCAATTTGGTTTAGTCTTTGTACAGAAAACCTACAAATTCATGAACTAAAGTTAGCATCAGTTAAGTAAATGCCCTATATTCCTTACGCTGTGTTCTCGAGTCGGATCATTAAAGAAAAGAAAATGAAAAGGAAGTAAAGTGAAGATATTTACTTCCACATTGTGTTCTTGAGTTTTACTTAAGGGGGAAAAGAAAAGGAAATGGAAGTAAAGTTAGTGTAATTTGGGTGATTTTGTTTCCTCCCAAAAGTGGGCGGAAAAGGAAGTAAAGTGTTTTACTTTACTTTACTTCCATTTTCTTTAATGACAAAACTCAAGAACTGAGCGTTAAAGTATATAATCTTACATTCCCAAATGTAATCATCTGGTAATGTAATTATAGTATCAAGAAGGAACAATGTAGTACATAAATGAGTAAGGTGCATACCTTTATACCCCAATTAGCTGCAAAACCGAGAGCGAGTCTTAAAGGAACATCAAAGATGTAGTAACACGCAATACTTATATACGCGATTGGTGCTTACTATCCTGCCCCTATTTCACTTATGGTTCTTGCTGCAAAGTGGAAGTTTTGTTACACAATATGTTAATTGAATTGGAATATGATTTTTAATAATTAAAAACAAACATACCTTACAATCAAAACTCTATGGTTTTTGAGGGTCGTCATTGATGATGTTAGTGTTACAACCTGCAAAAAAAACACATTGAAAATCATTAAAACCCTACAATCATGGTGGAGTTTTTTCCATGGAGCATATTATGAATGCACCGAGATTTTTTTTTAACGTGATATATGGAATTTCAATAAAAAAAATCAGGTATTAATAGATTATAAGCATTTATAGGTTATAATATGCAACATAATTATCAAAATAACTTGTTGCCTAAGTGGTAAGCACACAAGTTATTTATACTAATCCTACAAATGACCCAAGTTCGAATCTCACCATGGTCATTTTTTATTAAATTCGGATTTTATAAATAATTGCTTAGGAATTTCGAAATTTAATACATAAAATAAATTTTAAATATGCTTACATGGCAACAATGTGATGACATGGCTGATAATGAATTACTGGGCAATGAGGTGGCGTTTACGTAGCATTATCTACGTGTAACGCCTCCTGTTATATATAATATAGAGATATATATATATATATATATATATATATATATATATATATATATATATATATATATATATATATATATATATATATATATTTATATATATATATATATATATATACTAGTAAATAGTACTAGAAAATATAGATGATAAATGGTTTCGTACTAAGCATTCGATAACAAGGCTCGCCTTGTTATTCGACATTTTAAAGAGGGAACCAACATTTTAAAATATAAATGTTTTGTAATAAATGAGTCATTAAATGTTTCGAGGGCACGTTTATCGAAGGGTGTCATTTATGAATATTTAATGTCATTCATGTGTTGTGCGTGGGTTACGGATGACCTAACATTAATAGCGTCGATCCACGTGAATGAGGGACTTATTAGGTTGACGAACCTAATTGGCGCCCGCTATGTACGTAGGATAACGTTATTAATGGGAAAATTATCCTTATGACTCGTTAGGATGTGTTTGGTTTTGGGATAATAAGCGACATGAACAAATGGTTGAGTTTATCGAATTGACGAATTCGATAAGGTCTAACTATTTATTCCGAAACTTATTAAACTATAAAGTTTATCATTTAGACGTCTCATTGTGTCATTATGAGTCGCATTGTGGTTATTTGAGTGCATTCATTGTGTTGTCGAGTCGATACCACACACACACACACGATGATACCTAATGCTAATAACTACATGGAACAACAAGATATTTTTGAGATGAGGAAATGAATACATTTTGGGCATATAACATTCAAGTTGGGAATATATATTAAGAGTTGGTTATAAAACGGTTGTGCCTTGCTTAATAAAAAAAAATTATCGAACCTCGATTGAATATAGACTGATCACCTATATTCAGCCAGAGACAGCAGGACATGGACTGATCACCTATGTCCGTATCAGAGGTGAATTTTGCCAATACTGGGAATTGTTATAACAAAATTGTGTTCGGATTTGAGATTGGTTTTAAGAACGATAAACTTAAGGTGGACTCGCACACTCACACTCGCTAAACATCACGAAAGCCCGCACTCACACACGACACACTGGCATCGTAACACCTCTTGAATCGTAACACTTCTGGCATCACTATACGTCTCCGTTTATGTGAAATTCTTGGTTGTAGCACTTGAGCGTAGTCTGCCATAAATCGGGTGAGACCCGATTGGCACTGTTTGCATCCGAGTTGCTTATCGACATAAGCCTCGTCGATCTCTCTAGAGCGTTTGAAATTATTTTTGGCTATTTTTGGATTGAATCGGTTTTGGATTTTGGTATTTGGGATTTTGAATTTGAGATTTTGATCTCGTTCCGAGTTTTAACTCGTCATCTGAATTCGAATCATTATTTGGCCTTGAACTATTATCCGACTCCGTTTCGTTGATAACTTCAAAAATCATCTTTCGACCTATAGTCGGTATTCGATTTCGAAACGTCATCCGGTCGCGTTGCGATAGTAACCGTATTGGAATTATCATTCCAACGTATTTCTATAGTAATCATGTTGGAATTATCATTCCACCGTATTTTGATAGTAATCTTTTGGAATTATCGTTCCACCGTACTTCGATAGTAATCTTGTTGGAATTATCATTCCACATCGTTTCGGTAGTAACACCGTGGATTTGTCATCGAGCCTCGTTTCGTTGGTAACCCTGTTATCGACACTTATACCTCAAGCCTAGTCTTGAACCAATTGTTGAGAAAACTTTCGAAACCTTTAGCAACGTCATCTAGTTGATGTTGCTCATTTTCTAAACCGATAATGTTGTGGTCGACGTTGCTTCGCCAACAACTTTCAGTTAAGGTAGTAACTTACGTGCTGTTGATGTCGTACCTTATCCTCTATTTAGGTACCCCTATCGATAACGATCTAACGACTTGTTTTAGTGAAATTGTTCACCGAGGATTATCCTTAGATATTGTTCCGTCGATGTTGACTCTAGCAACATTGAACCCTCAACATTGTTTGTCAACAATAGTCTGCTACGTCACACCACCGGTAATGGTAATACCTACCCTATTTTATCAATATGGTACCTTACACACCATAGATGAGAAATTCTCTAGCATACCTACTTAGAGCCGTGATGTTCACTCGTATGTAGGAAATGATTTGGACATCGATTGGTAGTTGAATTTCTTTTGGAGATTATGATTTTGGAGTTGAACATTGAAACCTTTTGCGTTAAGTGTTAAGTGCACCAATGAGTCAATCGACAGACTGTGGTTAGTAACCAATACTCTCTTTAAGGAGTCGTACTTTCGTCTCTAACCTAGATATCATGCTAAGTCAACCGACCGATTAATGGTAGTAATCAACACTTTCTAATAGAGACATACTCTGAACTTCCTATACTTTTCATCTGGTTGAGATTCCGTACTCAGCAGAAACCTTGAAATCCTAAGGAGAAACCGGAACCAAGTTCTCTAGGACAATCACATAATCCTTCTCTCATCATTCGAGAAGCACCTGCTAACCCTTCGGACCTCTCAACAAACGATAAGCTACACCATAGACGAAACCTTGGAAGTAGATTCCCGCCTTTACCTAAGTGGTTGTTAGTAGTTTTACCAACCTATTCACCTCCCGAGAATTAGTAAAAAGGAAAAGTATGGACGACAATGCTCGTCTCTCCCCATAAGTTATAGCAGTAATAGAGAATCTCCCTATCTTCTTTTAAGGAGGTGAGAGAATACCTATTCCTCAACCTTCAACTCATTTCGATACTCTTTAAGGAAGAAGCGCGATCAGAAAACCTAAGTTACACAAATGGACTTCTTCACACGTAAAGGAAACCATGTGCTTTAGGAAATGCTAATTTCTATCTTTTTCGGATTATGGCAATCGCCACACACCCATTTTTCATCTATCACTTCCTAGAGCCGAGAGAACCGATCTGGATATGCTTGCAGTGTATCATCTCCAGACTAAGGGCTGAAGTAGAAGAACCATTCGAACCATAGTAGAACATATAGCGTACCTATCAAGTTTGGCAATGGTTGGGATGGACACTTTCCCTTGGTCAACATCTCCTATAACCATACCTATCACTTTCGTACTTCAAAGGCACCATAAGAGATCCTCTATGGATGTAAGGGTAAATTCAGATGATTGGGAAGAAATGGAAATACCCAACTTAGCAACCCTGAACCTATTCGAAATGATACTAAGAAAACCGCTCTAAGTTAAGATGGATATGTAAGTTACTCACAAGCCATTGGAGGCATAGACAACGTAAATCTCTTGAACCCTCCGGGATAACCTAGAATTAAGCTTACGGATCCACCATGAAGTTATGTGAAGCGAGAAGTAAACGTGAAAACTTAATCCCCGCTATATCAATCCTTTGGAAATTCCTTGCTAGATTGAGACCAGTAGCTCAGAGCCTTAAGCTACCATCGAGGCTCAGTAGAGAGTTCCCAACATTTCGTGTGTAATAGGAAGGAAAGACTCGGCGATAAGGCAAGTGTTAACCCTATGGGAAATCCTAATATTTGGACGTTTAACCTTTGTTGACCTATCAAAACCATAGATGATGAAACCTAGCAACTTTGGTAAAGTTGCCACTCTGTCTTCGAAGTTCATAGAAACTCGCATTAAGATCCTAGATTCACGTAGAGAACGTGAAGATAAACCCTCGTGCTTTTGCACTCACCCCTTCTAGACTTTAACGGATAATTTGAATTGAATCGCGAGAACGCGATTCCTTTTAAGAAGGTGAGGCTGTGACAACTCGTAAATTCCTCGATGCGTCGTAATTGGTGAAACGTCGATTAGAGTGATCGGTTTAACTAATTCGAGTTACGAGTTGTATTTTATATCGTTTTATTGGAAATAATACTTTAAAAATATTGGCGTAACTCTCGAGAGATGTGAGTATCCAAACACCCCATGTGAGGTGCTAGTATGTAATTTCCGTGCTTGTTATGACTTTTGCGGGGCTTATATGTGTTGTGGACTGTTTTAAACCAATGCTTCATGACCCCTAACTTATAAATTAATTGGCTAAAAGCACATTTGCTTGAGGACAAGCAAATATCAAGTGTAGGGATATTTGATAAGGTTTTAAAATGTACCTTTTTGAGGGGTCGTTTAAGCCCTTATTTGATCACTTTTGTATCCGTTATTGCTTAATATCGTTCCTTTTCACTTTTCAGGTCTCTTGAAGGCAAACTGCTGTAATGGCACTTATTTGGACGAAAAGGCGCGGATATATGAAGAAAATGGCCAAAGTCAAGAATCGAGACACTCAAGCTGCTAAATTACAAGGGGACGGCGTCACTGCTTAATCTGAGACGCCGTCAGAGGAATTTGTGACGACACAGAAGAGAAATTGCTAGTTTCTGGAGGACGGCGTCGAGCTTTAAAAGAGTAGGCCGTCGCAACTCAGACGGCCTAGATTCAATCCAGACGGCGTCAGAAGCTAAAGAGGACGGCGTCACAAGCATAAGGTGACGCCGTCGCAAGATTAACTTGGCCAAGACGAAACCCTAATGACGGCGACACGACGGCGTCACAAATCATAAGGTGACGCCGTCGCACATGTAATCTTATATATAGAATCCGAATTTTTCAGTTTTAAGAGGAGTCTTTTGGGTAAACTTTTGGAGTAAAACCTAAACCGAACCAAGGTCGTATTTTAGGGTTTTAAACCCTATCTTACACCAAGATAAGTTGTTTACTTCATTAATTTAATTATGTCTTCAATTATTTGTGTGTATGCTTGCATGTTCTCCATGTCCGGCTAATTTACTTGTGTGTTTGCTTAGGGAATATGAAACTTAATTATTGAATATTGATTGGTTGTTTCTTATCTTAGTTGATGAATGATCTAGTAATGCGATAGGTCATTCGTTGTGTACTTAATGCTTGATTAATCTTTGTGAACCTTAGGTTATAGCACTTTAAGTTGTTGTAAGCTAAACTATCCAAAGAGGCCTTAGAGTTAGAGTTTATCATCCCTAGTGGGTTTTGTAGACGAGACCCTTTGGTAACTTCAAAGAGTAGGGAGAAACGCATACCCTACAACTTTAGACACACAACGCAACTAGGAATAAGGACGTGACAATTCAACCACCAATAGAAGATAATTAAGGAGTAGTAAAACCTAAGTAAACACATCTTTAAACTATCATACGAGCACACAATAATTAGACATAGACTACCACCACCTTAGTTTAGATAATTAGATAATAGTAGAGTAATCGGTAGAAATACCAACCCCCCAAATCCAAACCCCGAGATTCGTACTTTTCCTTTTCTAAAAAATATAAAAAGATAAAAAAATAATCTTCCTCAACCCCAACCTTAGCGTAGTAACTTCTCACTAGCATTCCTATTCCCCTAGAGAACGATATCAATTCCCGTGGCTTACCCTAATACTACACTACAACGATTAGGTTCACTGCCTAGGGTGTTGAAAAACTTGCTCGACGAAAAGGAAGTTCCTTTGACCCCGAACGACGCGTGTAGCGTTATCAGTAAATGAGACGTGATTATCGAGATATTACGAAAGTTGACTTGAGTAAACGGTATATTATGATTCTTGAATTTTGAACTCAATTGATTTGATATGAATGATTGAGAACACATTAGACGAATTGATTGATAAGATGATTGATGAGATGTTTAGGGCTGATTTGATGAACGGTTTGATTGAACACTTGATTGAGCGTGTGCCCTGTTAGTAGACGATTTAAGTCTGCCTATCTTAGTAGTTCACTATAAGCATGTCCTCATGATTATACAAGTACAGAAAGCATGTCCTTATGTTTTCGCACGCACTATACCTATCACAGAGTGTGGGGTCCCGAACCTTAAATCTATAACACTTAACTTATATTAAGTAGTTGCCTTGGGTATATCCCAAAACAATAAAGAGAAAACTTTGTATGAATATACACAAATACGTGGGATCTATTGGAATGTATTTGGAAGATCATAGTGAACAAATGAACACAGAATGTGATAACCAATAATTCAACATTATTTATCAATAATGCGGATACTCTCAAAGCATCATGGTTACGCAATTTCCTTGCGTAATCTCACCACTTGATTTAAAACTTGCACATTAGTAGTGGTCGTTGAAATGATTTGGGAATATAAAAGAAATGGTACTATTATAACTAAGTCAGGGAGTCACAAACGAGGCCTTTTGTCTCGTGAACATGAGTTCCACAGTTAAGTTTTGATGAACACAAGTCTAAAACGCGTTAAAGCTAATAAAGCATGTAAACTGGTGTGTTGGTATCGTGTGTGTGTCATGTTCACGTGTTTTGCATCTTATCATGTTTATGTGCCCTTGATCATAACTACATGATGGATTATAATGATTTTGATGATGTCGATTGGTGATGGTCTCGTGTCACGATTTTGAGTCGAAACCTTCGTAAACCGTTGTTTTATTCTTTAAAATTTGTCAAACAAGTGGTAATCGGTTTGATTTACTAATAATGAATTCATGTCCGTTAATGTTATAATGATATGTGAAACCAGTAAGTGTGTTCAGATAATAAATTGGACTAGCGTGTGATTATTTGGTTAACGTTGAATCATTGGTATGAATCAGATTTTTGGAATCGAATGACATTTCAATTAATAGCCTTAATTGAATAACAAATTAATTGTGGTGTTTTGGGTAATTGGTAAGTTATTGACAAACATTAGATTTGATACCCGTTAATCGGTTGTGTTTGGGAATTGAAAGAGTCGATTGGAAGTGTTTAATGGTGTTGGGTATGTTTGATTGTCTGTCTAGATGGCGAGATTGGTATGAGATTGCTTGGGAGATTAATTAGAAATGTGAAATTTTTTTATTTTTGATTCGATGGTATATATGTCAACTTTGCGCTACGTCAGGTGTTATCGTGACTTTCTAGTCTCGACTACCCTGACAACGCCGTAACGTGGTCTTTAGTATTTGTTTGGGCAATATGATTGTGTAAAAGCCGAAAGTCATGACTCGGACTTGGGAACTCGAAACGAATAATGACTCGAAACTTATATTGAAATTTTTATCGAAACTTATATTGAAATTTTTATCGAAATTTATATTGAAATTTTTATTGAAATTTATAAGTGAGATGAATAAATTTACATTGAAATTTATATCGAAATTTATATATATATATATATATATATATATATATACTAGTAAATAGTACTAGAAAATATAGATGATAAATGGTTTCGTACTAAGCATTCGATAACAAGGCTCGCCTTGTTATTCGACATTTTAAAGAGGGAACCAACGTTTTAAAATATAAATGTTTTGTAATAAATGAGTCATTAAATGTTTCGAGGGCACGTTTATCGAAGGGTGTCATTTATGAATATTTAATGTCATTCATGTGTTGTGCGTGGGTTACGGATGACCTAACATTAATAGCGTCGATCCACGTGAATGAGGGACTTATTAGGTTGACGAACCTAATTGTCGCCCGCTATGTACGTAGGATAACGTTATTAATGGGAAAATTATCCTTATGACTCGTTGGGATGTGTTTGGTTTTGGGATAATAAGCGACATGAACAAATGGTTGAGTTTATCGAATTGACGAATTCGATAAGGTCTAACTATTTATTCCGAAACTTATTAAACTATAAAGTTTATCATTTAGACGTCTCATTTTGTCATTATGAGTCGCATTGTGGTTATTTGAGTGCATTCATTGTGTTGTCGAGTCGATACCACACACACACACACGATGATACCTAATGCTAATAACTACATGGAACAACAAGATATTTTTGAGATGAGGAAATGAATACATTTTGGGCATATAACATTCAAGTTGGGAATATATATTAAGAGTTGGTTATAAAACGGTTGTGCCTTGCTTAATAAAAAAAAATTATCGAACCTCGATTGAATATAGACTGATCACCTATATTCAGCCAGAGACAGCAGGACATGGACCGATCACCTATGTCCGTATCAGAGGTGAATTTTGCCAATACTGGGAATTGTTATAACAAAATTGTGTTCGGATTTTAGATTGGTTTTAAGAACGATAAACTTAAGGTGGACTCGCACACTCACACTCGCTAAACATCACGAAAGCCCGCACTCACACACGACACACTGGCATCGTAACACCTCTTGAATCGTAACACTTCTGGCATCACTATACGTCTCCGTTTATGTGAAATTCTTGGTTGTAGCACTTGAGCGTAGTCTGCCATAAATCGGGTGAGACCCGATTGGCACTGTTTGCATCCGAGTTGCTTATCGACATAAGCCTCGTCGATCTCTCTAGAGCGTTTGAAATTATTTTGGGCTATTTTTGGATTGAATCGGTTTTGGATTTTGGTATTTGGGATTTTGAATTTGAGATTTTGATCTCGTTCCGAGTTTTAACTCGTCATCTGAATTCGAATCATTATTTGGCCTTGAACTATTATCCGGCTCCGTTTCGTTGATAACTTCAAAAATCATCTTTCGACCTATAGTCGGTATTCGATTTCGAAACGTCATCCGGTCGCGTTGCGATAGTAACCGTATTGGAATTATCATTCCAACGTATTTCTATAGTAATCATGTTGGAATTATCATTCCACCGTATTTTGATAGTAATCTTGTTGGAATTATCGTTCCACCGTACTTCGATAGTAATCTTGTTGGAATTATCATTCCACATCGTTTCGGTAGTAACACCGTGGATTTGTCATCGAGCCTCGTTTCGTTGGTAACCCTGTTACCGACACTTATACCTCAAGCCTAGTCTTGAACCAATTGTTGAGAAAACTTTCGAAACCTTTAGCAACGTCATCTAGTTGATGTTGCTCATTTTCTAAACCGATAACGTTGTGGTCGACGTTGCTTCGCCAACAACTTTCAGTTAAGGTAGTAACTTACGTGCTGTTGATGTCGTACCTTATCCTCTATTTAGGTACCCCTATCGATAACGATCTAACGACTTGTTTTAGTGAAATTGTTCACCGAGGATTATCCTTAGATATTGTTCCATCGATGTTGACTCTAGCAACATTGAACCCTCAACATTGTTTGTCAACAATAGTCTGCTACGTCACACCACCGGTAATGGTAATACCTACCCTATTTTATCAATATGGTACCTTACACACCATAGATGAGAAATTCTCTAGCATACCTACTTAGAGCCGTGATGTTCACTCGTATGTAGGAAATGATTTGGACATCGATTGGTAGTTGAATTTCTTTTGGAGATTATGATTTTGGAGTTGAACATTGAAACCTTTTGCGTTAAGTGTTAAGTGCACCAATGAGTCAATCGACAGACTGTGGTTAGTAACCAATACTCTCTTTAAGGAGTCGTACTTTCGTCTCTAACCTAGATATCATGCTAAGTCAACCGACCGATTAATGGTAGTAATCAACACTTTCTAATAGAGACATACTCTGAACTTCCTATACTTTTCATATGGTTGAGATTCCGTACTCAGCAGAAACCTTGAAATCCTAAGGAGAAACCGGAACCAAATTCTCTAGGACAATCACATAATCCTTCTCTCATCATTCGAGAAGCACCTGCTAACCCTTCGGACCTCTCACCAAACGATAAGCTACACCATAGACGAAACCTTGGAAGTAGATTCCCGCCTTTACCTAAGTGGTTGTTAGTAGTTTTACCAACCTATTCACCTCCCGAGAATTAGTAAAAAGGAAAAGTATGGACGACAATGCTCGTCTCTCCCCATAAGTTATAGCAGTAATAGAGAATCTCCCTATCTTCTTTTAAGGAGGTGAGAGAATACCTATTCCTCAACCTTCAACTCATTTCGATACTCTTTAAGGAAGAAGCGCGATCGGAAAACCTAAGTTACACAAATGGACTTCTTCACACGTAAAGGAAACCATGTGCTTTAGGAAATGCTAATTTCTATCTTTTTCGGATTATGGCAATCGCCACACACCCATTTTTCATCTATCACTTCCTAGAGCCGAGAGAACCGATCTGGATATGCTTGCAGTGTATCATCTCCAGACTAAGGGCTGAAGTAGAAGAACCATTCGAACCTTAGTAGAACATATAGCGTACCTATCAAGTTTGGCAATGGTTGGGATGGACACTTTCCCTTGGTCAACATCTCCTATAACCATACCTATCACTTTCGTACTTCAAAGGCACCATAAGAGATCCTCTATGGATGTAAGGGTAAATTCAGATGATTGGGAAGAAATGGAAATACCCAACTTAGCAACCCTGAACCTATTCGAAATGATACTAAGAAAACCGCTCTAAGTTAAGATGGATATGTAAGTTACTCACAAGCCATTGAAGGCATAGACAACGTAAATCTCTTGAACCCTCCGGGATAACCTAGAATTAAGCTTACGGATCCACCATGAAGTTATGTGAAGCGAGAAGTAAACGTGAAAACTTAATCCCCGCTATATCAATCCTTTGGAAATTCCTTGCTAGATTGAGACCAGTAGCTCAGAGCCTTAAGCTACCATCGAGGCTCAGTAGAGAGTTCCCAACATTTCGTGTGTAATAGGAAGGAAAGACTCGGCGATAAGGCAAGTGTTAACCCTATGGGAAATCCTAATATTTGGACGTTTAACCTTTGTTGACCTATCAAAACCATAGATGATGAAACCTAGCAACTTTGGTAAAGTTGCCACTCTGTCTTCGAAGTTCATAGAAACTCGCATTAAGATCCTAGATTCACGTAGAGAACGTGAAGATAAACCCTCGTGCTTTTGCACTCACCCCTTCTAGACTTTAACGGATAATTTGAATTGAATCGCGAGAACGCGATTCCTTTTAAGAAGGTGAGGCTGTGACAACTCGTAAATTCCTCGATGCGTCGTAATTGGTGAAACGTCGATTAGAGTGATCGGTTTAACTAATTCGAGTTACGAGTTGTATTTTATATCGTTTTATTGGAAATAATACTTTAAAAATATTGGCGTAACTCTCGAGTCACGAATCCCTTGTTTCCTAGTTAAAATGAGCCCCGAATCACATATATCGAAAGTTTTATAAAGTTTCACTTAGGGTCCTTGGGATAAATGACGTAGCCACCCTTGAAGTTTCAATAGAACATGTCTAGTCCCTCCTGGGTATATAAATACCCCCACACTCCCACTTCCTCCCATTTCACTCATTTTCTTTCTCTTTCGAATAAACACACACACAAATATTTCTCTCCTCTCTCTCTAAAATCCGGCCACCCATATTAGGGTTCCGGCGCCGTCATATTTTCCGGCCAACTTTCCGGCGACCTTTTCTACTTACACCACCTATCCCAAATGTACGTCGCGTCTATGTTTCTTACCACCACACGAAACGTTAAAACTAAACTTTTGAGACATTAATTATGAACTTTTGGGAACGATAATGTACTTTTGAAAGTAACGACATGAAAGATCCACGAAAACTACAACACATGCCTTTCTATTGAATTCTTTATCGTATGAGCCGTATTCTAAGAATATCGTATACGCATTAGGTTGCGTCACAACTATTCTATTGTACTCGTCGTACATTCTTTTGGATGCCATGGAGATTAACTTTAGATTCCAGTCGTGTCAATAGTGAATAGTGCATTGTTGTGGCAAAGGTGAGTTTCATAGCCCCACTTTTATCTACGTTTTTAACTATATTGGGGTGAGAATCATGCTACTGTTTTTGGACCATGAAAACTATTTGGATTTGCTTATATGCTTGACTGTTTAGATAGATGTGCGGTAGTTGTTGCCTTAGACTAGGGTAGCAATCCTAATTGCTATAACTGTTGCCTAGCTAAGAATAAACTTCTACATCGACCTAGTCCGGGGTTGGCAATTGTTCTAGATTTTGCCACGACAGTGCTGGACTAGAGTCGCTGGGCCCGAGTAATCCCTGGATGCGGGATATGATTATGGTTGGTGATCCGGGTAGGATCGGTATTTATCTATCGTAGGTCTTGCATAGCAAATCAACTCCTACAGGTCCACTATGATTTTGTTGAACTTAAACCTATGAACTCACCAGCGTAAGCTGACCTTTTAGCATGATTTCTCAGGTATTTGAGAGATGTTTGGAATACGTGATCGGTGGAAGCTTGGCAAGAAGGCGCGATTCAAGGATCATTTCTGACTCTGATAAACTTTGGGGACCCATTTTATTAAATCGTGTTTTGGGCCTAATAATTACACTTTTGGAGTAAATGTTTTGAATACATAAATTTGGGATTGGTTTTGAATGATAAATGACTATCTTTTGCTATACTTGTGTGCGATACCAATCCAATAGTAACGCCCCGAAAACTTGATTAAGTCTTCCGCTGTACCGAGATTTGGGGGTGTTACAGATTGGTATCAGAGCTCAAGGTTATAGAGAACTAGGTATTTTATAAACCCTAAACTATAACCACTTTTTGAGAAAATTGATCCTCGACCGACGCACGCCCGCTTGCCAAGCCGAAGCTTTTTAATCAATTATGGTATGAACTGCGATTTAAATTATGAGATGATCTGTTAAGGAATATTGTGAACTGATTATGGAAACAATATGATTTGGAGATATGATTATTGATTTTGGGTAAATGATAAGGTTTTAAAATGTACCTTTTTGAGGGGTCGTTTAAGCCCTTATTTGATCACTTTTGTATCCGTTATTGCTTAATATCGTTCCTTTCACTTTTTAGGTCTCTTGAAGGCAAACTGCTGTAATGGCACTTATTTGGACGAAAAGGCGCGGATATATGAAGAAAATGGCCAAAGTGAAGAATCGAGACACTAAAGCTGCTAAATTACAAGGGGACGGCGTCACTGCTTAATCTGCGACGCCGTCAGAGGAATTTGTGACGACACAGAAGAGAAATTGCTAGTTTCTGGAGGACGGCGTCGGGCTTTAAAAGAGTAGGCCGTCGCAACTCAGACGGCCTAGATTCAATCCAGAAAGGCGTCAGAAGCTAAAGAGGACGGCGTCACAAGCATAAGGTGACGCCGTCGCAAGATTAACTTGGCCAAGACGAAACCCTAATGACGGCGACACGACGGCGTCACAAATCATAAGGTGACGCCGTCGCACATGTAATCTTATATATAGAATCCGAATTTTTCAGTTTTAAGAGGAGTCTTTTGGGTAAAATTTTGGAGTAAAACCTAAACCGAACCAAGGTCGTATTTTAGGGTTTTAAACCCTATCTTACACCAAGATAAGTTGTTTACTTCATTAATTTAATTATGTCTTCAATTATTTGTGTGTATGCTTGCATGTTCTCCATGTCCGGCTAATTTACTTGTGTGTTTGCTTAGGGAATATGAAACTTAATTATTGAATATTGATTGGTTGTTTCTTATCTTAGTTGATTAATGATCTAGTAATGCGATAGGTCATTCGTTGTGTACTTAATGCTTGATTAATATTTGTGAACCTTAGGTTATAGCACTTTAAGTTGTTGTAAGCTAAACTATCCAAAGAGGCCTTAGAGTTAGAGTTTATCATCCCTAGTGGGTTTTGTAGATGAGACCCTTTGGTAACTTCAAAGAGTAGGGAGAAATGCATACCCTACAACTTTAGACACACGACGCAACTAGGAATAAGGACGTGACAATTCAACCACCAATAGAAGATAATTAAGGAGTAGTAAAACCTAAGTAAACACATCTTTAAACTATCATACGAGCACACAATAATTAGACATAGGACTACCACCACCTTAGTTTAGATAATTAGATAATAGTAGAGTAATCAGGTAGAAATACCAACCCCCCAAATCCAAACCCCGAGATTCATACTTTTCCTTTTCTAAAAAATATAAAAAGATAAAAAAATAATCTTCCTCAACCCCAACCTTAGCGTAGTAACTTCTAACTAGCATTCCTATTCCCCTAGAGAACGATATCAATTCCCATGGCTTACCCTAATACTACACTACAACGATTAGGTTCACTGCCTAGGGTGTTGAAAAACTTGCTCGACGAAAAGGAAGTTCCTTTGACCCCGAACGATGCGTGTAGCGTTATCAAGTTTTTGGCGCCGCTGCCGGGGAATAGAATAGCTAGTTAGTAGTCCACCTCGTTTAGGTTTCTTTGCTTGATTCCTATCAAGTAAACTTTTCTCTCATTTTTAGCTTCCTTTTAGTCTATCCCCTTTCTTCGTGACCTTTGTTCGTAACCCCATCACTTTTCATCATGGAAGGTGAAAACCCCCCTCAAATCATTGTACCGCCAAGAGACCGTACTCTTGGTGAATACTCGAGACCTAGCCACCTAGGCTATAGGAACACCATTGAGCTTCCCGACCAAGCCCAAATTACGGCCCTGCGATCCGACACCATCCGGTTGGTGCAAAATGGATGTGCATTCCATGGACTTCATTCCGAAGATCCAAATCAGCATCTGAGGGATTTCCTCAAAATTGTCGATTCCATCGACCTTGATGCTAATACTCGGGAGACCACGCATCTACAGTCTCTTCCCATTCTCTCTACGAGACCAAGCTAGTAATTGGCTTGAGCGACTTCCCGCCGGCTCCATCTCAAGTTGGGATGATCTCACCACTCGTTTCCTTGCTCAATTTTTCCCACCGGGGAGAACCACAAAACTTAGGAATGACATCTTGATGTTCCAACAACGTCAAGGTGAATCTCTCTACGAAGCATGGACTCGATTCAAGGACTTACTTCATAAAGTCCCTCATCATGGCATTGATCTTTGGCTCCAAGTCCAAATCTTTTATGATCATGTCAACTTCCCCACTAAGCGATCCATTGACCAAGAGGCCGGTGGAAAACTTAGTGATCTCACCGCGGAAGAATCATGGGGTATAATAGAGGACCTTGCTCTCTATGACAACGAAAGTTGGAATGACCCCCGTGAGTTGCCCAAAACCGTTAAGGAAATCTCCTTGCCTCCAATTGACTCACAACCTTCCGACCGTAGGATGCTTGAACTTGAAGATCAAGTAAAATTCCTTATGAGCTCTTACGAAAATCCTAAGTCTTCACGCCATGTGAACAAAGTTTCCTCCTCGTGTGAGTCGTGTAGTGATCCTCATAACACGCGCACTTACACCCGATCCCCCGAACATGCTTCCGTTGACTACGCATCCTCGCGTGTTAATGGAACGGGAGGAAGATTCCCTACAACACCCGGACCTAGGACTTTGATTGACACCCGAGAAGCATGGAAGGGCAAGCCCGACTTCTATTGGGGACAAACCAAAGAATTCACTTCTAATGATTTCTCATTACCCCTATCTCATGGCCCTAGCCAAAACATTGAAGGAATGTTGCAACGACTTGTCGCATCCCAAGAAGCCCAAATAGCTAAGCTCTCGTATCGTTTCAACCAACAACAAGCCGATAAGGATAGGAAGATAGATAACCTTTTGAAAGCCATAACCAATAGTGATAGGAAGGTTAGTGCTATCTCAACTCCTGAGCCTTTCGGTGTAGAGATTAAGGACCCAAGTAAGCTAGCTAAGCACGTTCAATTCATCAATACCATCGCCTTAGTGAAACCTAATGACGAAGAGGACCATACACTTGAGAATAATGAAACAACCGAGGAAGTAGATGAAGTAGACAATGACTATTTCAATAAGTTTCCTACGGAAGAAGAATTATCTCGCCACCCTCACTTAGTGCGTGAACTCCGTCACATGTATGTTAGGAAAAGCCCTAGGATCAAGTTTGGGAACCCTTGGAACCTCAATATACCATGTTGCATAGGACATCTTTTCGTGGCAAAGGCCTACATTGATCGCAAGTCTCCAATCAACATAATGACTAGCACTTACTACAATTGGGTGATTAAGAAGCCTATCCCAACTAGGCAAGATCCCGAAAACCCTAAGGTTAGTTGCAATTTTCTCGGTAGAATTATGGGATTGCCCGTTTATGTAGGTAGTTTCACATTTCCTACGGACTTCATAATTGTGGATGATATTAGTACGGCCATAGACCCTAGCTTGTCCCACGTTATTCTAGGAAAACCTTTCATAGAAAGCACTGGGATGACCTATGATCCCTCATTAGGAGTAGTGCGATTCAAGGATGAGACCGATGACATAGCTTACCAAATGCCGTTTAAGATTGAAAAGTTTTCATCACTTTCTAATGATGAAAAGGAACTTAAACTGTCGGTCTATTATAGGAATGATGAGGATAGGGAAAAAGGAGTGGATTATGTTATGGATAAGATTTTCGGATTCTATAAGAATTGCTTGAACCTAGGACCGGAATATAGGACCAATTGGGGAGAGGATGAACTCTTAGAGAAGTGCATCATGGGGCATTTCTACAACATGGAATCTCCCAATAGAGACCGTCAGAAGGAAGAAGGTGGCGGTAAGGAAGTAACGTAGGAACACGACTACGAGTCTAGCTACAAGACTCTTAAATAAAGAAAAGCGCTTCGTGGGAGGCAACCCATGCTTAATTGTTTGCTTGTTAGTGTCATATATCTTTTATTGATTGTTTATTCTTATGTTTAAATTTGTAAAAATGCTTTATTTTGTTTTTAACCTCGTCTTAATTGCATATAAAGGTATTTTACATAAAGGATAAGTGTAGGGAGGATTACACACGTTTTCATAAGAAACGTGAACATGAGAATAACAATTAATTAAAAGATATATTTGTGTGTTTGTTCGAGTCAAATGCTTGTATCGAGTCATAATGGATGTTTTGTAGAAATTTTTCCAGATTCTAAAGATGTAAATTTTCCAGAATTTTTCCAGAAAATCGCAGACCAGTTTTTGTCAGGATAACCTGACGGCGTCAGGATTGCAACCTGACAGGCGTCAGGAAGGAGTAAAAACATCAGATTACTTTTTCTCGTTTTCTGAGCTTCTTATAAATTTTTGGATTTTTCCAGGTCTTAATTTTCTTAGAAATTCTATAAACATCCATTCCACAAGCATTATATCCTAGTTTAAATCGAGTCTTATATATTATTACCGCCGATTTTACGCGAAGGTTTCGTTTGTTTTCTTCAAGTGTGCAGGTTTTGTTTATCAAAAAGAAGATACATAAAGTTGGAAGGAGCTTTTCACGCATACATTCTTCTTGGAAAGGATTTAACCACTACTTCACACACGGATCCTACCGAGCTAATCAGGGGAGTATTAGTTTCTTTCGTTTTTTATTACCTTCTTTTATCAAAACTTTGATTTTCAATTCGGGTCATATTAGTGTTAGAGTAATAAAAACTCAAGTGTAGGGATGTGCTATAATCCCTATTATTTTGATGTTATCGTAGAGGATGGTAGAGTAAAAGTGTATGAAAAAATAAAAAAAAAAAAAAAAAAAAAAAAAAAAACCATACGGGCTACCATCCTACATCTATCTTTAATTTATGTTTGTTATTTCAGTTATCTAGAGTTAGAGTGTCGAGTCTTGGCTTAGCAACGCCATTCTTCGTATGCTTGTAACAATAAGATTTTTGACTTGCCACCACTAAATAGCTTATCCCACCAAACCCTTTGTTTCCCTACCGTAAGCCTAACGTTACAACCCTTTAAAGACCTCTTTGATAGTCTTTTCTAGGTGCTTACGCCAAAGCGATGGAGGTTTGATCTATTCTCAAGCCTATGGTAATCTATGTACTAGGACCGGTTAATGAGTGTATCTTCCATTTCCAATTTGCTATATTTCATATAACCCGAGAGATGTGAATATCCAAACACCCCATGTGAGGTGCTAGTATGTAATTTCCGTGCTTGTTATGACTTTTGCGGGGCTTATATGTGTTGTGGACTGTTTTAAACCAATGCTTCATGACCCCTAACTTATAAATTAATTGGCTAAAAGCACATTTGCTTGAGGACAAGCAATATCAAGTGTAGGGATATTTGATAAGGTTTTAAAATGTACTTTTT
This sequence comes from Chrysanthemum seticuspe, assembly GCA_019973895.1. Taxonomy (NCBI): domain Eukaryota; kingdom Viridiplantae; phylum Streptophyta; class Magnoliopsida; order Asterales; family Asteraceae; genus Chrysanthemum; species Chrysanthemum seticuspe. The sequence continues at coordinate 220,023,379 of BPTQ01000003.1, read as the reverse complement.
GAGGGGTCGTTTAAGCCCTTATTTGATCAATTTTGTATCCGTTATTGCTTAATATCGTTCCTTTTCACTTTTTCAGGTCTCTTGAAGGCAAACTGCTGTAATGGCACTTATTTGGACGAAAAGGCGCGGATATATGAAGAAAATGGCCAAAGTCAAGAATCGAGACACTCAAGCTGCTAAATTACAAGGGGACGGCGTCACTGCTTAATCTGCGACGCCGTCAGAGGAATTTGTGACACACAGAAGAGAAATTGCTAGTTTCTGGTAGGACGGCGTCGAGCTTTAAAAGAGTAGGCCGTCGCAACTCAGACGGCCTAGATTCAATCCAGACGGCGTCAGAAGCTAAAGAGGACGGCGTCACAAGCATAAGGTGACGCCGTCGCAAGATTAACTTGGCAAGACGAAACCCTAATGACGGCGACACGACGGCGTCACAAATCATAAGGTGACGCCGTCGCACATGTAATCTTATATATAGAATCCGAATTTTTCAGTTTTAAGAGGAGTCTTTTGGGTAAACTTTTGGAGTAAAACCTAAACCGAACCAAGGTCGTATTTTAGGGTTTTAAACCCTATCTTACACCAAGATAAGTTGTTTACTTCATTAATTTAATTATGTCTTCAATTATTTGTGTGATGCTTGCATGTTCTCCATGTCCGGCTAATTTACTTGTGTTTGCTTAGGGAATATGAAACTTAATTATTGAATATTGATTGGTTGTTTCTTATCTTAGTTGATTAATGATCTAGTAATGCGATAGGTCATTCGTTGTGTACTTAATGCTTGATTAATCTTTGTGAACCTTAGGTTATAGCACTTTAAGTTGTTGTAAGCTAAACTATCCAAAGAGGCCTTAGAGTTAGAGTTTATCATCCCTAGTGGGTTTTGTAGACGAGACCCTTTGGTAACTTCAAAGAGTAGGGAGAAACGCATACCCTACAACTTTAGACACACAACGCAACTAGGAATAAGGACGTGACAATTCAACCACCAATAGAAGATAATTAAGGAGTAGTAAAACCTAAGTAAACACATCTTTAAACTATCATACGAGCACACAATAATTAGACATAGACTACCACCACCTTAGTTTAGATAATTAGATAATAGTAGAGTAATCGGTAGAAATACCAACCCCCCAAATCCAAACCCCGAGATTCGTACTTTTCCTTTTCTAAAAAATATAAAAAGATAAAAAAATAATCTTCCTCAACCCCAACCTTAGAGTAGTAACTTCTCACTAGCATTCCTATTCCCCTAGAGAACGATATCAATTCCCGTGGCTTACCCTAATACTACACTACAACGATTAGGTTCACTGCCTAGGGTGTTGAAAAACTTGCTCGACGAAAAGGAAGTTCCTTTGACCCCGAACGACGCGTGTAGCGTTATCAGTAAATGAGACGTGATTATCGAGATATTACGAAAGTTGACTTGAGTAAACGGTATATTATGATTCTTGAATTTTGAACTCAATTGATTTGATATGAATGATTGAGAACACATTAGACGAATTGATTGATAAGATGATTGATGAGATGTTTAGGGCTGATTTGATGAACGGTTTGATTGAACACTTGATTGAGCGTGTGCCCTGTTAGTAGACGATTTAAGTCTGCCTATCTTAGTAGTTCACTATAAGCATGTCCTCATGCTTATACATGTACAGAAAGCATGTCCTTATGTTTTCGCACGCACTATACCTATCACAGAGTGTGGGGTCCCGAACCTTAAATCTATAACACTTAACTTATATTAAGTAGTTTCCTTGGGTATATCCCAAAACAATAAAGAGAAAACTTTGTATGAATATACACAAATACGTGGGATCTATTGGAATGTATTTGGAAGATCATAGTGAACAAATGAACACAGAATGTGATAACCAATAATTCAACATTATTTATCAATAATGCGGATACTCTCAAAGCATCATGGTTACGCAATTTCCTTGCGTAATCTCACCACTTGATTTAAAAATTGCACATTAGTAGTGGTCGTGGAAATGATTTGGGAATATAAAAGAAATGGTACTATTATAACTAAGTCAGGGAGTCACAAACGAGGCCTTTTGTCTCGTGAACGTGAGTTCCACAGTTAAGTTTTGATGAACATAAGTCTAAAACGCGTTAAAGCTAATAAAGCATGTAAACTGGTGTGTTGGTATCGTGTGTGTGTCATGTTCACGTGTTTTGCATCTTATCATGTTTATGTGCCCTTGATCATAACTACATGATGGATTATAATGATTTTGATGATGTCGATTGGTGATGGTCTCGTGTCACGATTTTGAGTCGAAACCTTCGTAAACCGTTGTTTTATTCTTTAAAATTTGTCAAACAAGTGGTAACCGGTTTGATTTACTAATAATGAATTCATGTCCGTTAATGTTATAATGATATGTGAAACCAGTAAGTGTGTTCAGATAATAAATTGGACTAGCGTGTGATTATTTGGTTAACGTTGAATCATTGGTATGAATCAGATTTTTGGAATCGAATGACATTTCAATTAATAGCCTTAATTGAATAACAAATTAATTGTGGTGTTTTGGGTAATTGGTAAGTTATTGACAAACATTAGATTTGATACCCGTTAATCAGTTGTGTTTGGGAATTGAAAGAGTCGATTGGAAGTGTTTAATGGTGTTGGGTATGTTTGATTGTCTGTCTAGATGGCGAGATTGGTATGAGATTGCTTGGGAGATTAATTAGAAATGTGAAAATTGTTTATTTTGGATTCGATGGTATATATGTCAACTTTGCGCTACGTCAGGTGTTATCGTGACTTTCTAGTCTCGACTACCCTGGCAACGCCATAACGTGTTCTTTAGTATTTGTTTGCGCAATATGATTGTGTAAAAGCCGAGAGTCATGACTCGGACTTGGGAACTCGAAACGAATAATGACTCGAAACTTATATTGAAATTTTTATCGAAACTTATATTGAAATTTTTATCGAAATTTATATTGAATTTTTATTGAAATTTATAAGTGAGATGAATAAATTTACATTGAAATTTATATCAAAATTTATATATATATATATATATATATATATATATATATATATATATATACTAGTAAATAGTACTAGAAAATATAGATTATAAATGGTTTCGTACTAAGCATTCGATAACAAGGCTCGCCTTGTTATTCGACATTTTAAAGAGGGAACCAACGTTTTAAAATAGAAATGTTTTGTAATAAATGAGTCATTAAATGTTTCGAGGGCACGTTTATCGAAGGGTGTCATTTATGAATATTTAATGTCATTCATGTGTTGTGCGTGGGTTACGGATGACCTAACATTACTAGCGTCGATCCATGTGAATGAGGGACTTATTAGGTTGACGAACCTAATAGGTGCCCGCTATGTACGTAGGATAACGTTATTAATGGGCAAATTATCCTTATGACTCGTTAGGATGTGTTTGGTTTTGGGATAATAAGCGACATGAATAAATGGTTGAGTTTATCGAATTGACGAATTCGATAAGGTCTAACTATTTATTCCGAAACTTATTAAACTATAAAGTTTATCATTTAGACGTCTCATTGTGTCATTATGAGTCGCATTGTGGTTATTTGAGTGCATTCATTGTGTTGTCGAGTCGATACCACACACACACACACGATGATACCTAATGCTAATAACTAAATGGAACAACAAGATATTTTTGAGATGAGGAAATGAATACATTTTGGGCATATAACATTCAAGTTGGGAATATATATTAAGAGTTGGTTATAAACTGGTTGTGCCTTGCTTAATAAAAAAAAATTATCGAACCTCGATTGAATATAGACTGATCACCTATATTCAGCCAGAGACAGCAGGACATGGACTGATCACCTATGTCCGTATCAGAGGTGAATTTTGCCAATACTGGGAATTGTTATAACAAAATTGTGTTCGGATTTGAGATTGGTTTTAAGAACGATAAACTTAAGGTGGACTCGGACATTCACACTCGCTAAACATCACGAAAGCCCGCACTCACACACGACACACTGGCATCGTAACACCTCTTGAATCGTAACACTTTTGGCATCACTATACGTCTCCGTTTATGTGAAATTCTTATTTGTAGCACTTGAGCGTAGTCTGCCATAAATCGGGTGAGACCCGATTGGCACTGTTTGCATCCGAGTTGCTTATCGACATAAGCCTCGTCGATCTCTCTAGAGCGTTTGAAATTATTTTGGGCTATTTTTGGATTTGGTCTTGACTATTTTGGAATCGGTTTTGGATTTTGGTCTTTGGGATTTTGAATTTGAGATTTTGATCTCGTTCCGAGTTTTAACTCGTCATTTGAATTAGAATCATTATTTGTCCTTGAACTATTATCCGGCTCCGTTTCGTTGATAACTTCAAAAATCATCTTTCGACCTGTAGTCGGTATTCGATTTCGAAACGTCATCCGGTCGCGTTGCGGTAGTAACCGTATTGGAATTATCATTCCACCGTATTTCGATAGTAATCATGTTGGAATTATCATTCCACCGTATTTTGATAGTAATCTTGTTGGAATTATCGTTCCACCGTATTTCGATAGTAATCTTGTTGGAATTATCATTCCACGTCGTTTCGGTAGTAACACCGTGGATTTGTCATCGAGCCTCGTTTCGTTGGTAACCCTGTTTCCGACACTTATACCTCAAGCCTAGTCTTGAACCAATTGTTGAGAAAACTTTCGAAACCTTTAGCGACGTCATCTAGTTGATGTTGCTCATTTTCTAAACCGATAATGTTGTGGTCGACGTTGCTTCGCCAACAGCTTTCAGTTAAGGTAGTAACTTACGTGTTGTTGATGTCGTACCTTATCCTCTATTTAGGTACCCCTATCGATAACGATCTAACGACTTGTTTTAGTGAAATTGTTCACCGAGGATTATCCTTAGATATTGTTCCGTCGATGTTGACTCTAGCAACATTGAACCCTCAACATTGTTTGTCAACAATAGTCTGCTACGTTACACCACCGGTAATGTTAATACCTACCCTATTTTATCAATATGGTACCTTACAAACCATAGATGAGAAATTCTCTAGCATACCTACTTAGAGCCGTGACGTTCACTCGTATGTAGGAAATGATTTGGACATCGATTGGTAGTTGAACTTCTTTTGGAGATTATGATTTTGGAGTTGAACATTGAAACCTTTAGCTTTAAGTGTTAAGTGCACCAATGAGTCAATCGACAGACTGTGGTTAGTAACCAATACTCTCTTTTAGGAGTCGTGCTTTCGTCTCTAACCTAGATATCATGCTAAGTCAACCGACCGATTGATGGTAGTAATCAACACTTTCTAATAAAGACATGCTCTGAACTTCCTATACTTTTCATCTGGTAGAGATTCCGTACTCAACAGAAACCTTGAAATCCTAAGGAGAAACCGGAACCAAGTTCTCTAGGACAATCACATAATCCTTCTCTCATCATTCGAGAAGCACCTGCTAACCCTTCGGACCTCTCACCAAACGATAAGCTACACCATAGACGAAACCTTGGAAGTAGATTCCCGCCTTTACCTAAGTGGTTGTTAGTAGTTTTACCAACCTATTCACCTCCCGAGAATTAGTAAAAAGGAAAAGTATGGACGACAATGCTCGTCTCTCCCCATAAGTTATAGCAGTAATAGAGAATCTCCCTATCTTCTTTTAAAGAGGTGAGAGAATACCTATTCCTCAACCTTCAACTCATTTCGATACTCTTTAAGGAAGAAGCGCGATCGGAAAACCTAAGTTACACAAATGGACTTCTTCACACATAAAGGAAACCGTGTGCTTTAGGAAATGCTAATTTCTATCTTTTTCGGATTATGGCAATCGCCACACACCCATTTTTCATCTATCACTTCCTAGAGCCGAGAGAACCGATCTGGATATGCTTGCAGTGTATCATCTCCAGACTAAGGGCTGAAGTAGAAGAACCATTCGAACCTTAGTAGAACACATAGCGTACCTATCAAGTTTGGCAATGGTTAGGATGGACACTTTCCCTTGGTCAACATCTCCTATAACCATACCTATCACTTTAGTACTTCAAAGGCACCATAAGAGATCCTCTATGGATGTAAGGGTAAATTCAGATGATTGGGAAGAAATGGAAATACCCAACTTAGCAACCCTGAACCTATTCGAAATGATACTAAGAAAACCGCTCTAAGTTAAGATGGATATGTAAGTTACTCACAAGCCATTGGAGGCATAGACAACGTAAATCTCTTGAACCCTCCGGGATAACCTAGAATTAAGCTTACGGATCCACCATGAAGTTATGTGAAGCGAGTAGCAAACGTGAAAACTTAATCCCCGCTGTATCAATCCTTTGGAAATTCCTTGCTAGATTGAGACCAGTAGCTCAGAGCCTTAAGATACCATCGAGGCTCAGTAGAGAGTTCCCAACATTTTGTGTGTAATAGGAAGGAAAGACTCGGCGATGAGGCAAGTATTAACCCTATGGGAAATCCTAATCTTTGGACGTTTAACCTTTGTTGACCTATCAAAACCATAGATGATGAAACCTAGCAACTTTGGTAAAGTTGCCACTCTGTCTTCGAAGTTCATAGAAACTCGCATTAAGATCCTAGATTCACGTAGAGAACGTGAAGATAAACCCTCGTGCTTTTGCACTCACCCCTTCTAGACTTTAACGGATAATTTGAATTTAATTGCGAGGACACGATTCCTTTTAAGGAGGTGAGGCTGTGACAACTCGTAAATTCCTCGATGCGTCGTAATTGGTGAAACGTCGATTAGAGCGATCGGTTTAACTAATTCGAGTTACGAGTCGTATTTTATATCGTTTTATTGGAAATAATATTTTAAAAACAATGGCGTAACTCTCGAGAGATGTGAAGTATCCAAACACCCCATGTGAGGTGCTAGTATGTAATTTCCATGCTTGTTATGACTTTTGCGGGGCTTATATGTGTTGTGGACTGTTTTAAACCAATGCTTCATGACCCCTAACTTATAAATTAATTGGCTAAAAGCACATTTGCTTGAGGACAAGCAAATATCAAGTGTAGGGATATTTGATAAGGTTTTAAAATGTACCTTTTTGAGGGGTCGTTTAAGCCCTTATTTGATCACTTTTGTATCCGTTATTGCTTAATATCGTTCCTTTTCACTTTTCAGGTCTCTTGAAGGCAAACTGCTGTAATGGCACTTATTTGGACGAAAAGGCGCGGATATATGAAGAAAATGGCCAAAGTCAAGAATCGAGACACTCAAGCTGCTAAATTACAAGGGGACGGCGTCACTGCTTAATCTGCGACGCCGTCAGAGGAATTTGTGACGACACAGAAGAGAAATTGCTAGTTTCTGGAGGACGGCGTCGAGCTTTAAAAGAGTAGGCCGTCGCAACTCAGACGGCCTAGATTCAATCCAGACGGCGTCAGAAGCTAAAGAGGACGGCGTCACAAGCATAAGGTGACGCCGTCGCAAGATTAACTTGGCCAAGACGAAACCCTAATGACGGCGTCACAAATCATAAGGTGACGCCGTCGCACATGTAATCTTATATATAGAATCCGAATTTTTCAGTTTTAAGAGGAGTCTTTTGGGTAAACTTTTGGAGTAAAACCTAAACCGAACCAAGGTCGTATTTTAGGGTTTTAAACCCTATCTTACACCAAGATAAGTTGTTTACTTCATTAATTTAATTATGTCTTCAATTATTTGTGTGTATGCTTGCATGTTCTCCATGTCCGGCTAATTTACTTGTGTGTTTACTTAGGGAATATGAAACTTAATTATTGAATATTGATTGGTTGTTTCTTATCTTAGTTGATTAATGATCTAGTAATGCGATAGGTCATTCGTTGTGTACTTAATGCTTGATTAATATTTGTGAACCTTAGGTTATAGCACTTTAAGTTGTTGTAAGCTAAACTTTCCAAAGAGGCCTTAGAGTTAGAGTTTATCATCCCTAGTGGGTTTTGTAGACGAGACCCTTTGGTAACTTCAAAGAGTAGGGAGAAACGCATACCCTACAACTTTAGACACACAACGCAACTAGGAATAAGGACGTGACAATTCAACCACCAATAGAAGATAATTAAGGAGTAGTAAAACCTAAGTAAACACATCTTTAAACTATCATACGAGCACACAATAATTAGACATAGACTACCACCACCTTAGTTTAGATAATTAGATAATAGTAGAGTAATCGGTAGAAATACCAACCCCCCAAATCCAAACCCCGAGATTCGTACTTTTCCTTTTCTAAAAAATATAAAAAGATAAAAAAATAATCTTCCTCAACCCCAACCTTAGCGTAGTAACTTCTCACTAGCATTCCTATTCCCCTAGAGAACGATATCAATTCCCGTGGCTTACCCTAATACTACACTACAACGATTAGGTTCACTGCCTAGGGTGTTAAAAAACTTGCTCGACGAAAAGGAAGTTCCTTTGACCCCGAACGACGCGTGTAGCGTTATCAGTAAATGAGACGTGATTATCGAGATATTACGAAAGTTGACTTGAGTAAACGGTATATTATGATTCTTGAATTTTGAACTCAATTGATTTGATATGAATGATTGAGAACACATTAGACGAATTGATTGATAAGATGATTGATGAGATGTTTAGGGCTGATTTGATGAACGGTTTGATTGAACACTTGATTGAGCGTGTGCCCTGTTAGTAGACGATTTAAGTCTGCCTATCTTAGTAGTTCACTATAAGCATGTCCTCATGCTTATACATGTACAGAAAGCATGTCCTTATGTTTTCGCACGCACTATACCTATCACAGAGTGTGGGGTCCCGAACCTTAAATCTATAACACTTAACTTATATTAAGTAGTTGCCTTGGGTATATCCCAAAACAATAAAGAGAAAACTTTGTATGAATATACACAAATACGTGGGATCTATTGGAATGTATTTGGAAGATCATAGTGAACAAATGAACACAGAATGTGATAACCAATAATTCAACATTATTTATCAATAATGCGGATACTCTCAAAGCATCATGGTTACGCAATTTCCTTGCGTAATCTCACCACTTGATTTAAAACTTGCACATTAGTAGTGGTCGTGGAAATGATTTGGGAATATAAAAGAAATGGTACTATTATAACTAAGTCAGGGAGTCACAAACGAGGCCTTTTGTCTCGTGAACGTGAGTTCCACAGTTAAGTTTTGATGAACATAAGTCTAAAACGCGTTAAAGCTAATAAAGCATGTAAACTGGTGTGTTGGTATCGTGTGTGTGTCATGTTCACGTGTTTTGCATCTTATCATGTTTATGTGCCCTTGATCATAACTACATGATGGATTATAATGATTTTGATGATGTCGATTGGTGATGGTCTCGTGTCACGATTTTGAGTCGAAACCTTCGTAAACCGTTGTTTTATTCTTTAAAATTTGTCAAACAAGTGGTAACCGGTTTGATTTACTAATAATGAATTCATGTCCGTTAATGTTATAATGATATGTGAAACCAGTAAGTGTGTTCAGATAATAAATTGGACTAGCGTGTGATTATTTGGTTAACGTTGAATCATTGGTATGAATCAGATTTTTGGAATCGAATGACATTTCAATTAATAGCCTTAATTGAATAACAAATTAATTGTGGTGTTTTGGGTAATTGGTAAGTTATTGACAAACATTAGATTTGATACCCGTTAATCAGTTGTGTTTGGGAATTGAAAGAGTCGATTGGAAGTGTTTAATGGTGTTGGGTATGTTTGATTGTCTGTCTAGATGGCGAGATTGGTATGAGATTGCTTGGGAGATTAATTAGAAATGTGAAAATTGTTTATTTTGGATTCGATGGTATATATGTCAACTTTGCGCTACGTCAGGTGTTATCGTGACTTTCTAGTCTCGACTACCCTGGCAACGCCGTAACGTGTTCTTTAGTATTTGTTTGCGCAATATGATTGTGTAAAAGCCGAGAGTCATGACTCGGACTTGGGAACTCGAAACGAATAATGACTCGAAACTTATATTGAAATTTTTATCGAAACTTATATTGAAATTTTTATCGAAATTTATATTGAAATTTTTATTGAAATTTATATCAAAATTTATATATATATATATATATATATATATATATATATATATATATATATATATATATATATATATATACTAGTAAATAGTACTAGAAAATATAGATTATAAATGGTTTCGTACTAAGCATTCGATAACAAGGCTCGCCTTGTTATTCGACATTTTAAAGAGGGAACCAACGTTTTAAAATAGAAATGTTTTGTAATAAATGAGTCATTAAATGTTTCGAGGGCACGTTTATCGAAGGGTGTCATTTATGAATATTTAATGTCATTCATGTGTTGTGCGTGGGTTACGGATGACCTAACATTAATAGCGTCGATCCATGTGAATGAGGGACTTATTAGGTTGACGAACCTAATAGGTGCCCGCTATGTACGTAGGATAACGTTATTAGTGGGAAAATTATCCTTATGACTCGTTAGGATGTGTTTGGTTTTGGGATAATAAGCGACATGAACAAATGGTTGAGTTTATCGAATTGACGAATTCGATAAGGTCTAACTATTTATTTCGAAACTTATTAAACTATAAATTTTATCATTTAGACGTCTCATTGTGTCATTATGAGTCGCATTGTGGTTATTTGAGTGCATTCATTGTGTTGTCGAGTCGATACCACACACACACACACGATGATACCTAATGCTAATAACTAAATGGAACAACAAGATATTTTTGAGATGAGGAAATGAATACATTTTGGGCATATAACATTCAAGTTGGGAATATATATTAAGAGTTGGTTATAAACTGGTTGTGCCTTGCTTAATAAAAAAAATTATCGAACCTCGATTGAATATAGACTGATCACCTATATTCAGCCAGAGACAGCAGGACATGGACTGATCACCTATGTCCGTATCAGAGGTGAATTTTGCCAATACTGGGAATTGTTATAACAAAATTGTGTTCGGATTTGAGATTGGTTTTAAGAACGATAAACTTAAGGTGGACTTGGACATTCACACTCGCTAAACATCACGAAAGCCCGCACTCACACACGACACACTGGCATCGTAACACCTCTTGAATCGTAACACTTTTGGCATCACTATACGTCTCCGTTTATGTGAAATTCTTATTTGTAGCACTTGAGCGTAGTCTGCCATAAATCGGGTGAGACCCGATTGGCACTGTTTGCATCCGAGTTGCTTATCGACATAAGCCTCGTCGATCTCTCTAGAGCGTTTGAAATTATTTTGGGCTATTTTTGGATTTGGTCTTTACTATTTTGGAATCGGTTTTGGATTTTGGTCTTTGGGATTTTGAATTTGAGATTTTGATCTCGTTCTGAGTTTTAACTCGTCATTTGAATTAGAATCATTATTTGTCCTTGAACTATTATCCGGCTCCGTTTCGTTGATAACTTCAAAAATCATCTTTCGACCTGTAGTCGGTATTCGATTTCGAAACGTCATCCGGTCGCGTTGCGGTAGTAACCGTATTGGAATTATCATTCCACCGTATTTCGATAGTAATCATGTTGGAATTATCATTCCACCGTATTTTGATAGTAATCTTGTTGGAATTATCGTTCCACCGTATTTCGATAGTAATCTTGTTGGAATTATCATTCCACGTCGTTTCGGTAGTAACACCGTGGATTTGTCATCGAGCCTCGTTTCGTTGGTAACCCTGTTTCCGACACTTATACCTCAAGCCTAGTCTTGAACCAATTGTTGAGAAAACTTTTGAAACCTTTAGCGACGTCATCTAGTTGACGTTGCTCATTTTCTAAACCGATAATGTTGTGGTCGACGTTGCTTCGCCAACAGCTTTCAGTTAAGGTAGTAACTTACGTGCTGTTGATGTCGTACCTTATCCTCTATTTAGGTACCCCTATCGATAACGATCTAACGACTTGTTTTAGTGAAATTGTTCACCGAGGATTATCCTTAGATATTGTTCCGTCGATGTTGACTCTAGCAACATTGAACCCTCAACATTGTTTGTCAACAATAGTCTGCTACGTTACACCACCGGTAATGGTAATACCTACCCTATTTTATCAATATGGTACCTTACAAACCATAGATGAGAAATTCTCTAGCATACCTACTTATAGCCGTGACGTTCACTCGTATGTAGGAAATGATTTGGACATCGATTGGTAGTTGAACTTCTTTTGGAGATTATGATTTTGGAGTTGAACATTGAAACCTTTAGCTTTAAGTGTTAAGTGCACCAATGAGTCAATCGACAGACTGTGGTTAGTAACCAATACTCTCTTTTAGGAGTCGTGCTTTCGTCTCTAACCTAGATATCATGCTAAGTCAACCGACCGATTGATGGTAGTAATCAACACTTTCTAATAAAGACATACTCTGAACTTCCTATACTTTTCATCTGGTAGAGATTCCGTACTCAACAGAAACCTTGAAATCCTAAGGAGAAACCGGAACCAAGTTCTCTAGGACAATCACATAATCCTTCTCTCATCATTCGAGAAGCACCTGCTAACCCTTCGGACCTCTCACCAAACGATAAGCTACACCATAGACGAAACCTTGGAAGTAGATTCCTGCCTTTACCTAAGTGGTTGTTAGTAGTTTTACCAACCTATTCACCTCCCGCGAATTAGTAAAAAGGAAAAGTATGGACGACAATGCTCGTCTCTCCCCATAAGTTATAGCAGTAATAGAGAATCTCCCTATCTTCTTTTAAGGAGGTGAGAGAATACCTATTCCTCAACCTTCAACTCATTTCGATACTCTTTAAGGAAGAAGCGCGATCGGAAAACCTAAGTTACACAAATGGACTTCTTCACACGTAAAGGAAACCGTGTGCTTTAGGAAATGCTAATTTCTATCTTTTTCGGATTATGGCAATCGCCACACACCCATTTTTCATCTATCACTTCCTAGAGCCGAGAGAACCGATCTGGATATGCTTGCAGTGTATCATCTCCAGACTAAGGGCTGAAATAGAAGAACCATTCGAACCTTAGTAGAACACATAGCGTACCTATCAAGTTTGGCAATGGTTGGGATGGACACTTTCCCTTGGTCAACATCTCCTATAACCATACCTATCACTTTAGTACTTCAAAGGCACCATAAGAGATCCTCTATGGATGTAAGGGTAAATTCAGATGATTGGGAAGAAATGGAAATACCCAACTTAGCAACCCTGAACCTATTCGAAATGATACTAAGAAAACCGCTCTAAGTTAAGATGGATATGTAAGTTACTCACAAGCCATTGGAGGCATAGACAACGTAAATCTCTTGAACCCTCCGGGATAACCTAGAATTAAGCTTACGGATCCACCATGAAGTTATGTGAAGCGAGTAGCAAACGTGAAAACTTAATCCCCGCTGTATCAATCCTTTGGAAATTCCTTGCTAGATTGAGACCAGTAGCTCAGAGCCTTAAGATACCATCGAGGCTCAGTAGAGAGTTCCCAACATTTTGTGTGTAATAGGAAGGAAAGACTCGGCGATGAGGCAAGTATTAACCCTATGGGAAATCCTAATCTTTGGACGTTTAACCTTTGTTGACCTATCAAAACCATAGATGATGAAACCTAGCAACTTTGGTAAAGTTGCCACTCTGTCTTCGAAGTTCATAGAAACTCGCATTAAGATCCTAGATTCACGTAGAGAACGTGAAGATAAACCCTCGTGCTTTTGCACTCACCCCTTCTAGACTTTAACGGATAATTTGAATTTAATTGCGAGGACACGATTCCTTTTAAGGAGGTGAGGCTGTGACAACTCGTAAATTCCTCGATGCGTCATAATTGGTGAAACGTCGATTAGAGCGATCGGTTTAACTAATTCGAGTTACGAGTCGTATTTTATATCGTTTTATTGGAAATAATATTTTAAAAACAATGGCGTAACTCTCGAGTCACGAATCCCTTGTTTGCTAGTTAAAACGAGCCCGAATCACATATATCGAAAGTTTTATAAAGTTTCACTTAGGGTCCTTGGGATAAATGACGTAGCCACCCTTGAAGTTTCAATAGAACATGTCTAGTCCCTCCTGGGTATATAAATACCCCCACACTCCCACTTCCTCCCATTTCACTCATTTTCTTTCTCTTTCTAATAAACACACACACAAATATTTCTCCCCTCTCTCTCTAAAATCCGGCCACCCATATTAGGGTTCCGGCGCCGTCATATTTTTCGGCCAACTTTCCGGCGACCTTTTCTACTTACACCACCTATCCCAAATGGTAGATCGGGCTATTGTGGTCACACTTTTGTATCACACACGCCACAAAACAAGCACACGCGCCCAATATCTTAAATTTAAATTTCGGTCAACTAGGGTTTTGTTGGTGAACGATTGTCAAGGACTCGAGTGGTCACGAGTCGTACTCGTGAAGACACCACCACCTCCTCTCGTCTTTTCCCGCACGGTAAAAACCTAACCCGGTTCATGTTATTGTTATTTCTGATTTTAAGGAATCGTTATATTATTAACTTGTGTTTCGTGGATATTAAAGCATCAAATGAAATTAAAAGGGGTTATAAAAAGGGTGTTAATGAAACTGAATTGGTAACGAGTCTTGAAAATGTTTTAAAAATCGGATTCGTGTGGTGTGAACTTTCAAAAATCATTGGTTGTTGTTGTTTATGTGTGAGTCGAGTTAAAAGCCAACCGGGTCTGTTTTGGTCTCCGGTTTATGACTACAACCACGTAGGGTGTCGGTCTTGTCCTTGCGTCATGTCGTGAGTAAAGGAAAGAAATCACGAAGGGTGTCGACCGGTCCGTTTATCAGAAACGGAACCCGTCTAGGGTGCGTTGAAATGTGGTGTCAAATCACGGTGATATGATATGGTGTTAAGGGTTTGATGTTGATTGTTGTTTGTTTGGACTTATCGGGCTTAACAGCCCTATTGTTAAGCATAGGACTCATTTGGTTTAGGTTATAAAAAGTAATATATATGATTTATTAAATGAATGTGGTAGGGGATAATTATATTAGCTATGTTAATCACTTTGAAGCGCGTATTGAATTGGTGAGTTATACCTGAGTCTCGGGTGGGATTTGTTATATTGCTTGGTCCTGATTAAGTGGGAAATAGAAAAATAAAATGAATATAAAAGGGTACATTTAATGAAGTAAAATTTTCACGGATCACCATGTGTAATTAGACTTTGTGTGAGTCAAATGGTTACGAGTTCATTTCACAATAATAGTTTATAAGTCGTAAAGTAGTTAATATGGAATATCGGAACGGATACGATTGGACATATTAGAACTAGTGGTCATTATAATGGAATATAGAAATTAATAAAGCAAATAATAATATAAGACAACAGGTTAACTATATACATATATATATATATATATATATATATATATATAGGGAAGGGTTATTTTCAGAACCAAATAAAATGCGAGAACCGCGAGAACCAGCATCAACCAATCAGATTTTTTTGGATATTAAATTTTATTATATAATTCAAAAGGGTATAATGGTAAAAATACATTTTATTTATTTTTGATTTTTTTTACAAAAAACGTTTTTTTAATTCCCTAAATTCTGGAATTCTTTTTTTTTTTTTTTTTTTTTTTTTTTTTTTTTTATTATTATTATTTTTTTCATTTCGTTTTACCTGTTTAAAAAAACATTATGTGCACATGTGTTTTGCATTATGTGAAAATTGTATTTGTCGTTTATACATAGGTGTTTTGTATTTGCACATGTATCTTTAACAAATATTACATAAATATGTATCCAAACAACAAAACTTTATTAATAGATTCATGCAATTTTATACAAACAACAAAACTTTATTAAAAAAATTACATATATATGATTAGTTACAAATATATGAAGCGTGCACATGTGCATAATACAATATCTTTAACAGTTGGTTCATCTTTTAGGCGTGCGCATGTATTCATCGCCTAGTTCAAGAACCCATGAAATCTACACATGTGTTTTTAATCCTTGTACACATGTGTTTTTATCGCCTCGCTCATCTTAACTGATACAATTTTGTGCCAACAGCCTCACGTCAAGTAACCTGCCACCATCACATCAATTATCAATCGGCATGTTACATAAATTATAAAATAGACTAGGAGCAAACTTTTATTATATTATTCATCTTATACAACTGCATTTGTATTTTTCGCCTTCACGATAAACCTGAAAAATTGCATACAATATTAATAGTTTAGTACATAATCAAGAACATATAAAAACATAAATATAAACTCGGAAATTTGCATATATGCAAAAAGTTCAATTAAACACATGTGCATTCGTTGTCAATTCATCATTTTCATTAGTAAAATACATGTGCATTTGTTTCAAATTCTCATGTTCATGACGTAAACACATGTGCATTATTTGACTAACACATATTCAAGAGCAAATG
Organism: Chrysanthemum seticuspe; assembly: GCA_019973895.1. Classification (NCBI taxonomy): domain Eukaryota; kingdom Viridiplantae; phylum Streptophyta; class Magnoliopsida; order Asterales; family Asteraceae; genus Chrysanthemum; species Chrysanthemum seticuspe. The sequence goes on along the minus strand of BPTQ01000003.1, from coordinate 220,006,976 downwards.
CAACAAAGCTGAATCTATATCAAGTGATGTAAACAAGTTTTTAATCATAGAAATTAGCATAACACATATTCACAATATTTACGTACATCGAAATATATAAATACACTGCACATGTACATTCTTAGCCAAAACACATATGCACAATAGACATCAAATTCACCAAAAACTTCAAAAACACATATGCATTTCAAAAACTATACTTTTTTTTAAATAGAAAACAGCTACTATATTGAGGACCAATAATGTTTGAGTACGTGTTCATTTTGTTTTTTTTTAACAACCTCATTATGTGTCTACGTTATCATCACATTTAACATAAACCAAAACCATCAACTATAAACCAAATAAAAAACACCATAAACCAAAACCTTTTAGTCCTTTTACCATAATATAAACTATAAAAAATTATACACATTTAACAAACACCTTTTAACAAAATAAGAAAAACATCAGTAGCTAGGTAGGAAAAAAATATTGGCGTAGGCAGCAAAGTAGGATGCATTTTTTTGATATTTTGATTCGAAATACATCATATTCTTGTACATCATATTTTTCTCTTTTACTCAATGGTGGTACCCAACAAATTGTACAATTTTGGGTCAACTTTTATACCAAATATACATCAACGTGACTTTTATTTATAGATTAACATTATTATATTTATTGTTTTACTCCATTATATATGATTTATGTTGAATAGGTGGTTGCAAAACAATAAACTATAAACCAAAACGAAACCATAAACTATAAACCAAAGCCAAAACCATAAAACCAAACCATTATACACATTTAACAAAAATAAGAAGAACGCTTACGGTGTCAGCAAAAGTAAACGGTGGTTGCGGTGTCCAAAAACAACAGCAGCGGCAGTGGATCGAAGAGCAGCAGCAGGTGGTTGTGGAGAACGCGACGACAACAGCAAACGGCGGTTGGTCCGCGACGGTAGCAGCGAACGACGGCGATGGCTGTGAGAAAGGAACTAAAATCATAAAAAAAAAAACCAAAATCATAAACCAAACCATATCCAAACAATAAGAACAAACTCAAATCATAAAACAAAAGTATAAGAAAAACTCATCATCGATCTTAAACAATTTACAGGAAACGAAATCAAATACATCACCTACCTTGAATGGAGATGGTGAAAAAAGACCATGTATTGAGATTAAACAATCGTAGGAAAAATTAAGGATAACACCGTCTTCGACACCATCTTCGGATTTGTTTCTTGTCAATTTGAGGATTAAAAAATCGCAGGAAAAAGAATATGGCGGCTGGGATTTTTGTTGATGAGAGGATTTGTTTAGTAGGTTAAAAAAGCTAATGAGATGTGGGATACGTATTAATCTTTTTATCAGATCCTAAATTTAGGGGGTGATCTAAAATTCCATAAGTGCCCTTTTATTTTTTGTATAACTGAACATGAATTTGTTAATAATTACTTTTATGCCATCATCATTTATAACCATTGATCAAAAAATAAATGGCCAAGATTGGTTCTCGCAGTTCTCGCAATTTTTTTGGTTCTCACAATAACCTCACACTATATATATATATATATATATATATATATATATATATATATGTGTGTGTGTACTTAATGACGAAATATAGTAACAATGAACTATTTGATATAAGTAATGGGCCAATGATATATATCGTTATCGGACATAATTGATCGTTAATTTTGGACTTGAATGGGTAGTGAACAAGTTAGTCCTAAAACGGAGTGGTAAAACAAGTTAGTCCTAAAACGGAGTGGCAAGAAGGCGGGGTTCAAGGATCATTTCTGACTCTGATAAACTTTGGGGACCCATTTTATTAAATCGTGTTTTGGGCCTAATAGTTACACTTTTGGAGTAAATGTTTTGAATACATAAATTTGGGATTGGTTTTGAATGATAAATGACTATCTTTTGCTATACTTGTGTGCGATACCAATCCAATAGTAACGCCCCGAAAACTTGATTAAGTCTTCCGCTGTACCGAGATTTGGGGGTGTTACACATGCGCCTAGCTGTATCAATTTTAAAACCACGGTTAATATATCATTGTTGAAACGCTTTAGTTGAAAGTTAATTTTAATTAGTTAATGAGTTTATTGTAAAGATGGGAAGTCATCTATACAATCATAGAAACTATTGCAAGTTAATTGAGCTAACTGAGCTAATGAGTTAATGTTGCATTTCGATTTCAAACACATTCCCTAATGTTCAAGGCGGGAAAAATCAAATTAAGCATTGCCCATTGCCTATATAAACAACCCCCAAGAGAGGTGCATATCTGACTACAGGAAAGGGAAAAAATAGAAATGCAAAATAGTCAACCAATCAATCTTGGTCGGAAACGCGTTTATTGTTTGGTTGATCAAAGTGAGAATGATGAAGATTAAATTTTATGTTTGTTTTACACTAAAGATAAACTGTGTATTTTTTTCCTTAGTTTCGTTACCTATCAAACGAGTTTATTGTTGGGCTTGTGTTGGAATCACAAAAATGATTTATTTGTTATATTCAATCTGTTAACGTGGTATATTTCTTTCATATATATTTCTTTAATTGTTTTAGTTTGTTGTATTCCAATGACAATTGTAATATTCAATATTTCTTTTACATAAAACTTTGAGTATGAATGACAATTAGAATATATTTCTATCATTTTATAAATAGAATGTGATGGTTTCCGCATTTATTCCTTAATATGGCTATTGGTCTGTTGGTAACTCTTATGGATTGCGTAACAAAAAAAATATTGAAAATTATATGATGATCATTGTAAGGTACGCATTTTCAACGATTGTTATGGATAATTTATTTTGGTGTACAGATTCAGTGACAATATATTAGTACATGCATGTACATGGATAACAAAAAAAGATCTATTTGGAGAGCATTTTTTTGGACGTAAAAGCCCTAATATAAATGAATAATATTTTCATTATAAGTAGTAAACATTAGTACAATGCATGTAAATAATTTTATTCCTCAAATGTCGTGTATCAAGAAGATTTACGCGACTAGTAACGTGTGTTGTTAGTTAGTATTTCATATTTAATGTAATGTTTTCTTTTTCAATCTCACAATAATATTTTTATATGTCTTTTTTAATACATGTTAAGAATTTTTGTTAGAGTTGAATTATCGCATGTTACAACCATTTGCTATTACATTTTGATCTTTTAACGTTCTATTTTGAATGATATACGAAACACTTACCTAAATATCGCATATCGTTAATTGTCTGTTGTTAGAAACCGCTGCTGCCTGAAACGGTTACTCGCCTAATTTAATAAAATAAAAGATCTAATCTCTATTATAAGGTAATATAAATATGCAGTTCAACTCAACTGAATGTGAAACTGTAACCTAAGGGCCAACGGAGTGGGAGCGGGTAAGGGGGGCGGGTTCATGAAACCGACCGGCTACACCGTGCCGTGTAGGTCGGGTAAGGGGGCGGCTTCATTTTGCGAGTTCAGAAACCGAATATGTACCCGTGCTTGTGTTTGTATTTTTGCTTCTTTTGTCTTCTTTTTTGGTAAGGAAAATGGTTTTGCAGGTACCAAACATGGTTTTGCAGGTAAGGAAAATGGTTTTGGTGGGAGGAAGAAGGTGGGAGGAAGAAGGTGGGTATGTATTTTAAAAAAAAAAAAAAAAAAAAAAAAAAAAAAAAAAAATTGGAATTCGGGTACTAGGGTACCACTCCGTCCACGTAGGGTAGTGTTAAGGTAGTATTGGGGTAGTTTTGAGTTGGAAGGTTTTTATTGGATAGAGGTGACGTGGCACCCTTAGGGTATTAGGGTAAGAAATATCCACTCCCTCCCCCCTTAGAGCAACTATATTACGTTTTCTTAACATAGTATCAAACCGCAATCAAGAGACACACAAAACGTAACATTCAAAGATTTGGCATTAGACATAAATATAGAAGAGGTTGATTACATTTCAACAGCTTAAATTTTTTGATATAAACACACAAAACGTTTTATCAACATTCCACAAAATTAACTATACAAAAAATGAATATTTACTTGCATTTTTATCGAAACGTAAGATGATAGAGAGTTAGAGACATGATAAGTTATGAAAATAAAATTAAACAAGAGATTGAAAAAAAGAAGAAGAGAGTAATGAGATGTTATAATTAGTAGGGGTGGCAATCGAGTCGTGTTCGTGTTAACCTATTCGGGTTCGCGTGTTGGCGGGTTATTATAGCCTTTACCCAAACACGACCCATTTATTAATCGTGTCAAGAAATGGTTCGCTCCTGAACAGTCAAGTTTAATCACACAAGCTAACCACTTGTGAATGGCCAACCGTAATAAACTTAAAACAGCTCAGAAAGCAAATGCAATTAAGATCAGAGGAATATAGTGGATTCCTGGGTCGTTAAGTCCCACGGAGGATGAATGGTGTTTAACACAGACAGATGTCGAATAATCACTAAGGATAGTGATCAGTAAGGATTTTGAGTTATTTATACCTAAAGAAAAGTTTGTAAATTACAGCGACTTAAATGCAAATTAAAGAAAATTAAAAAGTTAAAATATATTAAATAAACGCTATCACTATTTTAAAATTGATGAACGTTTAAAACTTAAAACGTACGTTTGAATAAAATTACATAAACGTACAAAATAAAACGTGAGTTTTAAGAAATAAAATGCCTACAAATATGAAAATGATATTTTTACAATCCTAATAATAAAAGAAAATTATTATAAAAATAAAATTATTTTTAAAACTATTTATTTAATTATTATTAATTAAAAACTATTTATTAAGTATTTAAAATGCACTAAAATGTAAGAAAATACAAAATTAACCTAGAAAAATGAAATTATAACTTAGAAAAATCTAAAATATGATAAAACTTATTTTAAAGCTGAAAATATATTTTTTAGAATTTTTATGTATTTATTATTAATTTAATACTATTTAAAACTAATTAAAATGCTAGAAAATACTATTTAAACCAAGAAAATTATGGAAAAATATTTTTTTGGCTTTTTATATTTATCTTAATCTAGGAAAATTGAAAACATATTTTTTTAAACTTTTTCTGATTTATTTGTATTAAAAGCTATTTAAAAAGACTTAAAAACTATTTAAAATAAAGAAAAATAGCAAACAGTGGCAGAAAATTATGAAAAATTCAAGAAAATACTAAAATATTATTCTAAGTCTAAGAAAAATATAAAAACATATGCTTATGTGTGAGAAAATGAAGCTGCAGTGAAACTGCTTATGAATAAGCACTTCAAAATAAGCCAAAGTCCACAAATGGACACCAAATGAACACAGAAGCTAGGTTATGCTATAATTATTTAATACTAACCTATTCCAACCATAATAAACCTCTGAAAAGCAATTTAAGCCAAAAATTAAGCAAAGCTAAACTAGTTTTATTTCAGAAATGAGACAATATTATGGCTGATCTAGGAGTGGGGTCCACAGAGCTTAAGCTCAAAAGCTTGACTGAAACTGATAGTCAGCTGGGTGGTGATTCCAAAGAACCAAGAAACACCTACTGGGGCCCACTGAGGTGGCCTGAAGGACCCACCAAAGTGGTGGTGATGGCCACTGTATTGGTGGTGCATGGCTGCACAGAACATGTTTTTGAGAAGGGGTTCAAAAGAAAGCTAAGAATAAGCAGTCTATAAGCTAGTTAAGAGTAAACTTATATTTTTCTAATTTAGTTAAGCAACTATATATTACTATCCCAAAAGCATTTAAGCTAAATCTTAATATTGAATCCTATATAAAATTATTAATTTTATTCAAAAACTGCTTAAGTGATATTTTGACTTTTTATAGAAATTAACTAAGTTGACTAATGTGAACTTTAAATTAATCCTACTCACTAATTGTGTTATAATAAGTTGTAATAAGGTGAATTTAAGCTATAGTATCTAGATATAAGCAACTTTGATGTAATTTGTATTCTAACTTCTCAACAGTTAATACTTAAGGAAAGATTAAAGATGATTATGACTTTTTATTGAACAAGGATTATCTTTTATGACTGAAATGAGTTATTAGACACTCATGTAACATGAAACAAGCAAGTACAATGGCTATAATACTATCTGACACAGTTAACAAGGTCAATCCAAACACCCCTTAATGAAACTGTTTTGGAGTTTTAAACATTAAAACAAGTTTTTAAGCTAAGAAATCTATTCATTAATTGATATTAACTAAATTGAAACAGTATTAAGCTAGATTTAACAAGATTATAGTACTTATATTAAGAAATGCAAATTTCAAGGGATTGGCTTACAAATTGAGTTCATACACAAGACAGAGAACCAAGGCCTGAGAATCACTCCTATAGGCTTACCACTAAGCCTCTAAACCATTTTCATCCAATAACCAACATGCTTCAGCTTTTGATCTTCATTTCCACAGATTTTTTTATTTTTTACTAATTTATTGGAATTTTTGGGAATTTTTCTTTTTAAAACTTAAACTGAGTTTAAAATGTTTTTAATAGCTTAAACAAGCTACTAGGAGCTTATATAAGCTTATTGAATCCAGAACAACAATTACAAACAACATAAGCTAATTTTGAGATTTTGGCTCAAAATTTGCATAAACTTGAAATGGACTTTAACACTGATATTGAAACTGAAAATAGATTGTTATTACACTGAAATTAAATTACAAAACACTTGATAGCTTAAACATAAACTGGAAAATTTAGATTTATTAAAACGACATAAAGAAAATTAAAATTACACTACTTGCTTTTCACACTGCTTTGTTCTTTGTATTTATTGATTCCATTATGTTCCTTGTCGACCTCTGAAGCTTTCCCACTTGATTGCACCTTTGAATTCATCCTAATCGTCCACTTGGAAATTTGGCGGGAAAAGGTCATAGAGCAGGTTTCTTCATTTAAGGAATTTTGGACTTTGTGGAGGTGGAAGGAGTTGGTAAATAGGTGTAGGGAACAGGTGGAAAGGTGGAGGTGAGGTGGTAGTAGCAGGTGGAGGGAAATGACTGGTAACAGGTGTTGGGGTTGAAGATGAACAGTAGACGCGCGTTTTATTTTTAAAACATTGGGCCGGGTTTGGTTTTTGGGCTTGGATGGGTTGTAATATTACAAATGGCCCGTTTGGTTTTATATAAGCACAAGGACTATTGTTGTAATTTCTGAAAATGAAGGGACTGATCCTGCACTTATTCCAAAGTTATTCCAAGTTCTTAAATTGTAACATGTGAATAGTACAAGGGCCAATGTTGCATAAAATTCCATTTTTATAAACCCAAGGACTATTTTTGACAATTTTCAAACTCCAGGGACCAAACTTGTAATTTTCTCAAAACTTATCCTAAAGGACCAATTATGCCACAATTGAATAGTACAAGGTTTATTTTTGATAATTTTCACTTTTTAAATTCACCAAGGACTATTTTTGACATTTTTCAAAGTTTAAGGACTAAAATTGTCATTTTGTAAATTTTAAACTTTAAAGGGTTTATTTTGACAACTTTTGAATCCCATGGACCTTAAATGACATTTTACAAGTTTTTGAATTACCAGGGACTAGTTTTGACAACTTTTGAAACTTGGGGGACTAAAACTGCCAATTATGCAAACTTGATACGTTTTTCATCTGATTTTGATATTTTTGCATTTAAAACACATAAAACACTTGTTTGTGATATTTTCATCATTTTGATGCATTTCTGAGTGTTTTCAGATGTTTTTGCAGTCTAGATGGTATAAAAATGATGAGTATTTAGACACTCATCAAGAAACTCAACCCTAACCCAAACCTGCATAACACGTGTAACTCATTTGTGACCCGTTTAACCCATTTAAGTAAATAGGTCAAGCAGTGAATAAAGTTGGTGATTTGTCGATTTAACTAGTTTGAATGCAAAAAATGATATAAGGATCTAAAATATGATAAAAATAACATACAAATAACTAAGCGACAATTTTCTGAATTATAAGCGTCAATTTTCATGATATTTAAGGTATAAAATTTTAATTCACTCATACTATGTAAATAACGAAATACATTTAATCCACATCCAACATAAAAATCAGGTTATATATTTTATTTTCAAGATCTTATATACTTAAACGGGTTCACGGGTTGACCTGTTTAATACTTACTCAACCCAAACACGACCCGTTTATTAAACGAGTTACACGGGTTGACCCATTTTTGACCCAAACCTGTTTATCCTCAACCTAAACCTGTTTAACTTCGTGTCGGGTTCTTGTCGTGTCGAAAATTGCCACCCCTAATAATTAGTAGTTGTGTTTTGAGAAATGAGAAAATACAATTATTAGGTTGATTATTCAAAGTCAATGGTGTACAAATCTTAATATAATGGTGTGCAAACCAAACACTCCTTTTACAAATATACTTAAATATCATGAAACTTCTATTTCCTAATTATTAACTGAGTCAAATAGTTAAAACAAGAAACCCATCTACAAACTAATTTTCGAAAAGAGAAGATATAAATATTTGAAAATTTTGTTAAATTTGAGCAAACTATGTTTTAAGGTGATAATTAACATCTAATAACCAATTTTTTTTTTTTTTTTTTGAATTTTGAATTTTTTTAGGTTTCTCAACAACTTTATATTTTAGTTTATAAAAATACAAATAAAGAATCAATACATTATCTAGGGCTTAAGTGTGTTAGGGATTTTCATTTTTATTTATTATTATTATTTTTATTTTTTGAATTTCAATACATAATTTGTATTATGTTTTTGCTCATTCTTAACTTGTCATCTTTTAATTTATAGTTTTTTGTTAAATAATTTAATTCATTATTATTTTTTTTTTGCAGGAGGTGATTTTACATGTTGCACAAGAATATGTGTTTGCTGATAATTTGATTATGGCTATGATCATGAAAACAAAAGATGATCTTGGCAACGTTTGTTATTTCAGTTTGCTACAATTCTATTTGTATTTCAGTTTTACTAAGTGATTTGATTATTGATTGTATAATAAAGTGTTTAAAATTTTCCAAGTTCAGTTTCACTTAAATTTGTTTATCATCTTCCATTGTTGATTCCAAAATATTGAACAGTCTATATAATTGTATTTTGTAGATAACAGGTATGTGTGCTATGCAAACTAACCAATTTATTGAATGCATGACTGAATCACAAGTTTGAATAGATACGTAAGATTTTTAAAGTGTTACTTTTGGTGCTAATTGGTGCTTTTTACATGTTGTCATGGTTGAAGTATGACTAAATATTTCAAGACTATTTCATGTTTGATATACGAATAGGGGCGGCGAAGACAGTTTGCAAGTGGGGCCATCGTACAGAGTCTTACAATCTTAGGGCCTCATTTTGTGTACTTATTATATATATTCGAACGCTTCTTCTTTGTGCATTAGTTAAATATAACTCATCTTGCTACAATAAATAACACGTCTTCAAAGGGTCTTATTATAAGAAATTGTTATAAATAAACACCTTTTATGCACATCTTATAGTTTTTTAGTTTTTATAGGGCCCTTTTTTAATTTTCGCCTGAGGCCTCCAAATTCATTTGTCGGCCCTCTATACGAATCAAAGGCGGATCCATGTATTATCAAGCGGTTCCCAGAAACCACCTTGGACGACGAAAACTTTTAGAAGCGATATAGAAATTTTTTTTAGGAACCACCAAAGAAATTATTTGAAAACAACTTTAGAAATTGTTTTGAAAAATACTTCACTTTTAGCATAAAATATTTTTAGCCCAAATTTCAAATAGCTCAAAAAGATTAGTCCATTTGATAATTAATAATTAACTTTAAAAAAAGGCATAAAAATCCATTAATTGACAGTTCTAGTCTTATGGAAGGACTTAAAGAAACAAACTCGGATAATCGACTTACTACATCCAACAATCAATTTGTAAGGTATTTATCTAGTCTTATTTATTCATTCTAATTTTTATAAATAATTAAAGGGTATAAAGAATGTTATGTAATGTATCACTGTATTAGTATAATTGTTAGTAGATTATTTAGATTTTAAGGTTTGTTGTTTAGGACTTTAGTCTTTAGGTTAAGGTGTTATGAATCATGTGACTCTTGATTAAAAGTTTGAATATTGGTATTTGTTTTAGTTACAACTAGCGGGTTAACCCGCGCGTTGCGACGGGAGTGCGTTGCCCTCGATCATTTTATTCACGGGAATGAATTTGCTAAAGTTTTTTTTTTTTTTTTTTTTTTTTTTTTTTTTTTTTTTTTGCGCACTGTTCATGCGCGTACTATTCATGCGCGTACTGTTCATGACCGCGTTACTGTTCATGACCAAATGTGTTTTAGTATATATATATAATGTTAAAGTTCTTAACCAAAAAGTGAGCATCTAGTTCAACCTTAAAATATGGAGATAAGTGTCTTATGTTTAAAAAGATATATTAGAAGGTATTAGTAATGATACAATCATTGCTCGTTTTTAAGGTATGAAACCTAAGAAGACGCAATTGAAATTGAAATTGTAAACGCATTAACTATTATTTTATAAGTCTATGTTTAATGTTTTATTATCACATCTTGTTAAATTAGACCCGATCCTACTCGAAAATTTAACCGATTGGTTAGTTGGTTGACTCATTGTAATTTTTAACTTGACTAAATTAAGAAACCACATTAAATTTCCGGCTAGATCCGCCATTGATGCGAATCATAATCTGTAATAACGTTACAATACCTTTCTCATATAATATGTCACTTTGTACGTACATGATGAACGTTATGCACAAACGTGTTATAATAACTTTTCTAGCAAACTAACAAGTGTTAATTGCATTATGTAATGAGTATCTATTTCTTTTTCGAGTTTGACTGCATTATGCCTGTGAGCAGCCTTAAATTCACATATAAGACATTACACTCTAAAAGTCTATGATTATGTCACATCAAAATGTTTACAAGTTACAATTACGAGTTGGTTCAAATCATGTTGCTATAATTTATTATTTTAGTTATTTTTTTTATCTAACGTTTAAATGTCTCTATTAACTGGTTTGTAAGGTTTATTGGTATATAAAACTCTAAAAGGACGTTACATAGCCAATATAATTTTATAACTTTGAAAGGTTTAGAACATTATTCTCGTATTAAAAGTTTGTAAGACATTTGTAATATGATTGTGTGGCACGGATTAAACGGTAGTTATGTGGCAGTTTGTTTGATAATTTTATCCGATGAGATAAATTTTAATAAACTTTTAATAGACCACGGATTAAATGGTAGTTTATAAACTTTTTTTTATATATGAGTATCTTATCCGAGGAGATTGAGTCTTTTATGGCTCAGGTGTACACGGATTAAACGGTAGTTATGTGGTAGTTTCTAGATTTTTTTTTTTTTTTTTTTTTTTTTTTTTCTAGGCTTCCCATTTTCCCAACAAGGTTTGAACACGGATCTCTTTAAGGCTTTGGGAACACTTTACTAACAGACCCAACTTATAGCATCCACAAGGCAATAAGTCTTTGATCACTTATTGCATTTTATGCATTAAATGCAAACCACATTTAATACATACAAGTATACAACTTTGAAGAAAAACTTAAAGTATATCAAGTCTTTCTAAAAAGTTTTTCAAAAAACTTATTGAAATAATGAAAAGTTATTCTTAGTTTTGACATTGCGGATGATCTTATAGATGGCTACTTTATAATCATACGTGTGATGACGTTTAATGCTTCGACTTATATTTAATCTAGGATTGGGTGTATCGTGTTTTTATAATAGAAGGTATCTAAGTTTATAAAATGCCATCGTTGGAAGTGAGTTATAGAGTAGCGAAGACTCGAAGAAACGTGAGGCATGATTTACTAAACATATGGCCCATCCCTAAAACGTTTTCCTCACCCATATATTGTACTTGCTCAAATATGTTTTCATTTCTACCTAACAAATTTTGTAAATTTTAACTTTGTGTTATCTTTTACTTCTTCAAAAAAAAAAAGCTCATAACATTTATAAAACCACAAATGCATATTTTGTTTTCTCTACCGTATTTTCGATAAAGGTTAAAACCAAATAAAATAGTTGCTGATTACTCACAGGGTTATATACTTATAAAATATTTTCTTTTTAACGGTAGAATTATATTAAGAGAAAAGCTACTAGCAAGTCATTAGAAGCTAAAGGTTATATGCTTATATGATGTAGTAAAATAGACATATTAACATATCAAAGCATGTCTATGATGACTTACTTTTCATATCAACGATTTTATTCCTTTTTTGTGATTTATGCCATACAAACGGACAAGTTCCCGTGATGAAACTTGGTTAGCTCGACAACGATAAAATGATAAAAGTAGTCAAATAGGAGGGGTTTTGGATCTTTCTCTTTTCCTATAGAAAATAAAGTGCCCCTTTGTTGATTTTCTTGTTAATTTGTTTAGTCATCTTGTGGGAAATTCTATTAAATTAATGAGTAGTGATTGGGAGACCTAAATCATATGCCTAAAGATATGACTAACCATATGTGTCATCATCCTGATGGCTACAGCAATGGGACCCGCCTTTTTATAAACCACCAGGATCATAGCACATGTTTTTAGTCACATCTTTAAGCACATAATTAGTTTTCCCAATCATTTTCCTAAATTAATATAAAGAAATAACACAAAAATGTCCATAAATAGCATACTCCTTGTTCAAAATTGACCGAGATTAACTTACATGTTAGTCACAGTGTCACACTATAACGAGAAATAATGGTTAAAATACCGTGTAAAAGCAGAGAAAAGAAAAAAAGGCAAATGATTGAAAAAAAATATCATACTTGCTATTATTTCTTTTTGTGGGTAGCAAACAATTTTTTTTGCTTTTGTGGGTATTCTTCTTTTAAATTCATCATTTTTAGGGTAATACGTGACATTTTTGCCCTTCGGAAAAAAAATTCTATTAGCTAAGAGGGGCAAAAATGTCCTAAAATTTCGCAAAATACACTAAAAAGGATAAATTTGAAAGAAAATTACCCACAAAAGTAAAAAAATTTGTTCGCTACCCACAGAAAGAAATGGTGACAAATATAATACTTTTTTAATCATTTGCCCAAAAATGCATTTGTAATTTTCTAAATATTATGAGCTTTGTTTTAAAGAAGTAAAAGAGAATACAAAGTTAAGGTATTGCAATTTTTTTTTTAATAACAATGATAAGTGTTTGTGTAAGAGTGACATTAACAATGTCTAGGCGACACGACTAATCACCAATCACGCGGGTCGGGTTTACACATCAACCACGACTACGCGTGATGGTTGTATGCTTTGTGATATTCGGTCAAGTTTATAAATTATACGGATTAGGGCTAAGACTAGCAATGTACTTTTCGAAATGTACCGATTTGATATGTGAATTTTAAAAATGTTGTAAAAATGTAACGAACTTTTATAGTAGTGTTTATACTTTATAACATGACACGTAATCATCATGTAGCAAATTGAAATACTTATGAGAATTCGTTACATTTACGCAACTTTTTAAAGTTTCGTATCAAATTATAAGTTTATAACCAAACTTATGCAATTAGTGTTATTTATGTTGAGATACAAGTTTTACCTAATTTTGACTTATAGATTTGAAGAGCGATGTCTGGTAGACAACAACATTCACGTCTAGATTACCCTTCTTCCCGCTAAAATAATAATAATAATACACATTTTGCATTTTGTCAAATAAACGTAACTGAAAAAATTAAATGAAAATGAACCCTACCAAATTTCACTATATATTTGCCATGTGTAATGTGTTTGTTCAACATTCTTGACACAACAACACAAGAACCAAACACCCTACCTAACAGTAAGTTTCAATACTCCTTTATTATGTTACATTCCATTTTATGATTTATGGGTTAATGTGTTTGTGTTTTTTAAGGAAGGAAGAAAAATGGCACGTAAGAAGATCAGAGAGTATGATTCTAAGAGGTTGGTCAAGGAGCATTTTAAGAGGATTTCTGGCTCTGATTTGCCTATCAAATCTGCTCAGGTTTCATGTTTTTTTTTTTTTTATTATGTTTTTGTTTTTAGGATTTAGGATCTGTAGATGTGTTTGACATATAGTTATATAATTCCAACAAAGCTAATAAGGAGTATTGAAACTTACTGTTATTAGGTAGAATGGCCTAGTATGTCAAAGGGTTCAAACCTCGTTAGGTGTGTACATTTTGGGTGCCCACGGGAGGGTTGGGAACAGTCTATGAGTTCGGCTTATATTTCATAAGCCCATATTTTTCTGGCTTATGAGCTTATTATGATTTAAAGATAGAAAAATAAGTTTATGAACTGCGAAATTAGCTGAAAATAAGCCCAAATAAACGGGCTTATGAAATATAAGCCGAAACCGTATAAGCTTATAAGCCCATAATCCCATATGGCCATATATAAGGTTAAACAGTCATTTATAGGAAAATCTTACCTTATTGATTTTTGGGACTTGAGATAATTTATCATTCGAGATCCGCAGATTAGACTTGTTGAATGTGGTTAAATGATGAAAAGCTAGATAGTCGCGAAAAAAGTTAGAAATTAGAAGTCAACTGATTCACGATTTTACTGATTGGCAAATTAGTTCCCTTCTTACATTTCTCACCATAAATATTTAGCTTCTTTCCGGATCCTAAGCCACAAATTCACTACTCACTCCTGATTTTGGCCTTATTAAAGGTACTAAACTAAGTACTCGTGGGTGATCTTTATTAATAGTTATGAATAAATTTAACTTTAAACACTGGATGTGAATCACAATGAATACTTAAAACGGAGAGTCAAGGTTCATAACCAATGGTTGCCATATTTATGCTCTTGATATAAATCAAAGGGTTGACCAGTGAAATGCTTACTTTATCGGTATCTTTTTGGTGCAATAGGTTACAGAGTCAACAGACTTTACTGATCTGGTAGAGAGGGAACCATGGCTGTCTTCATCCAAGCTGGTTGTGAAACCCGACATGTTGTTTGGGAAGCGTGGTAAGAGTGGACTTGTTGCATTGAATCTTGATTTGGCTCAAGTTGCTGAATTCGTAAAGGAGCGACTTGGCAAAGAGGTAGTTTTTACTGTATAATTTTATATTCGAGTAGCATATATCACACTCCATGTTTCGGAAAAAGAATTCATGTTTCACATTGATAAGAAAACTTTGCAGTTTTGAAGTCAATTAAGATATTCCATACATTCATAATAAGGGGGTGTTTGGATTCATGTTTGAACATAAATATCTGATTACTGCGACTTGTAGTTGCAACAATCATGAAATTGTATATTTGGTTAAACAAGTTCTGCTAGTGACTATTCAGGGGTTAGATAATCAGTTTTGGATCATTAGTTTCATACTAGTATCTGCACAAATCTAATTACCATAGGGTTAAATGAAGTTACCCAATCACCCCTTCTTTTAATCGAATTTGAAAGACTTGTACTCCCATCTTAAGACGCGTCTTCTTTATGTTTTATTTATTATATAATCATAATTTGTAAAGCAGTCACACAACTGTTTATCTTAATGTTACAGCTCCAAACAACAAAAGCACTTATAACTTATAAGCACTATCTCCTACAGCTTGTTTATTACAATTGATTATTTGATTCCATTATTTAAAACCTCCGAGTAAAACCAACGTTAGATTCTTTCATCGGATAAAGGGTGTCAATACTCCATCTCTTTCAGGGCTGCTGAGCAATCCTTATTTACAATTTTAGAATCTAAAATATGCTTCCTGATAAAACTATTCTGGAATTGATAGGTTGAGATGGGAGGATGCAAAGGACCCATAACCACATTCATTGTTGAGCCATTTGTTCCACACAATGAAGAGTTTTACATCAACATTGTTTCTGAACGGTTAGGGTGCAGTATTAGCTTTTCAGAATGTGGAGGAATCGACATTGAAGAGAACTGGGACAAGGTGCATGGGTGTATATGCAGCATACATACTTCTTTCTTCATTGCTTTCTTTTTTGGCATCTTAAGTTGTAAAATCACCTTTTTTTTGTTGTTATACAGGTCAAGACAATCTTTCTGCCCACAGGAGTGTCGTTGAGTCAAGAGATATGTGCTCCACTTGTTGCCACACTCCCGTTAGAGGTGAAGTTATTACATAACTTTATAGGTATATGTGCTGAATGGGGCCTTTAAATTTCTAATGCTTGTTTTTTCCATTCTGCAGTTTAAACCCGTAATCGAGGACTTCATCAAACACACATATTCCCTATTTGTAGGTAAAATCATATATTCTTTGAAACTTACTAATGCATACCTATATTTTTCTAAACCTAACCAAAACAAAATATTGATCTTTTGGTTTTTTTTCTTGCATTTAGATCTTGACTTCACTTTCCTAGAAATGAATCCATTCACCCTAGTAGAAGGAAAGCCATATCCTCTTGATATGAGAGGCGAGCTTGATGACACTGCTGCTTTCAAGAACTTCAAAAAGTATACTTTTTTTCCTTGAGCTCTGTAGTTATCGTCTTCTTCAGTTCTTTATTATTAAGTGAATAGAATCATGACCATTGTAATAGATGGAAGCTTTATATTGGTTTCTAACCTCTTGCCTAATTTCATAGGTGGGGTAATATTGAGTTCCCAATGCCCTTCGGTAGAGTTATGAGTTCTACTGAAAGCTTTATCCATGGACTCGATGAAAAGGTACATATTAGCTATGATTAAGTTGATTTGGGTTACGTTTTCTATATAACGGGTCAAATGGGTAACAAATAGCTAAAAAAATAGGGTCAAGCAGGTAAAGTGGGCCAACGAAACACCAACAAGGAGGTCTTTGGCCATTATGCTTTCAACAATCCTATTAAAGTAATAGATTGCGAGTTATTTGTACTGATCCTATAAAAGCTTTAATTTAAATAATAAAATATTTAGTTTAACTTATTTATTTTCATTTATTGCAGACTAGTGCATCTTTGAAGTTCACGGTTCTTAACCCTAAAGGAAGAATCTGGACCATGGTTGCCGGTGGTGGTGCAAGTGTCATCTATGCAGATACAGTTGGAGATCTTGGCTATGCTTCCGAGCTCGGAAACTATGCAGAATACAGTGGTGCACCCAATGAAGATGAAGTCCTGCAATATGCTCGAGTTGTCATTGATGTTAGTGACTCTCCATCTTTCGTTAACTAACGTGATTGTTTTTTCCCGTTCTTAATTTCATTTGAGGGCTCGTCTTTCATAATCTGAGGATAACGGAGAGGAAACCGCAAACCAAACCGACATAGAATTGTCGCATTTTACAGTTTTACCGTTCTACATGTGATTAAAAAATGAAACATAAGAAGGTTCAAGATCCCTCATTTTGAACCTTAATCATTTTCTCGATTCATCATTTTCATTTTATTATCTCTACATTCTGACACGAGAATACTGAAACATGGGACATACTAAAATTGAATGTGAAGCTAGTTTCGGGATTTTAAAGACATGATAACTTAGGTTACATTTTCGACAATTTTCAGTGTGCAACTGCTGATCCTGATGGTCAAAGGAGGGCACTTGTTGTCGGAGGTGGAATTGCCAACTTCACCGATGTTGCAGCCACCTTCAATGGCATCATCCGTGCAATGAAAGAGAAGGTAACTAAAAAGTTTAAATATTCATTTGCAACTACCCAAATCTCAAAATTTTAAATTAAAAGGGCAAAACTAAATATTTGGTCTTGACCGAATATATCTAGGAATCCAAGTTGAAAGCTGCGAACATGCACATCTATGTGCGACGTGGAGGTCCAAATTACCAAAGAGGGCTTGCAAGAATGCGTGCACTTGGAGCTGAACTTGGCATTCCTATTGAGGTACACCACACCTTATTTCTCTTTGCTACGCACTTCTTTAATTTACTTTTTGAGCTTTCTGAATGTAATTAATCATATAACGTTGACTTGTGCTGTAGGTATACGGGCCTGAGGCAACAATGACAGGAATATGCAAACAAGCAATCGAGTGCATCACAATTGCTGCTTAGATTTGACGGATCTCTTTTAGCTTATGTTCGCTCATAATGTTACATTCATTTTTTTTCAAAATAAAAGGCTAATAAGAATGTTTTGACCACAACCTGTTTGTATTTGTATTTGTGAGTTCGATGTATAACGATGTATCTACTTGTTCATCTCTGTGTTCAGAATTTGTTGTTCTTTGAATTTGCATATCTAAAGAGATATTGTATGGGGGAAAAAACAGAAGGATACTATAGCACTAGAGAATATTCGTAAATTGATTAAACGATGATGCGTTACACTTTTAAGTCTACTCGCTAACGAAAACATTTTGGTGTTGATCAGCTGATAACCCTAAGACATTAGGCTTAGGTAGTGTTGATTGTGAGTGTTTAGGTTGCGAGGCATGCCCCGGCCTTACCAGTTTGTATGGATTGTTCATCTACTTAAGTTATACTCTGAATACATTTTGTTGTTAATAAAATTCCAGCGCGGTCCCTTTACCTTAAAGAATCTTGGTTTCTTCCTATGTTCATCTCATGCAAAAGCTTATTTGGGTTATCACAATGTACATACATGAGTTGTACACACAAGAATATATATCCCTAAGTATTACCATCAAGCCTATATTGTGATTCTTGGGTTTGTTGTATTTTAAAAGTTGTTTTTGTTAGAAGGAAAAGATTACGAGGGATCAGCAAGCATCATTTCCCCGAAATAGAAGATTTCAACTTATCAATTACAGAGTGAATTTCGGTCCAAGAAAAGAGTCCAGCCAATAGCATTCCAACTATCCAAATATAGCTTACTGATTTTCTTGTATAAATAGGACTCAATTGTATTCAATCAAATCATTCAGAAAAAAAATCACAATTCATATTAACATGGTTTCAGAGCTATGTTCGTTCTCATCATCTACCAATTAACCATCCCAAACATCGAAAACCACCTTGAACCACCATGTCTAACGACGGCAATTCAGGGTCTGATCTCGCAATGCAACTAGCCAACATCTTAAAAACCAACGCAAGCCAACAATCACAAAACCCAAAATTATCCGACAATCTTCAAATCAACCTCAAACTCAACAATCAAAATTATGCCTTATGGACCCGTATGATTCGGGTTGCTATTGGCGGCAGATCGAAAAGACTGTTAAAGCACTTAACGACCGAACCACCAGAAGCCTCCGACGAATCGTATGAGTCATGGGAACAAGACGATTTAATCGTTTTTTCATGGCTTATACAAAATATTGAACCAACAATTGCAGGAAATCTTACCGAATATCCCACAGCGAAAACATTGTGGGATGCTCTGGCTACGACATATAGTAGCGGAAAGGACAAACTCCAAGTTTTCAACCTCCACGTAAAAGCAAACGACCTTAAACAGGAGGGAAAATCACTCGAAGAATTTTGGATCGCACTCCAAGGGGTTTGGGGAGAGATCGATAGAATCGACCCTAACCCCATGACTTGTGCCGATGACATCAAAACATATGCTCGAGTTCGATCCGAACACAAACTTTTCCAATTCCTCCACGGGTTGGATCATAAATTTGATCCAATCAAGCGAGAGATTCTCCGACTAGATACCCTTCCAACCGCTGAAACCGCATATGGAACCGTACGCAAAGAAGCCGCTCACCAGAATATTCTGGGAGCAACTAGTAGCGAAACCCAAGGTGTAGCCTCCGGGCTCCATGTCAGATCTGGTGAAATCGAAGGGGCGGGATTGGCGGTGAAAGGGTATCGGGGAAACAAACCCTTCAACAAAGAAGATAAATCACATCTAAAATGTGACGAGTGCAAGATGACAGGACACACAAAGGCCCAATGTTTCAGGATCGTTGGCTACCCCGAGTGGTGGAGCGACGGCCACAAAAAGGGTGCTCGAAACCCTAAGTCAGAAAAGGAGAGAAGTGGGGCCCCTACCGCTCAAGCTAGCACCAGCCGAGATAATATCGGAAAAGGGTTTGGGGGGATAGCGGCGCTAGCGGCGGCCGGAGGTGGTGGAAAGGAGATGCTCGTCGAGGAAGGTAACATGGAGAGAGAAGGAAAGTTTCCAACTCACAGATTTGTTTCCCCTCTTTCTAAATCTTTTACATATATAGATATAAATAATATCAAAGGGCCAAACACATATGGCCTTGCACACACAGCCCACAGCAGTTTAAACAACGCAAATGAGCCATGGATTTTCGACTGCGGGGCAACCGATACAATGACCTATGACTTAACCGATTTTTCAGAAATATCAAAACCGAAAAAAACCCATATCCAGGCTGCAAACCAGGAAAAAATGGATGTAAAAGCAGGCGGAACTATTGAAATCTCTTCAGATATCAAACTGCAAAACTGTTTATATGTCCCCTCTCTGTCACACAAATTATTGTCTGTTAGCCATGTGACAAAAGAATTAAATTGCTCGGTACTTATGCACCCAACTTTCT
Organism: Chrysanthemum seticuspe; assembly: GCA_019973895.1. NCBI lineage: Eukaryota > Viridiplantae > Streptophyta > Magnoliopsida > Asterales > Asteraceae > Chrysanthemum > Chrysanthemum seticuspe. Next base: position 219,986,576 of record BPTQ01000003.1, on the reverse strand, counting down.
GTCTATTACAGGATATCAGGACGGGACGGATAATTGGGCGTGGCACTGAAAGACATGGACTATATTATGTAGATGAAGTCATTCAAACCGGTACTGTGATGTTAGCACATGGAACAACAGAGAGAGAAGCATGGCTTTGGCATAGAAGGTTGGGACACCCCTCTGCAAGTTATTTGCGCATTTTATTTCCTGCATTATTTCCATCAAATAAACCTATTTCTTGTGAGACTTGCATTTTAGCAAAAAGTCATAGACAGTCATTCAAACATAATAATACTCGTGTGGAAACCCCGTTTTCTTTAGTCCATTCAGATGTCTGGGGGCCTGCCCCTGTAATTGGGGGGCAACAACTTCGATTTTATGTTATCTTTGTTGATGATTGCACAAGAATGACATGGATTTATTTCTTAAAAAATAAAAGTGAAGTTTTTGAAAAATTCACTACCTTCTATACCATGGTCCACACCCAGTTCAAAAAATCAATCCAAATCTGTCGAACCGATAATGGTGGAGAATATGTAAATTCCCAAATGAAGTTTTTTTTCCAATCAAAAGGAATAATCCATCAAACCTCTTGCCCACACACCCCTGAACAAAATGGTGTTGCCGAAAGGAAAAACCGGATTTTGCTTGAAATAACTAGGGCACTCATAATCGAATCAAAAGTACCAAAATCTTTCTGGCCAGAAGCCCTAGCCACAGCCACATACCTTCTAAACCGTCTCCCTACCAAAATCCTCAAACTAAAAACCCCAATAGAAACCCTTGAGAAACACACTGAACTTCCCCCAACTCTCACCCTCCCACCCAAGGTCTTTGGATGTACTGTGTTTGTCCACATACCCAAGACATACAGAGATAAACTGGACCCATGTGCCGAAAAATGTGTGTTCTTGGGGTATGGGGTGAACCAAAAGGGCTACAGGTGCTACAACCCGAAAACACGACGAATGTACACCACAATGAACTGTGACTTTCTTGAAACCAGATTCTTTTACACTGACCAACACAGCAGTCAGGGGGAGGAATCATGTGACGTACTGAGTTGGCTAAAGTGTACAGAAGGCTGGTCCACCCACAGTACTACTGCCTCAGAAGCTAACAGTCAAGATAGTCCAAGTTCTAACAGTGCCACCCAAGATCCACCATCTCCCGACCTGGTATCTGAGGTAAGTAGCCCCCAATCCATGAATTCTCCTCAACATAATAACTCTAATGATTTGGTTGAAAATACCAGTAATTCAGAACCAGAACCAGAAAACCTAACCTCTCAGGATCACACAGAACCTGTACTTGAAGAGGTACAGAACAAATATACCCTTCCACCAAGAGCAAACAGAGGAGTTCCAGCCAAAAGATTCTCCCCAGAGAAAATATCCAGAAGCTCAAGGTATCCTATAGCTAATGTGGCTGAAGGAAACCTATCCAAAGAAGCAAAAGCCTTCACTGCAAGTCTCTACTCCAACAATGTTCCCTCAAGTGCACAGCAAGCCTTGGAATCAGAAAACTGGAAAGGTGCTATGGATGCTGAGATGGAAGCACTCATCAAAAGCCAAACATGGGAAAAATGTTCCCTACCAGAAGGCAAGAAACCAGTGGGATGTCGATGGCTCTTCACAATAAAATACAAACCAGATGGGAAGATAGAAAGGTATAAAGCCCGACTGGTCGCAAAAGGATATACCCAAACATATGGAATTGACTACTCTGAGACATTCTCTCCAGTTGCAAATATGGATACAATAAGAGTGCTATTCTCAATCGCTGCAAACAAAGACTGGCCACTCTACCAATTCGACGTAAAGAATGCATTTCTTCATGGGGAACTAAAAGAAGAAGTTTACATGGAAGCTCCTCCTGGGTTTTCTCATGAGTTCAAGCCAGGAGAAGTCTGTCGATTGAAGAAGTCTCTATATGGATTAAAACAGTCTCCCAGGGCATGGTTCGGCAGATTCACACTAGCAATGAAGAAGTACGGTTTCAAGCAGAGCAACTCAGACCACACTCTGTTCCTCAAGCGCAACAGAGACAAAGTAACCTGCCTGATTATTTATGTGGATGATATGATCATCACCGGGAATGATGAAGAAGAAATAAAGAAACTCAAAACCGAATTATTCAATGAATTCGAAATGAAGGATCTGGGAAGACTAAAGTATTTTCTTGGCATTGAAGTTCTCAGGTCACAGCATGGGATCTTTATTTGTCAGAAAAAGTACATACTAGATCTTCTGGCAGAAACGGGCATGATGGATTGTAAACCAGCGGAGACACCGATGATCGCTAATCAAAGGCTATACATGGAACCCGAGGCTGAACTAGCAGAAAAAGAAAGGTATCAACGAATGGTGGGAAAACTGATTTATCTCTCACATACCCGTCCTGACATAGCATACGCTGTGGGAGTTGTAAGTCGATTTATGCACCAACCTCAGAAGGCCCACATGGACGCTGTCGAAAGAATCATTGAGTATCTCAAAGGAACCCCAGGACATGGGGTATTATTTAAACCGAATGGGCATCTGAATATTCAAATATACACGGACGCTGATTGGGCAGGTGACAAAGGAGACCGGAGATCGACATCAGGATATTTTTCCTTGGTCGGAGATAACCTTGTCACATGGAAAAGTAAAAAACAGAAGGTGGTGTCATTATCAAGTGCCGAAGCAGAATTCAGAGGAATAGCTAAAGGAATTGCAGAAGTGCTCTGGATTAAGAAACTCCTGACTGAAGTTGGATTTCCTCCAAAAGAAACTACCCGTGTCATGTGTGACAATAAAGCTGCAATTCAAATTTCAGAGAACCCTGTACAGCATGATAGAACCAAACATGTCGAAATTGACAGACACTTTATTAAAGAGAAACTGGAAGCTGGAATTATCGAGTTGCCATTCGTCAAGTCTCAAGAGCAGGTAGCTGACATTCTTACTAAACCAGTCGATGAAAAGATATTGCTGTATTGCTTGAGCAAGTTGAATTTCGGTGATCCTACTATTCAACTTGAGGGGGAGTGTTAGAAGGAAAAGATTACGAGGGATCAGCAAGCATCATTTCCCCGAAATAGAAGATTTCAACTTATCAATTACAGAGTGAATTTCGGTCCAAGAAAAGAGTCCAGCCAATAGCATTCCAACTATCCAAATATAGCTTACTGATTTTCTTGTATAAATAGGACTCAATTGTATTCAATCAAATCATTCAGAAAAAAAATCACAATTCATATTAACAGTTTTACATCCAAATCTTGTTGGAGTGTAATTTTTAGCATCTTGCTAGCTTTAATAATTTATACCGTGTGATATAAAGACTTTCAAAAAAACAAAATCAAACCTTAAAATGAAAGATAAATGATAGCGATATATGTACGTCGAATTGGGATGTAGGGTAAAGCAATTGCACATTTGAGCCATTCGTTGTTACAAGACTTGTTTGCATTTGCACCTTTCACTTTCTTCTTATCCAAACATGGATAAATGCTGACTAAACTCGACCAAATAATTGAACAAATAACTTCTAGAATTGTACTCCTAATAGTAATGTTTATGACTTTTTCATTTTATAGTTTCAGTTCATCATTATAATGAATGCACGACTATTGATTCGGGTTTCATTAGCATCTTTTTACATCGCGATTATTTGCTTAATGTCAATGTTTAGTGCAGATTAATGTCAACTCGAGATTAGAGCTGGCAATTTCGACACGAAACACGAAAACACGACACGAAGTTAACAGGTTTCGTGTTTGGGCTTATCGTGTTTCGTGTCGTGTTCGTGTTCGTGTAAGATGACACGATAAGATAACGTGTCGTGTTCGTGTCAAGACCTGTTAAGACACGATAAGACCTGTTAAGACCCGTTCAGACCTGTTAAAACCTGTTAAAGACCTGTTAAGACCTGTTAAGATTTCGTGTTTTAGCGTGTCAAGAGCTGTTAAGACCTCTTATCGTGTTCGTGTTTGTGTAACTTGTTAATTTTCGTGTTCGTGTTCGTGTTTTAAGATCTGACACGATTAGCTTATCATGTCATGTTCGTGTTAGGTCTTAACATCTCCGTGTCTTATCGTGTTCGTGTCGTGTCGTGTCGTGTCGGACCTGTTATGCCAGCTCTACTCGAGATGTTGTTTGGCGCAATTATTGAGCCACCAACTGACTAGCATTAGGCCAAATGTCAATTTTTGGTCGTATATTGCACGTAAACGTCAAATATTGCTATTAATTACAAAATTAATATTTGCAAGGTAAAACATGCTTATAGTCGTTAAGATATTAATATTCTTCATATCTACTCTATATTCTATAATTTCTGTTAATAAATTACACTAACCTCATTACTATACTTATACTAAAGACGGTTGTCGGTGGTACCATTATATAATTTTTAGCACCTGGCCAGTGGTTAAAATATACGGTCCTTTCGTTTTTTTTAATGGGTTTTGGGCCGGTTGGGCTGAAAGTGGTGTTTGGACGTCTTGGTCTTTTTCAGTATACGGTTGATATATGTGGTACTTATCTTTCAATCTCGAAGATATTAGTGGGACGTGCCACTTTCCTTCTAGAGTATTATGTACGTTTCTTCACTGGGCAGCAAACTTGGTAGGTGGTTCAGATTTTGAGGTTTTTTAGGGTTTTCGTGCATGCATTAGCTGCTGTTACGATTGATGTTGGTGTGGTTTGTTACTGACTTGGATGTTGTTGTATGGTGTGGAAATATTCGTTTGGCACAAAGATTGTGAAAACTTATTAGTATTGTTATGAAAAACCAGATAGAAGAATAGTGGAATTAAGGGTTAAGTCCTTGCTCAGCCGTTTTTGGTCCTACCACCAACAGTAAGTTTGATCGTATCTTCTTTTAGAGTTTTTAGTTGGGGTTTAATTATTGATGATTAAAAGTCTTTCATTTGTGGGGTTTTGATTTTGCATGTGCAATTTTTTCTAGGTTTTGAGCTGCGATAGTCAATAAGTACGATGTCCTGGATAAGCTGTATGTGCTTGAACCTATGGTTTTCGTAACCCGATCATCAGTTATGCTCTTGGTTGAGGTGTATTTCAGGTATCAAAATCACCATTCCCCCTTATGTTTTTTTTATTATAACACTTCGAATGGTGATTGTTTTATGTAATTAGTCGTTTAGAAGTGAATCATCTATGATTTAATTCAGTTTGCGTGATTTGTGATTTAATTGTAACAGATTATAATTGATATGTATAATTTTAGGTTGCTTATGGTTTCTTGGAGGTTAATTTGTTAACGCATGCCTATCCCTAAGTTTGCTGGTATTTCGGTAGCTCGGCCACTACTTGCACCTTACACGTATGGTGCTCATTGTTACATACTAATCAATGATATGGGTTGTTCTTTTATTTTTCTGGGTATGTAATCAGTTTATGGAATAAAAAATGGTTTCCGAAGGGCTGTGATGATTGTCATAACCTGACTAAGATGAATGGGTCATTCATACTCTGATGTTACCTAGCGAGGCAATGACTCGACTGTATAGTAATTGCAATTGCTATGCAGTTGTCTATTTGCAGCTACGGCGACATCTTTAAGTTTTTGTGACCTGTTTTTTTATAGATCTGAGCCTAATCGTTTTGCTATATATACATTGGGTTGTCATAGTGTTTTTCGAAGGATGATATGTCAGGCTGTCACAAATAGAAACGGCTTGGATGAAGGCGACATCATCCGTATCTTGGCAAGGTGACCTATAATGGTCGCACCCATGGCGGATGCGTCCTCTTTAATCTGGTGTTAGCCTGTCTGAGCTTTATATACTTATACTAAAGACGGTTGTAGGTGGAGCTTTAATATAATTTCTAGCAAGTTGTCGGTGGTTAAAACATATGGGTGGCCCAAACGCTGGTCGGCGGCATTCTTTGTCTTTGTTGTGTTTTTTTTTTTTTTTTTTTTTTTTTTTTTTTTTTTTTTTGGTTTTCGGCCGGTTAGGCTGGAAGTGGTGTTTGGACGGCTTGGCCTTTTCCAGTATACGGTTGATATATGCGACCCTTATCTTTCGATCTCGGAGATATTAGTGGGTCGTTCCACTTTCCTTCCAAAATTTTATGTACGTTTCTTCACTGGCAGCAAACTTGGTAGGTGATTCAGATCTCAAGCTTTTTTAGGGTTTTGGTGCATGCATTTGCTGCTGTTAAGATTGATGTTGGTGCGGTTTATAGTGCTTTCCTTGCGGCTTTGTTTGGTTTTCAGCTGCGAGGGTGAATAAGCTCAATGTCCAGGATAAGCTTTATGTGCTTGAACCTATGGTTTTCCTAACCTGGTCGTCAGTTACGCTCTTGGTTGTGGTGTATTTCAGGTATCAAAATCACCATTCCCCCTTGTGTTTAACTATAACGTTTCGAATCATGATTGATTTTTGTAATTAGTTGCTTAATAGTGAATCATCTATTATTTATTTCAGTTTCTGTGGTTTGTGGTTTAATTGTAAGTGATTATTATTGATATGTATAATTTTAAGTTGCTTATGGTTTCTTGCAGGTTAATTTGTTAACACATGCCTATCGTTGTTACATACTAATCAATGATAGTATGTAATCAGTTTATGGAATCAAAGAATGGTTTCTGAAGGGCTGTGATGATTGTCATAACCTGACTAAAATGAAGGGGTTGTTCATACTCTGATGTTACCTAGCATGGCAATGACTAGACTGTATAGTAATTACAATTGCTATGCAACTGTCTATTTGCAGCTATGGCGGCATTGATGTACTCGGAATGCTTGCTGTTGTAACTCTTATGTTATTGGACCTTACTCGGTCAAAGGTTGTGGACATTAATACTGAAGAGGCAATGATGAGTTTGTGTGACCTCCGGAAAATATATGGTTAACCGGAACGTGGCATGGCAACCAACTTGGTTTGCAGCCATGGTGAATGTCCTCTTTTTCCTGGGTTAGCTCCACGTCTGAGCCTCATATTTTGGTTGGCCGTAATGGGTATTTATCCTTTTTAGCTTATACTAAAGACGTTTTTCGGTGGTACTATTATATAATTTGTAGCACCTGGTCGGTGGTTACAATATAGGGACATCTCATACATTGGTTGGTGGCACTCTTTGCTTCTGCTACATTTTTTTAAACGGGTTTTGGGCCGGTTGATGCATGCATTTGCTGCTGTTAAGATTGATGTTGGTGTGGTTTATAGTGCTTTCCTTGCGCCTTTGTTTGGTTTTCAGCTGCGAGGGTGAATAAGCTTGATCTCCAGGATAAGCTTTACGTGGTTGATGTTAACCTGGTTGTCAGTTACGCTCTTGCTTGAGGTGTATTCCAGGTACCAAAATCACTGTTTCCCCTTGTGTTTAACTATAAAGCTTCGAATCATGATTGATTTATGTAATCAGTTGCTTAATAGTGAATCATCTATTATTTATTTCAGTTCCCGTGGTTTGTGATTTAATTGTAAGTGATTATAATTGATATGTATAATCTTAAGTTGCTTATGGTTTCTTGCAGGTTAATTTGTTAACACATGCCTATCGTTGTTACATACTAATCAATGACAGTATGTAATCAGTTTATGGAATAAAAAAATGGTTTCTGAAGGGTTGTGATGATTGTCGTAACCTGACTAAAATGAACGGGTCATTCATACTTTGATGTTACCTGGCATGGTAATGACTGGACTGTATAGTAATTACAATTTCCATGCAACTGTCTATCTTCAGCTATGGTGGCTTTGATGTACTCGGATTGCTTTTTCTTGGTTGAATTTTGGTCACCTGTTGGGAATGAAAATTCGACGGCGTATAACTACCAAAACCAAAGGTGAATACGTGAACAAAGACTTCTCTCTGCTGCTGTAGCTGCCAGGATACTCAAATTGTCTGCTTCAGCTAAGCACACGGCGTTCACTCTCCCAAGAACAGCGGCGGTTCAATTGTCGTCTTTAGTACCGCCGACAACCGTCTTTGGTATAAGTATACAAGTATATATAGTATTATACTCATCCGGACAAATTAGCAGGTGGAATTTAGCCTGGAAGTTGGCAGGGCAACCTTCCTGGTCTGCAGCCACGCCGGCCGTACCGTGCTTTGTCGGTTTGCTTGCTGTTGTAACTCTAATGTTATTGGACCTTATTTGGTCGAAGGTTGTGGACATTAATACTGAAGAGGAAATGATGAGTTTGTGTGAGCTCCGGAAAATATATGGTTAACCGGAACGTGGCATGGCAACCAACTTGGTTTGCAGCCATGGTAGATGTGCTCTGTTTTCCTGCGTTAGCTCCACGTCTGAGCCTCATATTTTGGTTGGCCGTAATGTATGTTTATGCTTTTTCCAGACATTAGAAGCTACGTCAGATATGGTTTTTCTAAAAACTTTAGGCATTAAAGAAACGGTTCATAGTATTTCTAATCGTATCGAATGGTCGTGTCATCGATTGGAATCTTTCCACTTGCAAGGATATCGCAATCTTCATTTACTAATATTGATGCGAGATGTTTAGGATTCCTGTCTGTTATGATCTTCCGCTCGAATTCCTTTCGTTATAACAATGGCCTAGCAATACGTGCGGTGCGCACCTTTGCAAAAAGGCTGTTGAAATAACAAAAGGGATTTGAGGGGACAATCAGACAGGTCTCGCTATCCTGAACATCACATGTCAAGATTAGCGACTGGAGGTTGAAATGTACTTCCAAGTGGAAAGACTCTACTCGATAACACGACTATATTCGGGTATTACATCGTAGCGAATAAGTAGCGGTTTAGTGGCAACTGGGTCATTATCGGGAGACGCGAGGTTCTAACTGCCTATCTATTTCCTTTTTTCATAGTATTCGGTCAAGAAAAAGTAATCCTACTACTGATGTACTGAAATTGTTTTTTCTGATGGGCTGTGATGATTGTCATAACCTGACTTAAACGAATTGGTCATTCATGCTCTGGTGTTACGTGGCAAGTCAGCGACTCGACTGTATAGTAATTACTATTGCTATGCGACTGTCTATTTGGAGGTACGACGACATTTTTAGCTCTTTGTCACCTTTTTTTTGGGTAGATCTGAGCCTAATTGTTTTGCTATATATACATGGGGTTCTAGTACTGTTTTCCGAAGGATGATATGTCAGGCTGTCACAAATAGAAACGGCTTGGATGAAGACGAGATCATCCGTATCTTGGCAAGGTGACCTATAATTGTCACAGCCATGTCGGATGCGTCTTCCTCAATCTGGTATTAGCCTGTCTGAGCCTTTATTTTGAAACTCACATATTTTTGTGGTCGGGTTTACATAAACTTTTGTGGAATATATTAATATGTTTCTGCTGTCCAAGGCCTGTTTGCTACCCCGTTTGTAGGCTCGATGATTATCCCAAAAAACAGCGTATAGGTTGGTCGTGCTATGTGTTCCCCAAAAACGCCTGTTCTTGTCTCTATTTCTCTATCATTATTGACACATCATTGGATGTTAATAGGGCTTGGAAAGAGTGATGAAGTAGAACAACACATGGCTGCTTAAATGATTCAGTCATGTTTTGTGGATCTAGGTATTATTCCATCTTAACCTTTAGTTTATATTGAAATTAGCAAATATTAGGTATTAATAGCATATTTCTGTTTAGATACCAGTGCATACTTCTGTTATTTGGTGTCGGGATGGGATAGGTGTGTCGTTGGGGGCTGACATGGGGCTCGAGATAGCCGCGTCTCACTGATGAAATGCGGGCTGAACTAGGTGTGCTTTTTGGTCTGGAACGGGTTAATTTGAGTGATGGAATGGGCCTGAAATGTAGGTATTTGGAAGCTAAAATGGGGCAATTTAGGGGCTGCAATGATATAGTACATCAATAAACCATTTGTGGTAAAAAAATGTCATGGTGTCAACATATTGAACCAGGATCTTTCAATTTTTCATAGTGTCAATAATTTTTTCATGATCTCAGCATATTCAACCAAAATCCTTCACTGATATCACAAACAATGGAAAGAGGCGGTGACTTCTGATAAATATAGCATCGGGTTATATTTTTTTAATTTCTTCTGTATTTTTACTTTAATAACTACCTTTTTCAATGGTTTAAATTTTCCCTGTAGAACTGGAGGTTTTTGTATGCAGTCGCAACGAGTTGTATCTTATCTAACTGAATAGTCGTGTCAATGATTGGAATCTTTCCACTCGGTAGAATAGTACAATCTTCATTTGCTAATCTTGATATGGGATGTTTAAGATATTGCCCGGTTCTCATCTTCCCCTCGAATTCCTTTCGTTGTGACAATGGTTTAGCAATACGTCTGGTGCAGACCTTTGCACAAAGACTCTTGATACAGCAAAAGGAATTTGAGGGGGCGATTAGACGGGTCTCACTATCTTGGACATCGCGTGTCAACATCATCAAGTGACGATTGAAGTATACTTCTGAGTGGAAAGATTCAACTCGATGACACAACGGTATTCAAGTATGGAATAAAAGGAACCTTCATAGAGTACAACTTCTGCGGATACAAGGTTCGTAAACAACGAAAGATTCACGAAGTTGATGGCGATAACCTTCTTGAACATACAGCTACTCAACATGAAGTGATTGGAATTGTCCATACGTTTGCAGTCGGTAGGAATAGAATCTTATCCAACTTAATTGCCGTGTCACTGATTGGGATCTTTCCACCTGGTAGAATATTGCAAGCTTCATTTGCTAATGTTGATATGATGTTTCAGATATTGCCCTATTCTAATTCACCCCTCGAAACCCTTTCGTTATGACAACGGTTTAGCAATACGTCTGGTGGAGACCTTTGCACAACAACCGTTGAAATAGCAAAAGGATTTCAATGGGGCGAGTAGACGGGTCTTGCTATCCTGAACATCGCGTCTCAACATTAGCGACCGACGCCTGCAATGTACTCCAAAGTGGGAAGAGCCCAGTCGATGACGCAACAATGTTCATGTGCGAAAGAAAAGAAACCTTTAGTCAGTACAACTTTTGCGGGTGCATGTTTCAAGAACTCGGTCATGCTTTTGACGTACGTAGCCACGTCTCCTTTCATATTCCTCTCATTTGGATTTGTATAACATTGCATACAAATGGTTATTGTTACATGCAACGCATTGGTATTATTGTCTCTTTCAGGTTAAATAAAAGCCGTTCGCAGCAAACCCGTGAATGGCAAGTGACAGCAGGGAGAAAAGTAGTCGGTTCATAGTGCGGATGCGAAAAAGGGTTCAAGGTTCCAGCCAAAAAAGGACTAAGGATGAAATAGAAATTAGGCGTGCATGAGTTGTATACTATTACCAAGTCTGGTTTTGTATTGTAGTTAATCAACAATAATTGTATATTGCAATCACATTATATTAGACACCTAAACGATTACTTAGTTAGGTTATGCGTCATATACTACTACCTTTATTACTTTCTCAACACTATTATTGATGTTCAAACAACCCAAGAAATTGTACAATCTCACCAAATTTACCACAACGTATCCAAAGTGCTTAAAAATTAAAGAAATTGTACAATCTCACCAAACTTACCGCAACATATAAAAGAACGTTCGCCGCAACGCGGCTGGGGGTTTTGTACCTCGTTAATATTATTCTTTATTCCATCGCTAAAGGAAGAATATCTATTAATGAAACTGCGTCACTTTTTTGTCATTGTATGCGCAGCTAATTTGTTCAAATCAAATATTCATTTTAATATTAGACAGTTTAAAATACATTAATTCTACAATCATTACATGATACAAATAATAAAAATTCATCTTAGTTTTTTTAAAACACTTTTTTTGTTTTAATCACTTTGGAGTAGCCTGGTGTCAAAATGTTTATGGCTATTATAATAAACTGTGATTAGGTGAGAATGATAAGTTCAATTTCTGCTAGTATGAGGCATTATATTTAATTACAATCAGGTGCAAACAATTTTAAAGTGATCACGTTAATTTTGTAAAATAGAGGTTTCATCTAGTTTGAATCTATGTGAAAATAAGTCGAATCTTGTGAATTAGGGTATGTTTGGCAAAACTAGCTGTAAGCTGTAAACTGTAAGCTGTAAGCTGTAAGCTGCAAAGCTGTTAACATTAGCTACAAGCTGTATCTTTTTTTTAATAAACGTGTTTGGTAAATTAGCTGTTAAATGTAATTATAAGATGTAAAATGACATAAAAGTACAAATCTATAATTGAAAATAAATGTTTGGAGGGTATATTAGTAATTTAAAGTTTTAACAGCTCATAGACATTTAAAAAGCTTCATGAATCAGCTTTTCATTTTGGAGCTATTTGTTTGAAATAAAAGCTTGTAGCTAATGCATCCAAACGAAGCTACTTAGTTTATAGGAGATTATTTTATAACAAAAAGCTAATAGCTCCTCCAAAAAGCCCCTGCCAAACAGGCCCTTAATCGGCAAAAGTTATCATGATTAAAAAAAATTGCTAGTATAAATAACTCTAATAAAAATAATCAAACATTCAGAAAAATGAAAGACAATTGGTAAATTGGTTGATCCATAACTCTTAAATAATTAAATTTATGGAACAATCATTTTGACACTAGCTCAGTTGGTCATCAAGGTTTTTTTAAGGTGTTTTGGGAAAGGGATGTTTGGTTAGGGGAGGTCTCAAGTTCGAGTCATACCCGAGACTTTTACCCTTCAGACAGTAAAAGAGGTAAATGCGGGTCTCAAGGTCAGCATACTGTCTAATTGAATGTCAATACTAGACCTAAACCACTAACAATTAATAAGACGATCTAAACAAAATGTTAAAATGTTTATGGCTATCAAATTAAAATCGGATTACGTGAGAGTAATAAGTTCAATTTCTGCTACTATGAAATCTAAAGTTCAATTACTGCTAAATATAAATAATTTTAAAGTGTTTGAAAAAGAAAGACTTTAACTGAATTAAATCTAACACTAAGTTCTCAAGTTTAAATTTTAAAGAATAAAAGATGATGAGATGAGAAGGGCAAAATAAATGATGACATAATAAAAAAAGTAGTTATTTATTTTTGTGTTAATTTTTCAAATAGCAAAGAAAGAATAGAAAACTACCCAAATTACCAATATACTTTCAAAACTATGTAAATTAATTAATAAATTTTTGCACAACAAGATTATACAGCTGGATGAAAAACAAACATAATAAGTGGTAACATAAATAAGTAGCTGGTTTATAACCAACTACATGCAAACATAACAATTTGGATCTGTAATCATAAAACTTTTTCTTTTTTTTTTCTTTTTTCTTTAAGTGCGATAGAGATGTGATTTTTTACGTTATCGTAGTATATACCCACATTTTGTAGCTGTAATGATAGTACACAACTTGCTATTTGATTAATAAACTTATTCCAAGAATTACACAACTTGCTATTTGATTAATAACATAGCCCTTTTAATAAGTCATTATACCACTAGCAATGCAGCAGCCACCAACAATTTCCAAAACCCATGTTGACTGATGCAGTGATGCTTTATGGATCGTGATTGGTGAATGATAAATGAATACATAATAGTAGTTTAAAGCTTATTACCCATTTCCTTTCCTAATCTCTCTAATTTTAGACGCAACATATATACAAAAAAAAATTCGTACATTCTTTTTTTTTCTCACATTCTCATACCTTATCTTTCCCTCTTAAAAAAAACTTAAAAACACCAATTTTTTCAATTTCCCTTCTCATCCATTATCTTTTCATTAAAAATAAATAAATAAATAAATAAATAACGTATGTGCCAATAGTAGAGGTGGCAAAATGTGTCAAAAGCAAAAAGATGTGCTAAATGGACACATTTTTAAAAGATTTGGCCACATTTAGCCTCCTTTTTTTTAAATGGGCACATATAGCCCATTGAAAACTTAAATGGCACTAACGGGCACATTTTTTACTCAATTGTAGCACATTACAATCGTTTTAAAGACATTTTTTTTTTATATATATATTATATTTAAGTTTTTTAATATAAATAAGATATTACGTTTAAGGAATTTATTTCGTCGTTTTAGGTCTAAGCGATTTATATAACATGTGCCCGTTTGGCCCGTGCCCGTGCCCGTGCCCGCCCGCCCACACGTTTTGCCACCTCTAGTCAATAGTTTCAAATCTTGTGAATTAGTTGGGGAAACGATGGTTATAAAAGAAAATTATCCTATTGTAAATACCTATTAAATCACTATTCCAAGCCTAAAATTTACACTTTAAATTAGTTGACACATAAATTTAGCTGGGAAGGATTAAGGGTGCGTTTGGTATTCCTTATGGGAATGAAGAAATGATAGTGGTAATGGTTCTAAATGTTTGGTTAGGAGCTCACATTATATGGGAATGAAATATGCATATTTTCCATACTCTATAAGAGTCTAAATAGAAAAGAATGAATCTATCATAAATGAGGACTCATCATCATATACCGAATTCATGTCATCATATAAAACGCACCATAAATATCAAGCATAAAGGACTTGCTATATATATTCTTTCATACTCACAAACTCAAAAACCATAACAATGAATACCTGCAATAACAAAACATCATCACCCAACGAACAACAATCACCCTTACACGGCGACATCCTCCAATCCATCCTCTCACACGTGTGGACGTGCCACTAATTCACCTTGGTTATGTTGGTGATTTTGCATCACCGATATTATTTAAGTATAATGGATTGATTTAGTTGACCAATATGTAATTGTGATAAATGTTCAACAAGTCGGGGTTGTGCGGAGTGCACACTTGTATGACGTTATTATGATTATCATTCGGGGGCGAAGCCCCGAATGACGGGAGTCCGGGGGCAGCGCCCCTGGTAGCAGGGTCCAAGGGGCAGCGCCCCTGGCTGGGGTTGCTATGTGAAAAGCGCACTAGAAAATAAAATTTCTGGTATTTTGCCAATTGAATTTAACTGCTTTGACGATTATTATAACTGCTTTGGCAGTTACAAACAACCGTTTGTTTATTGGTCATATATGAGTTTTCTGGTTCAGTTTCATAACTAACAAAACATATTCACGTTCTAAATCTGAGTTTTATCTTATTTGAGATTTCGGTAGAACCACCGAAATACTTCAATCTGAAAGTGTTTACACGACTCTCATATTACTGTGATCCAAATTTCCTAACAGGTTAGTTGATTGTATATGAGGTTTAGATAATTTGGATCAGTGTTTTAGTGAACGGTAAATATGTAACACAATAGATGAGTCTAGAACATATATGTTTACGTATAAAACATATATGTTTTACGTTTAGATTATATATTTACATATAAAACATATATGTTTTGTGTTTCGATTATATATTTTTTGCATAGATAAAAAAATTGATCTCTTGTTTATGTGTGTTTGTTAGTTTAAGCTTATGCATGTGTGTTATGTTATCTTGAGTTTTATTTAAAAAGTATTTAATCTTGACTATTTTTTTTAGGCGTGACAATATGTTCTTTGAAGGCGTGCACATATGTTTTAACGAATTTGATGAGAAACTGGAAGTACATATATGTTCTTGGAAGGCGTGCATTTATGTTCTTGGAAGATACTGTGATCCAAATTTCCTAACAGGTTAGTTGGTTGTATATGAGGTTTAGATAATTTGGATCAGTGTTTTAGTGAACGGTAAGTATGTAACACAATAGATGAGTCTAGAACATATATGTTTACGTATAAAACAAATATGTTTTACGTTTAGATTATATATTTACATATAAAACATATATGTTTTGTGTTTCGATTATATATTTTTTGCATAGATAAAAAAATTGGTCTCTTGTTTATATGTGTTTGTTAGTTTAAGCTTGTGCATGTGTGTTATGTTATCTTGAGTTTTATTTTAAAAGTATTTAATCTTGACTATTATTTTTTTTAGGCGTGACAATATGTTCTTTGAAGGCGTGCACATATGTTTTAACGAATTTGATGAGAAACTGGAAGTACATATATGTTTGTTAATACAAATAAACCGTAAAAACGTTTATTAATATTTTGCGATCTCTTTGTGTTTTGTTGATAACAAATATAATGTTATCATAAGTAAAATTATAAGGATACATGTTATTTTTGTAAAGCATTTACATATAGTCACTTAATACAAATTGTTGTAATAAATCATTTGTTGTAATAGTTTATTAGGATGGGTAAAAATCACAACCCATGGATCATATCCATAACCCATGGTATTGACCCATACCCACTTGACTAGATACATTGTACTCATTAGATACATTGTATCTAAAGAAATACCCATGGACCAACCCATGACCCATGACCAATAACCAAAAAACCCATGGGCAAAGAGGAGCGTCCCACGGATCCTTAGGTTTACACTAGACGGATCCCTTAAGGGAGGGATCCGTGGGATCCGGGGAACAGTGGCAAGTTTTGCCTACAAATAGAGAGCCATTTCTCCATTCTAACTCTCCCTCTTCTTACTAATTCTCTCATATACTCTCATTCTCTTCTAACAAAAGATCACTTGATCTAGAGAGTTGTTCTTATTTCTTTCTTTAGTGATTCTCATATAGGTCCTTCTCTAAGACGAGATCACGAGCATTCTACAAGTCATCCAAGAAAGGGGTCCTTGATTGATTTGTTCCTCCACAAGATTTCTGTAGCAAAGATCTTGTATTTGATATTTCACATAGTTGTTGTGTAATAGTCGTGTTGGTTTGGTCCACCGTGTTACGGACTCGGTATTTAGCTTTGTACCGGAAAAATGTGTAAGCAACGTTGTGAAGGCTTATCCGCCAAGTTGAAGGAGTTTGTTGATGATGAGTGTGTAAATACTCATCATTTTTGTTCCTTCTGCACTACAAAAACAGTCAAAAACACTTTAAAAAGTCTCAAAAAGACCGAAAAAATATTTAGACTGTATTTTATTCAATAATTATAAAAATCTAGTCCCTGGTTATTCAAAACATGTAATTTTTCATAAAAGGCCCTCAGGAATTTTTAAAGTTGTCAAATTTAGCCTTATAAAGTCTAGTTTTGCAAAATGACAACTTGAGTCCTTGGAATTTTAAAGATTGACATAAATTACCCCGGCATATTTTTAATTTGAAAATTATCATTTTTTGGTCCTTGGGAAAATTAATCTTGTCATAATTAGTCCTTATGATGAAATTTGGAAAATTACAGTTTTGGTCCTTCAAGTTTGGTCAAATGGCTAATATGGTCCTTGTGTATTACTTCCAAATCCAAACCAAAAACAAAATAAAATCATAAACCTAACCTACCTGTTCCCCCTTTAACCCACCAGACACCCACACCCCTGCCCACCTTTCCCTCCTTTTTCCTTCCTCTTTTCTTCCTTCCCCTGACACACTCAACCCCTGCAAGCTTTGTCTCCCCCCATCACTTTCTCAAAGTCCCAACAGATGGCTCAGATGAATTCTAAAATGGTACCTAACTGATCAACGGCTTGGATTTGACTGAAAGAAAGCACAAAAGATGTACTTGGTTGTTTTATCTCACAACAGAAGCAAGAAGGAAATGAAGTGAAGACCTAGCTTTTAGTATAAATAGTCATGTATGCCATTGATATAAGAAGTCTTAGTTTTTTTTATTTTCCAGTCGAGAAATTCATGTTCTAGTACCATTTTACTTTTATTATCATTTAATTTTAATGTCATTTTTAATTTCAAGTTAATGCAAATTCCGTTTTTAAATTCCAGTTTTTTTAGTTTATGCAGTCTTGATCTTTTTCATGTTCTTAAAATCTGTCATTTGTGTTTCCAAAGTGTGTCTTAAGTGTTTAAACTTGTTTGAGCTTGTGTTAATGATATCAAAGTTTTTTTTTTAGCTTTCACTGTCAAAAAGTGCTTTTGAAAAAATCTTTTCTGCCCCTTAAGTAGTGTTTGGAACAATCTCTTTTCTGGGTCAATTCTCAGTTTTTGACCCATTTTGGTGTCAAAACAAGTCTTAATGTAGTTGTTTGTTAGCCTTATAGTCATTTCAAATAGCTTTTAGTTTTAAAAGAGTTTTTAGAGTAGGTTGTAAAAATCATTCTTTTTGGTTCTGTCAACAGCCCCCATTTATCAGCTTATTTTAGTTTCATATTAGCTTAAATCTAGTTTTAGGAGTCCCTCATGTATGAACTTATGCTGCTTTACCTTATTTTGGTTTTTGAATCAGTTTGATAGCTTATTTAGGCCCTTAAAATCACCCCCTTATGCTTTTCTTTTTCTGTCTTTCAATCCTTAAGTGCCCAACTGCACCCTTTTGCACAGCCCCTAGCTTATTGAATTTAGCTTTAAATTAGGTGTTTGTGGGGGCAAAAGCTTGCCCCCCCCCCAGCTTGCCTTCATTTTCCCATAAGCTCTTTAGCTAAGCTTAACTTTAGCTTATTCAAAAATAAGCTCAAACATGCCCCATCGGGCTGTTTCTTCCCTGTTCCAAACACCAGCACTTTGAGTGCTTTAGCTCCCTTTAGCTTATTTGATTTTAGGATTAGCTCATTCAGTTTCATTTGAGTCATTTAGGATTGTCTTATTAAGGATTAGTTGCTTATAATAACTACACAAAGCTTACTAGAAGCTGGTGCTTGCTTATTTAAGGACAGTTTGGTTTAGTTTCTTAGGAGTCTCCATTAGCTTATTTCGTTGATGTATTAGCTTAATTACTTAAGTCTTAGTAGCGTAAGTTTGATTCCCTTTAGTTTCCTTAAGCTCAATGTTTCCCAAAGTAGTTTTCTTATTTTAGCTTTTAGCTTTTAGAAGCCTTTTCTGTCTCTCTTAATTGTTGTAACAGTAGACTCAATTTAAGTGATTTTTCCAATTCGAACTTTGTTTTGTTGCTTATTTAATGTAGAAGTAGTTAAATAACTTAGTTAGTTTTGATTTCTTTTTGCTTAATGTAGATTTTATAAGTTTCCTTTAAACTTTAGAGCATTAGGAGTGTTTGTTTTGGCTTGATCTTGAGTCTAATTCCATTACTGTTCTTGTAATTTTTTTTTAATCTGATCATTTGTAGTAGTAGATTAGTTTAAAAAAAATATTTAGTTTATCTAATTGTTAATTCCTTAAGACTAAAAGCAAAAGATCAAAAAGTTTAAAAATAAAAAGCAAAAATAAAAAGGTCCACTGCTGGAGTTGAACCCACGACCTCCTGCACCCAACAGCCAAGCTCAGAAGACAACCCATTACAATATGTGCTAGAGCAGTTTTTGTTTAAGTTTTCCTTAGTTATTTATTTAAACACAATTAGCAATTTTACCTTATTAGCTTAATAGGCCTTTTAGACTGCTTATTTCAAAAGCAGTCCACACCTTTTTTATTTTTCTTTAATTCAGTTTCATTTAAAGTATTTTTAGTAATTTCCTCAGATTTTTCTAAATTAGTTTAGTATTTTTTATTAATTAATTAGTTAAATTTCGTTTTTAATTCATAATAAATAAAATAAAAGTCGAAAAAATACCCGGCTTCTTCCCAAAATTATTTTTGGTCAATTAGAATGTAGGAAAATTATATTTGCACTCGTAGGATGTAAATTGCATTTTTTTTATCTAACGATTTTAAATATAGAATTAAAGTGACTTCAAAGTCTTTATTAGATTTAATTTCCTTAGTTTAATCACTCACTCACTCATATTCCTTTCCTGTTCAATATTCACCCGATTACAGATTCGTTGTATTACAGTTTTCACACCTCGTTGGGACTTAACGACCCGGGGATACACTATACTCCTCTGGATAATTTGGGTTGACCGTTTGCGCCCAATCAAATTTTGGCGCCGCTGCCGGGGAGGTGTGCTGCGTACTACGAATTTGAAGCATCAGTGTTGTTGAATATACATCTATTGTATATTTACCATCCTTGTTCATATTTTCTTATTATTATTATATAAAAACAAAACGGTTCCCGAAAACATTTTAAAATCAGTTTTCAACGAACACAAAAACCCAAAAAGATTTTCTTTCTTATATTTACAAAATGTTTATCCAAAAATCCAAAAATATCCATCTTTACCCTCTCACATCTTTGATTCTTCATCCCAACCCCTCTGTAAACCTTTGATTCTTTCCTATGTCGTATCCACACCATTTTGGTTGTCAATGGTGTGGTGGCCCTCATAATGATGATAATTGTCTCAGTTTTAGCATGGTAGAGTCAGGAAATGGGTCTGTCTATAACCAAGATCCCTATTCTTACCATGACACGACTAATTTATTTCATCAGCTACCACATCATGAGATTCATACATACTTGTGTGAATTTTGTGGAGGTCCTCACCAAGGATTTGAGTGTCAGACCAGAGACATGTTTTTCTATGAACAAATCTCTGATAACACTCTGAACTTTGGAAATGATCAATATCCATGTTATTCACCAAATCAGTCACAACAATCATTTTGTTGTGAGAACTGTGGAGGTCCCCATTTCAGCTCTGATTGTCAAACAGGGAATCCATTTCCTTGTAACAATTACGACTATCCATATCACGACCAACCTCCACAGTGCCAAATGACTCAAACTCCTCAGCAAACCCAACAAGACACTTATCTAGAGCTTCTGGAGTTAGTGAAAAGAACTGAGGAGTTGAGTAAAACAGCATTTCGAAACGCTCCCAGTTTTTCTTGTGTATATTGTGGGGGTCCTCATGATGATTATCAATGTCAACCTTCCGGTTTTGACAAATCTCCACTCCCACAATGTCCCGTCATTCAAAATTCACATGAGAAATCCATGGAAGAATTGCTAGCTGAAGAGCAGGCTGCTAAAATAAATTCCCAAATTGCGTTTGAAAAATCTATTAGGGAATCAATTGCAAAAGAAAAAGCAGCCAGATCTAGCTCTCAATTTCGTTTTATTCCTGATGACAGTGATGATGAGGATACACTTGATATCCTTCAATTCTATAAAGATTCATCAAGTTCATCAGTTGATATCCCAACAGTTGAGATTCATTCTCGAACAACTGCTATCACACCCGATATTCCCACTCACTCTCTGAACATGGGGGACGAGCATCTTGACACTGTTCCTGAAAAGGAATCGGACGAATTCATAAAGTCTAGTGTTGAGAACCTTGTCCCAATCCCGAGAGAGTCACAGGGAACTTTTGACCATATGTGTGTGATTGGTGCAAAACCGTCAAGTTTAATTACACAAGCTAGCCACTTGTGAATGACCAACCGTAAGAAACTCAAAACAGTTCACACACCAATGCAATTTAAGATCAGAGGAATATAGGGGATTCCTGGGTCGTTAAGTCCCACGGAGGATGAATTGGTGTTAAACAACTTCAGATGATAGAATGATCACTAAGGATAGTGATCAGTAAGGATATTGATGGATAATTAACTAAAGAAAAGATCTATAAATTAAAGCGACTTAAATGCAAATTAAAAGAAGTTAAAAAGTTAAAATCTATTAAATAAACGCTATCACTATTTTTACAATGATATTTTTGTGATTTTATGAAATAAAATATCTTAAATAAACTATTTTAATTAAAACGTAAACCTAAATAAACTTAAAACGTAACCTAAAATGAAAACGAGCGTTACGTGTAAAAATAACGCTGGAGCGCAAGCAAAAACGTAAAATTATTGAAATAAAAGGCCTATGAGTGTAAAACTAATTTTATTACATACTATATGATAAAAGAAAATTTTAGAAAAAAGATTTATATTTTTTTGACTTTTATATTTTTTATTATGAATTAATTAAGATTTTACACTAATTAAATGTTTAAAAATACTAAATATAACGAGAAAAATCTGAAACTTTTTGTAAAAATACTTTATACTATTACAAATTTATAAAAAATACAAACACTGAAAAAGCTACTTTAAATAAGCTCGAAATAAGCCAAATGAACTGAATAAGCTATATGAGGCAAAACGTATATAAGACATTAACTTGTGCAAGAGATGACAGTCAAAGACCCAAGGGCGCAATGGTTCCAGGTACACCACTATCACTCTCCAAAGGGGGAGGTCTCAGGTTCGAGCCTGCCTACCCCCTTTTTGCAAAAACATTTTATTTTTGGATTTTCTTTTTACAAACTTATTAAGCACATTAAAATAAGCATTTTCTAAAACTAAAACTTTTTCTAAAAACTAACAATAAGCTCTGTATTGAGCTTATAATCTCAACAGTGGGTGAAAATGAGAATAAGCACAAGATTAAAGCCAAGTTGGCTTATGAGCTAGAAAATAAGCAACATGTTAACTGAAAATAAGCTAGAAACAGATAATAAGCTAATAGAGCAGCTGAATAAGCATAAGAACTTATAAATAAGCACTAAACAAACCTAAAATAAGCTTAAGCTTAACTGTAACACAGTACACCTTTTTGGTTTACTAGGCACTTTCTAGATCAAATTTAAGCAATGTAATAAGCTACAAAAGGAAAATAAACACTGCAATTAATAAGTTGACCAAGTGAGCTTTCCAAAGAACTAAGTTACAAAGTTTGGTTTTCACAAATAAGCTCTTGAGAAGCTTTTGAAAATCTTAAAAAACACTGATTTACTGGTTTAGTACATTAAACAAATTGGACAAAATTAAAAAGCACTTGCAGCTTTATCTAATAAGCTAGATTTTGAAAAATGAAAACTAGAACTTTGAGAGAGCTAGGTGAGCTTCTCAAAAAACCAAAGTACACAAGAAAAAGTTCACTAATAAGCTCTGCAAGAGCTTATGAACCAGACATGCAACAACTGTGCACAGAGCAATGTTTTGACTTTTTTCACAAAATGAAAGTTTGACTAAACTGAACTTTAGAATGATTCTATGGATTGATTATGATATATTAAGCTGTTATGGAACTAAATTAAGCTACTTTACCAACTTATACACTGAAATGATGATTTGCTCACTCTAAATCCTTAACAGTTAACTATTAAAGGTGGATTAAAGATGTTTTTGACTTTTAACCAAAGAAGGTCTGTGTTTCTTGGTTTCTATGAGCTAATTAGACCTATTGTGACACAGAACAACCAAAACCAAAGGACTGAACATACTATAACACTATTAAACAAACTGATCCAAACAAGCCTTTATGAGGCTGTTTTGGAATTTTTCAAAGCTTAGCAAAGATTTAGACTATGAACTAGATTGTAAACCTTAAATAATCATATATTAGGACTGAATAAATGTAAAATAACAGTTATAGCAACATAAAACTTTGGATTGAGACTTATGCTAATATGACTTATGAAAATGAGATTTTTATTATCTATCAACTAAAAAGAACAAGCTTCTGGTTTAAAGGTTTAAATACACTTAACTATAACTCATGAACAAAAAGGAACTGAGATTCAAGCTAATAAACAACTATATCAGTAAAATACCAAAATGATCAAAATGGCTTACAAGATGGATTTGAGCACAAACTGAGAATTGAGGACTGAGAACAGATCCTATAGCTTACCAATAAGCACTACACCCAAAAGCAATCCAAACATGACCCTGCTTCAATCTCTGGCATCATCTTCACTGTTTTTTATTTTTCAACTATTTTTTGGTATTTTTAGTGATTTTCTGGTTTCTTGTACTAGACTGAGTTTTATTGTAACTAATAGCTTTAATAAGCTATATAGGAGCTTATGTGTGCCTATCTAGTCCAAGATAACAACTTACAACATCATTAGAACATTTTGAGATTTTGAACAAAAGTAAAATTTGCATAACATGAAAACTTGAATTAGAACTGAAATTGAAACTGAAAAAGATTCACATTAACTTGAAATAACTAAAACAAATTACTTGGAAAGCTTAATTTACACTGGAACTCTGAAATTAACTAAAACGACATTAAACTAAACTAAACTACACTACTTTCCTTTCTCTTCTGCTTCTTTCTTCTATTTTATAACCTTTTTGAACTCCCCACATGCCTCTGAGTTGATCCCACCACCATTGGATCTCTGAAACACATCCTAGCCTTTGATTTGCAATTTGGCGCCAAAAGGTGAACAGTGACTGTTGCTTTCTTTGATGGTTTTTGGACCAGGGTGAAGAGGAGGGGGGACAAGGAAGGGATAGAGTGTTGGGGAGGAGGGAAAGAAGTGTGTAAGCATTTATGGGGAAGGCACAGTTGGGGGGCTATGGCGGGCTAGTGGGGAGGAAGGGGATGACTGGGATGGCGGGTTATCTGTTTTAAAAATTGGGTTGGGCAGGTATTGGGCTTGGATAGATTTGGGCCACAGCTGGGTTTAGTTTGGTTTGGTTTTGTGGGATTAATAATACAAAGGACCATGGTTGTAATTTGTGAAAAGTATAGGGACTGATCCTGTAACATTTCCAAAGTTATAATAAGGACTAAACCTGCCAAATAAGATTAGTACAAGGACTAAATTTGCATAAATTTCCATTTTTATAAGTCCAAGGACTAAAACTGCCAATTTAGAAACTCTAGGGACCAAACTTGTAATTTTCCAAAAGTTTACCATAAGGACCAATTTTGTCATTTATTAATAGTACAAGGTTAAAATTTGATAATTTTCACTTTTTAATTAACCAAGGACCATTATTGAGAATTTTCAAAGTTAAAGGACTAAAGTTGTCAATTTATGATTTTTAAACTTTGAAGGGTTTATTTTGACAACTTTTGAATCCTATGGACCTTAATTGACATTTTACAAGTTTTTTGAATTACCAGGGACTAGATTTGACAACTTTTGTAACTTGGGGGACTAAAACTGCCAATTATGCAAACTTGATACGTTTTTCATCAGATTTTGATGTTTTTGCATTTAAAACATATAAAACACTTGTTTGTGATATTTTCATCATTTTGATGTGTTTCCGAGTGTTTTCAGATGTTTTTGGCACTCTATCAGTATAAAAATGATGAGTATTTAGACACTCATCAATCCCCCACACTAAGATATTGCTAGTCCCTAGCAATGATTTGAAAAAACTTAATGGATTTGAAAAACTCTTTACCAAAAGCCATCACTTCTGGAGTAGCCAAATGTTTCAGTTCAAGTAAGAACCTTGGTACACTGATAACCAAATGATTTTGAGCAAATCATAAGCTGTAAACGGATTTGATTTGTCTTTACCAGAAGCCGTACCCTTCTGGACTAGCCAACTCTTAGATAAATTATCAGAATTATCTTTGGTGAGCTGAATACCAATTATGGATTTTCCACTGCCTTTACCACAAGCCATAACCTTGCGGGCTAGCCAACTCTTCACTAGTTTAAAGATATGGTGAGTTGAACACCATACAATTTTGGGCAAATTGCAAGCCATAAACGGATTTGAGATATCTTTACCAAGAGCCGTTTGCTCCTGGATTAGCCAATCCTTATGTGGGTTAGACATGGTGGACTGATTACCATTTGTTGTGTTTAGTACATAGTACTTCCACTAAATAAAAAATTTTAAAATTTGGCCATTTTGGGGGAAAAAGGGACTAAAAGGGTACATTTATGATCAAATTCGCCAGAATTTCCCCCCCACACTTAGAAATGAATATTGTCCTCAATATTCAAAGTACCGGCTGTAATGCCGAAACTTAGAACGTAAAAAGATAACATTACTAGCCAAGTGTAGAAACACAACAATTATTCTCTCTTTTTTTAAATATTTACAATTTTCATTATTTTTTAGATCTCTATACAACATGTGGGGCATCTCCCCCACACTAGGGTGGTACACACGGGTGAAAACCCATGCTTAGCTACTGTTTTTGATTACCGAGTCGCTAGCTTGACTCGACCCCGAATTCATTTGTTCATGGGGAAGCAAAGTGGAAGAAACTATCTCCATCGGACTTTCGTTCAAGATGTTTGTATAAACATTTGAAGCACGCGAAAGTTCCACACCGACGAGATATACAGAGAGAGACCCGGCTCACAGATGATAAATGAAAATGCCGGGGTCAAAGATAGTGTCCTCATTCCCGAAGGAGAAAAGGGAAAGAGCAACCACACCATTTGTGAAGAATGGAATAAATATGTGCATCACAATGCATGTCCATTCCTCATCAGAAAGAAGCAAATCACCATTTTTGACATTTTTAAGCTTAAATTTGAAGCTTTTATGGTGATTGGTAACAAAATTTCCGGGAGGGAGAGCTGGAAACGGTTCTTCAATCAACAGATTTTCAAGAAAAAGGATGTCTCCCTCCGAATCAAAGTAAGTATTGTCAATTCCTGTTGGAATCGACTCATCACTAAGAAAATCATCGACCTCCTTCCAAAATTTGTCATCTTCCTCATCAGAAGTGAGAGAAGGGATGGAAGAGTCGGAAACGGGACAAGAAACGAGTGGATGATCATTATATAGGAGATTTCTAGTTTCTCCATGATCGGCTTCAAAATCAAAGAGATCATCGTCACTTTCTAATGAAAGTGGACTGATGTGAGTGAGTTCATCAGTGAACTCCTCAAGAAGAGGATCAGACTGTGGGAGTGATGCCTCAACGTACTCGATGTCTCCATAAGATTTACAATCATCGCTAAAATCGGAGAAAGTCTCAAAATGATCATTTGAACACTCAAGAGGGGAAGAAGAATCACACATATGAGCAGAAATTCCCTGTGACTCTCTCGGGATTGGGACAAGGTCCTCAACACTAGACTTTATAAATTCGTCCGATTCCTTTTCAGGAACAGTGTCAAGATGCTCGTCCCCCATGTTTAGAGAGTGAGTGGGAATATCGGGTGTGATAACAACAGACTGAGGGAGTTTAGACGGACTAGCATACATATGTTTTATACTTAACATTTGTTCTTCTGCTAGCAATTCCATCATAGTCTTTTCTCCCTGATTTTCCACGGAAGGAATTTCAACTGATGAACTTGATGAATCTGTACATAATTCACTAATATCAAGGGTAACATCATCATCATCATCATCAGGAATGAAACGGAATCGAGAGCTAGATTTGAATGATTTTTGTATTCTAATTGATTCCCTAATAGTGTTTTCAATGGAAATCTGGGAATCTAATTTAGCAGCTCGCTCTTCGGCTAACAAAACTTCCATGGATTTTTCATTTGGATTATCTTGGGAGGACATAGCCGACTCCTCCTTAAGTTCTTTTAATAACTCCAAAGTCTTCAGTAGAAGGCCTGTCGTAGTTTCATGAGGAGTCGCTTGAATCATTTGGTACTGTGGAGGTTGGTTTTGATACGAAGAGTCGTAATTGTTACAAGGAAATGGGTTCCCTGATTGACAATCCGAGCTAGGGTGAGAACCTCCACAATATTCACAACAGTAGAACTGATGTGGTTGTGAGTGGTATGTGTTGTAGTCATAATTGTTATCAGGAACCTGCTCATAGACAAGCGTGTTTCCTGATTGACAATCAGAACTGGAATGTGAACCACCACAGTACTCACAACAGTAAAACTGCTGAGTCTCACAGTGTGGTAGCTGATGGAATAAATCAGTCGTGTTATGGTAGGAATAGGGATCCTGGTTATAGACAGACCCGTTTCCTGATTCCACCACGCTACAACTGGGGCAATTGCCACCATTATAAGGACCACCACACCATTGACAACCAAGAGGGTGAGGATAAGACATAGAAAGAATCAAAGGTTAACAGAGGGTAAGAAATTAAGAATCAAAAGGGTAAGAGGGTAAAGATGAATATTTTTGGATTTTTGAAAAACATGCCATAAAAACAAAGAATGAAAATATTTTTGGCGTTCTTAACACTTCAGGAAAAGTGTTAATGAACTTTTTGATTTTGATTAACTTTACAAAAACTGTTTACAAAAAGGTGGTATATGTGCAAGAATGGATCTGGAAATGCTTAAAACACGCTTACAGCCTCCCCGGCAGCGGCGCCAAAATTTGATTGGTGCAAAACCGTCAAGTTTAATTACACAAGCTAGCCACTTGTGAATGACCAACCGTAAGAAACTCAAAACAGTTCACACACCAATGCAATTTAAGATCAGAGGAATATAGGGGATTCCTGGGTCGTTAAGTCCCACGGAGGATGAATTGGTGTTAAACAACTTCAGATGATAGAATGATCACTAAGGATAGTGATCAGTAAGGATATTGATGGATAATTAACTAAAGAAAAGATCTATAAATTAAAGCGACTTAAATGCAAATTAAAAGAAGTTAAAAAGTTAAAATCTATTAAATAAACGCTATCACTATTTTTACAATGATGTTTTTGTGATTTTATGAAATAAAATATCTTAAATAAACTATTTTAATTAAAACGTAAACCTAAATAAACTTAAAACGTAACCTAAAATGAAAACGAGCGTTACGTGTAAAAATAACGCTGGAGCGCAAGCAAAAACGTAAAATTATTGAAATAAAAGGCCTATGAGTGTAAAACTAATTTTATTACATACTATATGATAAAAGAAAATTTTAGAAAAAAGATTTATATTTTTTTGACTTTTATATTTTTTATTATGAATTAATTAAGATTTTACACTAATTAAATGTTTAAAAATACTAAAAATAACGAGAAAAATCTGAAACTTTTTGTAAGAATACTTTATACTATTACAAATTTATAAAAAATACAAACACTGAAAAAGCTACTTTAAATAAGCTTGAAATAAGCCAAATGAACTGAATAAGCTATATGAGGCAAAACGTATATAAGACATTAACTTGTGCAAGAGATGACAGTCAAAGACCCAAGGGCGCAATGGTTCCAGGTACACCACTATCACTCTCCAAAGGGGGAGGTCTCAGGTTCGAGCCTGCCTACCCCCTTTTTGCAAAAACATTTTATTTTTGGATTTTCTTTTTACAAACTTATTAAGCACATTAAAATAAGCATTTTCTAGAACTAAAACTTTTTCTAAAAACTAACAATAAGCTCTGTATTGAGCTTATAATCTCAACAGTGGGTGAAAATGAGAATAAGCACAAGATTAAAGCCAAGTTGGCTTATGAGCTAGAAAATAAGCAACATGTTAACTGAAAATAAGCTAGAAACAGATAATAAGCTAATAGAACAGCTGAATAAGCATAAGAACTTATAAATAAGCACTAAACAAACCTAAAATAAGCTTAAGCTTAACTGTAACACAGTACACCTTTTTGGTTTACTAGGCACTTTCTAGATCAAATTTAAGCAATGTAATAAGCTACAAAAGGAAAATAAACACTGCAATTAATAAGTTGACCAAGTGAGCTTTCCAAAGAACTAAGTTACAAAGTTTGGTTTTCACAAATAAGCTCTTGAGAAGCTTTTGAAAATCTTAAAAAACACTGATTTACTGGTTTAGTACATTAAACAAATTGGACAAAATTAAAAAGCACTTGCAGCTTTATCTAATAAGCTAGATTTTGAAAAATGAAAACTAGAACTTTGAGAGAGCTAGGTGAGCTTCTCAAAAAACCAAAGTACACAAGAAAAAGTTCACTAATAAGCTCTGCAAGAGCTTATGAACCAGACATGCAACAACTGTGCACAGAGCAATGTTTTGACTTTTTTCACAAAATGAAAGTTTGACTAAACTGAACTTTAGAATGATTCTATGGATTGATTATGATATATTAAGCTGTTATGGAACTAAATTAAGCTACTTTACCAACTTATACACTGAAATGATGATTTGCTCACTCTAAATCCTTAACAGTTAACTATTAAAGGTGGATTAAAGATGTTTTTGACTTTTAACCAAAGAAGGTCTGTGTTTCTTGGTTTCTATGAGCTAATTAGACCTATTGTGACACAGAACAACCAAAACCAAAGGACTGAACATACTATAACACTATTAAACAAACTGATCCAAACAAGCCTTTATGAGGCTGTTTTGGAATTTTTCAAAGCTTAGCAAAGATTTAGACTATGAACTAGATTGTAAACCTTAAATAATCATATATTAGGACTGAATAAATGTAAAATAACAGTTATAGCAACATAAAACTTTGGATTGAGACTTATGCTAATATGACTTATGAAAATGAGATTTTTATTATCTATCAACTAAAAAGAACAAGCTTCTGGTTTAAAGGTTTAAATACACTTAACTATAACTCATGAACAAAAAGGAACTGAGATTCAAGCTAATAAACAACTATATCAGTAAAATACCAAAATGATCAAAATGGCTTACAAGATGGATTTGAGCACAAACTGAGAATTGAGGACTGAGAACAGATCCTATAGCTTACCAATAAGCACTACACCCAAAAGCAATCCAAACATGACCCTGCTTCAATCTCTGGCATCATCTTCACTGTTTTTTATTTTTCAACTATTTTTTGGTATTTTTAGTGATTTTCTGGTTTCTTGTACTAGACTGAGTTTTATTGTAACTAATAGCTTTAATAAGCTATATAGGAGCTTATGTGTGCCTATCTAGTCCAAGATAACAACTTACAACATCATTAGAACATTTTGAGATTTTGAACAAAAGTAAAATTTGCATAACATGAAAACTTGAATTAGAACTGAAATTGAAACTGAAAAAGATTCACATTAACTTGAAATAACTAAAACAAATTACTTGGAAAGCTTAATTTACACTGGAACTCTGAAATTAACTAAAACGACATTAAACTAAACTAAACTACACTACTTTCCTTTCTCTTCTGCTTCTTTCTTCTATTTTATAACCTTTTTGAACTCCCCACATGCCTCTGAGTTGATCCCACCACCATTGGATCTCTGAAACACATCCTAGCCTTTGATTTGCAATTTGGCGCCAAAAGGTGAACAGTGACTGTTGCTTTCTTTGATGGTTTTTGGACCAGGGTGAAGAGGAGGGGGGACAAGGAAGGGATAGAGTGTTGGGGAGGAGGGAAAGAAGTGTGTAAGCATTTATGGGGAAGGCACAGTTGGGGGGCTATGGCGGGCTAGTGGGGAGGAAGGGGATGACTGGGATGGCGGGTTATCTGTTTTAAAAATTGGGTTGGGCAGGTATTGGGCTTGGATAGATTTGGGCCACAGCTGGGTTTAGTTTGGTTTGGTTTTGTGGGATTAATAATACAAAGGACCATGGTTGTAATTTGTGAAAAGTATAGGGACTGATCCTGTAACATTTCCAAAGTTATAATAAGGACTAAACCTGCCAAATAAGATTAGTACAAGGACTAAATTTGCATAAATTTCCATTTTTATAAGTCCAAGGACTAAAACTGCCAATTTAGAAACTCTAGGGACCAAACTTGTAATTTTCCAAAAGTTTACCATAAGGACCAATTTTGTCATTTATTAATAGTACAAGGTTAAAATTTGATAATTTTCACTTTTTAATTAACCAAGGACCATTATTGACAATTTTCAAAGTTAAAGGACTAAAGTTGTCAATTTATGATTTTTAAACTTTGAAGGGTTTATTTTGACAACTTTTGAATCCTATGGACCTTAATTGACATTTTACAAGTTTTTTGAATTACCAGGGACTAGATTTGACAACTTTTGTAACTTGGGGGACTAAAACTGCCAATTATGCAAACTTGATACGTTTTTCATCAGATTTTGATGTTTTTGCATTTAAAACATATAAAACACTTGTTTGTGATATTTTCATCATTTTGATGTGTTTCCGAGTGTTTTCAGATGTTTTTGGCACTCTATCAGTATAAAAATGATGAGTATTTAGACACTCATCAGTGTGATATCCCTTCCCCTCTTGAGTCTTCTCTAGATCATTTTGAAACTTTCTCCGATTTTAGCGACGATTGTGCTTCTTATGGAAACATCGAGTTTGTTGAGGCATCACTCCCACAGTCTGACCCTCTTCTTGAGGAGTTCACCGATGAACTCGCTCACATCAATCCACTTTCATCAGAAAGTGACGATGGTCTCTTTGATTTCGAAGCCGATCTGGGAGAGATTGAAAGTCTCCCTTATAATGATCGTTCACTCACTTCTCACCCTAACAGTCCAATAGAGAATGTTGATCACTTTGTTCCCGAAACATTCAAAGCTACTTTCACCAATCCTCTATTTGAATTCGACTCTGAATTCACTTTAATTTCTGATAATCCACTCTTTGATACTCAGATTGAGGATAGTGATGAGTCTACAGTGGAACAAGAATTCACAGATTTACATCTTGTGATTGATTTTCTTCACGAGGAGTTCGCCGGTGAACTCACTCATATCATATCTCCGCCGGAGTATGATAATTTCTACTTTGATCTAGACACACCCATAATATGTCTTGATCACGTGAGCTTAAATGATGAGATTCATAATACTGAAATTATGGATTCTCCTATGGATGAAGATGAGTTAGTCATGATTTTCATCATGACTTTCTTTCTTTTCTTCACCTATCCCGTGACTTCTTCTCTTCTTCACTTATTCGGGAGTGAAGATACCATTTTTGACCCCGGCATTTCCATGTACCATTTGTGAGCCGAGTCTGTCTATGTATATCTCGTCGGTGTGGAACTTTCACGTACTTCAATGTTTATACAAACATCTTGAATGAAAGTCCGATGGAGATTGTCTCTTCCACTTACTTCC
Organism: Chrysanthemum seticuspe; assembly: GCA_019973895.1. Lineage (NCBI taxonomy): Eukaryota > Viridiplantae > Streptophyta > Magnoliopsida > Asterales > Asteraceae > Chrysanthemum > Chrysanthemum seticuspe. The sequence continues at coordinate 219,954,254 of BPTQ01000003.1, read as the reverse complement.
CCATGAACAAATTAATTCGGGGTCGAGTCAAGCTAGCGACTCGGTAATCAAAAACAGTAGTTAAACATGGGTTTTCACCCGTGTGTACCACCCTAGTGTGAGGGAGTTGCCCCCCGCTGTTGTATCTAAAGTTTCAAAAAAAAAATCACAAAAATAATGGCCGTATTATTTCCCTTTTACGTTTTAAGTTTCGGCAACAGCCGGTACTTTGAATATTGAGGGCAATATTCATTTCTAGTGTGGGGGGGAATTCTCACGAATTTTATCATGTAATTATACCACCTAATTCCCCCATTTTTGGCCAAAATTTTTTTTTGGAGTAAGTGTTTTGCACTTACTCAGCTTACGGTTATCAGTCCGCCATGTCTAATAAACAAAAGGATTGGCTAATCCAGGAGCAAACGGCTCTTGGTAAAGATATCTCAAATCCGTTGACGGCTTGCAATTTGCCCAAAATTGTATGGTGTTCAGCTCACCATATCTTTAATTAGTGAAGAGTTGGCTAGCCCGCAAGTTTATGGCTTGTGGTAAAGGCAGTTGGAAAACCATAATTGGTAATCGACTCACCAAAGATATTTTATCTAAGAGTTGGCTAGTCCAGAAGCAAACGGCTTCTGGTAAAGATAAATCAAAACCGTTGAAAGCTGGTGGTTTGCTCAAAATCATTTGGTTATCATTGTACCAAGGTTCTTACTTGAACTGAAATAATTGGCTACTCCAGAAGTAATGGCTTTTGGTAAAGAGACTTAAATCCATTAAAGTTTCAAAAAGATTGCTAAGGACTAGCAATAGTTTAGTGTGGGGGATTGATAAGTGTGTAAATACTCATCATTTTTGTTCCTTCTGCACTACAAAAACAGTCAAAAACACTTTAAAAAGTCTCAAAAAGACCGAAAAAATATTTAGACTGTATTTTATTCAATAATTATAAAAATCTAGTCCCTGGTTATTCAAAACATGTAATTTTTCATAAAAGGCCCTCAGGAATTTTTAAAGTTGTCAAATTTAGCCTTATAAAGTCTAGTTTTGCAAAATGACAACTTGAGTCCTTGGAATTTTAAAGATTGACATAAATTACCCCGGGATATTTTTAATTTGAAAATTATCATTTTTTGGTCTTTGGGAAAATTAATCTTGTCATAATTAGTCCTTATGATGAAATTTGGAAAATTACAGTTTTGGTCCTTCAAGTTTGGTCAAATGGCTAATATGGTCCTTGTGTATTACTTCCAAATCCAAACCAAAAACAAAATAAAATCATAAACCTAACCTACCTGTTCCCCCTTTAACCCACCAGACACCCACACCCCTGCCCACCTTTCCCTCCTTTTTCCTTCCTCTTTTCTTCCTTCCCCTGACACACTCAACCCCTGCAAGCTTTGTCTCCCCCCATCACTTTCTCAAAGTCCCAACAGATGGCTCAGATGAATTCTAAAATGGTACCTAACTGATCAACGGCTTGGATTTGACTGAAAGAAAGCACAAAAGATGTACTTGGTTGTTTTATCTCACAGCAGAAGCAAGAAGGAAATGAAGTGAAGACCTAGCTTTTAGTATAAATAGTCATGTATGCCATTGATATAAGAAGTCTTAGTTTTTTTTATTTTCCAGTCGAGAAATTCATGTTCTAGTACCATTTTACTTTTATTGTCATTTAATTTTAATGTCATTTTTAATTTCAAGTTAATGCAAATTCCGTTTTTAAATTCCAGTTTTTTTAGTTTATGCAGTCTTGATCTTTTTCATGTTCTTAAAATCTGTCATTTTTGTTTCCAAAGTGTGTCTTAAGTGTTTAAACTTGTTTGAGCTTGTGTTAATGATATCAAAGTTTTTTTTTTAGCTTTCACTGTCAAAAAGTGCTTTTGAAAAAATCTTTTCTGCCCCTTAAGTAGTGTTTGGAACAATCTCTTTTCTGGGTCAATTCTCAGTTTTTGACCCATTTTGGTGTCAAAACAAGTCTTAATGTAGTTGTTTGTTAGCCTTATAGTCATTTCAAATAGCTTTTAGTTTTAAAAGAGTTTTTAGAGTAGGTTGTAAAAATCATTCTTTTTGGTTCTGTCAACAGCCCCCATTTATCAGCTTATTTTAGTTTCATATTAGCTTAAATCTAGTTTTAGGAGTCCCTCATGTATGAACTTATGCTGCTTTACCTTATTTTGGTTTTTGAATCAGTTTGATAGCTTATTTAGGCCCTTAAAATCACCCCCTTATGCTTTTCTTTTTCTGTCTTTCAATCCTTAAGTGCCCAACTGCACCCTTTTGCACAGCCCCTAGCTTATTGAATTTAGATTTAAATTAGGTGTTTGTGGGTGCAAAAGCTTGCCCCTCAGCTTGCCTTCATTTTCCCATAAGCTCTTTAGCTAAGCTTAACTTTAGCTTATTCAAAAATAAGCTCAAACATGCCCCATCGGGCTGTTTCTTCCCTGTTCCAAACACCAGCACTTTGAGTGCTTTAGCTCCCTTTAGCTTATTTGATTTTAGGATTAGCTCATTCAGTTTCATTTGAGTCATTTAGGATTGTCTTATTAAGGATTAGTTTCTTATAATAACTACACAAAGCTTACTAGAAGCTGGTGCTTGCTTATTTAAGGACAGTTTGGTTTAGTTTCTTAGGAGTCTCCATTAGCTTATTTCGTTGATGTATTAGCTTAATTACTTAAGTCTTAGTAGCGTAAGTTTGATTCCCTTTAGTTTCCTTAAGCTCAATGTTTCCCAAAGTAGTTTTCTTATTTTAGCTTTTACCTTTTAGAAGCCTTTTCTGTCTCTTAATTGCTGTAACAGTAGACTCAATTTAAGTGATTTTTCCAATTCGAACTTTGTTTTGTTGCTTATTTAATGTAGAAGTAGTTAAATAACTTAGTTAGTTTTGATTTCTTTTTGCTTAATGTAGATTTTATAAGTTTCCTTTAAACTTTAGAGCATTAGGAGTGTTTGTTTTGGCTTGATCTTGAGTCTAATTCCATTACTGTTCTTGTAACTTTTTTTTTTAATCTGATCATTTGTAGTAGTAGATTAGTTTAAAAAAAATATTTAGTTTATCTAATTCTTAATTCCTTAAGACTAAAAGCAAAAGATCAAAAAGTTTAAAAATAAAAAGCAAAAATAAAAAGGTCCACTGCTGGAGTTGAACCCACGACCTCCTGCACCCAACAGCTAAGCTCAGAAGACAACCCATTACAATATGTGCTAGAGCAGTTTTTGTTTAAGTTTTCCTTAGTTATTTATTTAAACACAATTAGCAATTTTACCTTATTAGCTTAATAGGCCTTTTAGACTGCTTATTTCAAAAGCAGTCCGCACCTTTTTTATTTTTCTTTAATTCAGTTTCATTTAAAGTATTTTTAGTAATTTCCTCAGATTTTTCTAAATTAGTTTAGTATTTTTTATTAATTAATTAGTTAAATTTCGTTTTTAATTCATAATAAATAAAATAAAAGTCGAAAAAATACCCGGCTTCTTCCTAAAATTATTTTTGGTCAATTAGAATGTAGGAAAATTATATTTGCACTCGTAGGATGTAAATTGCATTTTTTTTATCTAACGATTTTAAATATAGAATTAAAGTGACTTCAAAGTCTTTATTAGATTTAATTTCCTTAGTTTAATCACTCACTCACTCATATTCCTTTCTTGTTCAATATTCACCCGATCACAGATTCGTTGTATTACAGTTTTCACACCTCGTTGGGACTTAACGACCCGGGGATACACTATACTCCTCTGGATAATTTGGGTTGACCGTTTGCGCCCAATCAATTAACATAGTGCTTGAACTCTCGAGTAGGTGACTCGGGGAGTGGAGTAGGGCAAGGAAGGTGTCCTTGTAGCCGAACCACTATAAATCAGTTGTGTCATTTCTATCCCTTGCTTTACTTTATTTACTTGCATTATCATTAGATCTATACTTTCTCTTCATCCATACGATTTCACATAATATCAAATCCAAAGTTTTTGAAACTAACTTAAAATCAGCAAAACTATTCACCCCCCCCCCCTTCTAGTTTTCCACAATTGGCATCAAGAGCTAAGTTTATAAAAGTTTTAAAGTAAACCGTATTTAAAAAACTTTTCGATCACTATGGGTTCTGAAAATTACAAGGAAGGGCAATCTATGCAACGACCACCACTACTTGAAACTAATGGTTTTATATATTGGAAAAATAGATTCGAAGCGTATGTGAAGTCTAAAGAGATTGATCTTTGGTACATTATTGTTGAAGGAGATTTTGAGGCTACCTCAAAAGATGATAAAGGAAATTTAGTTAACATACCTCATGATAAACTAAACGATGACATGAAGAAAAAGTTTTCTAAAAATAGTGAAGCTAAAATGGTTTTATATAATGCTTTACCCGAAAAGGAATTCGAAAGAATTTATATGCTTAAAACCTCTAAAGAAATTTGGAATTCTTTAGTTGTAACTCATCAAGGTAATCAACAAGTTAAAAATAATAAAATTGATTTATTTGTTCAACAATATGAACAATTTTCAATATCGGATGAGGAAACTATAGATCATTCTTTTGCTAATTTTAATACTATTATTACATCTTTACAAGCACTTGATGAATCTTTTTCTAGCCGTAACCATGTTAGGAGATATCTAAGGGCACTTCCATCCAAGTGGAGATCCAAGGTGACCGCAATCGAAGAGTCAAAAGATTTGACAATCCTCACCCTTGATGAACTCATAGGCAACTTAAAAGTCTACGAGCTTGTCCTTGCTAAAGATTCTGAAGCCTCAAAGGTGAAAGAGAAACACAAATATCTTGCCCTTAAAGCCAAAAAGGCCTCAAGCGATGAAGAGAACTCCTCTTCAGATAGTGACGACGAGGAGTATGCTATGGCGGTAAGGGACTTTAAAAAGTTCTTTAGAAGGAAGGGAAGATACGTCAAACAACCCTATGACGACAAGAAAGGATTCCGGAAAAGCAAAGAGGACGAGAAGCCAAGGGATGATCGTGCTTGCTTTAAATGTGGGGACCCAATCCACTTTATTAGTAAGTGTCCCAAAAGGGATGATCAAAAGGAATTCGTGAGCGGCACGTAGGGAATGAACGATGAGGAGGACGAAGAAATTTTTCTCATGGCAAATGACGAGGTATGTCACGAATACCATAGTAGCTCATCACTAGATAATGACTCATTGCATAATGAATATGACAAACTTTGCAAAATTAGCTTAAAATTAATTAACAGAAACAAGTTTTTGAAAAATCAAAACCAACGTTTAGATAAGGAGGTCATATAATTAAAAGCAAATTTGAAACGTCTAGAAAAGGGTAAAATAGCAGGTGGTGAATGTGAACTTTGCGTTCAACTTCAAACACTAGTTGATCAACTAGATTCTAAAATTGCTAGAATGAGTATTAATACTTTAGATATGATACTAGATAGTGTTAAAACTGGAAACAACCCAAAAGGCTTAGGCATTCAGCAACTTAATACGTCAACTAGTGAAAACAAAGAAACACAATTCGTAAAAGCAATAGAAAAACAGGCCACTGTTGTGGCGGATCTCACGGATCCCACAAAAAGGGAACCGGCTAGTGTACAGCCAGGGATCTGTGGGTCTGCTGAGGCAAATAGTGGTAATAACATAGCTTCTTCCTCTAGAACTGATTTTGTTATTGTTAATAAGAAGAAACCAACTCATATTACCACTAGACAACCACCCCCAAAATATAATCCAATTTTTGCAAGAAACAAAGCTCCATCTTTTTTAAAACTAAACACATCTAGGAGACCTAATAATGTTTACCCGAGGAGTAACCATCAAATGGGATGGAACCCAAATATGCAAAATGGCTTTCCATTTCAAAACTTTGCACCATGGAATGCATATTCACCTTATCCATACATGTCTAACATGAATGAAATAATGAAATGTTTTGACACTAATGGACCCATGAACAAATGGGGACCAAACTTTTGAGTTAATTGTTTTCTTAGGTGTGCTTAAAGGTCGACCTAGATCCGGATGAATGGGTCAAGGATAGCGGGTGCACGAGGCACATGGCCGGCAATAAAGATCTATTCTCCACATATGAATCCTTCGATGGAGGAAATGTGGTGTTTTGAAATAGCAAAAGTAAAATCATCGGTAAAGGTACGATTTCTAACAAATCTCTAACCATTATAATCTTAATGCACTAATTGTAATGCACAAATCTCTAACAAATCTCCCGCCAAAATTTATTACTGCATCACAGTTATAAAAATAGTGCATCACAATCATAATTGTGATGCAGTAACTTATAATCTTAATGCACTAAAATCATGATTATGATGTAGTTACTTTATAACCGTAATGCAGTAACTTATAACCTTAATGCACTAATAAGTTTTGGTGCATCTTTATTATAAGTTACTGCATCATAGTTAATAGTTAAGTGCATCAATTATGATGCCCTAAAATCAAGGTTATAACCTTAATGCATTAAAATCATGATTGTGATGCAGTAACTTTATAACTGTGATTCAGTAATTTATAACATTAATGCACTAAAATCATAATTGTTACGGAGTAACTTATGACCTTAATGCACTAATAAGTTTTGGTGCATCTTTATTATAAGTTACTGCATCATAGTTAATAGTTAAGTGCATCAAGTATGATGCACTAAAATCAAGGTTATAACCTTAATGCACTAAAATCATGATTGTGATGCAGTAACTTTATAGCTGTGATGCAGTAATTTATAACCTTAATGCACTAAAATGATGATTGTGATGCAGTAACTTTATAACTGTGATGCAGTAAAAAAAATTGGCGGGAAATTTTTGGCCGGAAAAAAAATTTTGCCCCCCAAAATTTTTTTTTTGGCTGGAAAAAAAATTTTTGGCGGGGGGAAGGGGTGGGTGGGTGGGCGGGGGGGGGGGGGTGATGTGACAAAGGTGACACATGTCACCTCCACATGCCTTCTCATTCTTTTCATTCTAAGAAACTTTTCATAGTAACCCAAACCTATATATATATATATATATATATATATATATATATATATATATATATATATATATATTGGATCACTTAAAAAGTTGATCTCAAGATAAAAGTGAGGGAAGTGATCTCAACAGTGATCACCCCCTCTTCCCCTCTTTTTTTTCCTCCTAACTACAGGGGCATTTTGAAACTTTCTTTATTTTTCAAGGGGTAAACATGGTTTCTTCTTATATTTTTCTTAGTTTTTTACTCACTTCTTTTGTATAATATGTATCATTAAATCAATTTTTTTATTAAATTTCTTTGTTTTTTACTCACTTCTTTCGTATAATATGTAGGCATGTAGCATTCAAGCAATTCATGTATTAATAATACTTACATGTAAAACAAATTACAGAAGTTCATGTTTCTGAAGTATGAGCACATAATACAAGGTTTGAAATAAATCAAGAAAAAGATATACGTGACACCACATAATGTTGCTCTGATTAAAACGACCAAATTCAATCTATTTGGCTCGTAAAAACCGTCATCTTCAAAGTTCATTCCAAATACTGCGGTCACAACAACATACACGGTATCCAAAAAAGTAGAAACTGTCTAGAGCAACTCGAACTTGATTAGCTTGTTCTGGAGTTACATACATTATTCCTTCCTGAAGCAAGCCCATCGTGTTCAACTTCAATGAACACCTGTTTTCCAGCAATCTCAACAGCAGATGCCTGCATGAGAAATTGATATCCTGGATCCATACAAGGAACTCATGATCGGTGTCTATTAAGGCTCAAAATACTTGTTATGCAAGATGTTAAATGAACCAACCTTTCTGGTTCTGATTGCAACACCATATGGCATGATCTTGCCAAACTTCTTGAACTCATCCTCGATCTCGGAAGCAAGTGGACGACGCATTTTCACATAAATGACAACACCTCAGCTAGTAAGATCAATATACAAGTAATTAAAAATATCATTGAAATATTGTACCTTTTGTAATAATATAGTACACCAAGTGTTTATAGAAGAAAAAATGAACATAAACAGTTTTAAATAGCATGAAATAAAAAGGAGCAGATGAAAAGAGAGAAGACAGTAGACTAACCTAGAGCATTCCATGGTGATTTGCTAGTTTCTGTAATAACAGAAGGACAAGATGTCCACTAATTAAGAAAATATAGAACATATGCATAAGTATGAATTGAAAATGTGTACCTTTGATTGATGGACATCTGCTTTGTTTGTTTTTTGAAGAGGATAACTACTAAGTTGTGCATACCTCTCTACAACATCCAAGGGAGCCAATGTGGGAGGAAGCAACTTACCCAGAGACGAGTTAGCCGCTTGTAGTGAGTAAGAATTTATTCAAGTTCACCAGCCCCAAGGTCCGAATAAATTATGTTCAAGAAGGTCAAACCACCACAAACAAGATACACAACAGGTATATAAAGCAATGAAGCATCCCAAAAACCCAAAATCATATGATATATACCTGGACCAAAGCCCAAATAAGGTACAACCATGTAAACATCTACATTTTTTATGCACTTATATCTACCTTTTCGATGCACTAATCATACTCATAGATGCCATAATATTTACCTTTTCGATGCACTAATCATACTCAGAGATGCCTTAATATCTTCCTTTTTGATGCACTAATCATACTCATAGATGCCCTAATATGTTCATCGATGCACTATATACAAATAGATGCCCAAGTTATAAAGATGCATGAAATTGAACATGATAAGTAACTTGAGGCTGCTATATAGATAAGCATAACACTTTCAGGTGGGAAATCATCGTAAATATCATCCAATACATGCAAAAACCGGTAAAATTTAGGAATAACCCGGTTGAAATATTCATTCAAATTTGTACAGTATAAAAAGCTAAACTAAGCAGTAGCATATAAAACTAATATTTGGGATAACCAAGAAACTGAACACTAGCAATGTTGCAATGAAACGAGTTTGGTACTCAATGCTAGTAACTGTGTTGTAGATGGGCGATTGTTAGGTCACCATGTTTGTAACACAAGCATCAATATGAAGAAATGAGATGAAGAAAGGATCGGATGAACACTTAACCAAAACACACGAATAAAATAGAGAAAGGGTTATGCTTAGAGTGAAATAGAAAAGTGAACAACCAACCTTCAAGAGAAGGTTTACAAGACTATTTATAGGGAAGGAACTAGGGCAACACACTAGTTCCCTTCCTTTCCTTATTGGGCTTTTGCATAGGCTCATGGACTTTCTACATGAGCATAGCCTTAATTACTAACATAAAAGCCTTAATTAAGCTAACTATTACATATTAATTACTAACACTTGTAATCTAGTTTAGGAGTGATTCCAACAATCTCCCCTTAACTGTTGGTGATTAATGATCAGAGTGAGAAACGTTGTAGGTGCTAATGTAATAGTAGCTTTGACGTCTTCTGACATTCTTCTTTCTTGTGAGAAGAAGTTTCTTGATTCCAACAATCTCCCCAGTGTAGGGATCTTGTTTACTTTGAAGTTTTTCAGCTTTGACGTCTTCATTTTCTTTGTTCTTTGATCTTTGTTCTTTGTGGTGGTAGTGATAGTATGTTGTGGTTATCTACATCAGGTCCGCTTCGTTGCTCCAGTGTCTCCACGTCTTTCTCCAACATGCCCACATGCTCTTTAACGTTGAATTTCAATATTGATGTAGTTCTCTTAGTTTTTAAACTTTGTAGTTTCTTTGACTTTGACGAAGAATCATTTTGACTTTGTGTTGCCTTTTGAGAGAACTTCAATTAGTGTTGTTGTTGGTATGAGCATGTGAAGAATCTGCACGATCTTTTCCTCCCGCGAGCATCCATAAGAAGAAAACATAAAACATGGGTTAGAAATAATCCAGCGCTTACAAGTTTGAACTTCGAGTGTGTTAACAGCATAGTGTGAAAACACGTATCTAATTCTCACAAAGGCTGTTCCTGAACCGGAGTCCCACAAGTGAGATAACACGATGTACCAAAGTACACCTACAGTTCAGGTGAGTCGTTGAGGTACACCGAAGCATCACCCCACGACTGTAGACCGTTTGAGACACACTAAGCGTAACCCACAAGGAGTTACCGAAGTGACCTGCTATCAGGGCTGTTTGATGTTGACCCTGGCAGGAGTTTCCATTCAATCACTGAGGATCACAAGTGTGAACCTCTCATAAATGTTCTCGACAGATTGCTAAGATCTGTGTAGGACTCGATAATGTATCGCTTGCATCCTTATTGTTGAACTACAAGTGATGAAATGTTAAGTGTACCTAAGAGATCTTTTGATGAATCTCATGGCTCTAGACTCAATAGTGCGCATTGGTTTTCCTGAGCGGAGACTAGGGAGAGGGTCTCCTTCTTCAATACCAGCAATCTCTAAGAGAAAGCCGATAGTTTACGTAGGGTTCCCTGTGAGAATGAAACAAGCTTCTGTTGGGAGAAACTTGAGTGGTTAAGAAGGTTTAGTGCATGCGTCACTGGGTCCATGACGACTTTAATCTTCAATACCAGTGTCATCAAGTGACAACAAGTAGCATATGAATTGAACCCGGTGTCTGCCCTAAGTTGAATAATCTGGAGGGCTATTTCTTTTCACCCTTTTCTTTACTTTTCTTTTTAATTCTTCAACTCCTTCTTTCTCCGATTCTCATTTTCTTCTTTTTATGATCATACCTAAGGAATTCTAAATTCTAACTATTATTGGTGTCCTTGGGTAGATCCCTCCTGCTCTGGCGGATCATAGGACGGTTATTCTTAACCTTAGTCACCTTATAGCTCCATGACTAACCTATGTTGCCATAAACCATTTTCTTGAAAATCTCTTAAAGTGGTTATGATTAAAAACATTTTGTACCACTGAAAGAGTTTTGTATTTTGCAGAAATACTCCCCCTCCACACGTGCTTAAGTATTTTGACGGAAATTTTCACTGTGAGAGAAGAGCGCGCACTTTTGAATTGATCAACTCAAGATAGACAATTTCCCGCGAGACACGGTTACGTTGCATAGTTAAAGAGTTGCATTGTCAGCTTTTAGGTGACAACTAGCTCTAATAACTACCTTGAAGGTGTGGACAAACCTCGAAAGGTTGTTAAACCCGTCAAAGTTCATGTCTACCAAGAGTTTCTCGAATGGTACATTCTACTAGGACAAGTCCTTTGCAAGACACGTTTACATCACTAGTGAACTAGCTTGAAATTATTACCCGTCCCGGACAAGTCTTTTCGAGTTAGTAACATTTAAGATCTCGTCAATTCATTGGTTAAGTCTTTGGTACGATGATTCATTGGCAATTGACAACATATTTCTTATCACATAATTTTTTCTCCCCCTCAAAAATGGCATATAAATGTTATTTTTGACGAAATTTTGATGTCGAATATGTCCATTTCGAGTTTTGTGGGAAGATTACCACGAAGAACAGTTTGTGAACAAAGTGTTTAATCAAATACTCCTCCTCAACAAGTGATGTTAACTTTTGAGGTTTTGAAAATCATAAGGGGAAGTACTTGTTCTTTTGAGCAAAACTTTGAAAATGAAAGTTTTGATTAGTTTTACTCAAAAGTAAGAAGCTTTCGCTCCTTTTATAAGGATTGTGGCACTGAAGCGTACCACAGGGTCCTTTCATGACAAGTACGGGTTGTACACTGTTATGTGTGCACAAGCCATTGTCAGATATTAAACACACATCCAAATAATGATAAGAGAAACAAATCAAGGAGAATCAGGGGTACCAGGAAGTCCGTTAATAACACCAGGAATGCGTTCTGGACGTTGGTAGCCTGTGAGAGATATACTTGGACGACCACCAACGAAACTCTCCAATGTTCTGATCTGATCCCGCCTAAACAACCTTTCATCAATCTGCGTGATGATCTTCTTTACATCCCTCTTATCCCTCTAATTCCATCTCTTTGGTGACCCTATGCCGTCATGTATCTCCTTTAACCTGTATGCTAACCCGTCCCGAACCTTCTTCAATGTGTGATCCCCAAACTTATGAAGCTCTTTGCACGTCATGAAGCAGTTGTGGTGTAGTTCACTATGGTATACAACCCCAAATGGTTTCTTGATAAGTGTGTACTGAGCAAGTTGGTTTATGTCGGGAAGGTCAAGCTGTGGTTTTGTGAGATTAATGCGCTTCTGGTATGATTCCATGGCAAGTTGAATATCTTCTACACGTTCTTGGATCACGATTCTTCTGATGAAGATAAGCAATGACTTGATGTACTCGCGTTGGATAGTTGTAGAGAATTTTCGCATTCGTCCTTGTACCTTTGCAAGATACATATCTTCAATGTCGTTTAGAGACAATCTCGGAAAATCCGCTTCACAGAAGTTATATTCCTCTTCGTCTTGTCGTTTGACCATTATTTTCTTAAGAAATGTGTAGTCCCACTTCGACGACAAGGAAACATGCTGAATAGCAACGATCCGTTTATCATTAAACACTTCCTTTTTCGACTTTAGAACCTGGTAGCTTTTGTAGTAGATTCTTCGGCGTTCAAGCCAATGATGAATCCCATACAATGCATCGAGGTCATACTTTTCCACTTTGTCAGCAAACATGTGTGTGGCGTCTTCCTCGATGGCTATGATGTTGGAGTATATTGCGGCCGGGAAAGGGAGTGTGAGTGATGTAGCGTATTTCTTGGAGACATCGCTACCGTGTAGAAGAAACTCTAGGTCGTTGTTGAAGAAATAGCGGTATGGAATCTTGGGTTGATCCGGTCGGCCAATGGTAGGTAGAGGTTTGGTCCAGTCAGTGTAGTATGGAGCTTTATCTTGTCTGGTGAAGTCTATGTTTGATTCAGGGATTGAGCCAATCAATGTTGTTAGACATGGCTCGTGCAATGTTATCGAGATGATATTCGACTTTAATTGCGCTTTCTGAGCTGTCTTTAAGTAGTTGAAATGTATCATTCTTGATTCGCCTCAACTCTGCTTTGGTCATTTTCTTCACTTTGAACCTTTCCTGTATAAGCTTCACATGCTCCATTGTGCGACCATCTACCATTTCTTGACCTTCCGGTAATGGAGGTGTAGCATCAACAAGTTTAGAAAACCAGTCATATTCTTCTGTGTCATCTTCATCTAGCCATGAGACAACAGCGGTTTTCTTCTTCTTCTTCTTTGGCTTCGATGATGATTCTGGTTTCTTTGTTGTGGTAGGAGAAGTAGGTTGTTGTTGGGGCTCAGGGACATCTTCATCATCACCACCAGTGTATTCAAAATGATCACCGGTTTTCTTTGTTTGCGGTGGTAACTCAGAGTCCTGAGGTTTATCAGCAGTAGTAGAACGTGGAGGAGATCTTCTGTCGGTGGAGGTCCTTTGGGGTGGTGGTGGCATAGAGGATGAATCATCATTTTTCTTCTTTCATTTTGGCTCAGAGTATTTATCCGCATCATCATCGTCTCTTGGACGCTTAGCCTTTTCCGCTGTCTGTTTGCATGAGGTTTTGAGTTGATATTCCAGCAATGCCTCAAATAGTTTACTTTCGTCAGAATTAAACGTTGCAGATCGTTTAGACATTTGTAATACCAGCTTGGAAATCAACTCTGCATCAGAGACAACTGCATGCTCAATTGGATTGATCTTCATAGCTACCGGAGTAGATTGCATTGTCTGGTGAACATCTCTCTTGAGTAGACAACTGCAGGCTCAATTGGATTGATCTTCATTTTTGACTTTGAGGAACCAGGAACAGTGTCGAGAAGGAACTTATGAGTGTAGTCCCTAATCGTCTTGTTCATTTCACCCTGTAAATCTCGATCGAGAAACTTCTGGATCTGTTCCCGTTCTCTCAACATCTCGTTTATCCCTTGTTGAAGAAGATTGACTCTGTCAGCGAGTTGATTGAGTTTCTTGTTGACTACTTTTTTCTTTCTTACCTGCTTGACAGCTTTAACAATCTTTGTCTTTGCTCGGGATGCCCAAGTGTCGGTTGGTTTCTTTATAGATCTGGATGCGGATCTGGTGGTTGCGTCTTTGGATAGTGGTGGTGAAGAATGAGATGATGAGTCAGACGAAGATGAGACATGAGGAGGCTCAGGGTCCTTTGGTGGCTCAAAAGTTTGTTCCTTGCTATGTGCGGGACTATCAAGAATGTAATCATTGGCTTCCTTTTCCGCTTGAGCCTGTTCTGCAGCCTTGACCTTTGCCTCTTAATCTTCTTGAGCTTGAGTTTCTTCTTCTGTCTTTTCTTTAACTGCAGCCTCAACATCTTCATCAGAAATTTTCTCAGTCTTCTTCTTCTTGTCTGGTTCCTCAAAGTCAAAAATGATCTTATCCTCCAGTTGCTTTTGTTCTGATTCGTGGGTGGTGGTACCAGTTCCCTTATCGGGCTGATTAACCGCATCAGAAACTGGTGTGGTTAGTGCACCACCACTTGAACCGCCTGGGCCACGAGTTTGTTGTAGGTTGAATTCCTGAGCAACATGTTGGAGTCTGAGATTCTTTACCTTCTTTCTGTAGTCTTCGTCTTCATCCAGTGGCTCTTCTTCTGAGCTCTCTTCTTCCTGCTCTAGCACTGGAGTTTTCCCTTTATCAGCCTTGGGACTTAGAGGTTTTGCAACTGCTAGTGTGTCATCTGTGGTAGATTCTGAGTAGATAACCTCTTCATCTATTTTAGTGTCCTCCGAGTCCTCGTCCATTAGTTTTGGTTCTGGTTTGGGAATAGGGATGGCATCCTTTAATGGAACTCTCTATTTGAGTGTGTGAGTCCTCTTTGGATACTTTCTCATACTCTCAATGCTTGCAATACTTCCAGCACTGCCTCTCCTGGTCTTTCTAACAGGTGTACCGGAAGACTTTTCATCCATGAACCCAACTTTGCCTGATTCAACTACTACCAGATACCGTTTGTACGATTGAAGTCCCTCGATAACATCAGTAAGTAGACAATCTGGTAACACATCACCTTGTTTCTTTGTTGTTGAGTCTTTGAATCTTACCACGTTGAGTGTGGGCTCAAGCAACATGGAGTGATGGTTGGGGTCATCAAGTCTCAAGGGAATATCTGGATTATTCCCTAGAATCCTTTGGATCAACAACTTTGTGTATCTGATATAAGGGATCTTGGTGCCAGGCTTTATAAGATAGGACATCATGTCATCCCATATCAGAGCTGCAAATTTGATGTGTTTCATGTTGACCATACCCCAAAATATTTATAGTTCCATGAGCTTGGGATGCTCATGACCACTGTCACGTCCAGAAACGGATTTGGCAATCATGATGTAAAGTGTTCTCCATGGCTGAGGAATATTTTTGAGATCTACTGAAGAGTGTTTTGTAATAATCCCAGCAGCTTTATCATAGCCGATGTTGACCATGAACTGGAGAGTGACATCTTCCGAAGGAGTAGCAATGTACTCAGTAGGCTCGATGGTAGGAAGAAGAAGAATAGCCCTTAAATATGCTGGTGTGATGGTGACTTGTTTGTCGTTAAGTGCCACTGTCACAGCACTTTGACCTTTGACCTTTTGTATGGTATGCCAGAATTGGTGAACATAGATCTCCGGCACAGTAGCAGAATTAGTGAGCATGTTCTGGTAAGGGTGAGTCTTCAGAATATCCACAGCAATTTGACAAGAAGACTCAGAACATGTGAAGTTGTCAAAATCAACTCTGAGATTGTTCTTCCCAATCTTCATTGTGTAACCGTTGGGGAAGATGTCTTCCATTGAGAGAACATTTGGTGCATCAACGTTTTCCATTTGGACGTCCATATCGTGATCTGAAAGATATTGAGCCACAAGAACCAACATATCAAAAGACATTACGTTAGTCAAAAGTTGGTTTTATTGTCCAATTATTGAATATGTTATGTTGATGAATGTTACGAGTCCAATGTCACTTGTTTGTCCAATAGTCCAAAGTATTCGTGAAAAGTTTCGTGAATTTATTAACTTTGAATTTTAAAGGCCAAATTTACACACATTATCACAACATATTAACCATTTAAGTTTATTAGTGACATTTTGGTTTCGTGACGTTATGATTTATTTATTTACAAGTTTGTACGCGTAACAATTCATAATTTTGGTTAAAATTTTGGCTTAGGCGTAGGATTTGCAAGCTTATGCGTAAACAGTAGATCATACGCGTAGGCTAAGCTTATCTGTAGGAACTTAACTTACGCGTAAGAAATATTACGCGTAGGAACATAACCCTTAGCATAGAGCTTACGCGTAAGCGCATGTGGGAGCTTATGCGTAAGGTTTACTCGTAAGGGTAAACCTTATGCGTAAGACTCATGTTTAGGCATATCCTTCACAGGATACGCGTAGTCCCTTTTGTAGAACCTTACGCGTAAAGGTTACGCGTAAGATTGCTCTTACGCATAACATTATACGCGTAAAGTGATCCTTATGCGTAGGAGCACAGTTAACCTTGATTCTGAATTTTGCACGCGTAAAACCTGAAACAAATTTGTCATAACATCATCATTAACATATTTATTCAATCCCTTTCAGTCTTATATGAAATCACAATGATCCACAGTTAAGCGTAGGTTTTTCCTTACGCGTAGAACTAAACCCTAAGTTTCAAATTCTACGAATAAGAGATTTAGCCATATGATTTGCACCAAACGTTTTCTGGGATATCTTAGAGGCCTAATGAGTTGTTTTGAACAAGTTTTAACATCAAAACCCTTATGAATCAAGAATACCCAATTCGTATGATACTTAAACCCTAATTCTCAAATTATGCACAAATCATGTTACTGGGCAAGAATCCAAGGAGTTTTAGATCAATTAAGTATGTAACAAACATCATTCAACCATCTAATTGTCCAGAAACATTCGTACAAGAAAACGCCCAAATAATGCGTATGAACCCTAAATTTGAAAATGATCAATTATTGTTTCTGGGTGGATTTGGTTGATAGAAATGGTTTAAGAATGATCATATCAACATTTTAACACAGCCATTTTACCAAATAACACCCAAACATGATTACATGTTCATACGCTTATGCGTAGAACATGAAATCAAGCCTAGGGACAAATCTAACCGTTGGATTTTAAAGCAAATCAAAACCTATGTTTAGATAATCACCTAGAACGATTAAACACTTACAAATTCGAAGATTAAAGCACGGATTTGAGTATTGAATCTTATGCGTGGATTAGGGTGGATGAAATAATAAATGCTATGAAATAAATGAATGAGAGAGTTAGGTGGAGGTGTTTTGAAAAAAATGTTTAAGCATTTGACAACATTGGTCCCTCCACCTCAACCATTTTCATCCACAACCCATAAGTTCCACTTTGGTTACATATGAAGTATAATTATGGAAAGAAACTTGACGACGCTCCCCCTCGTCTTAAGAAATAATGAAATTTTATAAATTTGAGTCCGGGGAGTGTCAGTAAACCAGTAATGTGACCACCATTATCAAAGAAACAATCGGAATAAGGTAACATGCAAGTACAAGGTTTTATGAGACAGATAATATTTACTTTCTCCCCCTCAACACTTGAATGAAAAAATTCTGAATTTTGAAAGAGAAAAGTGTTGACGGAAGATTTGTACTTGCCATGTATCAAGAAATTTTGGAGAGAAGAATATTTTTGAATTTTGTGAATTTTATATTTTTGTATTTTGTTTTTGAAAAATATTTACAAAAGAGGTTTTGGTGTTTGACTTGTTTTAAGATTGTTTTAAAAGTTCATCCAGTTCCTCTGGAGTCAAGCACCGCATACCAATCCGGTGGACCAACTCAGTAAACCTAGCAGGAGCTAAGGCTTTGGTGAGAAGATCTGCCATTTGGTATTCAGTACCCACAAAGTATAATTCAACGGTACCCTTTTCCACATGCTCCTTGATGAAATGATATCGAAGATCGATGTGCTTTGATTTCGAATGTTGAACAAAGTTGCACGAGATCGCAATAGCACTTCGATTGTCGCAGTACATTGGGATTATGTCAAATACGTAACCATAGTCTTTGAGTTGTGTTCTCATCCAAATGACTTGAGCACAACACGCCGACATGGCTACATATTCTGCTTCTGTTGAGGACAGCGATGTACAATCATGCTTTTTCGATTGCCATGACACCAAATTATCACCAAGAAATTGTAAAGCTCCTGAAGTACTTTACCGAGAATCTAAGCAACCTGCGTGATCAGCGTCTGAAAAAGCTATTAGTTCAAAACCAGAATCCTTCGGATACCAGATCCCCAAGTTAATGGTTCCCTTGATGTATCGGAGGATTCTTTTAGCCTCAGAGAGGTGAGTTTCATTTGGTCGCGCCTGATAACGGAAGCAAAGATATACAGCAAAGACAATATCAGGTCTACTGGCTGTTAGATACATGAGAGACCCGATAATACTTCGGTATTTGGTAGGGTCAACCAATTTCCCATGTATGTGCCATTGGAGTGGCATAGGTGTCACAGTTTTGCATTCCATTTTTGTTTTAAATTTCAAGGGCATATTTGGACTGAATCAAGAAAATACCACCGTGTGATTGATGAACTTGTAGTCCTAGAAAGAACGTAAGTTCACCCATCATGGACATTTCAAAATGTTTTTTCATAAGTTTTGAAAAAGCGTTTGAGTACTTTAGATGTGTTGACCCAAAAATGATGTCATCCACATAAATTTGAACGATTAAAATGTGTGCCCCGTGATATTGTATGAATAGTGTAGGGTCGACCGATCCTTTGGCGAAATTATTAGCGATAAGAAAGGAAGACAACTTATCATACCACGCCCGAGGGGCTTGTTTGAGACCGTAGAGAGCCTTGTTCAGTTTGTAGACGTTATTAGGGAACTCTGGGTCAACGAATCCTTCTGGCTGGCTGACATAAACCGTCTCTTTCAGTTTTCCAATCAGAAAAGCAGTTTTGACGTCCATCTGAAAGACCGTTATGTTCATGTGAGCCGCGAATGCGAGAAAGATCCGAACAGCCTCAAGTCTAGCAACCGGTGCGAATGATTCCTCGTAATCAATCCCTTCTTCTTGTCTATAACCCTTAGCCACCAGACGTGACTTATTTCGGATAACCGTTCCTTCAGCATCCAGCTTGTTTTTTCAAATCCATTTGAGACCAATAACATAGACTCCAGTTGGTTATTCAACCAATTCCCATACTTCAAGACGTTTAAACTGATTGAGTTCTTCTTGCATGGATTCAATCCAGTTGTCATATGTCATGACATCCTTAATGTTTTTGGGTTCAGCTTGGCAGACGGTAAGTGCTTAAATGCAATGTTCACCGTCAGTCTGAAGTCGTTGTCTAGTTACGACTGGTTGATTCGGGTTGCCAATAATGTTCACTAGAGGATGGTCTTTAGTCCAGCGATGTGTGGAGGGTTGATGTTGATATACATTCTGCAGATTAGGAGGATTCAAATGACTTGTAGATGATTCCGCAACATCAGATGTGGCAGTTTCATTAGCAAAAGGGTTGAAGAACGCATTTGGATCATAATCTGCAGGTGGGGATACTTCATTGTTCAGAAGATCATCAGCTGGTTCAGCGTCATTGGATGCGGTTTGTTCGACTGTTGTTGTAGAATCAACTGGTGGTGCTTCCTCAACAGTAGTTGTTGTAGCAGGTGTATCAGGTATTGGATTATGATCAGGTTGAGCAGCGGAAACATTTGATACATCTGGAGCACGTTCATCAATATCATCTCTAAATAGAGGAGCAAATAGCTGTTCCATTTGATGTCGAGTAAGTTGTAAACTTGGTTGAGCTGATGATGGGGTTAGAGGGAAGTTTAGACGGTTATGTCCAGGTTCCAAGCTGTTATGCTCAGAAGCCATTTCTGTAAGCTCATCGAAGTTTGCAAGAATCGTTTCCATAATCTCCCTTGTACGACGATTCCAGATCCGGTAACCCTTAGAGTTTTCACAATATCCAACAAAGACTCCAATGTCAGCTTTGGCTTTGAGCTTACCAAAGTCATCACGATCATTATTCGGATAACAAAGGGATCCAAATACATGAAAGTGTTTGAGATTCGGTTTACGGTTGTGGATAAGCTCATAAGGTGTTTTGTTGTGGCGTTTGGTAATCATTGAACGATTCTGAGTGTAGCATGCAGTTGACACAGCTTCAGCCCACAAGTAATCTGAAAGTTTTGCATTTATTAACATCGTTCTTGCAGCTTCCACTAAAGTACGGTTTCGTCTTTCAACAACTCCGTTTTGTTCTGGTGTTCGTGCAATTGAAGTTTGATGCTCAATTCCCACTTTCTCATAATATGCACGAAGAGTTTGATTCACAAATTCAGTTCCTTTGTCTGTTCTGATTTGTCTGACTGTGTTCCGGAGCTGAACTTGAATTTTCGTTAGAAAGGTGATGATCATCTGTGGAGCTTGATATTTACTTCGAAGAAAATAAACCCAAGTCCATCTTGAGTAGTCATCCACAATTACCAAGTTGTAGCGTTTGCCATTAATCGTCTGCACGCGCATCGGGCCACACAAATCCATGTGAAGAAGATGAAGCACATGATGTGAGCTGTGTTCCACCTTTGAAGGAAAGTGAGCACGAGTGCTTTTCCCTTGTTCACAAGCTGAGCATAGGTGATCTGTAGAATACCGAAATCTTGGGAGACCTTCAACAAGTTTGTATCGTGCAAGATTGGTTATGGTTTGAAAGTTTAGATGTGAGAGACGACGGTGCCATAGCCAAGATTTTGTAGATGTTGCCTTTGAAAGTAGACAGATGGGAGATGAAGCAATCATGTCTTGCATTGAGATTGTATAAAGACTTGAATTGCGGGTACCAGACATAAGATCGTTTCCTTGTAGATCACGAATGAAACAAGTTTTCTCCCAAAAAGCAACTTTCAAATCTCCATCACAGAACTGACCAACTGAGAAGAGATTGTGACCGAGGCCTTCCACATAATAAACCCTGCTAATTTCGATGTTTCCATTGATGTAATCTCCGTAGCCCATGATAGCTGCGAAGTGATCATTCCCGAATTTGACAGTGCCAATGAACTTTGAAACAAAGTTTGATAACAGTTTGAGTTTGCCTGTCATGTGCCAGGAACATCCGCTATCAACAATCCATAGGATGATCTGTATCACCTGCATTATACACAGACGACACATATGGAATAGAAGTAGATGTGGAACCCGAAGACTTAGAGGGTTCCGAAGCAGTTATAGTTGAAACACACATGTTGATGATTTTAGGTATCCATTTGAAACCAAGTGTATTATATAACCATTTCTGCCATCTCCAACTAGTCTTAGCTTTAGTCTTAGTAAATGCACTAGGTGATAAGTTCTTCCTAGGAGGTGAAGGGGATTCTATGGGTACATCAATGTTCGTAGCCAGAACACTAGAGGGTGGTTTACCTAGCACAGACTTAGAAGCATTAGTGGGCCTAGAGGTATTCCGTTTTCTATTATTCCGCTTACGATTCAAGATAGCCTTAGCAACACATTTATCATGAAAACCAGAAAACATGGTTTTACGACAACCAACACAAGAAGCTTCAAACATAACATTAAAAGTACTTAAAGATTTGGTATTCGTTACATCACTTTTTCCATTACATTTGTCAGACGCAATATCTAAATTGGGTGCAACTTGAGTTTTATTCAAAGTCCTAAGGTGTTATTCTACTTCAACATTCTTTATTGTTCTTTTCTTACGTCGCAACTTCTTATTCTTCCTTGTGTTGCTCCTAGGCGGTAAAGTGCGGGCGTTGGGAAAAGAGGCAACTATTCCTGTTTCAGTAGAGGGAAGCACATTAGTTTCTTGTGGTTTGTCATTAGATGTTCTAGAATCATTTTGAATCTGTTTAGGTGCAGTTACTACAATGTTACTATCCCTATCTTGCTTAAGTTTCACCTACTCTGCTTTTAGATCATGGATTTTGTGTAACAAATCTAGATTTTCAGAACGAGTGAGTCCATCTCGTCATAAAACATCTTTGGTGTATGCAAGATGATCATCAAGGTCTTTTGACGCTTTATCACGAGTCTTTTTGAGTAAATCAAATATGACACCATATTCCTTTTTAACTTTTGAAATTTCTTGTTCATATTTTGAGATTTGACACTTCAAGTACGCGTTTTGATCATCCAGTTGCTCAAGTTTTGGATTAAGAGTTTTTGTATGCAACTGGTTGATTTTGTTTTGCAAAACGAGTTCTCGATTTTGACAATCTTTTTGACACCATTGAAGACGACGTTTTGAATTTGAAAGCTCGTTTAACAAACGTTCATTTTCAACTTTGAAAGACTGGATTTGTGACACAGAATCAGTATTCTCAACATTTTCAACAGAATCAACAGAATCAGCAGAGATATAATCAAATGCATATGCAACAGAATGTAATAACACAACATTATTGATATCAGCACATATAACATCTTCCAAGAGTCGATCAACATCTTTTCTTAACATTTTCTTTTTACGTTTTGTATTTGAAATCGATGTTTCTGTTTGTTCGAAAACTCTTTTCATAAGTCCAAGATCCTTGTGAAAATCCCTTTCCCAATATAATGCACACATTTTCAAATTTCGGACATGAGGTAAAATTATTTTCTGAAAAATATCTCTTTGTGCTCTCGCATGAGGCGATTGAAAATGTTCAACTTTTATTTCAGAATTGAGTTCAATTTCTTGTTCCAAAAGTTTGATGTCCGAAATGAATGTTTCAAAATATTTAAGAATTTGACATTTTTCGGGCATGATTTTACTTCACTGAGTGAAGGTAAAGGACCATTAATTTGTGCAGAACTAGGTTGGGGACCAACATTAGAAGACTCAGAAATAGGTGTGATAACCCAAGGTGTGTTGGAATTATCCTGTTGTGTGACGAAAGTGATGGCTTTTGAATAGTTAAATGGTTTGTTATAAACAACATTTTCTAATTTTGATCGACTCTCGTCTTCTGCATCTAATTCTTCTTGACGATTATATTCAACAACAGTCATAATGGAATCATCAATTCTATGTTCTGCACTGTAAACTTGAGGATTTGGTTTAAATGCTCTGTTAGAAAACTTTGGTTTGTAATCAGCAAGATTCGGTCCATATCCATTTGGATTTGGTTTGAAAGTAAACTTTTGAATAGTTGTGATTGACTCACCATATTTATAAACAACATTTCGAAACTCTTTGATTTTGTTTTGTAAGTCGACAATTTCTTCAAGATAGTCATCTATTCGTTTCTTTGAATGCTTTTTGTACTCACAGAACTGTTTTTGACAATTTAACAACTCAGACTTGGCTTTGTTAGTTTCCGAAGTAAGAGCGTTAAGTTGTTGTTTATGATCATATTTCAGTTGTTCTATTTGAGACAACAAAGCATTTTTTTGATGCGACTAGATCACGTATCTGTTGTTCTAATGATTTTTCGTTTTGGTAAGATTTGGCAAAAGCGACTTCAAAACCTTTTCACATTTTTCTTGTATTTGAAAAATGTTGAGTTGATACTTTAAGCATTCATTATCCTTAGTTAACAGTGAATTTTTATCCTTTAATTGTTGATTGATGTTACGACATGTTTCCATTTGAGATTTTGGTCGTTAAGTAAGGTCATGAGCTCAATATCTAGATTAGACGAAAGATCAGCTTGTTCAACGTGAGTCTCAACATGATCATTAGTCAAATCCTCAAGTATAACCACGAAATCAACTTGATTATCAATGGTAACCATAAGGTCATCTTGATCGTCAAATATAACTACGGGATCTATTTGATTATCATCGGAATGAGATGTAGATGGCTCATTTTGAACACTCTGATCCTTGTCGGATGCAGATGTTGGCGGAGATATCAGATCAGTAATGAATATAGTTTGATCCGGTACCTAAGACAAGCCGTCAGTGTCATACACTGGGCCTGTATCACTCATGTGGAGTTCGTGCATGTTAGCCATTAGCATCACTGCTGCATTAGCCTGCAAGTCCTCCATATCATCATCAGAATCTGCATTAGCCATGAAACTATGTTCCTTGTTGGTAAGAGTTCCACCAGCTTCATCCTTAAGAGCCAAGAGTAAAGCCTCATTGTGATAAGCGCTGCCTCTTGTCCTCGGCTTTGGGCATGCATTAGCCAGATGACCCTTCTCATTACAATTATAACAACGAAGACCATTAATCCCATTCTGAGCATTACCCTGTTCAACCACTTGAGCCCTTTATTGTTGTGGAGCACCCATGTTATTCCTTCCAATAGTATTAAACCCTTGACCACCGCCCATCTGACGAACATTACCTCGATTATGAACTTCAACACGTCCATTGTTAACAACAGCCTGATTCCTTGCATTTGATGAGGTACGAATGCGATTGTTGGATTGTTTGAATATCGGCCAAAGGCTCGAGAAATCATGACAAACCCTTGTTGCAATGCATCGAAGGCTTTTGTATCCTCATTAGATTCACTGTAAAGTGCTTGATCATTGTTGTTGTTGTATGGAACCAATTGAGATTCTTGAGATTGGTGCTGTGATGGATCATATGGTGTAATTGTTGCAGTTGGTCATGGAGGATTTGTGAAGACAGATTGTAAAGTCGGGAATTGAGGATAACAAGTTTAAGCCCACAAAGCTAAGGATTGATTATCCGGAAGTGAAGGCGAAACAGGTAGTCAACGGATAACCCTTTCTTTGTCAACTTCCTTTTGGTGGGGCTTCAAATAGTCATACAACAATCCGTATGTAGCATGATGAAGATTCTTTGCTTGACGGATGAAAATGACATACTTTTCCCAATCAGAACCAAGACTACTCAGGAACTTAGTGTTGACTGCAATTCTTGGCATAATGATGTTATGTTTTTCCAAGTCATTGATGATGTCTGAGAATCGATGATGATATGACTCTAATGTCTCCCCTGGTTCAATCATGAAGTGTTCATAAGCCAAGTAGATTTTGGATTCCATGTCTTCTTGATTGAGTTATGTGCCTTCCATGAGAAGATGAATATGCTCCCACATTGCTTTAGCAGTCTTTTGAGCATCAACACTTCGAAATATCGGATTAGGTAATCCCAAAAGGATGTATTGCATTGCCAGTTCATCGGCTTCAAAGTGTAGAAGTTGATCAGTAGTAAGTTCAGTAAGACTGACAACGTTGGTGACATCACCTCTTGGTGGACTAGCATTTGGATCTCCGGGTACAGTGACAGTAGGCATCTGAAATGGACCTTCCAGGATGACCTTCTTCAAGAACTTTCTATGTGGCTTCTTTAGATCACAAAACCTAAAGAACCTTATCACCCATTGATGATAGTTTCCGGGAGTGAGCATTGGAGGTCTATCAAGTGATCCAGCCTCATGAATGGATTGTTGGCTACTTAAAGCTTCACACATCTTTGCAAACCACGACGGTTCCTTCATAGTATTCCTGGATGGATGCTGATTTTGAAAGTTTGTGTAAGGTTGTACTTGAAGACTAGGGGGTGGTTGAATCATTTGTGGTTGAATTGCTCCTGGAGGAAATTGTTGTTGAAATTGTTGTTGTTGTTGTAGTTGTTGATAAAATTGTTGTTGTTGATGGAGTTGTTGTTGTTGTTGTTGATGAGGATACACATGAGGGAAGTAGCTAGAGTATGGTGGTTGAGACATCTTGAAACTTGTGTTGAAAAATGGATCTTTGTTGTCGAATGAAACTTTGTTGATGAAGAATCCTTATACGTAGAAAACCAGCTTATGCAAAGGAAATAGCTTATGCGTAAAAACACCACCTTACGCGTAAGAGTAGAGCTTACGCGTAGGAATAGCTTGTTGGGAATAATCCGTTACCACGGATAGTAGTGGTTTACACTGCCTGGTTTAATACTAGCAGTGGAAACATAATTCCCACTGCAAGTTATTTATTACCACTGCTATTAGTTTATGATATGGTTAAACGTGTATTGATAAGTATAGAATAGATTTCGTGTATATTCTATTATGTTAGCTATATACTTATCTTGTAAAGGACTCCTTGTTGTATAAAAGGAGATCCTAGGTCATTGTCTTAGGTACGTATTTCTTTACAATATTACCTACGAAAGCTTCAAGGTGTAACCCTAGTGATACCAAGATCACTCGTATTATTTCATTAATAATATTGGAGCTTGAGTTTTGTGTTAACTGGTGTTTACTCTCATACATCATATAATTCGTCTTCTAAGTATTACTTAAGTAAATTCCGCTTCCTTGATAATATTATACAAAATATCATTGACACAAGGAGAGTGTCCCAGATCCAACAAGTGGTATCAGAGCGAAGGTTCTGATATTTTTTTTAGAAGATCCAAGGAATTAGCTTGACTCACTCACTCAATTCAATGGAGATGGAAAACAACCAATCAAACTCTTCTTCTACACCCAGACTCCCTAAGCTTAAGCTTAATGAGTTTGAGATGTGGAGGATACTGATTGAGCAATACTTCCTTATACAGGACTATGCTCTATGGGAGATCATTCAACTTGGTGATTCTTTCAAATCTGTGACCACTACTTCAAAAGTTGGTGACACAGATGTTGTGAAAGTTTCTGTGCCTGAATCAAATTCTGAAAAAGCTCAAAAGAAGAATGATCTTAAAGCTAGAAGTCTGTTGCTGATGACTCTTCGTAGAGACCAGATTATAACATTCAGCAAATACAAGACTGCTAAAGAACTGTTTGAAGAGATTTGCTCAGTGTTTGGTGGTAATGATGCAACAAAGAAGACTCAGAAGACATTGTTAAAGAAAAGTTATGAAAACTTCTCTGCTTCAAGCAATGACTCACTTGATAGCATTTTTACCAAACTTCAGAAGATTGTTACACAACTAACTGTGTTTGGCATTGAGGTAGAAAAGGAAGACCTCAATTTGAAGTTTCTAAGAAGTTTGCCTTCAGAGTTTCAAACCAATGTTACTGTATGGGAAAACAAAACAGACATTGAAACAATGAAGCTCAATGATCTTTACAACAACTTCAAACTTATTGAGCAAAGGTTGAAGAAGGCAGGGAAACTTGGTACAAGCTCTAGTAGCTTGGCATTGTTGTCAAATTCTGTTGACAGTGATGATTCTGAAGATGAAAGTGATGATGATATTGCCACTGTAGGTTCTAAAGTTTCCACTGGCAATGTAAATATTGCCACTGCAGGATCAAAGAAGAAGGTTGCTAATATTGGAGATCCTACCTTTTATGCTTTTATCTCCACACAAGTTGATGGCTCTCTCTTAACTCATGAAGACATAGAGCAAATTGATGAAGATGACTTGGAGGAGATGGATATAAAATGGCAGATAGCTCTTCTTAGCATGAGGGCTAAGAAATTCTACAAGAAGACTGGCAAGCCTATCCATATAAATGGTGATGATACTGCAGGCTTTGATAAGAAGAAAGTGGAGTGCTTTAACTGCCACAAGTTTGGACATTTTGCTAGAGAATGTAGAAGACCAAAGACCAAGGACAACAGGTCTACATGGTACAAGCAAAAGAAGGGACCAACTGTGGAAGAACCAAAGGCAATGTTGGCTATTGATGGTGTGAGTTATGATTGGAGTTTCATGGATGATGAACAAGAAGAAGAACATTCAGATGCTGCTCTTGTTGCTACTGAATTTGCTCTCATGGCTTTCTCTGACTCTGAGGTACAAAACTCTGAATGTTGCTCTAAAACATGTAGGGCTGCTAGAGAAGTTGAAAGACTTAATAATTTGTATTCTAATGAAAGAGAAGAGTTATACAGTGCTAATTATACTGTAGCTAATCTTAGGAGAGCCATGGCAGTTTTAGAAAAACAAATAGAGCACTATCAGGCAAATGAGTCAAATTATAATGATGATATGATTCTTCTTAGGAGAGAGGTAGAACATACAACTGCTGTGAATGAGGCATACCAAAAGGAGCTTGAAAAACTCCAAAAGAAACTTGAAAATGTCAATTTAACTATAGACACATGTTATCATCAGTCTGAGTCAATTGATAAAATTTGGAATGCTCAAGTAAATAATAAAGCTAAGTCTGGTATGGGTTATAATATTGCGCCTCCACAACTAAGGGGTGTTCATTCACCTCCAGGTATAGATTTAGCTCATACAGGTATAGAGGATTTTAAGGATCTTGTAAGAGAATATGGTCCTTTAAAAGACACAGTTGTGAAGAGTGAGGAAGAGAGTAAGCTAGATAATGATGTTTTTGAGAGTGCTAGTGACTCATCTATTGTAGATGAGAGTATTAAAAAGAATGTAGAGACTACTATCCCAAAAGTTGCTAATACTGTTACAGAGGAACCTAGGAAACCAGTTAATAAACCTAGACCAACTGTAAAGTATGCTGAGATGTATAGGAACAAGCCTACAGCTCCTAGGGGTAACCAGAGGAGTTGGAATCATGTTAAATCTCAACAACTAGGTAGTGATTTTGTTATGAACAATAAGGCATGCTATATCTGTGGTAGTTTTGATCATTTACATGCTTATTGTGACTATCATGTTGGGAGAAGGGTAGTCTATGGGAACAAAAGGGTGGAGTCTAACAGATATCAGCATAATGTACATCCTAGTTCTAATTGCAATATGGTCCCAAGAGCAGTTCAACTTAGAAGTGGCCTCAAAACACTTGCCACTGCAAAATCTGTTAACACTGCTCATCTTAAGTCTCCTGTTAAAAGTGCAAACACTAAAACAAGTTTTAATAAATCTGCACAAACAGGAAAAAGAACCTTTCAAACTAAAAAGGTTTATAATAACCAACAGTGGGTACCTAAACAGAAACCAGCAGTTACCACTGCTTATTCAAAAGTTACCACTGCAAGGGTTTTGAACAAGAAAAGGGGGGACATGGGCAATGATGTGAAGGCCTCAGCACGTTGGGAATGGAAACCTAAAGGAAACACCTCTACAACCAATCCCAATGGTGTATCAATGACCTTTGATAGATTTAACTATATTGATACACGAGGCAGATCCAAGTCAATCATGGCTTGGGTCCCCAAAAGAAACTAACTCTTTACTCTTATGTGTAGGAACATCCAAGGACTAAATGATTTGATCTTGTATTTACATATTATGGGTGTTCAAATGCACATGATTGGCAACAAGTCTTTTTCTTTTGATTATGTACATACTAATAGACTGTCTGTCAGTTTTTGTTAATGAAGTTAGTGGATTGAGATGTGTGATGCAGGAACAAAAGAAAACATGGATTATTATTTTTATTACAAAACTGCACTGAAAGTGCAGTAAAACTACATCCATGAGGAACAGAGTACAAACATCACTGCATCAACTGACTACATCTATCAACAAACAACCACAAACAACCCATCCCCTTCCTACTCATCATTCATCCTTTATGGCTTCTTGGAAAAGCCCCAGCTTGGCATCACCTTGGGAGCTCCACGCATGTTAATCCAGTCATACACCCTAGGGATTGCTAAACCCATCACCACTATACCAGTAGGTAGTGAGGATGATGAAGGAACTGTTGTTGTTGGTGCTGGTAGAAATGGTAGTGAATGTGATGATTGCAACTCTTCAGGAGGAGCTACTGCTGCAAGAGGAGGAACACTCAGGACTCTTCCAGAGGTTTCATCATCTGTAACATATGGAGACACATAGGAGCTGATCTCTGAGCTATCTTCTTTGATTGTTGCATCCTGAGGCTCTGGTTGTAGTGATGAAGGTCCAGCTGAAAATGGATTTGAAAGAGCAAGTGACTGCTTTCTCTTCTTGGATACAACCTTCTCATACTCCTCTTTTTCAACTCTCCCAGGGTTTTTCAAAACAAAATCATCCCAGGAACTATCAGATGAACTGCTAGAAGAGAGATTGATTGGACTTGATTGACTCATGGTGTTGCTGAAGTGATGATCTTTGAGGATACAAGTTTTGGAGTATGTGATTTGAGTGGTTTGTGTTAAATGATCTGTTTAATATATATTAAGTTGGATTCAAGAAGTTAATGAGGGGAAGGTGCAGGTAGTTGAGGAGTAAATTGGAGTCCTGTATTCTTGGAAAATGTATCAATGCTTAAGTGTTGACTTTATTGAGTATAGCCACTGCTGTGCTTAATTCTTTCAATATATTAACCATTGCCA
Source organism: Chrysanthemum seticuspe (assembly GCA_019973895.1). NCBI lineage: Eukaryota > Viridiplantae > Streptophyta > Magnoliopsida > Asterales > Asteraceae > Chrysanthemum > Chrysanthemum seticuspe. Next base: position 219,924,267 of record BPTQ01000003.1, on the reverse strand, counting down.
ACGAAATTATGATTCCAGTGTTTGGTTTATGTTAGTACATTGCAGTCTGAAGGATTTTTGTTAGTTACTCTCTGGTGAATCAATGCTCTAGGTTTATTAGACCTTATCTAAGTTGTTCACTGATGACTCTGTTTTACAGTGGGAACTAGATTGAAACCAGTGGTAACATACTTTCAGTAGAAAAAGGAAAAACAAAGGAAATTCATTACTAACACATCTTACATTACAACCAAAAGTACTCCTAGTCAAAACACAATAACTGACACCTCACACATCCTATACCTATCTTCAGCTATTCCATTGGTCTCTTGCCCTTGCCCACATAGTCATGTTGATTCTTCTGGGCTTTCTTTCTCTTGTTCTCAAAAGTGGATTGCATCCTTGGACATGGAAGCCCAAGAATCTGTGGAGGAGGTTTTGGTAGCATTACAGATCTTGTTGGATTGGATATTTGCTTCATATTGGATATCGCTGTTTTCAGTGCTATTGAAAGAGCTTTTGGCAACTCTTTAGCAAGAGAATAGGTTTCATCATTTGCATCATCATCATCTGATGAATCGGAGTAGAACTCAAGGGATTTTGCAGGCTTCGCTACAGGCATTCGCTTAGCATTTTCTTTAGTATATCTTTTGGATGAAGAGCCAGCCTCTGGTGGGAAGTATTCAAACCATCTTGATGCTTCTGAAGATGATTCTGATTCAATTACATACTCTTCTTCGGAGTCAGAAGAGATGTTGATAGTGTTGGAGGGATTGCTCATGCTTATGGTTTTGGGGTTATTGTGTTTGAATGAAAGTTGATTAAATTTACCTTAAGCCAAGTCTTCTTATATAGAGAAAGTCGGTTGAAGGGTTATTTAATGAAGATATTTACCTTTTTCTTATTTTGGTAGGTCAAGGAGTAAATATAGATATTATTGAGTTGACTTTGGAAGATATTTTGCTTGAATAAAAGTTTGGTTAAAGGTAATTTTGGTTGATCACAAAATTGGTAAATTCTCATCTTTTACTAATGCATATCATGTTTTGATGCGAAGTTGGAGTTAAAAGGTGTATATCTAAGATACACATCAAATGGTTATTGATTCACCATGTCTAATACACATAAGAATCAACTAGTCTAGAGCAAACGGCTACTGGTAAAGACTTGACAAATCCGTTTATGGTTGATAGTTTACCAAAAACTATATGGTTATCAACTCACCATATTCTTTATGATTAAGAGTTGGCTAGTCCATAGCAAACGGCTCATGGTAAAGACATATCAAATCCGTTGATAGCTGGTAGTTTGCTAAAAACTATGATAAGAGCAGTTTAATTTACAAGTTTTTATTTAAAAAAATGCTCTTTGAAATTTTTGTGAAAAATTACCACTGCTAGTTCACAGTTTCCACTGACAGTGTTATTTTACCACTGTTGTTCTAGCCGTTACAAGTGATTATGTCAGTAATTAATTTTTACTAGCCGTTGAAAGTAACCACTGATATACATATATATAGGGTTAATATTTTAAGTAAAATATCTTCTTTCTAAATTATATCTACTTTCTAAAGATAATTTTACTTGCGCATAAATTATAAACCCTAACCCTATATATCTTGTTCTCTCAATTGGCTAGTCATTACTTCAATTCGTACTGACATAATCATATTTTTCATCAAAAGTTTCTATGGCTTCTTTGAAATTTGCAGATGAGCACAACCTAGTGGCCTACCTACAAAAGTCTAACGAGAAGAGTGGCACTGTTTTTCATCAGATTGTGGATTTTCTTCATACCACTCATATAAGGTATGCTTTGCTTTTCAAACCCACAATCTATATCTCTCAAATCAATCAGTTTTGGACTTCTGTTCAGTTCATAACACTTGAGAATAGAGATACACATGAAACAGTGGATGCTCTCAGAGCCACTGTAGATGGGGTAACCATTGATGTTACTGAGGCATCCTTGAGGAGAGTACTTCACTTGGATGATCTCAATGGTCTCATCACATTACCTATGTCTGAAATTCATGATACTTTATCATCCATGGGGTATGATACCACTGATAAAAAGGCTACTTTCAAAAAGAGTGGTTTTTGTCCCCACTGGAGATTTTTTATTCATACCTTGTTACATTGCCTTAGTCCTAAGAAAACATCTTATGAGCAATTTAGTTCAACCATGGCTTATCCTTTGGTTTGTCTAGTCACTGATAAGATTTTCAACTGGTCCAACTATATTTTTACCAGTATGAAAGGCAATGTACAAAGTAAAACCAAATTTTTAATGTATCCAAGGTTTGTGCAAGCTGTGCTTAATGAATTTCAACTGCAACCTCACACTACTGTTTATCAAATCAGTTGCCTAAAGCCTAAAGTTTTTCAAAATTTGAATAAAGATGGCAATATGATTTGTACACCTCTTCTACCCCAAATGCTTGCTAAAATTTCAACTGAACAAACTACACCTATAATTAATGTACCCAACATTGATTATACACCACCAGTTTCAAGAACCTATGAAAGAAGGTCAAAACAGTCAACTTCTCTCATGACAACACAGCAAGTTTCTGCACCTTTTGGTCTAGGAACAAGCAGTGGTGGTTCTAGACTTCCACCTAGTCCTACTATGGAGGAGTCTGGACCAATGCCCCATGATTCATCTCTCCCAACAGGTAACACAGTTGGAAGTGCTGAGGGCAGTGGCAACCAATTGGAATTGATGGTTATGTGTACCAAATTAGCAAAACAGGTTGATTCTCTACAAAAGACATTGGCTACTTTCAAGAAGCAACATGCCAAGGATGTTCAACTGTTAAAGACAGAGATTCAGACCTTAAAAGAAGAGGTGCAGAGGTTGAAAAAGCACAAGAAGACTGCAAAGCTGGTGATTTCATCTTCATCCTCACCTTCTAATGGTGATTCAGTTGATAAAGATTTGGGAAATTCCTCCAAACAGGGGAGGAAAACAGGTTCTGACACTGAGGGGAGGAAAATTGATTTTGAAGATGAAGGTGATACAAGTGAAGGAGCAAAAGAAACTGAAACTCATGGAGAGCAACTTGAAGATCAAGACATTTTCCAAACTGCAACTGATTTTACCACTGATGATATTTCCACTGCAGAGCCAATTCTTGCCACTGCAAGTGAAGAATTTGATAATAAGGGTAAAGCAGTTATGGAAGATGTATAGCAACCTAAAGGGAATGTTTCAAAGAAAAGACAAGTTCAGATTGATCATGATAGTGAACTTGCTAAGAAGATTTCAGAAGATCAAATTACTGAAAGAGTTGCTGAAAAGAAAAGGTTGAAAGAAATAGAAGTTGCTAGCTTTTTGGAAGCTCAAAGATTGGAAAGAATGGAAGATGCTGATTCAATTTCCACTGTCCAACCTACTGTTATGAAAGAAAAAGCTCCAGGGTTTAGTTATGTTCCTACTGAAGAAGATATTCAGTTTCTGGTAGAAAATAATCCAGAAATCAAGAAAAAGGCAATTGACCTTGTTGCTGATGCATCTTTAACTGGGGAACAAAGAACTGCTCAGTTGAAAGATTTCATTATGATGAATAACAATCAAGCACTTGATAATGTGATCAGTTCAGTCAAGAAGAATCAGAAGAAACAAATACAACCAACCAAGGCACAAATACTTGCATATATGAAGACTTATTGTTGTCATGTTGGTAACTGGAAAAGGCATCAATTCATAGGAATGTCTGATGATCAAGTTGAAAGGGCTTACTACAGAACTGTGAAACAAGATAAATCTTTTATTCCAATGGGTTCTGAAGAAGAAGAAAGAATATTTCCTAGATTGAAGAGAAAGGCCAAAGTCAGTGATTCTCAAACTATTAAGAAGACTAAGGTTGATGAAGATTCTACAAAGTCTACTGAGAAGGAGATTCCTACTGAGAAGTTCACTGAAGACCAGATGACTGGAATGATTGTGATTGAAGACAGAGACTTTAATCCAGAACCACTGCAAATTCGACATCCTATCATTGATTGGGAAGTTCACACTGCTGGCAATCTTGCTTCAACATGGAAGATTACAAGGCTGGGAGGAGAAACTTCATCTTTCATAACATTTGAAGATCTTATTAAAGCTTTTGACAGAGATGACCTTAATACATTATGGAAATTAGTTCAAGAGAGGTTTAATGGTCAAGATCTCAAAGATACAAAGGAGATGCAGTTATGGGTAAATCTTAGAAGGCTTTTTGAACCAAATGCTGATGATGACTACTGGAAAACCTTATTCACATGTCTTGGTACAAAATGGTTTTATTATGATTCATGTGATGTTCGTCATGTCTCTACAGCTAATGGAGAAGACTTTTTCATGCTTGCTGAGAAAGAATATCCACTTAGAGCTGGAGCTCTTACAGTGATGTTAAGCTTACACATACGAGTTAATGAAGACAGTGAGAAGGTCAGAGCATTATTACAAAGGCTTCAAGATCAGTGTTCAAGAGCTATACAAAAGTTAAGAGAAAAGAAGTGAAGTGTTTGATTGAATTCCCCAAATCCTTGAAGTTAATACATATTGAAGAAACTTATTGATTTGCAGAGAAATCATAAGTTTATGGGAGGATTGTTGGGAATAATCCGTTACCACGGATAGTAGTGGTTTACACTGCCTGGTTTAATACTAGCAGTGGAAACATAATTCCCACTGCAAGTTATTTATTACCACTGCTATTAGTTTATGATATGGTTAAACGTGTATTGATAAGTATAGAATAGATTTCGTGTATATTCTATTATGTTAGCTATATACTTATCTTGTAAAGGACTCCTTGTTGTATAAAAGGAGATCCTAGGTCATTGTTTTAGGTACGTATTTCTTTACAATATTACCTACGAAAGCTTCAAGGTGTAACCCTAGTGATACCAAGATCACTCGTATTATTTCATTAATAATATTGGAGCTTGAGTTTTGTGTTAACTGGTGTTTACTCTCATACATCATATAATTCGTCTTCTAAGTATTACTTAAGTAAATTCCGCTTACTTGATAATATTATACAAAATATCATTGACACAAGGAGAGTGTCCCAGATCCAACATAGCTTACGCGTATACTTGGTTAAACCTTAGGTTATGCGTAAACTAAAGACTTAGAAGTAAGAAACTTATGCGTAATATTTCCTTAGGCGTAAGACGTGCTTATGCGTAGGAAATGCACTCGTAAGCTTTTATGCTTAGGCATAAAACTAGGGTTTTATCCCAAAAATCCTTTACACTTATTCAGTGTAGAAGATATCCAAATTCGAAGTGTTTTCAGGCTTATCCAAGCAAGAAAACACTGAGTAAACCAGTATCTCTGAAGATCAAACCAAGAAAAACCTTATGCGTAGACTTTGAGCACTTACGCGTAAAACTAGGGTTTAGTTACGCGTAGGAATAGCCAGCTTTTGCTAAAACCGATTTTTAAGCACACCAATGTTTCTAAACTAGATTTTTGTGATGAAAAAGCTTCAATATCACCAAAATAACACAAAAGTGTGAAACTTGATGATCTAAAACCCTTATGCACCTTACGCGTAGACAGAACTACTCGTATGAAACCAAGCTCAAAAACAATGAAAAACACATAAAGTTTCAAACTTTTTTCCAAAAACTTCAACTTTATCACCAAATAATCTTTAAAGTACAAGAATCTTGAATTTTAAAGTGTAAAAATCAAAGTTTTGAAGCGTTTGAAGGTTAGTATACCGAAACTTACGCGTAGGAAGAAAAAACTTCAAAAACAAATCGTTCACCCAAATATTTGGCGATTGATACCACTGTTAGGTCACCATGTTTGTAACACAAGCATCAATATGAAGAAATGAGATGAAGAAAGGATCGGATGAACATTTAACCAAAACACACGAATAAAATAGTGAAAGGTTTATGCTTAGAGTGAAATAGAAAAGTGAACAACCAACCTTCAAGAGAAGGTTTACAAGACTATTTATAGGGAAGGAACTAGGGAAACACACTAGTTCCCTTCCTTTCCTTATTGGGATTTTGCATAGGCTCATGGGCTTTCTACATGAGCCTAGCCTTAATTACTAACATAAAAGCCTTAATTAAGCTAACTATTACATATTAATTACTAACACTTGTAATCTAGTTTAGGAGTGATTCCAACAGCGATAGAGAACAACCTTTTTAGGATTTGGAAGAAAAGATGGGTCTGTCATATCTCCCCTAAATTTGTATCAAATAAGCCTGATGTAACAGACTGATCAGTTGTAGCGCTAGTGTCATGAGATTCAACAGGTTGTTTCTCATAGAAGGATCCATTTGGCTCCCATTCCAATGACTGCAGCAAACAACCAACACTAGGATTTTAGGTTTATTACTTAAGTATGCGTGTAACAAAACTACTCTGTAAAAGAAAAATATGAGATTGGGTACTTTTTCTAGTAGCATTACAAACGGATTTCAGATGGATGCAAAACATGGCAATGCAATGCATAAAGTGTAGACCTTTCTGAGATATGAATCACTTAATGACATATGTGCACTAAAAAGAAACATAACAGCACAATGTTGTAGCTTCAAATTTTTCGGGTTCGTAATGAAATCACATTAATTGCTCATGGTTCACCTTGCTAAGTGTCGTTTCTCTAACCGTTTTTTACGATAACAAGTACCAAGATCAAACCATCCAAACCAACATTATAGAAAAAACTCAAACAGATGCTAGTATAAATTTAGATACATATAGGGCAAATGACAAAAAAATGCATTGAACTTGACACTTTATGTGATTGTGTGTAGCCAACTATTTTTTTTCTTATTGTATGTACTGAAATTTCAAATTTCGATCATTATATGTATTTTGTGACTATTCTGCCATGCAAAATGACCATTTTACCCTTTGAAATTTGAAAAAATGAAGGGTAAAATGGTCACAAAATACACACAATAATCGAATTTTAAAAGTTCAGTACACACAATTAGAAAAAAAATAGTTTGCTACACACAATCATAAAAAGTGTCAAGTTCGATGCATTTTTTTGTCATTTGCCCATACATATATACCAGACTATGGTAATTGTTAACATGAGTAATTAAGATTAATGTGAACAAAAATATAAGTACTCCCATCAATCCACTATATGACATGAAAACAACTACTGGTAAAGTGTGTTTTGGTGCATTTGCAAACTATTACCCAATTTAAAGTGGTTCGATGAAACACATTACATCATCAACTAAAGTAAAATAATTAGTTTCAAACAACATGTTTGTGTTTAAGAGTGCTTGTTATAAAAAACTGATCTTGTTGTAGCAATATTTTCTTTTTATGTAAATATTTTACTCGCATATATGAAATATCTGACACAAATAATTTACTAGTAATTTTAGATAACAATCCAAAACACCCTCAAACCTGCTTATATAGTCGGCCAAAAGGTTGGAAACCATGGTTACCCAAAAAAATAACACATTAAGCAATTAACACATGTAAAAGTATCTTATAACATGATGCACTAATCATACTCACCAATGCCCTAATAAGTCTAGCGATGCACTAAACAAATAAATGGATTACCTACTATGACCAATGATGCACTAAAATACAAACGGATGCATTAAACATACACATTGATGCCTTAATATATCTGAAGATGCACTAATCATACTCATTGATGCCCTAATCATACTCAGTGATGCTCAATATTCAACAATGCATTAAACATACAAGCATGTGCCCAAGTATGTCCAACGATACACTAAAGTACAAACAGATGCACTAGTCTTACACATATTCTCTAAGATGTCTTATAATTCAATATACTACATTCTCGTGCCCAAAATTGAACCTCATACACCAACCACATATGCACTAATATGTAATCTGATGCACTAGTTCTACACACATATGCCGTAATGTGTTATGTGATTCATTAATCATATAAACAGATTCCCTAGCATGTAACCTGATGCACCAACCACAAACACAAATGCCCTAACATGTAACAAGATGCCCTAACTTGTGATTCATATCATTCAAGAATAATACAATCTGGTGCCCTAACATGTAACCTGATGCTGCAAATATACACAGATGCCCTAAGATGTCATATCGTTCATTACTAAACACAGATGCTCTGAAAATTAGTGCATCTCAGTTATAAATTCTCATTCATATATTTTATCAAGCACATTTTTTACTAAAAAAATAACCTACATTAGCTAATAGAACTATATATTCCAAAAATAAAGATGTAGTGCATCAGTATTTGAAACAACTACATCAAATATACATGCATCAAGTACATGCATTTTCTACTCATAACATAACTAACAAAGACACGCCTTCTATATCAACATTTCTAAGAACTTATATCAAAACAAGTAAACAACAACATTTGACAAATCACAATACATAATTAGTGCATCATAGTGATAAAATCTCATTCAGACATTTTATCAAACACCTAGTGTGCAGTTTTAATAAACACATTTTTTATTCATATATATTTTTTTAATTTACTCCATATCTAGTAGAAAATATCATGATATGAATATAAACTTCCAACAAAACTTTAAAAAATCATCATAATTTTTATTTAAATGTGATCAGTTAACAAAACTAGTACACTTACGAGTTGAATCTATCTTTTTCTTCAGTTTTGGATGATCGGATTACAAAACTCATCTTAATTCACGATTTGTTGGTTTCTTTGATCGGAATGTGTGCGTTTCTGATGACTTAAGTTGCGTTTTTTGATCGGAGAGTATGTTTCTGATGAGCAGACTTGCGTTTCTTAATCAAAGAAATGATTGGAGTGTGGTTCCCACGGTGGTGGTTTTCGGTGATAAATGGCAGTAGAGGGGATATGTGTAAATGACGTGGTGGTTGTAAATGAAAGAACTCAGAGAAGATAGAAGTAATAATATATGTAAAATTGATGGATCTGGTTTGCAACTCCTTTTTATTTATTACTTTTTTAATTTTTACCTCAAACTTTCAAGTAGTTTCATAATCTACCCTATAACTATTTTTCTCACTTTTCTCTAGAACCGGACTATATATATATATATATATATATATATATATATATATATATATATATATATATATATATATATATATATATATATATATATATATATATATATATATATATATATATATATATATATATATATATATATATATATATATATATTAAACTTAAACATTTTTATAAAATCGTATTATTGTCAAAAATATATCAATATTAAGCTCGTTTTGTACGTTATCGAGAGAGCTTCTTGTCCGTATTTTTCTTGTTCAATAAATCGCGAGATATATTTTAGATGGTTGATAAATAAAGTTTTTTGTATAAAAAAGTCGTAAATAGTAAGAAGTTCAAGGTGTGATTTGTAATTTTTTTTAACTTGTTTATGGGCCAGCGCAGCGAGGTGGATTTTTTTGCTAGATTGTTTGATTTTTTTTATTAAAAGGCTAGAGTGCTTACATCTCTTCGCTCAACAAAAACGATTTACAAATGAGATACCCTATACACACTCTCCCTAAATTGTCACATCATAATTTGGTCAAACCGTGTAACTCGTGATGCATACCATACAATCCAATAATACGTCTAATCATTGCAAACCCTCCCTATAAAAGGGTGTGAATAACTTGCCTCTTTACAAATAGTATTTTAAGTATCTTCGCTCGAGGCATAAGATTCGTACGAATATACCTTCACGCTATAATATATATAGGGTCCTCCTATGGAGGCACCCCATATAGGGGGTGGTTGCATTTTCTTGGTGCCTTGATTTCCGTGCCAATGATTGGTAATGATTGGTTTCTCGATTTCCGTGCCAAGTCTTTTTACAACTTATTATTTACCACTTATAACTCTTATTTTTACAAGTTTTTTTGACATATTTTTGTACATGTGTTTTTTTTTACAAGTGTTTTGGTTTTACAATTTCACAATTTTACAACTTATTTTTTGTTTTGGTTGGACAGTTCTAAATGTTTTATTCAGTTTTAACAGTTTTCAAAAATCGTAGTTGAAAAATATATGAGGCTCAGTCCGAAGGTTGAAAAAGTGAGATTTTATCCCACTTTGCCGTCCATTCGGTTTTCATCATCGCCTCGGAAAGTTTTTAGGCTCAAACCCGAAGGTTGCAAAGTGAGATTTGATCTCACTTTACCGTCCATTCGGTCCATTATCATCATCGCCTCGGAAAAGTTTTTAAAGTTTTTAGGCTCAAACCCGAAGGTTGCAAAGTGAGATTAGACCTCACTTTACCGTCCATTCGGTTTTTATCATCATCGCCTCGAAAAGTTTTTAAAGTTTTTAGGCTCAAAATACATCATCGCCTCGGAAAAGTTTTAGTCACAAACTGCACAAAGTCACAGTTCACATGAACTGCACAAAACTGCACTCACAAAACTGCACAGGCCTCACAAATCTGCACAAGCCTCACAAAACTGCACAGGCCTCACAAATCTGCACAAGCCTCACAAAACTGCACAAGCCTCACAAATCTGCACAAGCACAAGACTCACCAGTTTCACAGGTTTCACAAGATACACAAGTTACACGTTTTGAACAAGGTTCACAAGTTACCACTGCAAAAGTTCACATTCAGTACTAAGATTCTCAAAAGTTCACAAGTACTAAGATTCTCACAAGTTACCCATATGAAATCAACAACACCAACAACAATCCCATATGAAAGCAACAACACCAACAACACCAACAACAATCCCAGGTGATAGCAAACACAAACAACAATACCAGTGGTCCAGAAACAGCACAAACAACAACAATCAAGTGGTCCAGATCAACAACTAGTTGTCCAGATCAACAACATAATACCCAGGTGAAAGCAAGCTACACCAACAAGTGGTCCAGAAACAACACCAACAACACTATAAGGGCTAAACTACGCAGGCACCCAACAACAGCAACTAGTGGTCCAGATCAACAACAACAATCAACCAACATGTCTAGTTCACCATTTAACACACAAGAGGTAAACAACTTATCAAAGGCTCAGATTATTAGCTCTATAGCTCATGTTGGCTGCAAATTCAGTTTTGCCTCGCCAAAACTCTTTTTAAGTTTTGTTTTTTAAAAAAAAATCATCATTGCCTTTTTTATTTCATTAAAGTTGCAAAATGACCTTGAATGGTCACTTTACCATCCAGTAATGAAATTTTTTTATACAAAAACAAAGTTTTTTTCATTACAGTTGCAAAGTGAATCACTTTACCATCCAGTAATGAAGGAAAATGTGGGGTGCCTGCCAAGTATAACATGGGCTTTGCCCACAAAAGGGTCGTCCTACGCAGGCAAACCTGCAAAAAAACCCAACAAACAATAAGCAATGATGATTTTTTTTTTTTAAAAAAAACTTAAAAAATTAGTTTTTTTTTAACAACGAAGAAAAAAAGAAAACCTTTTTTTTACAAAGGTTTAGATCTAAAAAAAATTTAGATCTAAAAAAATTTTTAGATATAAAAAAAGTTTTAGATCTAAACACTTAACAACGTACAAACGTAAACCACCACAGCCTCAAAAGTACCAAAAAATTTAGTTTTTTTTTAACAACGAAGCACACAAAATTAGTTTTTTTAACAAACCTCATGATCTTTTCAAGAAAATCACAAAACTTAACAACGTACAAACGCAACCACCACAGTCTAACAAGTACCACCACGCAACCACCACAGTCTAACTTAACAACGTACAAACGTAAACCACCAGTGTAACAAACGTAACCACCACGTAGAATTTTAGATCTAAAATGTTTAGATCTAAAACTTTTTAGAGAGAGAGAGAGTTTACGTTTGAGAGAAGTGAGAGAGAGAGAGTGGTTTCGTTTGACAGAAATGAGAGAGATTCGATACTTACTGCCAAACCATGTGCGAGAGAAGTGGTAAACAACGAAACACGTACAACATTCGAGAACCACACACGTAGCAAAACAAAACACAAACACGTTTCTTTTATAAACGTTTTTTTTATAAACGTTTTTTTACAAAAGTTTACAAAACACAAACCCTTTTATAAACGTTTTTTTTACAAAAGTTTACAAAACACAAACCCTTTTATAAACGTTTTTTTTACAAAACACAAACCCTTTTTATAAACGTTTTTTTTATAAACGTTTTTTTACAAAACACAAATCCTTTTTATAAACGTTTCTTTTATAAACGTTTTTTTTAAGTTTAATAAAAGTCTTTTAAAAATATTTTTAAGTTTAATAAAAGTCTTTTAAAAATATTTATAAAAACATGTATTTATAAAGATACTAAAAAGTATTTATAAAGTTTTTTTAAGAAAATGTATTAATAAAAAGGTTGTTGTATTTTTATATTGTATAGGTTTTCGGTACTGAAGTTGATTTAATTAATTGGGTGCGGTCTACTGCTGAAACGATTGGTTTTGTTATTGTTATTGGAAAAAGTAAAACAGATAGGGGCTATAAGTACTCTATCGAATTTTTGTGTTCTAGACATGGGACGTCTTCACGTGAAGGTTTAGAAGATGAACTTCAACGGCAGACTAGTACCGACAAATGTAATTGCCCATTCAGATTACTAGCGAAATATATAAAAGCTTTTAATGGTTGGATATTGAGGGTTAAGCGTCCGGAGCATAATCATAATTTTCCAGACTCGTTGCATGGTTTTTCACAGGCCATGCGATTAAAAGAAAGTGAGTTAGTTTTTGTGAGGCAGATGACAAAACAGCGTGTAGCACCACGAATTATACTTTCTTCAATAAAAGAGATGGATCCTAATAACGTGTCTACGATTAAAACGGTGTATAATGCACAAGAAAAGATACGTCGCGACAGTCGTGGTGATTTGACTCCGATACAACTGCTTTTAGTACATTTGCGACGTAAAGGTTATACGTATTACCCTAGGATAAATGACCTAGCGAGGGCGACTTAAGACACCACTTGTACGTTCCAGATCCCTTTAGCGAATATTGTATGACTGAAATTCCACCTATTTTCCGACGCTGGATACTAGGGATTTTTAATGTGGAGGGTGATGGAAATTGTGGCTATCGAGCTGTTGCCGTAGGTCTTGGCCATCCGCAAGAAATGTGGCCCACAATTCGAGCTCTTGCCAGGGAAGAGGTAGACAATCACGAAGCAGTTTACAGGGCAATGTGGGGTGAAACTTTTAGATCTACACGTAACTCGATGAATTGGTATAACGGTGCAGCACCCCGAAGTTATTGGATGAGTATGCCAGAAATGGGAGTGGTTATTGCTACAGCTATTAACCGTCCTATTGTATGTATAGCCAATAGACAATCTCTTTTGTTACTTCCGCTTAGAGGTTCTCCAGATTCAGCCCAGTACTTGACTCCGGTTGTTATTCTTCGTGTGGGGAACGAGGAAGGTGCTCACTTCGTTCTTGTGGTTCTTGACGAAGACTCACCACTCCCGTATAATCACCCATAATGGAGTTATCATAGAGATGCCGTGGCCGCGCAATGGGAACATGTGTTTACTCAACGACAGAGGATGTTTAGATATACGTAGAAAACGATTATTTATTTATATTGTAAATAACAAAACATGTATAGACGATTACTGATCTATATTGTAAATGACACAACATGTATAGACGATTACTGATTTATAGCAAACGACTCGTCATCTTTTGTTACAGATTTCTGCTCCTGCTCCGGTTCTTCCTCATGTTTTGTTACAGGAATCGGATGACATTCAGTGGAGGGACATTCATTGTGTCAACCACACACCCGCTCGTGTTGAGAGTCCAGATTATGTGCTTTCTTCACAATCTTATGTGCCTCCCTCTCCAGCTATATCTCCAGCTGCATATGAGGACAATTTTATACACCGTCCTCCGGTTCTTCCTCATCTACTGATACAGCCGTCTCGCGTTGATGTGTACGAGCGAGAGATTGACGGATTGAGGAGACGCATTTCAGAGTTAGAGTCTCGTGTGGGACAGATGGCAGTATCATTGGAGCGACTACGCATCGGGCGTGATTGATCTTAGTTTCTAGTTATATTGTAATTTTGTGAACCATGTATCAACTATTAATCTATAACAAGATTGGTTATTTATGTATTCGAAGCTTCTAATTTTGTGAACCATCATATTACTAATTTATGTTGTGAATAATTATACAAATTCTTTTGGCCAGATGCAACAACAAAATCCTTACTTGTGTCGTTGTCAACGTAGATTAATAATTCAAAGAACATCCCACCAGCCCCATACTTGTGGTCTGAAGTATTATGCATGTCCTTTCTCAAAGGTAAATAATTAAACGTTTGCTTATTTGCGTAAATATATCAATAACTTGTTTGTTTAGAATACATTTCTTATAATTGTTTCGTCATGTAACAGCCAGGGACTAAAGACTATGGGTGTCGATACTTCATGTGGAAGGAAATATTTCAAGAAAAGTACTTTGGTGAAGCCTCTTCTTCAACGCAGTGCTCAAACTGCGAAACTAAAGATACAACGATCAGCATGCTATTGGCTGAAAAGACTTTGTTGCAGGCAAAAATAAAGGCGTTGGAAGCATCACTGGAACTGGCAAGTAATCCAGTTGATCACGCATGTCAGCCGAGTGGAATACTCTATGAGCTTATAGATGACATTAATAATCTTCATGTGGAGTAGACGTTGTAATATTGAAAACATTGTTGTTTTACTTGTTTAATGTTTTATTGTTATTGTTTAATTAAATGGAAACAGACAATTAAATACACTATACATATAAAAACACTACACAAATTAAATACACTATACATATAAAAACACTACACAAATTAAATACACTATACAACTAAACACACTACACACACAAATTGAAAAAAAAAAAAAAAAAAAAAAAAAAAAAAAAAACCCAAAAAGTACTGTGCGCCGCCGGACAAAGGGGACCCACCCTACAAGAGGTGCCTGCCAAGGAAATGTGGGGGTGCCTGCGTAGGCCAGCCCTATATATACAGATAATAATAAAATTTTATCTTAGTCTTTTTAAAACATTTTTTCTTTGTTTTAATCCTTGGAGCAGCCTGGCGTCTAATTGTTTATGGCTATTATAATAAACAGTGATTAGGTGAGAATGATAAGTTCAATTTCTGCTGGTACGAGGCATTAAGTTTAATTACAATCAAGTACAAACAATTTTAAAGCGGTCACGCTAATATCTTAAAAATAAAGGTTTTTTCTAGTTTGAATCTATGTGAAAATAAGTCAAATCTCGTGAATTAATCGGCAAAAGTTATCATGATTAAAAAAAAATTGCAAGTGTAAATAACTCTAATAAGACTAATCGAACATTCAGAAAAATGAAAGCTCAAAATTTACAATTCGTAAATTGGTTGATCCATAACGCTTAAATGATTAAATTTATGGATCAATCATTTTGACACCAGCTCACTTGACCACCAAGGTTTTCTTAAGGTATTGAGGAGGGGATGTTTAGCTAGAGGAGATCTCAAATTCGAGTCTCACCCGAGACTTTTACCTTTTCAAACGGTAAAAGAGGTATAGGTGGGTCTCAGGCAAGCATACTACCCAATTAAATATCATTGTTGAACATGAACCACTAGCAATTAACAAGCCGATCTTAAAAAAAAGTCAAAATGTTTATGGCCATCGTATTAAAATCTATTTACGTGAGAATAATAAGTTCAATTTCTACTACCATGAAGTCTAAAGTTCAATTACTGCTAAATATAAATAATTTTAAAATGCTAACGTTAACCTTTTGAAAAAAGAAGACTTTACCTAAATTAAATTTGTGTGTCGATACTTTCGAATCTCGTGAATTAATCGCCGTAACAATGGTTATAATTTTTTTTTGAGTTTTGCTAATCTCTGCCTACTAACTATACATATAAGGAATGTTTGAGTTAATTAATATCAAAATGATGATCAATTACGTTAATTTTAAAGATCAATAAATGTTCATTAAATGTATTTTTTGATTTAAAAGGAAATTTTATCTTCACTAATTGTGCTTAATCCTTTGCCCAATGGGCAGAGATTAACAAAACCCTTTTTTTTATCCTATCTATACTACTTATAATAGAGGAAGACACTTCTCTCATCTTTAATATTTTAAGACTACCATTAATACAATTTTAAGCAAATACAACTTTGAAAGCATTATTTACAAGTATCTAAAACACATATAAAGCTAAAAACACACTACTCATATATTACAATTAATACACTATTAAAAACACTTCTTCATTTAAAAATACAAGTGAAAAAGCTTAATTTACAAGTAGTTGAAGCACAAATAAAATAAAAAAAAATACTATTTAACACATATAATTAATACACGATTTAATTCACCCATTCACTAAAATATACAACTATTTAACCAAATGTACAATCTAATTAAGCTTTCAAAACATAAATCTGAATCCAACAGCCCAAAATAAAATAACATTTATTGGCCAGAAAATTTAGTCACAGGGTACACGCCGTCGCATCGCGCGGGTACCCTGCTAGTTGCAAATCTATACTACTTTATAATGCATTTAGGCCTTCTAAAATTAGAAGGCTTAAAAATTCAGACTTTTTTACTTACTTATTATGGAAAGAGTTTTTCTAACCAAAAATTAAGATAAGGAGCTCCAATGACATGTGTCACTTCTTAACAAACTCCAAGCCTAACTTCTAACAAACTCCAAACATAACTCCTAACCACTAAAAATTAAGATAAATAGCTCCAATTATAAAATGACATGTGTCATTTCTCAACTAAAAATTCATCTTTATTTTTAAATTAAAATATCTTTTTATCTACTTATTTTTTTATAATCTAATTTCACCATATTTTCAAAATATTTATGCTCTTTAATTCAACATTCATTTTGATATATTTTTATGAGTTTTTAGTTTTTATATTTTTAATGGGTTTATTTTATTTTAATTCAAATTTTTACAACTTTAACCTTTATTTTATTTATTTCAATCAATATAATCTTGATTCGTCAAAATCATATACTTTTGGGGTAGTGTTTGACGCGTAAGAGATTGCGAGAGTATTTCTATATGCGGGAATAATGATGTCGCGGAAAAGCTACGGGAAAGTTACGGGTAACCCAAACAAACACTTACAACTAACACATATACATTCGAAGTGTTGTGAAACAAATTCACTAAATGGGTAAGCAAACACATATAACTATACTTATCGCCGCCGATGTGCGCGAGTACCCGGCTAGTAACTCTTAAATGAGTATTCCAAGCCTAAATTTTACACCCGCTAAATTAGTTGACCCATAAATTTAGGTGCAGTTTGGTTGGATACTTTACTTTGGGTTTTTATATGATGTGACATTTATCAATTGTTTGTTTGATGGTTTAGATTTAAAAATAGGATTCAAGTCTGAAAATTCGAGTGTGTACAAAAGTCACCTTGTTCATGAGGTTTTCTATTTTCATTCTTGTAAGACATGTTATGGCCCACTTTTTTGTCCTGTTTTCAATTATACACCACACAATATATTGTTAAATAAAATTTATTTCCTCTAGTAATTAATTTATTTAATTTTTTATAATATATATAATATTTTGTTTTATTTTATTTTTCTCTCTCCTCATTTAATTCAAAACCATATCCAAATTCAAATCCAAATCCTAATCCTAAACCCTGATACAAACCAAACGGGCCCTAGTTGAGAAGGATTAAATATCATGCATAAAGGACTTCTATATATATTCTTCATCACTCACAAACCTTAAAACCATCAAAACCACAAAAATGAATACCTGCAATAACGAAACATCATCACCCAACGAACAACAATCACCCTTACACGGCGACATCCTCCAATCCGTCCTCTCACACGTGCCACTAATCCACCTCATCCCAGCCTCACACGTGTCAAAAACATGGTCAACCGCCGTCACAACCACCACCAAAACCACCGCCTCAACCACCAAACCATGGCTAATCATCCACACACAAACCTCACGCCACCCATACCCGACCCAAACCCACACTTACGACCCGAACTCATCTTCATGGATCCAAATCATCCAACCGTCAATCAAATACATCTCATCACTCAGATCATCACATTCTAACCTAATCTACATGATATCACCTTCACATCTTTCATTCTCATCTGATCCGATGCATGTGACGTGGCATCATCTCTTGGCGCCAAAAATCTGGCGCGTGGATCCAGTCGTCGCTCACGTAGGGGATTACGTCATCGTCGCTGGCGGTGTTTGTGATTTCGAAGATGACGATAAGCTCTCTGTTGAAGTTTATGATCTTAGTTTAAATAAATGGATTAAATCGAATCCGATGCCTCAGGTTTTTAGCCAATCAGGATCTGCCACGTGGCTGTCTGTTAGTTGTGATGTGAGGGGTAAAAAGATGTATGTGATGGAGAGAAGTTCGGGTGTGACGTGTTGTTTTGACGTTGTGAACAACGCGTGGTCCGGACTGTACGAGCTGCGTCCGGACTCACGCGTTGTTTATTCTGTTATCGGATACTTATCTGATAACAGAATAAACAGAATGATTGTTGTTGGAATGATGGGAGGAAATAATGAAAATGTGATTAAAGTGTATGGAGTTAGTGAGGATTTAAGTGAATGTGATGAGATAAGTGAAATGCCTTTGGAATTTGTTGAGTGTTTGAGGCGGGGGTGTGGTGTGATGAGGTCGTTCGATGTGGTTATGGCGGGAAATGTGATGTATTTGTATGGTAAAGAGTGGGGGTGTGAAGAGGTTATTATGTGTGAATTTGTAAATGGGGGGTGTAAGTGGAGTAAGGTGGTTAATATGGTTGTGAAGGGAGGGAGTGTGAATGTGATGGATAGGATGGTTTTTACTTGTTGTAGAGTGGGGATGGAGGAGTTGCGAGGCGCGGTGAGGTTGGGGGATCGGAAATTTGTTGTCAAACGGTGACTATTACATCCAGCCTAATCGTCTGATTACCGATATATAACAATCAACTATTGTTTGGAATTCTTTCTTTTACTTTCGGTTATGAGTATAGAACATGTAAATCATTGTAATTCAAATCGTCATTTACACTAACTTGCTTATTTTCTAGCAACGTCTATTCTATGGGTAGTGATCCCTGATCGCTATGCACGTTTGAGTGTTTGCTAGTCGTTTAGAGAGTGGACCATTTCGCCACCCTGCTTCATCCATACCCATTCTTATATGTCTTCCTTATGAATCTCAAATCTCTCATTTCCTCATCTGTTTGCTTATCTATTACGTTCGTTGATCCAGGGATGACAGGCAACCCATATATCTGAAGAGAAGAATAAAGAGGGGGTATATATATCCTGCTTTCTCAGCTTCCATGAATATCCCTCATGATGAATTGATGATAATTCTCATGAATTGTAATAGTAATGATTGTTAGGCTAGATACGATAACGGTAAAGAGAAAATGCAAATAATTAAGAATCACACAGGATTACAAGGATTTAGTGTAGTCTCATTGACAGACCTTAGTGGATACCGAGGAAAGCCACGGCCCTCCCAAAACTTGACGGTTTTAGTTATATTTGCTTAAAGAAAATACAATTTTGGTCATCCCAAATTAAGTGATATAGCACACTCCCTCCCAACAAATTCATCAAAGTTATGTCTATGTGTAGTCTAGTTCACACAGAAATCGGCCTACATGTGTAAGCAGTATGGCTTAGCTAGAATGATCACGCAAAACCATATATCCGCGGAGCCACATATGGCTCCAGGTGCACAATAACCGATTCAACAGTAAGTAAAACAATGATGTAGTTTTTATATCTATCAAGTATAGTTTTGGCTTCAAACCCGCCTAAATTCGAATTCGAATGTGACTCAAATGAGTTTCTGGCTCTGCAGCCTCTGCCCCCCTATCATTAAAACTGTTGCTCCATACAATCTTTGAACCTTAGCAAAAGTTCCGCTTACTAGCTCGGCCTAACAAAATTCCAATATCTAATCATGTTCTTACGGTGGTAGAAAAACTACTACATTGTCTTATGCGTTAAAATCACCTTGGGTTTTCTTCCAAAATCCGCACTGATTCCATAAGCATATGCATGGCAATTTCTATTAGTTCATGTTGTATAAAAGGGTATATAAATTTGAATCACATAAATGTTATCATGGTCCAATAGTAGCTAGTATGGCACATAACATAATATATTCACTAGAGTTTTAATCAGAATATCATAAGGACATAAACGAATGAAGTTTTATCTTTTCGGGTTATCAGAGAGAGCGGGTCTTTACTCAAACGTACACAACCTAGTCGTGTAGTTGAGTGAAAACCTGTAGATATAAAACTTAATTCGTTTATGTCTTTATGATATTTTGATAGAATTGGTGGTGAACATGGGACAAATATAAAGTTAGTTCTATTGCAGCCTTGCCATACCCAACTGGGCCTTTTCTACAATCCCATAACTTGATAAAATAATGTTATAAGTTATAACCATACTAATGGTTCCATTGAAACCAAAGCCCATATAACCTCCAAGAAGAAAACAAATGACGAAGTAAACATTATATTGTCCGTTTACAAGTTACTACTTACAATTAAGGGTGTAGTTGGTTCAAACTAGAAAAAGAAAAAAAGAAAGGCACCGATAATGATGGGGAAAATGAAATGGAAAGAAAATTATTCCCCACAATTTATTGGGTAAACCACTATTGGGTAATGAGTCATTGCATTATACTCTAACAAACAACTTTTTTCATTATCTTTCCCATTACTTAGGTGGTGTTTGTTTTTTAAGAGGCTCTGAATCTGAACCGCACATCTGAATCTGAATCTGAGGCGTAAATGTCTGAATCTGACCGCATCTGAACGGGAAAAAAAACTCATGTTTGAACCGCACATTTGCTTGCTCGTACTAATTTTTTTTGGTTTTTTTTTGTGTCAGCAATAGGCATTCAGACACCCCTCTCAAGTCTAGACCATTAAGATCTTACTGCCTCTAAACGCGTCTGAACGGGAAAAAAAAACAAACGGTATGAACGACCAAAATGTCTGACCGCGTCTGAACGGTTCAGATTAAGAGGCTGTTAAGAGCCTCTTAATGAAAAACAAACACCACCTTACTCACCATAACCCCCTATCAAGCATATCCTAAGACTTATGAAATTTATAATGATTATATTCAGGGTAATTTTACGTTGAATCACACACTACATTTGAATGTTCTAAACACACGCATCTAAGGCTCATCACTTCACCTCGCCAATCTTGCTCGTAAGCAATTGGCCTCGTGTGGATGATGTAGAACTCCTTAATATACGATAAAAACTATGTGCTTATTATCTTATTGGATTTGTATGAAAATCAGTTAACATAATTTGGGGTAAACTTTTCGGCTTCAGACTTTCCCCCTTTTAACTCATGAAGTCCGTTGCTCGAATTTGTTTTCATGAAAGCCTAATTGGGTAAAATAACCATTTTCACAACAAAAAAAAGAAAAAAAAAATGTGTGAATTGGCAGGAACACATGACTTCGGGTATCTTTTGGCACCAGCCGTTGTCCACCCCACAAAGAGTAGCTCTATCAACTCTGCTGGCCCAGTGGGGCACCAACTGAAGTGAGCAAGAGCCGAGACTCTAGCCCTTGACTTTTTATGCACGAAATATCTCCAGTGGGCTCATGGGTTTTTCCAAGACGGGTACCAACTGAGCCAAAGCTCTTTGGTGCAAATAACCATTTCTTGTACACCCAAACCCACAAGTACCAAAGGCGGAACTAGGTTTTGTGTTTGGGGTGGCAGTACCGTCCACACTTGGCCCATAAAGATGAGAGTTTAGTGTAAAAAAAAATAATTTTAGGCTTTTCTATTAAAGGCCCTCCACTCACAAATCAAATGCCCCAGCCCACTAAGCCCAAATGCTCATTCAACTTTTTTTACACATTTGTTACCAACTATAGTCACAGGTACGAACACGGCAACACAACACTTATTCACATTAAACACTGAATTGATAATTGGTTCTCTATTACAACTCTTCAAAGTTTCTGTTAATACAAATAAACCGTAAAAACGTTTATTCATATTTAGCGATCTGGTTATGTTTTGTTGATAACAAATATAAAGTTATCATAAGTAAAATTATAAGAATACATGTTATTTTGTAAAGTATATATATTTGGTCATTCACATAAAATGTTATAATAAATTATTTGTTGTAATAGTTTATTTAATATGATGGGTAATATCCAAGACCCATGACCCATACCCATGAAGCTAATCCATAACCCATGACCCATTGCATGACATCATGCATGAAATCATGTTGGGTATTATCCATGACCCATGACCCAATGTCCATGACCCATTACCCATGACCCATTGTCTAGATACATTGTATCTTGTTGGGTACCCATGACCCATGGCTCATACCCATAACCCGGTTTGCAATCCAAAATCCGGACTGGTATAACCCAGACTGCCGGATCCCTAGTTTTGCACTGGTCGGATCCCCCAAGTGAGGGATCCGCTGGAACCGTGGGACAGAAGGCTTTTGTGCCTATAAATAGTGAGCCATTTTTTCATTGTTACTCACCCTTCTTCTTACAAATCTCTCATATATTATCTCACTCTCCTAAAATCTGATCATTTGATCATTCTAGTAGTTCTTCTATCTTTTGTTGTGATTCTCATATAGGTCTTTCTCAAAGGCGAGATCACGCTATACTACAAGTCATCCAAGCAAAGGGTCATTTGATTGATTTGCCCATTTACAAGATTTCTGTAGCAAGATCTTGTAATTCATATTTCATATAGTTGTTGTGTAATAGTTGTGTAAAGGTTTGGTTCTACCTCGTGGAAGAACTCGGTATTTAGCTTTGTACTGGAAAAAGTGTAAGCGACGTTGTGAGGCTTCTCCACCGTTTTGAAGGAGCTTGTTGACATAGTGCTTGAACTCTCGAGTGGGGTACTCGGGGAGTGGAGTAAGGCAAGGAAGGTGTCCTTGTAGCCGAACCACTATAAATCACTTGTGTCGCTACTTTATATCCTTTACTTTACTTACTTTCATTATTTACTTTACTTATTGGTTTATACTATCTATCCATCCATACGAATTCACATAAAATCGAATCTAAATCTTTGAAACTTGAATTAAAATAGGTAAAACTATTCCCCCCCCCCCCCCCCCCGTCTTCTAGTTTTTCACAGTTTCTTTAAGATTTGCATATTTTGAGTGTCAATTTTAAGTTGTTAAAAAAAAAGAGTGTCAATTTTAAGTATGGTAAGTGATAACCCTAACCTCAATTTTAATTTTCCAAACTCTAAATTTGTGTTATAAATTAAAAAGTGTGTTATTACTACTTTGTATTACTGTATTAGATAAAAATAAATAGAGTTTCTGATTTGGAAATTTTAATTTTAGTTTTCTTTCTTTCATATTTGATGGGCTGAAATGAATGGCAGTTTCGAGTAGCCATTCGAAAGGCTTTTTGATGGCAAAGTTTTATATTGCAAATTAATAGTTTTTTGTGGATTTAATATGTGAATGTAGATTTTTTATTGTAATACTTTTTTTGATGGCAAAGTTTTTTTAATTGTAGTTTATATTAGATATATTTGTATAACAAACTTTTAGATAATTTTGAAATGTATTGGTAGATATCTAGTCTGAGAATGTATTTATGTTTATCTAGACCATAAAGGTCTCCTAGGTTGTTATGTTGATACGCTTACGCAGCGCGTTCGGGGTCAAAGGAACTTCCTTTTCGTCGAGCAAGTTTTTCAACACCCTAGGCAGTGAACCTAATCGTTGTAGTGTAGTATTAAGGTAAGCCACGGGTATTGATATCGTTCTCTAGGGGAATAGGAATGCTAGTGAGAAGTTACTACGCTAAGGTTAAGGTTGAGGAAGATTATTTTTTTATCTTGTTTATGTTTTTTAGGAAATTGAAATGTACGAATCTCGGGTATTGGATTTGGGGGGTTGGTATTTCTACCGATTACTCTACTATTATCTAATTATCTAAACTAAGGTGGTGGTAGTCTATGTCTAATTAATGTGTGCTCGTATGATAGTTTAAAGATGTGTTTACTTAGGTTTTACTACTCCTTAATTATCTCCTATTGAAGGTTGAGTTGTCACGTCCTTATTCTTAGTTGCGTTGTGTGTCTAAAGTTGTAGGGTATGCGTTTCTTCCTAACTCTTTGAACTTACCAAAGGGTCTCGTCTACAAAACCCACTAGGGATAATAAACTCTTACTCTAAGGCACTCTTTGGATGGTTTAGCTTACAACTACTCAGGTAATTATATTCTAAGGTTCACAAAGATGAATCAAGCATTAAGTACACAACGAATGACCTATCGCATTACTAGATCATTAATCAACTAAGATAAGAAACAACCAATCAATATTCAATAATTAAGTTTCATACTCCCTAAGCAAACACACAAATAAATTAGCCGGACATGGAGAACATGCAAGCATACACACAAATAATCAAAGACATAATTGAATTGATGAAGTAAATACTTATCTTGATGTAAGATAGGGTTTGGAACCCTAAAATACTGTACAAGACACCCTTGGTTCGGTTTTAGGTTTTCACTCCAAAAAGACTCTCCTAAAACTGAAAAATTCGGATTCTATATATAATATTACATATGCGACGGCGTCACCTTATGTTTTGTGACGCCGTCGTGTAGCCGTCATTAGGGTTTCGTCTTGGCCAAGTTAACCTTGCGACAGCGTCACCTTATGTCTGTGACGCCGTCCTCTTCAGCTTCTGACGTCGTCTGGGTCGCATCTAGGCCGTCTGAGTTGCGACGGCCTACTCTTTTAAAGCCCGACGTCGTCCTCCAAAAACAAGCAATTTCTCTTCTGTATCGTCACAAATTTCTCCGACGGCGTCGCAGATTAAGCAGTGACGTCGTCCCCTTGTAATTTAGCAGCTTGAGTGTCTCGATTATTGACTTTGTCCATTTTCTTCATATATCCGCGCCTTTTCGTCCAAATAAGTGTCATTCCAGCATTTTGCCTTCAAGAGACCTAAAAAGTGAAAAGGAACGATATTAAGCAATAACGGATACAAAAGTGATCAAATAAGGGCTTAAACGACCCCTCAAAATAGTACATTTTAAAACCTTATCAAATATCCCTACACTTGTTATTTGGTTGTCCTCAAGCAAATGTGCTTTTAGTCAATTAATTTATAAGTTAGGGGTCATGAAGCATTGATTTAAAACGGTCCACAACACATATAAGCCCCACAAAAGTCATAACAAGCACGGAAATTACATACTAGCACCTCACATGGGGTGTTTGGATACTCACATCTCTCTCGGGTGTATATATGAAATATAACAAATAGGAAATGGAAGATAAACACTCATTAACCGGTCCTAGTACATAGATTAACATAAGCTTGAGAATAGATCAAACCTCCATCGCTTTGGCGTAAGCACCTAGGAAAGACTATCAAAGAGGTCTTTTAAAGGGTTGTAATGTTAGGCTTACGGTAGGGAAACAAGGGTTTGGTGGGATAGGCTATTTAGTGGTGGCAAGTCAAAAATCTCTATGTTAAATGCATACGAAGAATGGCGTTGCTAAGCCAAGACTCGACACTCTAAAACTCTAGGCAACGAAAATAAACAAACATAAATTTAAAGGATAGATGTAGGATGGTAGCCCGTTTTTTTTTTTTTTTTTTTTTTTTTTTTTTTTTTTTTTTTTAACACTCTATTTTTTTCTTTTTCTCTTTTTCTATTTTTTTCGATTTTTTTTTTCATACACTTTTACTCTACCATCCTCTACGGTAACATCAAAATGATAGGGATTTATAGGCACATCCCTACACTTGAGTTTTTATTACTCTAACACTAATTTGACCCGAAT
The DNA here is from genome assembly GCA_019973895.1 of Chrysanthemum seticuspe. NCBI lineage: Eukaryota > Viridiplantae > Streptophyta > Magnoliopsida > Asterales > Asteraceae > Chrysanthemum > Chrysanthemum seticuspe. Next base: position 219,898,454 of record BPTQ01000003.1, on the reverse strand, counting down.
TGAAAAGATCAAAACACTTGGGGTACATTATTACGCAAACAAAGGGAATTTGAATTTAACGTTCCCTTCCCGTCATTTCATAAACTTTAACTTTTCCCATGAATCCCAATCGTCCCAAAACTGTATACAAAGGATATGACTCGACTTAGCAACTCATGCAAGCAACCAGATAATTGAACTAAGGATTTAGGGTGATAACAAACATTTGCACTAAAAATGAGTGCATAAGGGGTAGGCTAAGGCGATTTTGGGTGTATATTTAGGGGTGGGGTGTAAACAATGCTCTTCATTGATATTCCGGAAAAACCGAAACATCACGAGAACCGCGAAAAGGATAGGCTCTGAGGGGTTAACTAGGGGTATCGTGTACTAAAGATGAGTACAACGCAAAGGGTGTGGGGGAATTACTCAACCGATGTGGAAGAAGTAATTATATTACGGGTATCAAACAAGGGTTATCCTAATGCCTCTTATCATTTAGTTATTCCTAACTACACAAGTGTAGTCTCACTTGCGATCTCGGAATGCATCACAAAACAAGTTCTAGAATCTAATATACTACCGGTTCACACTCTAAGCATTGAAGATGAATGCTTTTAATTCCTACTAATCTAAGGGCGATCCTCACATTTTTGGTGGAATTTGGGTGGTAAAGGGTTTTTGTGTTAGTCATATAACTTCCTATCCGTGAGACGCTTTTGTTAAGACTAATGGCCCACTCCTATATGTCATGAAAAATTTTAAATTTGGTGCCAAAATTACCCTAACCGACATTTTCTCATGGTTTATTACACAATCACAATTTGACAAAGCAAATAATCAAGGATAAGCATAGTTTCAAAGTTCCCGTTTTATTTTCCATCCCTACACTTAAACTGAACATTGTCCCCAATGTTCCCCGAAAGTATCAAAGTTATGATAAAGAAGGTAATAAAAAACGAAAGAAACTAATACTCCCCTGATTAGCTCGGTAGGATCTGTGTAAAGTGGTGGTTAAATCCTTTCCAAGAAGAATTATTGCGTGAAAAGCTCCTTCCAATCTTGTGTAACTTCTTCTTGACAAACTAAACCTGCACACTTGAAGAAAACAAACGAAACCTTCGCGTAAAATCGGCGGTAATAAAATATATAAGACTCGATTTAAACTAGGATATAATGCTTGTGGAATGGATGTTAACAGAATTTCTAAGAAAATTAAGACCTGGAAAATTCCAAAAATTTATAAGTAGCTCAGAAAACGAGAAAAAGTGATCTGATGTTTTTACTCCTTCCTGACGCCGTCAGGTTACAATCCTGACGCCGTCAGGTTATCCTGACAAAAACTGTTCTGCGATTTTCTGAAAAGAAATTCTGGAAAATTTACATCTTTAGAATCTGGAAAAATTTCTGCAAAAACATCCATTATGACTCGATACAAGCATTTGACTCGAACAAACAAACAAACATACATATCTTTTAGTTAATTGTTATTCTCATGTTTACGTTTCTTTTGAAAACATGTGTAATCCTCCCTACACTTATCCCTTATGTAAAATACCTTTATATGCAATTAAGACGAGGTTAGAAACAAAATAAAGCATTTTTACAAATTTAAACATGAGGATAAACAATTAATAAAAGATATATGACACTAACAAGCAAACAATTAAGCATGGGTTGCCTCCCACGAAGCGCTTTTCTTTATTTAAGAGTCTTGTAGCTAGACTCGTAGTCGTGCCCCTACGTACCGATATAAGTAAGTCTATCCTCAACAATGTCATAAGGATCAAACTTATCATTCAAGTTCCTAGTAGTACGCTCGGTTAAATATGTCTTTTCAAACTTCTCACCATCGGGATCATAGATTTGTATCCTAATGTGCCACTCTCCATTACCATCACTAGGCGGTCTATCCCAATCCCATTTGTGTTTAGATTCCTCAACTTTCCACTTATTCATGACAAGGTTAACGGGCAAGCTTCCTAGGAACTCGGTCATCTTCCTAAATACTAAGGCGTCCTCGAACGGGTTCACTTCCATGTCCCTAGCCATTTCTTTTTCTTGGAAAGTTGCTTTACTAGTGAAGGCTTTATCTAGGTAAAAAGGTCTTTGGGGGCCTATGAGGTTCTTATCAATCCAAGGTCCATATCTAGAAGGCTCTCTATCCAACCTAATCTCTTGTGGGATTTCCTCATCCTTGTAGTACGTATGCTTTTTGACATCGTAAACTGATCTATCACTCCCCTCTCCTACCACTATCTTGGACATCTTACAATCGATGATGGCACTAGCGGTAGCTAAAAATCCTCTTCCTACTAGTAATGGGCATGTCGGGTCCTTATTCATGTCTAGCACATGAAAGTCGGCCAAAAGAGTCAACTCTCCTACGTGTACTACCATGTCCTTTATTATTCCTACCGGACGTGCCACACTACCGTCCGCTAGACCTAAGATGGTTTCCGTTGGTTCTATTTTACCTAAGTTAAGGCTTCTATGGAGGGACAACGGAACAAGATTAATGCATGACCCTAAGTCGGCTAGAGCGTCGAGTGGTTTGGAAGTTCCAAGCCTACACGGAAGAGTGAATAGCCCGGGATCGTCTAACTTCTTAGGTAAGTTGTTTCGCACAAAAGCGAACCCATGTTTTCCAAGCCTAAGTTCTAACTCATATTTTTCTTTCAAAGCATTATAATAAGGTGCATGAGCTAAGACTTCAAGAATCGGTTTTTCTTGATGGAGTTCCTTGTACTCCTCCTCTAAACTAGGTTTGGATTCTTGGCTGACGGGTTTCTCAAGAGGAGGTTCTACCAATGGTGCCGGGCCTTGGTACCTCTTGGATGGCTTGGAACCCTTTTTGATAGCATTTACCGAGTGAACCGTCGGGTGTGAGGAGCATTAATGTGCATTCTCCCATGGTGAACTAGAACATGAAGTCGACGCAATCGAATTCACTTTTGGGTTCTTTATGGTATCACTTGGGAGTGCTCCAACTTCCCGTTCATTGAAGGCTTTTAAGAGGGCGTCAAGCTTGTTTGTCATCTCGCTTTGTTTTTGCTTAAAATCGGCTTCAAGCTTATTCAATCGAGTCTCTTGGGATGACAAAAATCTAGATGCGATTGCCTCAAGATTAGTGAGGTTCCCGGTATTAAGAGAATTGAACCTAGTGGGTGAACTAGATGAGCTTTGGGGTGTGCTTGATTTTTGGTTCCACTTAAGGTTAGGGTGATTTCTCCATGAGGGGTTATACGAGTTTCCTAAGTTGTTTTGTTCGGGTTTGAAAGTGTACCACTTCTCTCCCGCTCCGTCGGTACGCATGGAGGCATAGTCCGCAAAAGCTTGTTCGGGGAGCCTTGTACAATCACGAGTGTCATGGGGACCACTGCATAACTCACAAGGTAGAGTGATTTGATTCACTTGACGTGAGGACTTAGGATTTTTGTAGGAACTCATGAGGAATTTAACTTGATCTTCAAGTTCGATCATCCTACGGTTGGAAGGTTGTGAGTCGATGGAAGGAAAGGAGATTGCCTTGACGGTTTTAGGTAGCTCACGGGGGTCATCCCAACTTTCGTTGTTGTAGAGGGCAAGGTCCTCTATTATACCCCAAGATTCTTCCCGCGGTGAGATCACTAAGTTTTCCACCGGCCGCTTGGTCAATGGATCGCTTAGTGGGGAAGTTGACATGATCATAAAAGATTTGGACTTGGAGCCAAAGATCAATGCCGTGATGAGGGACTTTATGAAGTAAGTCCTTGAATCGGGTCCATGCTTCGTAGAGAGATTCACCTTGACGTTGTTGGAACATCAAGATGTCATTCCTAAGCTTAGTGGTTCTCCCCGGTGGGAAAAATTGAGCAAGGAAGCGAGAGGTAAGATCATCCCAACTTGAGATGGAGCCGGCGGGAAGTAGCTCAAGCCAATTACTAGCTTGGTCCCGTAGAGAGAATTGGAAGAGACGCAGGCGCGTGGTCTCCCGAGTAGTAGCATCAAGGTCGATGGAATCGACAATTTTGAGGAAATCCCTCAGATGCTGATTTGGATCTTCGGAACGAAGTCCATGGAATGCACATCCGTTTTGCACCAACCGGATGGTGTCGGATCACAGGGCCGTAGTTTGGGCTTGGTCGGGAAGCTCAATGGTGTTCCTATAGCCTAGGTGGCTTGGTCTTGAGTATTCACCAAGAGTACGGGCTCTTTGCGGGTCATTTGGTGGTGGGTTGATGAGTGGTGGTTGGTTATCACCTTCCATGATGAAAAGTGATGGGTGTACGAACAAAGGTCACGAAGAAGGGGGATAGACTAAGAGGAAGCTAAAAATGAGAAAAAATTTACTTGATAGGAATCAAGCAAAGAAACCTAAACGAGGTGGACTACTAACTAGATATTCTAGTCCCCGGCAGCGGCGCCAAAAACTTGATACGCTTACGCGTTCGGGGTCAAAGGAACTTCCTTTTCGTCGAGCAAGTTTTTCAACACCCTAGGCAGTGAACCTAATCGTTGTAGTGTAGTATTAGGGTAAGCCACGGGTATTGATATCGTTCTCTAGGGGAATAGGAATGCTAGCGAGAAGTTACTACGCTAAGGTTAAGGTTGAGGAAGATTATTTTTTTATCTTTTTTATGTTTTTTAGGAAATTGAAAGGTACGAATCTCGGGTATTGTATTTGGGGGGTTGGTATTTCTACCGATTACTCTACTATTATCTAATTATCTAAACTAAGGTGGTGGTAGTCTATGTCTAATTAATGTGTGCTCGTATGATAGTTTAAAGATGTGTTTACTTAGGTTTTACTACTCCTTAATTATCTCCTATTGATGGTTGAGTTGTCACGTCCTTATTCTTAGTTGCGTTGTGTGTCTAAAGTTGTAGGGTATGCGTTTCTCCCTAACTCTTTGAACTTACCAAAGGGTCTCGTCTACAAAACCCACTAGGGATAATAAACTCTTACTCTAAGGCACTCTTTGGATGGTTTAGCTTACAACTACTCAGGTAATTATATTCTAAGGTTCACAAAGATGAATCAAGCATTAAGTACACAACGAATGACCTATCGCATTACTATATCATTAATCAACTAAGATAAGAAACAACCAATCAATATTCAATAATTAAGTTTCATACTCCCTAAGTGATCGGTGCTAAACAGTCAAGTCTAAAAGACTAAAAACTGCTCAAACACTAATGCAATTAAGATCAGAGGAGTATAGAGTCTCCCCGGGTCGTTATGTCCCAGCGAGCTATGCAATGGATCAATCAACGTCTAGTGATCGAGAAATTTGAATGATAAAGGAAATTGTGATATTATTATAACTAAGGAAAAACCAACAAATTAAAAACGCCTTAAATGCAAATTAAAGAAAATTAAAAAGATAAAACCTATTAAATAAACGCTATCACTATATTCAAAGTGATGAACGTTTAAAATCTAAAACGTACGTTTAAATTAAAAACTACGTAACGTACAAAATAAAAAGTGAAACTTATTCAATATTAACCCTAAAAATATGAAAATGATGTTTTTATAAACCTAATGATAAAAGAAAATTTATGGAAAAAGAAAATTATTTTTAAACCTAATTATCTAATTAAAAACTATTTTTAACTATTAATTAATTACCTAAAATACAAGAAATTATGAAACAAAGCTAGAAAAATAAAATTTAGACTTAGAAAAATCTAAAATATCAAAAGAAACTTTTTAAAACTATTTTTGTATTTTTGTGATTATTTTTCTATTTTCTATGAATTTTAAACTATTAAAAACTAATTAAATCACTAAAAATTACCAAATGAACTATGAAAAATATGGAAAATTACTTTTTTTACTTTTTATATTTATCTAAGCCTAAGAAAAATGAAAACTTATTTTTTTGAACCTTTTCTGAATTTTTTGTATTAAATGCTATTTAAAAAGTGCTAAAAACTAATAAAAATCAAGAAAAATAGCAAAACAGCTTATAAAAATCTGAAAATTTCAGGGAAATTCCAAAATAATATTAAGAAGCTATGAAAATTAGAAAAACAGGTACTTGTGTACAAGATTATGGAACTGATGTGAGAGTGCTTATTGAAATAAGCACTAAATAAGCCAAATGATTAAAACAGGCAACCCACTGATCACAGAAGCACTAATATACCAAATTAACTAGATTTCAACTAAAAACAATAAGCTTTAACCACTGAATAGCAAATTAACACAGATTTGATGTTCTTGAGAATAAGCTTAAATCAGATTAAGGTGCCTACTTGCAGTCCAAAATTAAGCAACCAAATAAGCTACAAACTAAAATCCAATTATTGATATCTCAACTAGACCTAAGTGGCTATACAAATCCAAAGTACCAGACCTTAACAAGCTATTATGAGCTTTGTGCAAGCTGCACAAAAGCTGAGAAAATACTCAGCTAATACTGAGTTGGTGCAGGGCACCAGAGACCTGTTTTGAGCTTATGCTCAAGCTTATCCAAAAGGCAAAAGTTAAAACCATATGTTAGGTCCTATAGACCACCTAGTGAACTACTTGTAAACCAAAAATCAGATCCTCAAAAGCTTTAATGATCCTTATGCAGAAGCTGCAATTTCTGCACAAAGCAAGTTTTTTTTGACATTTTTGACTTTTTGAAGGAACATGGAAAGTTGACTTTTATGAAGTTTAACCCTAATTTCTCAACTGAACTTGATATTATATGATGTATTGAGACTACTGCAAGCTAGATTGATGACTTTTGAACACAAAACAAATGATTTGCTCTTTAAAAATCCAACAGTGAACCTGTTGGATGCAATTGGTATAGATTTTGACTTTAAAGGTTGGCAAGGACAAGTTTAAGACAGATATTAGTGTTTATGACCTAGACAAGCTAAATACAACAAAAGTTACCCACTGAATGGACCTTTAAGACAGGTACATCAGCAATTCCAAACACCCCTTAGTCAACAGTTTGTGACTAAAAAATGATCCAAACTCTAAACTACCACATGATAATGATCCAAATCAGTTATATTAACTCAAATACACCCTAATAAACAGCTTAGAACCAGTGGTGATTACAAATGAAGATTATACTAAGAATCTTGAAAATTACTTACAAAGGTCCACAACCACAATGGTTTGCACAAACAACCAGTGATCCTCTAACCTATCCAAACCCCTAACCTAGCTTAATATCAACCCACATCCATAGCTGCTTCACCCATTGACCATCTCCATCACCAATTTGACCCTGTTTGACTTTCTTTGACCAGTTTCCAAATGTGCTTAAAACTGGAATTTAAGTTTATAAAAAGCTTTTATAAGCTTGTATAAGCTATTTAGAACTGAGAAATGATATGATTGAAGCTTGTATATAAGACTTATACTTGGAAATTTGCAACAGTGGACACAAAATGTCAATTTGATATAAACCTTGAAATAATTACTTGAAAATGATTGATATTAATCCAAATACTTATAAAGAGTACATTACAACAGAAACTTACAGCTTTTATACTAAACTAGAGTTTTTAGATTAAAAACGACATTAAGAGAAAAATTAAAACTAGAAGACTCTTCAACTTGCTTCCCAATGCTTCTTTTTATAATCCATGGACTTTATCTCTCACCTCTGAACATTTCCCAACAAATTCCTAGCCATTGGATGGCTTGAATCAATCTCAACCATTCAAAACTGATTTTGGCGCCTTTTTTCCTTTTGACAGATAGGAGAGATTTGAGTGAAATGGGGGAGCATTAATTGTATTTGGAGTTTGGTGGAGGTGGGGGGAGACAAAAAGAGGTGATAGGAGGCTGGGTATGGTGGTAGCAGACAATGGGAGGGAAAACGGGGAAGAGGTGTGTTTGTTTGACTGGGTTGGTTTGACCAGATATTATAAAAGGGGGGTTCAAATTGTATATTGACAGGGGGTCCAAAAGGTGTGAAAGGGTCATAATGGGTTTAAAGGTTTTAAATATCAAGGACCTTTCATGTAATTTCTGAAAATGGAGGGACCTAAACTGCCAATCTTGCAAAGTTGTTCCAAGGGACCATAATTGACAATCTCAATAAGTACAAGGACCAAATTTGCCAATTTGCCATTTTCCAGGGGCCATTTCTGCCAATTTTGAATCTTGAAGGACTATTTTTGTAATTTTCTCAAACTTTTGATATTTTTCACCAAAGGACTAAATTTGACAACTTTTGATTTTAAAAGGACCTTTGGTGACTTTACTTTTGAAATTATGGCTCAGGGACTATTTTTGACAATTTATGAAACTTGGGGGACTGAAACTGCAATTTTTGCAAATTTGATATGTTTTTCATCTGATTTTGATATTTTTGCATTTGAAACACATAAAACACTGATTTGTGATATTTTGATCATTTAGATGTGTTTCTGAGTATTTTCAGATGATTTTGCAGTTTATTTTGTATAAAAATGATGAGTATTTACACACTCATCACTAAGCAAACACACAAATAAATTAGCCGGACATGGAGAACATGCAAGCATACACACAAATAATCAAAGACATAATTGAATTGATGAAGTAAATACTTATCTTGATGTAAGATAGGGTTTGGAACCCTAAAATACTGTACAAGATACCCTTGGTTCGGTTTTAGGTTTTCACTCCAAAAAGACTCTCCTAAAACTGAAAAATTCGGATTCTATATATAATATTACATATGCGACGGCGTCACCTTATGTTTTGTGACGTCGTCGTGTAGCCGTCATTAGGGTTTCGTCTTGGCCACGTTAACCTTGCGACGGCGTCACCTTATGTCTGTGACGCCGTCCTCTTCAGCTTCTGACGTCGTCTGGGTCGCATCTAGGCCGTCTGAGTTGCGACGGCCTACTCTTTTAAAGCCCGACGCCGTCCTTCAAAAACAAGCAATTTCTCTTATGTATCGTCACAAATTTCTCCGACGGCGTCGCAGATTAAGCAGTGACGCCGTCCCCTTGTAATTTAGCAGCTTGAGTGTCTCGATTCTTGACTTTGGCCATTTTCTTCATATATACGCGCCTTTTCGTCCAAATAAGTGCCATTCCAGCATTTTGCCTTCAAGAGACCTAAAAAGTGAAAAGGAACGATATTAAGCAATAACGGATACAAAAGTGATCAAATAAGGGCTTAAAGCAAATGTGCTTTTAGTACATAGATTACCATAGGCTTGAGAATAGATCAAACCTCCATCAAGCAAATGTGCTTTTAAAACCTTATCAAATATTCCTACACTTGTTATTTGCTTGTCCTCAAGCAAATGTGCTTTTAGTCAATTAATTTATAAGTTAGGGGTCATGAAGCATTGATGTAAAACGGTCCACAACACATATAAGCCCCGAAAAAGTCATAACAAGCACGGAAATTACATACTAGCACCTCACATGGGGTGTTTGGATACTCACATCTCTCTCGGGTGTATATATGAAATATAACAAATAGGAAATGGAAGATAAACACTCATTAACCGGTCCTAGTACATAGATTACCATAGGCTTGAGAATAGATCAAACCTCCATCGCTTTGGCGTAAGCACCTAGGAAAGACTATCAAAGAGGTCTTTTAAAGGGTTGTAATGTTAGGTTTACGGTAGGGAAACAAGGGTTTGGTGGGATAGGCTATTTAGTGGTGGCAAGTCAAAAATCTCTATGTTAAATGCATACGAAGAATGGCGTTGCTAAGCCAAGACTCGACACTCTAAAACTCTAGGCAACGAAAATAAACAAACATAAATTTAAAGGATAGATGTAGGATGGTAGCCCGTATGTTTTTTTTTTTTTTTTTTTTTTTAACACTCTATTTTTTTCTTTTTCTCTTTTTCTATTTTTTTCGATTTTTTTTTTCATACACTTTTACTCTACCATCCTCTACGGTAACATCAAAATGATAGGGATTTATAGGCACATCCCTACACTTGAGTTTTTATTACTCTAACACTAATTTGACCCGAATTGAACAGATCAAAACACTTGGGGTACATTATTACGCAAACAAAGGGAATTTGAATTTAACGTTCCCTTCCCGTCATTTCATAAACTTTAACTTTTCCCATGAATCCCAATCGTCCCAAAACTGTATACAAAGGATATGACTCGACTTAGCAACTCATGCAAGCAACCAGATAATTGAACTAAGGGTTTAGGGTGATAACAAACATTTGCACTAAAAATGAGTGCATAAGGGGTAGGCTAAGGCGATTTTGGGTGTATATTTGGGGGTGGGGTGTAAACAATGCTCTTCATTGATATTCCGGAAAAACCGAAACATCACGAGAACCGCGAAAAGGATAGGCTCTGAGGGGTTAACTAGGGGTATCGTGTACTAAAGATGAGTACAACGCAAAGGGTGTGGGGGAATTACTCAACCGATGTGGAAGAAGTAATTATATTACGGGTATCAAACAAGGGTTATCCTAATGCCTCTTATCATTTAGTTATTCCTAACTACACAAGTGTAGTCTCACTTGCGATCTCGAAATGCATCACGAAACAAGTTCTAGAATCTAATATACTACCGGTTCACACTCTAAGCATTGAAGATGAATGCTTTTAATTCCTACTAATCTAAGGGTGATCCTCACATTTTGGGTGGAATTTGGGTGGTAAAGGGTTTTTGTGTTAGTCATATAACTTCCTATCCGTGAGACGCTTTTGTTAAGACTAATGGCCCACTCCTATATGTCATGAAAAATTTTAAATTTGATGCCAAAATTACCCTAACCGACATTTTCTCATGGTTTATTACACAATCACAATTTGACAAAGCAAATAATCAAGGATAAGCATAGTTTCAAAGTTCCCGTTTTATTTTCCCTCCCTACACTTAAACTGAACATTGTCCCCAATGTTCCCCGAAAGTATCAAAGTTATGATAAAAGAAGGTAATCAAAAACGAAAGAAACTAATGTTCCCCGAGCTCGAGCCAAGCTTTAACTTTGCGTTTCCAAATCGTATAAACGAGGAGCCCGAGCTTATATAACACACCACGAGCCGAGTTCGAGCTAAAGACTTAAAGCTCGAAATGAGCCGAGCTCGAGCTTTTTAAAACATAAACGAGCCGAGCTCGAGCTCTGGCAAGCTCGGGCTCGGCTCGTTTTCACCCCTATGTTTATCTTCCTAACAAAAAATCCTAATAATTTAAAATATCTTATAAACTAACCACTCCTTAAATCAAGGATTGATGCATATCTAGGACTCCAGGAGCAATTAACCTACTTGTTTCCTATAAATTCACATATATCGTATCCTCTCCTCCCATATTTCGCTTTCACTTATTTCCGTTAAGTTATGAAACCTTTTGGTTTCTTAAACTTTTGTTTTGTTGATTTACATAAGCACTTTGTGAGACCTTTTGATTTGATAATTTTATTTGAACTTCTAGTTTTTTATTTGTAACTTTTAGATTATATTTTGAAGTTTACTTGAATTTGGTTTTCTTGGTTTTAACCGAAACCAAACTGAATTCCAATTTGGTGTACGGTTTGGTTTTATCCGTTCTAAAATTGGTTTGGTTTGGCTTTGGTTTAGAGTTTTAAAATTTTCAAACCGATTAACCCGAACCATAAAACCCTTGAAACCGAAAACCGAACCGATGAACACCCCTAGTCATATTGGCGATTCTGGTCATATTCCAACCGATCCGGTTACAGTTGTAACCGATCCTGTTGGATTTCCTGAGTTAAGGAAACTTGATCTTTTCTTCTCTTTATCTTGTAGAACTTGGTTCTTCAATCACTATGGTCTTCAAAGGTCCTTGAGATACTGATTTAGGCTTACTGAAACGGGAATCTTCTATTTGCTGAACATTTCTTTATTTTCCTTCCGTTTCCCTGCACTTGGTTATAAACACTAGACAAACATCTTTTGATGCGTTTAAGCACTATAATCACGCAAATATAACCAAATATCATATATAAAAGCATACATAACGCTACTAAAAACATGCACAATCTGAGCGTTATCAAATTCCCCCACACTTAAACTTTGCTTGCCCTCAAGCAAATCTAGGAAAAACATCCACTGGTACAAGATCGTGATTATGAAAAATGTGATGCAAATCAACCAAGTATAAATACGAGAGAAGATTCATCAATTATGCTTTATAAAGGTGAAACATCAAGATGTTTGACAATATCCAATGATTTTCTTGCATGATTAACATTCCAAAAACCTCACGAAAAAGGAACGAAATATAATTCACTCAATCACTCATTTTTAGTGGAGTAACAAGATAAATCACACTCATTGCTCAGTCATGATTAGATTATTACCATAAGTTTGTACAAGAAACAAAACTCCACCGACGTGGCGTGAGCACCAAGTAAAAACATCTAAAGAGGGCTTTTATTCGGGTTATAATGATATGGCTTAGGGTTAAGGGTATGGATAAGGCATGGAGGTGTTTATGAAATTGGTGTTAAAGTAAAAATGAAATCAAGTCTAATACCCGTGTTGCTAGCTACCAAACATTCCACGAACCAAATAAATGGTTATAGCTTCAATTTCTTCTTTTCCGCTTTCCACAGCTTTTTGCTTTGCCATGACAATTGTTCTTCGATCATAGCACATTGGCTATTATTTTCATACTTTCAACACACATTTTTTTTTGAACATAACATAACGCATGGCTCAATCAATCTTACAGGATTTGGTACTCATAATCGTTTGAACAATCTTCACTTTCCTGGCTACTAGCAACCAACCGTTTAGACATTGATACGGGATAGGCTAAGGTTTAAAGTGCAAAATCTTTTTGTATTTTCTGGGTGGAGCAAAAATGAAAAGGATGGCTCAAAGGGTGTAACTAGGGGTATCTAGTGCTAAAAATGAGCACTACAAATGGGTCCATGTGGGTGGTTAACTAACCAATGTGGCTAGCTAATATATCATTAGATGTAAAATGGAAGGCCATTTGGGTTAAATCCTAAGGTGCCTCTTTATCACACGAATTCACTTATATCGCACGAATGCAATCTCACTGCGGTCTGGTAATGATTTACAAGCACAAGTTATAGAATAGATAAAATCACCGGCACACTCATAGCAAAAGATCCAAGCATAAAAGATGTATGTTGTTTATGAAATAGGCTCAAATCCTCACAATTTAGTGGAAAAAGGGGGTATAATATGTGCTAGCAAATGTTTATCGATCCCAGAATGGATTGCAATAGTAATCGAAACACATCTCGAAGTTTCAAATATCACCAGTTTTACCAGTGGATTGATCCAGTTATTCTAATAGATAATCCTAAAAGTGTGAAAACAACTAGATCACAAGGGCAAACAAAATTAAAAATTTAAGCATGAAAACTCTAATTTTTCCTATTCACCCCCCCCCCACACTTAAGTTAGACATTGTCCTCAATGAAAAACGAACTTCAAAGTATAGAAATAGGGAAAATAGAGATGAAACCAGATATGTCAACGAGTTTATCAGCTTAAAATTCTTTTCTTCATTCCTAGCGTCCACTGGAGAAATCAATACCTGCACACAATCTTATAAACAAACAAAAGGTTTTATTAAAAAGTGGCACCCCCCCTCCCCCCACACTTAAGTTCAACCAAAGGTGTAAACTTTGGGGAGTGACCACAGAAAATCAAATCTGAAACACACGGGTTGCCTCCCGAGAAGCGCTTGTTTTATTACCGAGTCATCAGCCTGACTCGAATCTTCCCGATATCATTTGGCCACAAGAGCAGCCTTGAACATCTTGAAAAGTTCGGGGATGTACATGAATTCTTCACCAGTAGCTTCAATATTGTCCCAGACGAACTAAGCAAATGGTTTCCATGGAACAATTTGTGGGATTCTTCCTGGAAATGGTGCTACAAAGGTGATAGTTTCGAATTCATTTTCAGGGGAAACTGTTGCAACTGAAACTTCATTCGTTTGCTCCTTGTCGTAATATAACTTGATTTGGTGCCCATTAACAATGAAACTTCCACCCTGTTTGTCATAGAGTTCGACATACTCGGATGGATATCCATGTTTAACGATATATGGTCCAAACCATTTTGGTTGTAATTTTGGAGCTTTGAATTTGAATTTCATGTTAAAAAGCAGAACTTTATCTCCGGCTTTGAATTCTTTTCGAACTCGTAGCTTTTTATCGTGATAAGCTTTTATTCTAGCTTTATACAATTTGGAATTTTCATAAGCTCGGAGTCTTAATTCATCGAGTTCGTGCAATTGCAGGAATCTCTTTTCTCCAGCTATTTTGAGATCGGTGTTACAATTTCGGAGAGCCCAATAAGCACGATGTTCAACTTCGAATGGCAAATGACAAGTCTTTCCATACAAGAGTCTGTAAGGAGTTGTGCCAATTGGAGTTTTATAAGCCGTACGAAATGCCCACAGAGCATCGTCAAGTTTCTTTGCCCATACTGAAGGATTGTCCTTCACTGTTTTCTCTAGTATTCTTTTGAGAGCTCTGTTGGTATTTTCAACTTGACCACTGGTTTGTGGATGATAGGCCGTCGCGAATCGATGATGAACTCCATATCTTTTCATGGTTTTCTCCATTTGTTGGTTACAAAAATGGGTTCCTCGATCGCTTATTAATGCCTTGGGAATTCCATAACGAGCGAAAAGCTTTTTGAGGAAATTAACGACGACACGAGCATCGTTTGTTGGTAAAGCTTCAGCTTCTGCCCATTTGGACACGTAATCTATAGCAACGAGAATGTATTCGAATTTGTGGGATTTAGGGAAAGGTCCCATGAAATCTATTCCCCAAATATCGAATATTTCACACACTTGAATGCTTGTTAATGGTATTTCATCTCTTCGAGAGAGATTGGTGGTCCTTTGGCAAGCGTCACAGTTTTGAACAAGTGTGTGTGCTTCTTTGAATATTGTTGGCCAATAGAATCCAGCATCAAAAACTTTTTTAGCTGTGGTGGGAGGACCATAATGTCCCCCAGTTGGGCCATGATGACATTCGTCAAGAATTTTGCGGGTTTCGGAACCAGAAACACATCTTCGGATCATTCCGTCAGGACACATTTTGAAAAGATATGGTTCTTCCCAAAAATAGTATTTAAGTTCCGAAAAGAATTTGCTTCTTTGAGCATAAGTTAGACCTTTTTTGAGAATTCCTCCTGCGAGGTAGTTCGCAAAGTCAGCAAACCAAGGATCGTCAGTTCCATCGATGGTCATGAGAGTTTCATCGGGAAAATAATCATCGATTTCCTCTTCTTTTAACTCCTCAAGATTGGGATTTTCAAGACGAGATAAGTGATCAGCAGCAAGATTTTCTGCTCCTTTCTTATCTTTGATTTCGATGTCAAATTCTTGGAGTAGCAAAATCCATCGAATAAGACGTGGTTTAGCATCCTGCTTGGTGAACAGATACTTGAGCGCTGAATGATCAGTAAAAACAACTGTTTTTGAGAGCACGAGGTATGATCGGAATTTATCGAATGCGAAAACGACGGCCAGTAATTCTTTTTCGGTCAAGGTATAATTTTGCTGAGCACTATTCAGTGTCTTGCTAGCAAAATATATAGGCCAAAAGTGTTTTCCTTCACGTTGGCCTAAGACGGCCCCAACAGCAAAATCGCTTGCGTCGCACATAAGTTCGAAGGGTAGTGACCAATTAGGTGAAACCATGATCGGAGCACTAATAAGTTGAGATTTCAGTGTTTCGAAAGCTTTTATGCAATCAGCATTGAAGTCAAAGATAGATTCTTTCTCAAGAAGTTTTGTCATCGGACGAGATATTTTTGAAAAATCTTTGATAAATCGGCGGTAAAAACCAGCATGTCCTAAAAACTTCTAACGGCTTTGACGTTAGTTGGTGGTGGAAGTTTTGAAATGACATCGACCTTTGCTTTGTCTACTTCCATTCCTTCACTGGAGATTTTGTGGCCAAGCACAATTCCTTCTGTTACCATAAAGTGACATTTTTCCCAGTTAAGGACAAGATGTGCAGCTTCGCATCTTTCGAGCATTTTATCGAGATTAGAAAGACAAGCTTCGAACGAGTCTCTAAAGACTGAAAAGTCATCCATGAAAACTTCCATGGAGGTTTCTAGCATGTCTTGGAATATGGCGATCATACATCTTTGAAAAGTCGCAGGTGCATTGCAAAGACCAAAAGGCATACGCCGATATGCGTAGGTTCCAAAAGGACAAGTGAAAGTGGTCTTTTCTTGATCGTTAGGATCGATAGGAATTTGGAAATATCCTGAAAATCCGTCGAGGAAACAAAAGAATTTATTTCCTGCCAGTCTTTCAAGCATTTGATCCATGAACGGGAGCGGAAAGTGATCTTTTCTGGTGGCTTTGTTTAACTTACGATAGTCAATACAAACGCGCCAGACAGTGACAGTTCTAGTTGGAACTAGTTCATTTCGCTCATTAGTTACAACCGTCATTCCTCCTTTCTTGGGAACACAGTGAACAGGGCTTACCTAAGGGCTATCCTCAATTGGGTAAATGATTCCAGCATCGAGAAGTTTTATGAATTCCTTTTTAACAACTTCTTTCATGTTGGGATTGAGTCGACGTTGACGTTCTACCACAGGTTTAATCCCTTCTTCAAAATTGATTTTGTGTTTGCAGAAATTAGGACTAATTCCTGGGATGTCGGATGTTTTCCAAGCGAAAGCTTGTTTGTGATTTTTGAGGACAGAAACTAAACTTTCTTTCTCACTATCCTCGAGCAATGAAGATATGACTACTGGAAGAAGAGAGTTTTCCTCCAAGTAAGCATATTCAAGATGATCTGGGAGAGGTTTGAGTTCGAGATCTGTGGGTGGTTCTTCGATAGGGGATTTAATTCGCATCTCGTCATTGAAAGTTATTTCTTCAAAATTTTCTTCCTCTTTCTCCATTTCTTCTTCTTATGAGTTATCTCCTTCGAATTCTACTTTCATGAAATCATCAAACTCTTTGTCAAAATCTGTTTCATTGATTTTTTCAGAAGTAGTCATGAATGGATCGGATTCGTTAAGTAATGCGTCCAATTCTTCATCAGTGACTTCATCAATAATATCGATGTTAAAACAAGTGTCATCACTGGAATGTGGGTAGCGCATTGCTTTATCGATTAGAAAAGTGATTCGATCTTCCCCAACTCCAAGGTTGAGTTCTTTTCCTTTCACATTGATGATTGCATCAGCGGTATTTAGGAAAGGTCTTCCTAAGATGAGTGGAACTTTACTATCTTCTTCCATTTCCAAGATTACAAAGTCCACGGGAAAAATGAATTTACCGACATGAACAAGCATATTCTCGGCGATTCCCACAGGATATTGATCGGAATGATTTGCTAATCGGATGCTCATTTTTGTTGGTTTCAGGCTGTTGTTGCATAACTTGGAATACAGCGAATAAGGCATCAAATTGATACTTGCGCCAAGATCGGCCAAAGCATCACATTTAACATTATTCCCGAAAGTACATGGAATAAGAAAGCTCCCAGGATCTCCGAGCTTTGGTGGGATCTTGTTTTGGACAATAGCTGAGCATTCTTCGTTAAGGAAAGTAGTTGATATTTGCTCAAGCTTGCTTTTGTTATTAAGAAGTTCTTTCAAAAATTTCCCGTAATTGGGCATTCCGGCTAAGACATCAATGAGAGGAACATTGAGTCTAACCTCTTTAATTATTTCAATGAACGTCTTATAACGCTCTTACATATTTTCTTTCTTTAGGCGTTGAGGATAAGGAATTTTTGGTGTATACGCCTTGACGGATGGAATGTTTTTCTTTTTGGTGGTTTGAGTTGTGTTTGGTTCCTCGGTTTCATCCTCACTATCAATGGTGACAGGAGTATTAGGATTTGGTGGTGGATCGTATGAGAGACCACTTCTTGTGAAGACAGCATTGATATGCTCATTTCTGGTTTTTGGTGGACGGTACGTTTTATCATTTGATGGTTTTGGGTTGGATTGGGTATCACTTGGCAATGAACCAGATGGTCTAGAGGAATGTTGGTCAGAAAGTCTGCCAAATTTGTTTTCAAGATCTTGGATAGATGCTTGATGATTTTTCTGTCCTTGCTCAACTTTGGCTTTGAGATTGAAAAATTGATTTTTGATAAAATCATTTGCAGATTTTTGAGCAGCTACGAATTCTCTCATGGTTTTCTCGAATTCGGTTTCTTCCATCTTTTTTTCGGGATTTTGTGGTGGTGGATCGTCAGTTCGTGGTTGAGAATCACGGTTGTCATCCCTTGGTCGGCGATCTTGCCAATTTCCATAATTCCGACCGTAATAATTACTACGATATCCTCCTCCACGGTATCCTCCTTGAGCGTAACTCGCTTCTCCTTCCTTCGGTCCACCCATAGGTTTATCGTCGCACTCGGACGATGGGTGATTTCCTCCAAAATTGTTGCATCCGTCTCTCATTTCATCTTTGATATCTTTGTACTACGAGTAGATTTTTGAGGTTAACGCTTCCATCTTCTCCATGAGTTTTGAGGTATAGGTGTTTTCGACAAAAGCAACAGTTTTTCGGAGAGGTTTAGTTTTAGAATCTTTGGACCAATCAAGTTTGAGAAGTACTCAATCTTCGAGCAATTGATGTGCATCGTTGGGAGTCTTATAGAGAAAAATTCCTCCAGCATCAAGGATGCCTTGAGAGATTTCATATAATCCATGGTAAAAGATTTGGATAATGGTTCCTTTTGATAGTCCATGTCCATGACAACTACGAAGCAAATCTTTCATTCGAAGCCAAGCTTCGACAAGTGATTCGTTTGGGTTTTGGGTGAAAGCACGAATTTCTCCCATTAATCGATCAAACATGGCAGGTGGAAAGAATCGGCTTACAAAAGCTTGCCTCATCTCCTCCCAAGTATTGATGATTCCTGGGGTTAATTCATTGTACCATACTTTAGCATCTCCGGCGAGTGATGATGGGAAAAGTTTGAGTTTAATGGCATTGACATCGGTGTCGCCATAACGGAACATGCCACAAATTTCGATGAATTCGGCAATGTGCCTGTGCGGATCGGCCCGCGCACGGCCATCGAATTGACGGTCTTTGATCATAGAAAAGTGATGTCCCTTCACGGTGAAGTTGTCACCAAGATTGACAGCAACAATAGCACTTTCGGGGGTTGGTGCTACGGCTCGGTTGGTTCCCCACATGGGTTGATCGTCCGCCATGGGAAAAGGTAAATTGGTGAAAGGGTTGTAAACAACTTTGGCTTCTACGAGGTTATCAAATTGTGGGTTTGGTACTCTTGGTACATGATTTTCCAATGGTATGAAAAGTGTTCTTCTTCTTCTTCGAATCAAACGTTCGGGGTTGGTAAGTGGTGTAATTGGTTCTAATCCCGCTGCTCGAGTGTTCATACAATGTCCTAGAGAATCCAGGCAATATCTAAACACACGGACAAACAACGAAAACAGTTTTTCTGGGTCAGAGTGGGTAACCGGATCGGTTGCGGGTTGCGACCGATCGGTTAGACCAGTTGAGTTATGGGTAAAATCGTAACCGATTCGGTTGAAGGACAACCGGATCCGGTTAAGGTTTCTGAGAGAAAAATTTTGGTTGAATCGACTGAGGGAAATTCAAAAACTTGTTGAAACACAATCAAATCCCCGGCAACGGCGCCAAAAACTTGATGTGCTACGTGTGTACAAGTTTTAAATTTATAAAAGGTGAATTACCAATATTACCAATAACACATACGAGCAAGTATACTCGTCCGTTATAGCAAGATTATGAAGGTAAGTCGGGATCGTTCGCAGGGATTTGAGTGAATCTAAACACAAGTTTGAATTAACAGAGTCTATCCAAAATATATAACAAAGCAAATAGATATAATGAAATTCAGATGATTAAAAACTACACTTGCTTAAACTAGTTTCATATCATAGATTAATGTGATTGTGTTAACCTCTTAACATGTTGGTTATGATAATTAGTTGGAAGACTAATCTATTGTTCTTACAAGTTAAACCTTCGTCAAGATTTTAGTTCATAAAAACAAGCATTACGTGTAACCAATCAATTCAAGATCAATTCAAGTTTCATAAGTCTACATACATAAACTTAGACACAAAAACATCCATTTGTTTCATCAAATTGCTTAAGAAATGGTCAATACAAAAGGTAACCGATCATAGACAAAAGGCTACAATTGATTCTCAACAACTAATCTTACGACCTTTTAGATGTTTCCAACCAATCCAATTTGATAATCAAAAAGCATTTCTATTACAACCACACCTTAGTTCCTTTGTATAATCAAGAATAATGGGTAAAAACAATCATCCATAGACAAAATGATTATGACTAATTGAATAACAATAAGTTCTTTCTACCTCAACGATTACTATCAATTAGCCAAACTTGATTAACAAATGTCACTACGAAACTTTAGCACAATTGGATCTTAGAATCAACTTGAAATTGAATTAAAACATGTTAACACAATCACTAACTAATCATATGATAATCAACATCATTTAAGCAAGTGTATAAAGAAACTAGCCACTCATAGCAAACACGAACATAAACTCAGAACTTTGAACATTAGAAAACATGATTAAAAGTCTTACAATGCTTGGAACAAGATTACAAATGGTGAAGTAATGATTCCCAAAGTATTGGGGTAGACTTCTTGGTGATTTGGCCTCCAAATGTGGAACTTCTGGAACTCCAAACTTCCCTGGACTTCTAAGGACGAATTTGAGAGCTTAAAGCTTTGTTCGATGAGTAGAAAGATTTGTATTTGAAGTGTGTGTCTCATATGCTCACAAATGGCCTCTATTTATACTAATTCCAAAGCCTAGCGTATTAATTGCTGAACTTGGCCTCCAAGGAGTAAGGAAGGGACTAGAATACACCAAGAGAAGGACCTAGAATCGTTTGGATGCAAAGGAGAAACTTAGTGATGAAGATTTGGCAGATGCAGCTTCTCCAACCGGATCGGTCATATGACCAACCGATCCGGTTGGTCTTCTACAAAAGGGGCCAACCGTTCCGGTTGCGGGTGGCGACCGAACGGTTGGTGATGGTCATATTGGCGTTTCTGGTCATATTCCAACCGATCCGGTTACAGTTGTAACCGATCCGGTTGGATTTCCTGAGTTAAGGAAACTTGATATTTTCTTCTCTTTATCTTGTAGAACTTGGTTCTTCAATCACTATGGTCTTCAAAGGTCCTTGAGATACTGATTTAGGCTTACTGAAACGGGAATCTTCTATTTGCTGAACATTTCTTTATTTTCCTTCCGTTTCCCTGCACTTGGTTATAAACACTAGACAAATATCTTTTGATGAGTTTGTGTCTACCATTGTCTTTGTTCACAGCAAGTGTGATCATTCCTTATTTATCTATCGACATGGACGTGATGTGGCTTACTTATTATTGTACGTTGATGATATTATCCTCACTACCTCTACTACTTCACTCCGTAACTTACTTATAACCCGCTTATCTCTTGAATTTGCTATGAAAGACCTTGGACCTTTGAGTTACATTCTGGGTGTTGTTGTTTCTCGTACTCACCATGGTATGTTTCTCAGTAAAACTAAGTATGCCAAATAGATTATAGAACGTGCTGGTATGTCCTCATGCAAACCCGCACATACCCATGTTGATACGAGTCCTAAGTTGAGTACTTCATCAGGTG
This sequence comes from Chrysanthemum seticuspe, assembly GCA_019973895.1. NCBI lineage: Eukaryota > Viridiplantae > Streptophyta > Magnoliopsida > Asterales > Asteraceae > Chrysanthemum > Chrysanthemum seticuspe. The sequence goes on along the minus strand of BPTQ01000003.1, from coordinate 219,876,899 downwards.
ATCCATTTCCAGATCCTACTTATTATCGTAGTTTGGCGGGTGCTTTACAATACTTGACTTTTACTCATCCCGATATCTCTTATGCCGTTCAACAGATATGTCTTCACATGCATTACCCACGTGATGGACATATGCAGGCTTTTAAACGTATCATACGTTATTTACAGGGGACTCTTTCCTATGGTTTACATTTCTCTAAGTCTGCCAACACCAATCTCGTAGCGTATACGGATGCGGATTGGGCCGGTTGTCCAGACACTAGACGTTCCACTTCTGGATATTGCGTCTTTTTAGGCGATAATTTGATTTTGTGGTCTTCTAAACGCCAACCTTTTCTTTCTAAGTCTAGCGCTGAGGCTGAATACAAGGGTGTAGCTAATGTGGTTTCCAAATCTTGTTGGCTACATATTCTTTTACTTGAGCTACATTGTCCTCTATCTAATGCCACTCTTGTCTATTGTGACAATGTTAGTGCAATATATCTTTCAGGGAATACGGTTCAACACCAACGGACCAAACACATTGAATTGGATATTCATTGTTCGTGAACAGGTTGCTCGTGGTCAAGTTCGGGTATTGCATGTCCCTTCTCAATATCAGCTAGTCGATATCTTTACCAAAGGACTTCCTCGTGTCCTCTTTGATGATTTCCGAGACGGTCTCAATATTCGTCCTCCTACCGCTTAGACCGCGGGGGACTATTAGATATATTTGTATAACAAACTTTTAGACAAGTTTGGAATGTATATGTAGATATCTAGTCCATAAGTTGAGAATGTATTTATTTTTATCTAGACCATAAAGGTCTCGTAGGTTGTTATGTACACTATGTATATATATTGAATCATAATGAATGAGAAGGCATCACTTCTATTCTTCCAGTTTATCAGTAACTCAGTAAGTGTGTAACACTTTTTGTAAACACCTAATTTAGTTTGTGGATTTTTGGTTAGAAATAGGGAAGCATATTATTAAAGAAAAACGCCATCTTCATCAACATCGAATCATATTAGTGGGGAAACTACGAGGGAAAAGCCTACTAGTGATTGACTTGAATGATCTTCCTTGAGATCCTGTTGATAGACCAAGAATTTCGCAATACAACGTTAATCAAAGAGATGAAATAAGTCGAAAGTATTGGGCTCGTAAACCTTGTCAACCACGTGGTCATGATTTTAAAAGAACAATCATAGGGAACAAATCAAGACGTTTTATTCCAAGTTGGTTTGATCTATATGGTAATTGGATAGAGTATAGTGTAAAAGCGGAGAAAGCGTTTTGCTTATGTTGTTACTTATTTAGAGATGATATCGAGCACCAAGGTGGGAATGAGGCATTCGTAATAGAAGGTTTTAATGGTTGGAACAAAACATAGAGGTTTATTCGTCATGTGTGTGATTTCAACAGTTTCCACAATCGAGCATTAAAATTGTGAAGCTTTAATGAGCCAAGACCAATCAATTGCCGTTGCATTTAATAGGCGAAGTGAACAAGAGAATAGGGATTATTGTATTTGATTACATGTTTATGGTATTTCTAGTAGGTATTGCTTGAATGGTGAATTATCATTTCGTGGCCATGATGAAAAGTTAACTTCTGTTTATAGAGGAAACTATTTGGAATTGGTAAAGTTAATTGGAAATATTGATAAGAATTTCGGTGCAACGTTAAAAAGGGCTTCGAAGAATTGTCAATTATTGCCTCCGAAAATTCAAAAACAAATTGCTACTTGCTTTGAAGAGAAGTACTTGAAACCATTATTAAAGAAACCGGAAGTGGTAAAAATCAAGAGCTTCCTCTCTTATACGAGTTAGGGATACAAAATGGAAAAAATCTCATTACAAAACGAAATTGCGTTTGATTGATATGCTTCCATCTATTATAAAGGTTCTTTTATGTTGAAAATGAAGGAAATAATGGTTCTACCCAAAATCAAACAAGTGATATTCTGGTGTATTTTAAATATTTTGATTTTGTGTTTTATTTGCATCTGATGAAAGACATCCTGGGTCTCACAAATATATTGTCATGATCTCTACAGAAAAACTATGAATATGGTTTTTTCACAGCATGTAGTTTTGAACATGGTTTTTTCAGCAATTACTATATGACAAATATCAACTTAAAAAGAAAAACTATGAACTTAAAAAATAATAAACGTTAACATATGAAATGGGCTTGTAAATTCTACCTACCACATGTACTAATCCGCTATGATTTGGTAAGCTGTAATTTGTTGGAAAGTAACTATCAACGATTTTTTTTAATATTTAATGAACATTTTATTTTTTTAAATATTTAAGAATTATTAGTTTTTATTATGAGTTGGTAGTTATATGGAAACTAATAGCAAAGAGCATTGGTAGTTGATACTCATTTTTTAAAAACTCGTAAGTTTAATGGAGAGATTTTGTGGATAAAAAATCAAAGGTTCGAGTCTCGGCTCTTTCTCACTCCAGTTGATGTCTCATTGAGCCAGGAGAGTTGCCGGAGCTATTCTTTGTTGGGTGGCTAATGGCCGACGCCAAAAACACCCACAATAAGGGTGTTTTCGCCAATTCACACCCTTTTTTATATATGAAAACTAATAGTAGAAATATCATTTTCCTTAAAAAAATAAAGTAAAGATAAACTTACACACATGACACAATGTTATGGTTATGTTAGTCATTCGATTCTATATATTTTCATTTCAAGCATAATCTGACTGTAAAATTAATGACTATTTTAAAGAGGTAAAGTAAAAGATTTACGTGCCTAAATTAAAACATCATTTGTTCGTACCATAATTGGTCTTGTAACTAGCATTAAAAATCTTGCAAACAAATATTACCATTGTAGGTTTGTCACAAAACATTATATTTCCTCCGTCTCAAAAAAAATATCCACAAACAAAAAATAATAAATTAAAATATGTGTAATTAATGTTAGTTTTGATTGATAAAAAGTAATTTTTACTCGCATAGTTAATATAAAAATTAGAAATGAGTAATCAATAAAGTTTCGATTATAAATATAAAGTAAGAAAACTATTATTTACCAATCATAATTACTGTTTATATATAAAAATTGAACACATATTTTGAGACAAACATAAATCGTAAGATGGACCGCTAGTAAATCCCACGAATGCGTTGCCATCGCGTAGTATCCTTAAACTCTTTAAATGATTTATTTAATGTTAAAACAATTGGGAAAATCAAACTATGACAGCCAGCCGAAAGAGAAACGATGTAAATTGATTGTCTTGTGAGCCCAACCAAACCCAATCTGTGGGCCTCAGTTGGTCATACCCCATTTTTGACTTGAAAATACACAAAACTCTATTATTCAAATTTAACATACACAAAAGTTATTAGGGGTATAACTTAAGTAAAAAAAAAAAAAAAAAAAAAAAAAAAAATCTATAACACTAATATTATGGACATAGTTAATATCATAAAAATCAGGATTTTTGACAGCAGTTTTATGATATAAATGACCAATCAGTTAACTTTAAGGTTTAGACAGAAAACATGCAACTTGCAAAGTTGTAGAATCAAATTCAAGATATTTTACTACTGTCAAATAATTTGGTTTACAAATTACATATCCTAATTCCATGATGCTCAAGATTTTCAAGTATATGTGTCCCCACTTGTATTTGGTTGTTTTGTGTTCAATTTTAGCTGGGCCCTGTTCAGACTATTGTTTGTTCATTTAGCCCGACGTCAAATATTCATTTTTTAGTACCCATGCAGCTTTACTATTGAATTTTGTCGATATCAATTCTCGGATTCTCCAATCAATAATTATGCGATGTTTATTGCATATAACTAGATTTTTAATATTTTCTGAAGAAAGTTAACTTGTAATATTAGAACTCTTGATTAAATGATAACGAGTTTTCAAGCCTCGCATTTTATGAGAAGATGTTTGAATACAAAATTTAACTACATGTATAATCTAAAAGGAAAGACGTTTACATTATCTTTACAATTTCAATAAACAAACATCAAATGTAGAAAGTTATTGAAGGAAGTTCATGACCTTCCTTAGCATTCTATTTTCCTAGGTGCCATACTTCCATAAATCGTTCCAGCAAATAATTAAATTATACACCCGACTCACTTTGATCAGAAGTTGTTGCACTTACATTCTCTGTAAATATCAACAACAATTTCGCGTTCTATTTCTGCAACCGATGGCTTCTTCTGCACCATTCAGTTTCCAGCAGGAATTAACGGCGATACTTGCAATGGAGAAGTCGTGCTACTTGTTCCAACTTCAGCTTTAGTATTTCGCCTATTTTTATCTGAAAGACATAAAATAATGGGAGTCTGTCAATAGAAATGTGGCAAAGTTCTTAATGAAATACAACACAAATTTTTTATTGACCAACCCAACTTATATTGACCCTTTTGAATGTAAGTGATACAAAAAGAATTGATGCATCTATAAATCATGCCACAATTTTTTACCAATACAAAACAAATAGCAGGCATGTGCTGCAAAAACAATTCATGTTATGTTGCCTGGCCGAAATAATGCCCTTGATAAGCCTATAAAACAAACAACCAAAAAAAAGTTAGAAACCACTTATCGACATTCATAATTTCAAGTAAATATAAATGGCTATCCTACAAAATTTACATATTGTTTAGTCACCATCCCAACTTTTAAATATCCATTCAACTAAATATAAATGCCTTTTACACAATCTTTAAACATCCAACTATAGTTGCATTTTACAGTATTTTTAAACATCCACCTTTAAACAACACTGATAATTTCAAGTAAATCTAAGGTATGTTATTCACATAAAAGTAACAGGAACGCGTAAAGGTATTTAAAACCCTAAAGTGACAAATAGCAAACATGCTAACTCTAAGACTATAAGTAGCAAACATGTAACTGAAAGATCAGCAAACCTAATAGAAACATGGAGGATTCCAGACCTAGCAGCATCGATTATCTCATGAAACACAGCAAATCCAGAAGATAAAAAAAACTAACCTAACTCAATGATGAAGAAAATACTTTAAACAATAACAAATAACCACTTCTAGACCTAGAAACATCGATTATCTCATGAAACACAGCAAATTGAGAAGATCAAAAAAACTAAACTAACTCAATCATGAAGAAAACACTGTAAACCATAGCAAATAACCACTTTCAGACATACTAACATTGATTATGTCATTAAACAAAGCAAATCTAGAAGATAAAAAAAAAAAAAACTAACCTAACTCAATTATGAACAAAACACTTTAAACCATAACAAGGCTTAGAAAAAAAGAAATTGGTGTCGGCTAACATACGGCAAGAATACAACCACACCTCACAATAAAAAAAAGTATCCCTCTCACAAAGACATTGTACCCCCATTTAAATAATCTATTCATGTAGATGGTACTGTGCTTTTACTCACAAAAATCACTATAGATCTTTCGGTGTCGGATCGGGCTGGGTTCGCTGATCGGTTTTTTTGTTGCCGAAACGCCGGTGAATGAGAGAGGACGTGAGAGACAGGAGTGAGAGACACTCCGGGTCCGGCCCGTATTATTTTATCCAGACCTGGACTTACCAATAACAAATGGGCCAAAAACATGAACATTGCTTTGGCAAATGTAATCTGTTATAATTGTGTGGTCCTTTCTATCTTGTGTTTACGTGTTGCTTTACTCTTGTAAGTTGTAACAAAGTCTATGACAGCAATAAGATTACCATTGTTAGACTGTACGATGTATGAAGCCCCGCGCTTCGCCGCGGGATGTTTGAATACAAAATTATTGATTTTTGTTGCGAGCCGCCGCTAAGTGCAAGGGCGTAACTATGTAACGAATTAATAACCCGAAGGACCATTTTTAAATTTTTGTGTTAGTTTTGTCAAGGAAGATGTCCTTTTGTTGGTGTTTCGTTGCAAAGCTAAGTAACGTCCGTTAGTAGGACTAACTGTGTAATGGACATGTAACATGAATGACCTATTTTGCAATGAAATTTAAACCTCAGGGACTATTGTCATTTTTTTTGTTATTTAAATATTAAAAAAAGAATAATAAAGATAACGATCGTTAGTGGATAACGGTCGTTAACTAAGACAATTAATATTGTACATTCTACTGTTCATAAGGCTTTTAGCAAAAAAGAAAAAAAAAGGTTTCACCTAGCAATCCCGCAAGCATAGTTTATGCTTACGTACATCAGCCATTGCTTGGTGGGTGTGCAGCTAGTAGAAAAAAGAGTGGCATGAAGAAACATTCATAAATGTACTTTAGAAGCCTGGGTGTGGTAACGAGGAAGGCTTGGTTAAGCCTTAACGCCTCCACGTTAACGCACGTTAACCACGTCGTCGGTGGCGTTAACGTGTATTAAGAGCATTCAACTAAAATAAAAAATCATTTCACCCCTCAACCATTTAAAATAAATTTCACTTACACCCCCTCAACCTATTTAAATTCAAATTTAAATTTAACTGGTCAATTTTGAGCGGGATAAATGAAGTTCAAATTTAAAATTTAAAAATCAAATATGAGCGGGATTTATTCAAATTCAAAATCAAAATCAAAATCAAATCTGTTAATATATAGAACTCTACCAGAGTTGTTTAGTACACAACTCACACACACACAAGTTACACACACACAACTCACACACACAAAATGTCTCGCAAACATTTCTCTCAACAATTCCCAAGTCCACAAAAACTGCCGGAAACTACCTTTCCAACTCCACCACAACTGCCGGAAACTACCTTTCCAACTCCACCAGAAGAAGTTGAATTTTTTTCAACTCCACCAGAAGATGTCTTTCCGGTTTTCCAACCAGAAAATGTATTTGTAAACACTCCACCTCTTAGCAATCCAATTGTTAACACTCCACCTCTTAACAATCCACCTGCTAACAGTCCACAGGTGGACCTCTAAAACAATCCATTTGGGTTTAGTGAGGCTTACCTTCATGAACTTGCGCAGAACGAGGAAAATTTTAGAGAGATTATGGAAAACGAGGCACGCGAGGAAGCTGCTCTTTGGAACAGGAAGCCAGGGAAGCTGAATATCTTAGGCAGAACTACTTTGACATCATGGAAGCAAAGTACTTTGCTGGCGAGTTTAATTCCTCTTCGAGTGACGAAGGTTACAACTCAGATGATTCGTATTCTTAATTTGTAGTTTTATTTTCATCAATTTCGTTGCAGTTTTAATGTTTAATGTAATTCGTGTTTAATGTTTAATGTACTTCGTGTTTAATGTTTAATGTTTAATGTTTTTCAATAAATTAAGTGTTTGTTTTAGTTAAGGGGTTGAATTTGAAAATATTTTAGTTAAGGTTTTAACTTTGAAAATGTTATCATAAAGGGTATTTTTTTGTTGAGTTAAAGTGAAATGTTAAATCTGATGTGACGTTAACGTGACACGATATTAAAGTTTAACATAGTTTTACGATAAGGAGTGCTTTTTGAGATATATATTATTTAAAAAGGATAAGAAAAAAGAGAGATAATTATAGCTTAAAAATAACAAAAAAAAATAAAAAAAAAATAAATAATTAGTTAATTAATATTTAAAAGAAATTGAAGGTAATCATTATTTAATGATAAATTGTTTAATAATAAAAATAATTAAAACAATAAAACACAATCATTAAATCTATAAGCAATGAAAAGGTGATAATATTTAAGAGACAAAAATACCTTTGTCGCTCGGGAGTCGTAAGTATATGGGGCAAAACAAACAAAAACCCTACAAATAATATTCTACGGAGTATTTAAAATTAAAAAACCTATTGAGCATCGACAAATTGACAACAGAATGTTTTGTCATTTAACACCTCGTTTTCCTCCACATATTCTCAACTCACACTCTTTTAAAATGCCTTTTTATTAAATTAAAAGGTTAACAATACGTATTTTTAGTAGATTCCTTTTGGGAAAACCAAAAGTGAGTAAAATTGCATTGCTTGTTTTAGAATATAGATTACTTTTAACGATTTGGACAAACAGCATGCAAGCGTTATACAGAATCTATCGAATTGTAGTGGTTGGGAACCGAGATACTCTAGTGGAGAATAACTTTACTTCGTGCATTTGCAACTTTATAACCAATTTTCACGGCAGCCTTTTAACTAGTTTTCGTGTTTGGAGCTAACTTAATATTGGAAGAATGTGTGGTTTGAACTTTGTGATGTATCCATACTTATGTATGGACTAGCATTGTAGATGCGTGATGCTACCGCGACAAAAAAAGAAGACGATGACCGATAGTATTATGACTTATGAGATATGAGGTCCTATTAATTGATAGCTTTATAATAGGTAGCGAGTTTATGTGAATATGTGATAGGCAAAAGTTATCCACACCCTCTATTAGGATTTTGGCACCCCCATGTTTTTTTCACTTTTTGTTTATTTATTTTATAATTTTAGTTTTGTTATAAAATTACATAATTAAAAGTACGGAGCATAAAATATAAAGTTTGATAAGTCAAAAGTTATAAAAAATAAAAAATACAAAGCGGCAAATAACAGACTGAATAAATGTGAGTAAGAGGGTGTCACTAACCTATAGGAGATACCTCTAACATCACCCTGTCTGACATGCTTCATGTATTATAAAGTGAAAATTACGGATTTGGCTTTAGTAGAGTATTTACAAAAAGAAATGTATTTAGACAGTTTAGATTTTGTCTCATTTGATGCGCGACGCGCAAAACTATAATGTGTCACACTTATTTTGTATCATTCTATTTTTTTCTATCAATTATCCAGTTATATTATATTAACCATCGAAAGATACGGCGCGTCACGTGGATTTGGTACTCTACACGTCATCTTTGCTCGCCAAGATTAATTAAACAACACCATTCATAGGTTGACATATGGTTATTGTGCTCGCCACGTCATATTCGGCGCTATACACATCACCATTGCGGGCCGGATGCCAAACTTTGTGCAACTATGCATGACAAATGAAGAAAATACCGACAAATATGAAGTTTAAACATTGTAGACGTCAATTTTGAAGTCACATTTTTGGTGTCTATTTTCCAATCGTAAATGTTTTCGGTGTCTATTCTATTATTGTAAATGTTTTCGGGTATGTTTGGCATACAAGATTGTTGAGGCTTATATTTTAAAAACATAAGCTACTTAAAAAAATAATATTTGTTTGACAGACAAAATTTATAATAGATTATAAAAAAAATCTTACATAATCTCTAAAAACTAAAAACTACTTCATGTAGCTTATAAAAATAATATTTTTTTTTATAATTTTCATCTGCAGAATCTCTAATTCCAACAACAATTACTTTTCCAAACATACCCTTCATAATACCGAGAATTAACATTTGAGTTCCAAAAAAAGTGATGGTTTTTACTCCCTTCTTCCCTAAACAAATGTCCGGTTTGACTTTTCAGAATCAAACTGGTTCAGCTTTGACCGTAAACATTTTTTTTTGTGTTATATAATACTTGATGAAAAACTATAACAATGAAAAATACACTTAAAACCCAATCAATTCATATATTTTGTATCAAGTATTATATAACACTCGCAAAAATAGATAAGGTCAAAGTTGATCCAGTTTAACTCTGAAAACTCAAACTGAACACTTATTTAGAAACGTGAGCAGTATTTCTTAAGAAGAAAAATTACATAGGATTTAAAAAAATAAAGTAAAAAGGCTTTATTTACTGAAAAAGAAAAACAAAAATATATACACAGTAGCTTTCTGTAGAAAAAGGCAAAACACCGAGAGAGACCAAGACAAGCCTGGCACGTGATCTGTCAAGATTATACCTGCAAAAAGCTTTTCCTTTTAAACAGTAGTACATACTCTCTCTCACACACACACACAGTTACATACAAAGACATCCACTAGTACTAGTACTCCACCCTTGAGTCCAATCACTGATTAAAAAGCAAATGTCTTTTTGTTTCTCCCCATAAAAATCCAACACAATTATTTGATTCTTTTTATTACTAAAACAATTCATTTTAAATTCCCTTTTTGTACTCCCCCCTCCCTAATCTCATTATTTGTGAGGTGTTCTTTAAACCTGCTCTACTCTTCATATCTAGATTCTCATTTTCAGTAAAAAAAAAGTAAAAAAAGTTTGAATCTTTGACATATTTTATAGCAAATTTGCCATTTGGGTTTTTTAAGTGAGGAATTTTATGAAGTGGGTCAAGATCTTTTTGTGAATTTAGTCAGTTTTTAAAAAGATTTAAGGTGATTTATTTTTTTCTAAAGTCTTTACATATTGCAGCAAATTTGGCATTTGGGTTTTTCATTTTTGGCAATTTTATGAAGTGGGTCAAGATCTTTTTGTAATTTTGCTCATTTTTTTTAGCTAGATTTGAGGAAAGAAAATAGTAAAAATCTTGACTTTGAGAAAAAATTGTTATATGGGTTTTTTGAATTAGGGAATTTTATGAAGTGGGTCAAGATCTTTTTGTGAATTAGGTCCATTTTGAGCTAGTTTTTAGGTGCACTTTGAAAGACTAGGGCGATAAAAATGTGTTATGTTCATGTTCATTGATATTTGTGTACATTATTTGAAGATTCTTGAAGTATGATGAAGAGATTATGTATGTTTGAGGTATTGGGATTAGTGGTTTTTAGTTTTTTCACATGGCTCAATGTTGTTTATGCAACTCTTTCTCCTTCTGGTGTCAACTATGAAGGTTAGTTTTCATTTGTTTTCTTTCTAAATTTGGACATTTTGTTGATTAATGTACTTTTGTTTCATGCTTTTCCAAATTAGGCTAATTAGTAATTATAGTTAGATTAATTTGTTACTTCTTCATATTTTAAGCTGTAATTAGATAAATAATATTGGTGCTCTCTAGTTAATTTTTAATAAAACTTTTATCAGCATTTTTAAGGATTAGAGAGTTAATGATTATCGCAAATGAACAATAAAGAATAAAGTTATGGATGATGTATGATAAATCTTTATCTATTGATGCAGTTGTAGCTTTAATGGCTGTTAAAGGTGATCTAAACGATCCTCGCAATGTTATGGACAATTGGGATTTGTCTTCTGTAGATCCTTGTAGTTGGAAAATGGTTACTTGCAACTCTGATCGCTCCGTTTCTGCTCTGTAAGACTCTTTAAAGTTTGAACCTTTCTTTTGATAGCTCAGCGATACTGGCTGTCTAATTTGCCATAAGTTAGTCATCAAAATACTTATATATTTGTTGATTTTGTTTCTTGGTTAGGGGTTTGCCTAGTCAAAACTTATCCGGGATCTTATCGCCTGCAATTGGAAATCTTAGTAACTTGCAATCTGTGTAAGTGCTACATTCTTGTTCTTCGCTAAATAAGTAAATAGTAAATGTAAACCCATTGTTCTAAGAGTTGAGTATTTGATGAAATTGTGTAGTACGCTTCAGAATAATGGAATATATGGACCAATTACGGATGCAATCGGGAAGTTGCAGAAGCTTCAAACTCTTGATCTGTCAGGAAATATGTTCTCTGGTCAGCTGCCTAGTTCTTTAGGAGATCTCAAGAACCTTAACTTTCTGTAAGTTTACTATAACTATTTGAATGTATATATGGACTTACAATGTAGTATAATTAAGCAAGATAAATAAACTTTACTCATTTCGAATCACTTTCTTTGAGCAAGATAGGCGTCTGAACAACAACAGTCTTACCGGTATAGTTCCTGAATCTTTATCAGAAGTTGGAGGCCTCACACTTGTGTATGTCATTTTCCTTGGCGTCAAATTTGCATATGTATTTACAGGGTTAAATAGTATAATATAATGTTATCTTATTATACATTTCATTTGCTTATGTAGAGATGTGTCGTACAATAATATAACTGGTCCTTTGCCGAAACTATCTGCAAGAACATTTAGGTGCGTTTTCTTTTCCCCCTAATCCATAATTCCATTGCCATATTTTTTATGTTCGTTAATGTGTATGTTGTTTTGGCTTCAGAATCATAGGCAACCCTATGCTTTGTGGACAGAATTCTGCAAATAATTGTTCTAATATTTATCCCGAGCCTCTCTCTTTCCCGCCTGATGGCTTCTCAGGTGATATATCACATAAAGTCTCTTCTGTTACATCCCTTTTATTTATATGCCACACTTTTGTTTCTTGCTATTTAAATGATGCCTAGTATTTTGTCCTGCTATTATTACGGTTAGAGATAACAAAATGGACGGGTCAATCAGATATTGGTAACCGGTCAAAATGGTTGACCGATTATCGGGTCCAAAGTTTTATTTTTCTAAATAATTTGTTTGTCACTCTGTCATATATGATTGCAAATTTAATCTTCATAATTCTAATCTTTGCATAACATGATTTAGGAGGTCTTTAGGCATTGTAATACTCAAATACATGGTTGTTGGCCTGTTCAAACCCCGCTCAGTGCTGTAGCTAACTTTTTTTTGAATTTCACCCTTTGGACCTGTTAGAGATACAACAAGGCCGAGTCAACCCATTCGTGGGTCGAAATTTCCACCTCTTGATATAAGGTGCATATGTGATATCGATTCTAACAATTTTTTTTTCACCAGATCAATCCTCATCAAATAAGAAAACTCACAATTTGGCTATTGCTCTTGGGACAAGCATCAGTGCTGCTTTTCTAGTCATCATAGTCATCTCGTTACTCATATGGTGGCGATACAGGAAAAACCAACAAATATTTTTTGATGTTAATGGTTAGTCGTTAGTCTCTCCATATCTGATTTCATCATACTTTTTGTTTTTTATTAGTTAATAAGTGAGCTTTATTATTTATTTAGCAGAACAATATGACCCTGAGGTATGCTTGGGCCATTTGAGGAGATACACGTTTAAGGAACTTCGGGCTGCCACCGATCATTTTAATGCAAAAAATATTTTGGGCAAAGGCGGATATGGAATTGTTTATAAAGGGACATTAAACGATGGAACAACAGTGGCTGTTAAAAGATTGAAAGATAGCAATACTTTTGGAGGTGAAATTCAATTTCAAACTGAAGTTGAAACAATAAGTTTAGCTGTTCATCGTAACCTATTACGCCTTTGGGGATTTTGCTCAACAGAAAATGAACGTCTTCTTGTTTATCCGTTCATGCCAAATGGTAGTGTGGCATCAAGACTAAAAGGTGTGCTAGCTTTGTTTTTTCCTACAATTGTTTTGATTATTAGTTAAATAGCCATGCATACCATTTGAAGTCAAAGTTTGACTATTGGGGTCAATTAAAAAAAATTAACTTTTGAATTGAGATGATTGTTTTGATGGAAAGTTTGATTATTACATCTATAAACATGCTGTCTGCCACAACTGTTACAAAATTAGTATCAAATTAAAGGTACTAATAATACCATGACTCGGTAGTCAAAAATATCCCTTTTGACTCGTTGTAATGTTGCAACAGCCGAATAATTACCTTTTTTTTACTTTAAAAAAAAAACTGACTTATATGAATGTGTTCTTGGCAGATGATATTCAGGGAATGCCCGTTTTAGACTGGACTAGGCGAAAAAGTATAGCTTTAGGAACTGCTAGGGGTTTGCTATATTTGCACGAGCAGTGTGACCCGAAAATCATCCACCGTGATGTTAAAGCAGCCAACATTCTGTTGGATGAAGATTTTGAGGCTGTTGTTGGTGATTTCGGGCTAGCAAAACTGTTAGACCACCGTGATTCTCATGTTACTACAGCTGTACGTGGCACTGTGGGCCATATTGCTCCAGAGTATCTGTCTACTGGTCAATCATCCGAAAAAACCGATGTTTTCGGTTTCGGAATTTTGCTTCTGGAATTAATTACTGGTCAGAGAGCATTGAACTTCGGAAAAGCCGCCAACCAGAAAGGCATAATGCTAGATTGGGTATGCTCTTCCCCTTTATATAGAGTAGTCGATACATGCATGTCAAGTAATGGGCCAAAACGTTTACACTGTGTTCTCCAGATTTATTTTAGGAAGAAAAGTGAAAGGAATGGAAAGTAACATAAAATTGATGTGTTCTTGAGTTTTTTGGTAAGACAGAAAGGGAAGGATTGAGAAGGGAAACGAAGGGGGATTGGTGGGGTTTTTGTCTCAAACATTCCATCCCATATTTGGGGTGGAAGCTAAGGAAAGAGAAAGTTGCTGAGTAGCAATTCATAAATGTTGTGGGACCATAGGTGGGACCTTTGTACTATCTCATCCGTTCCATCTACTTTCTTTTATGACTTGAGAACCCAACCACATAATACTAGTTATCTTTACTTCCTTTACTTTTTCTTTCATTTCTTTCTCTCCATTCCTTTTCATTCTAAAAATAATTTGGAGAACAGAGTGTTAGTTTTGCGCAGGTCGGGTTGGGTCGACTTGAGACATATTTTTCATAAAAGTTACATTCTTTTAATAATAATTTGGCTTTTAAAGTAATTCTTAGGAGCTTTTATGCATTCTTTTTTCGCATTAGATATGTTGAGATAAAATTTGACGTGAATGGATATAAATGGGTACTAATTTGGTTTGTTGTACAGGTAAAAAAGCTCCATCAAGAAGGCAAACTAAACTTAATGGTAGATAAAGCTCTACAAAGTGATTTTGATCGGGTTGAGTTGCAAGAAATGGTTCAAGTAGCACTCTTATGTACTCAATTTAGCCCTACCTATCGACCAAAGATGTCAGAAGTGTTGAGAATGTTGGAAGGAGAAGGGTTAGTGGAAAGATGGGAAGCATCACAAAGTGTTGAAACACCACGATTTCGGGGTTTAGAAAGTATTCCACAAAGATACTCAGATTTTATAGAAGAATCGTCACTTGTAGGTGAAGCAATGGAGCTTTCTGGTCCAAGATGACATCAAGTCATTGTCATATATATTGGTATTGGTTTTTGTGTGGTTGTTGATATTTGCTGAATGCATGTAAAAAAAGGTAAAGGAAATCTAGTGTTAAATTTTGTTTGAATTGGGTTTTAAAGTGTTCTGCACAAGTGAAGTCGCTCGATAGCAAATGTAAATCTTTTCTATGGTATGAGATGTAAGTTTTTGTATGCATTTGACAAAGTCTATCAAGTTAATTCCATCAAACACCTTCTCTCGATAGCCTAAATCTCGAAAAGCTTGATTACCATTGTTAGAGTGACATGTTTTCGAACCGTTGTGAGGGGTTCAAAATGCTTGATTCTATCCAAGGCTAGACTGCAACCACGAGCACCAAACCAAGAGTACCAATCATGTTGATATACTTCATTGCCGTGTTTTTTTATGTTTTTTTTCCTAGTTTTTATTTTACCTTCTACTTTTAATGCTAAATACAAAATATATAGACTCTTCAAAATTTTATTTTGATTCAGTAAATCTATTTCATACTTAATTAAGGTAAAACATTAATAAATAAAATAAACTACACGATTACCTGCGTATAGCGGCGACAATGTATAGTTGTGTTAATTTGTGTGGGCAACTTTTTATATATGAGTGTGAAGTAAGTAGAAGTAAGTAAAAGTAAGAAAAGTTGATGTTTTAATTATAATTAAGTATTTAAATATTTAATAGATTGCATTACATTTTGTAAGTATAGATATATTTTAGGGGTTGTTTGATAAGAAATGTGATTTAGCGCTGAATGAATTAAAGTTGTTGAATGATTTGTTGTTGCTGAGTGAACATGATTATGAGTGAAAATGATTGTTTGATTACTAATCTGAATGAACAATCTGAGTAACATGAAATTACCAGCTTAACTTTTTGTCTGATTTAGCATTGAGTGAAATATTTTGTTTGATAAACGTTAGTACGGGAGAAATTTATAACTTAAAGCAAAATAAATGTTGCTTAAAAAATGCAACAAAATAAATGTTGGATTAAAAAATGTAGAGTAAAGATTGTTATTAAAAAATCATTAAAATGATAATGTTTCACAAATCTTAGTTTCAAGTATATAATAACGTCATAGAGGTTAATAATTGTCTTGATTCCATCCCTTCACTTTAATATATAAAATCCATGCAATAGTTCATCCATAAATTTAGTTACGAAGGGTAAATAACAAAAGTGATACTAATAATTGAAAACAGTGCCTATGACACAAAAGAGTTAAAAGGATATTTAAGTCAAAGCATATGCTACTGAATAGGAGAACTAGTCTAGAGATCATAGCCTACTCAGAACTGATTTGGATCACACAACGTCTCATTTTACTCAACCAAACAACATGGCCTTTGACCAATTTAAGTGGCAATCAAACATGCCTTTAGTCTAATAACATTGTTCACTTTTAAAGTTTAAATAAATGCGTTTTCTCTTTATATGTAGTAAAAATGATGATATAAGGTTGTATGTAACAATTGATTTATTTTTCATGTTGTTGAAAAGGGTTATAGGTTTTAAATGTTTTTTAGGTACTCCCTCTATCTTAGAATGCATCAATTACTTTTTTATTTTTCTTATAAAAATAAGAAAAAGACATGTTTACCTTTAGATAACTAGTTAATGTTCTCATTTAACTTGAAACTAATAATACTAATTAGGAATAATATAATAAACTCAGACAATTTAACTATTATTTTTTTGTAGTGGACAATCATTTTAATACATCCCAAAATAAAAAGAAACAATGATATTAGAACAAACGAAGTATTTAGGAACCCAAAAGTCGAAAGTAATTGTTGTTTGGCTTTGGTTATAATTATATTCATCGGCAGATCATCATAATTTTTACGATTCGTGTGTGTTTATTTAAGGAGCTTTAAATGAAACGAGATAGAAAGAATGCACGCTACTTCTTATTCAACTATCTTAATAAAATCACATAACAAATAAACAACACCTAAATAGATTGTGTTAGTTTATCTCAATTGAAATAAATACTAGGGTAAATTGCAAATTTCAACCCTAATGTTTGTCAAAATTGCAAATAACACACTAAGAAAAAAAAGTGCAAATTAGCCACCGAGAGCTAAAGTTCAGTGCAAAATCGCTAGCGAGAGCTAACGAGTGTTAGTGCTCCCATTAACTGGACTAAGCATATGGTATTATTGACATTTCACTGTTCCACCTAAAAAGATACACGTGCTTGATACCCCAACACCTCAACTTGCATACCACATCCGAATAAACTCCTTCTTTCAATGCCTAAATTTGCAACTAACCTTTGGTCTATATATTATTCGTTTTCACATCACAATTTTCAGTCAAAACTTTTTCTACACATTTTCCACTCAAAACATGGTTGTTATTTGTGAATGTGGCAAACACGCAACATTCAAAACAAGCTGGACAAACAGGACCCAGGTCAACGATTCTATTGTTGTCCGGCATGTGGTTTTATTGGATGGACGGATCCCCCCATGTGTTGTCGAGCAGTCGATGTGATTACTGGCCTCTTGAGGGCGAGGAATGAGCTAGAAGAAGACTTGGATGAGCAGTTGATGTTGATGAGGGAGAATGATGACCGGGTGAAGAAGCTCAAGAAGTATCTTGTTTTAAGTTGGGTTTATGTTGTTTTTAAGTTTTTTTAGTTTGGTATGGAGGTCTTGTGTTATCTTTTGGGTATGCTTGATTACAGGGAATAAGGTCTGGTTTGTATTGACCTTATTTTGTTAATAAAATTTGTATGGTATAATAGTGGGACTGTTGTTCTTGGTTTTTCTTACTTCCAAAAGATAATGTAGTTGGTATAGATTGTTGCTGAAGGTTTTTTTTTTTTTTTTTTTTTTTTTTTTTTTTTGAAAACATTAAACTCGTATTGAACTCAGATTTCTGTAAATGAGTACGATGTTGGCAAGTTGAATCAACTTTGACTTATGATAGTCAACAATTTGCCTTTTAGTTGCTAAATATTTATGCAGCAAATTAGCCTTTTGGTTGCTCAACAACTTTTACTTATAATAGTCAATAATTCATGGTTGATTGAAAACATTAAACTAGTATAGAAATGTGATTTCTGTAAATGAGTACATGATGTTGTCAAAGCAAAACAACTTTGACTTATAATACTCAACAATTGAAGCATTTTGGTTGCTGAATCATTATGCTGCAAATTGGCCTTTTGGTTGTTGAATCGTTATGCAGCAAATTGGCTTTTTAGTTGCTCAACAAATTTGACTTATAATAGTCAATAATTGAAGCAAATCTGTCTAAACTAAAAAACAATCATGGTAAACCCGAATGATAATTAATAATTACAAATACCATTCCAAATCAACTTGTCTTAATACCATAAAAGTATTGTCTACAGCACACAAAGTCACAAATAGACATAATCATTAAATAGTCTTAAAACACATAAACAAAAAAACCATCAAATAAAAGTCAACATTGTTTTCTTTTATTGCACCATCAGATTGGTGTTAACTCATTTGGCCTACTTTCATATCTTGCTTGCTCTCTTGATCCTCTTCTTCTTTTAACCTCCACCATTCATTGTTGCTTGTGATCTCACTAGCTGACTTGTGCTTCATGATACCTGAGTTGCCTGTGATCCCATGATTCCCATTGGCTAACTTGTCCATGCTGATACCTCAGTTGCTTGTGATCCCACTGGCTGACTAGTGCTTCTAATACCTTATCTGGTACTCCTTCCTTTCTTGATCCATTACCCTTCTTCTTTCTTTCATTGACTTGGTTATTTCTTGGACCTATACAAGCTCTCCTATTATTGTCGTTTCCACCACGCTTACCACAAGAGATTGTAGTGCCTTTCTTTGAAATCTTGCCATTCTTCACCATCTTCTACAGAGTTGCTTCAGCAATCTCATCCTTTTACATTCTTCTCTTCTTCCTTGGTCTACCAACGGGAAGCTGGTGCTGATGACGCAGTAACACTCTATGGATGATGCATTTTAGCCAAAAGGTGGGACCATCAATTCATTCAACCTTATATTGATACATCTCCTGCCATGTGTTAACCAATAACATTGGTCCACGCAATCCTCTGGTATCCCAACCTCTTTGCCATGAGATGCCATATTTTAGATTGCGGTAACAACATGTTTACATGGAATACCAGTTAGCTCCCATCTCCTGTATGCACATTTCCTAAGAGTCATATTGACAACACACTGGTCATTCCAAGGTCCCTTACACTGGTATGTGTACCCCATTCCATACAACATTATACTCATTTGCTTCTCGCTTAATGTTAATAAAATTGTGGTTGCAGTTGGGGTTAAGGGACCTTCACATTTGTCTATCACCTGTTGCACAATGCAAATTCTCATCATTAGATACTCCCTGATGTATTCCAAACAACCAATGATTGGTTGATCTATGGCATCCACCAACTTGCTATTAAAAGATTCACATAATTTGTTTAGTAGGATGTCACATATAGCTTTCCATGTATGTTACATAAAGTAGCAGCATCAATTTTTAACATTCAAACAATACTGCTGGAAAGAAATGCTAGGATTATATTATACCTGAAAAATGTGACCTAGACCATGATGATGGTGGTATTTTTTGTAACCAATCATGAGCTTTAGGGTCCATTGCATTTAGCTCCTCCATTAATCGATTAAACTGAACCACTATTGATGTTGTTGCACACTTCAAAAGAAAGACCTTGTTAATTCTTCCTTTGAATAACATTTTCATGTTGCCATATATGTGTTTGACACAAAATCTATGTTCAACAGCATGAAACGGTTTTTGCAATGGCTGGTAATATCCCCTATAACAATAAACATACTATATGAATATGGGGTGTATAATGCACAAATTAAATAAGAAAACCATGATTATACCTTTTGTTTGTCTGAGATGAAGGTGAAGTTTGAATTGGGTTGTAAATCAAGGTCATCTCCTAGATTGGAAAGGAACCATAACCATGAACTTTTGCACTCAGCTTCAACAATTGCATAAGCAAGTGGATGCATCCTGTTAATACAAAGAAATCGTAAAAACGTTTATTAATATTTCTCGATCTCTCTAAGTTTTGTCGATAACAACATAAAATAATATCAAGTATAAATCTAAAGATTACATGTTACTATATCTATTTTTACCACTTACTTACATTTTATTTAGTTAAGTATTTGTTTGTAATAATAAAAGATATATGTAAATGTGTTAGACTATCCATATACCCATAACCCATGACCCATGGACCTTGACCCAAAACCATGGCCCATGTCAATTGCATCATGCATGACATCAAGTTGGGTAAAATCCTTGACCCATGACCTAAAGTCCATGACCCATGACCCAAAGTCCATAACCCATAACGCAAAGTATGTATTGCATCATGCATGACATCATGTTGGGTACCCATGACCCATAGTCCATGACCCGTAACCCAAAACCAGGTTTGTAACCCAAAATCCGGACTGGTTTACCCAATGTGCCGGATCCGTGGGTTTACACTGCCCTGATCCCTTTTCAAGGGATCTGCCGGACCCGGGTGTACAGTAGTCAGTTGGACTATAAATAGTAAGCCATTTATTCCTTATTTCTTACCTATTCTCATATACTTCTTCTCTCTAACCTCTTATCCAATGATCATTCTTGTAGCTTTCTTTCTCTTGTGTTTCTCAAAGTTCTTCTTTCAAAGACGATATCACATTTCTTGCATACGAGTCATCCATTCTTCAAGAGAAGAGTTTGCTCGGCTTCTTCATCACTTCAAGACCACTGAGTTGTTTCTTGTTATTGATACATCTTCTTGTATTCATAAAGTTAGTTGTGATAGTTGTGATTGGATTGGTTCTTCCGTTTGTGTTAAGAACCTGGTACTTAGCTTTGTACTAGAAAAAGTTTAAGCGACGTTGTGAGGTTTCTCTACCGGTTGAAGGAGCTTGTTGACATAGTTCTTAAGAACTATCGAGTTGGGTACTCGGGGAGTGGAGTAAGGCAAGAAAGGTGTCCTTGTAGCTGAACCACTATAAATCATTGTGTTACGCTTATATCCTTTTCTTTCTTTACTATTCTCGTATTTATTTCTTTTCATACTAACTTGCATTATCTATATCTCAACATCCAAAAGTTTCACTTACTATCAATCTAAAGTTTTATAAACAAAATTTAAATCGGTAAAAACTATTCAACCCCCTTCTAGTTTTCTATATAGCCCATTATTGCTATTCACACCAACAACAGTTAAGACTTGACCAGTATATGGTTCTTTGATAAAAGCTCCATCCAAACCTAGTATTTGCCTTCTTCCTGCTCTGTAACTTGCTTTCAGAGCACCAATACAAACATAAACCCGTTTGAAAATCATTGAATGTAGGGTTAAATCAGTGTTTGTTTCTACTTGAATCTTCACAGTTGTATCCATATTTTTTCCCTTCAATTTTATCGCATAATCCCTAAGCGCATATTGTTCTTCATAGTCACCCAAGATGTGTTTCATCGCTATGTCTTTTGCTCTTAATACCTTTGTTCTAGAGATGTTGATTTGAATTTTTTTATTTAATTAATTTTGTAGAGCAAGGATTAGGATTTTAGCATCAACCTCTGTTGATATGTATCTTGCGGTTATAGTTCTAAGATCTCTTGATTAGAGGCATTTATGTTTATCAGTCATTGTTTTGACACTCCAAGAAAATTTATCCCCAACTTTTGAGACGTGTAGGGACCACGTGCATATGAATTTGTCACCTTATTTTTAGAATAATTTATGTTCTTAAAGGTTCTGATTGTCCCAATCTTGCCCTTTGACCGTGAAGAAGAAGGCTTATTTTGACGACCTCCTTTCTTTGAGCTGTCATCATTATCTGCATGTTTCCCTTACTAGGGGTGAGCAAAAAGACCGAGAACCGAACCGGAACCGACCCAACCCGAACCGATTTTTAGAACCGCGGTTCGGTTCTCGGTTCTTCAATATGTCAAATATCGGTTCTCGGTTCGGTTTGGTCCGGAACTGCGGGTATCGGTTCCGGAACCGAAGAACCGTCCAAGTAAATTGTAGCACCAAAGTAAAAGGAGTATTTACTACTTTTGGCCCACAATCAGAATAACCTCAACCTTTGTAACCCAACTTATGTAAAATATATCAAGGTTGTCTATTTCGGTATCATTCACAACCGGAAAAAAAGTGTTAAAGATGAGCAATTCATGCAGAACTTGATATAAGATGGAACAAAAGAGAGATAATAAATTAAATATATAAAATGCATTCATTTCATATCCTTTTCAAAAAACCTGGCAGAAGTGTTTGAAATTAAAATATACCTAAAGTATAAATTAATATAAGTAGACTTGATTAAGAAAATGCATAAATTTAGCCATGCAACAACCAGCCTCCATAGTCACTCTCAATCATGCGCACAACCTGTTTGTGAAAATTTCTCAACACCAAAATCAAACAAGATTTCATACTTTTCACTGTTAAAGAAATGGGCATCTCAACTATTGAAGAAAATAAAAAGATGCAATTGCCACATCCAAAACCAGATGGTGATGCATCTTCGGATCAACCTCAGACTGCGACGAAGAACGAAGTATGATTGATTCATATTTGATAACAAGAAGATGATTTATATTCTTTTTTATTTCAGGTGGTTCATTGCTTATTTGATCATCTTAACAGTCTTCTTTTTAATTTGTATTGAAACCCTGCATGAAGTACATGAAAAACGGATAAATTCAAGATCTACAAAATTCGGTTCCAATCGGTTAGACCCGCAAGGAACCGAACCGAACCGAGAACCGAACCGGAACCGAAACATGTTACTCGGTCCGGTTCTCGGTTCCTTGTCCATCCGTTTTTCGGTTCTCGGTTCTCGCGGTTCCGGTTCGGTTCTGTGCGGTTCCGGAACCGCACTCACCCCTATCCCTTACCACAACCTGAAAGGTTTTATGGATATTTAAATATACGTATGTACGGATTCGAACTCGAGACTTCGGGATTGCACACATTACGTATGAGAGTTGATGTTAAATAATTAATATATAAAATGTTATTATTAATTATTTGTCACGAAATAAAACATAACGATAGTTAACGATAGTTAATATTTAACGAGGTTTGGTTAACGGTCGTTAAATGTAAACTAAAAGGACTAGAATTGAAATTAGAAGCCGGGAAAGATCTAGAACCCCTCTTGGGTTGATGTGGCCGATCGGATGGGTTCCCAAACCCATTCCCACTCAAACTTGGTCATCAAGTTAAGTTAACTATAAATACAAACCCTTGTATTCATTCACAACTTAACCTTGGATCACCAATAAACCTAATTTCTCTTCTTCTCTCCTCCCTTTTGTGTTTGGCCGATCGTACAACCCCCCTCCTCAAGGGATCGATTTTCCAAGCTCAAGAAATAAGTGTTTGGTTTTATTTGTGATTCAAGAACCTAGCTTTTCACATCAAATCGCTATTAGTACGTGTGTACAAGAACGAAGAACAAACGCATTTGTGTTTGTGTATTCCTTGGTGGTCGACTTCTTTAGAGTCGAATTTGGTGAAACCCTAAGTTAGGGTTTTGAGTTTTGTTCTTGTTCAAACATCGTTTGGTTTACTTGAATTGCTAAAAGGTACGCGTTTCTTATTCGGTTAATTAATATACATATATTATTCTTATACTTCCGTTGCATGCTTTGATGATGTTTACTTACTTTTGTAAATTGTTATGATTAGTAAAACCTAACAGTGGCATCACGAGCCGTTAATATGATGTAATTAATTACCGAAACACATAAAAATTGAATCTTTATTATTATATGCATGCTTTTTTTTGTTTCTAGGGTTTTGAATTCGAAACCCTAATTTTTAATTATAGGGTCGATTACCCTAATTTTATTTAATTAGGTTTTAATTTTGTAAAACTTAAAGAAACCCTAGGATTGCATGCTAATTTTATGTGGTTATTATGAATAAATTGTTATGTGCCATGTAATATGCGTATCTTGGGTGATAATTGTTATGCGGAATCCATGGTGGAACATGCATGTTTTGCCATGGAGTATTGTTTATGATAAATTGTTTAGTGATACACACATGTTTTATTTATTTGATAATTATTGAATTGGGGAAGACCTCAATTATACTAATAAAAATTCGTTATGTGCTATTTGGTATACAATTAACTTTGGCTTACGCAATCGACTTGTCGATGTATGTGGCTCTTCTACCTTGTAGTTGAAAGCCCTAGTTAATATATGCATTTATTTACGCCTAGAATTGTTTATTAGCGTTTATCGAAATAATTATGCATGTGGCTAATTGTTTTTACATATGTTAAATTGTTTAGTTATATGTTTATATTATTTGAGTGTGTTTAATTTTTATTAAAATGATTTTTTGTTTATATATTGTTTGACATGTTAGTAAGCAAAAAGGGTTTTTTAAGAATAGAAAATTAAATGGACTAAATAATGGCGAAACTGATTTGTTATCTAAGTATTATTCTTGAACTTTTAATCGATTGATGCGACTGTACTAAATGGTTAGAACGGCTCATCCACTAGAACAAACTATAAAGGGGTTAATTAAGAAGTGTGCACAGTCAAACTGAAAGGATGTCTAAGGTTATGCTTTTGCGCTTACCTGGTCCTCTGCCCTCTGTAAGTTCGATTGGAGCTACCCAGTATAACCATTCAATGTACGAAGCATCTTAGTGCAAAGTTGTAAGTTTCTCAACGCATCGATTAAAACTTTGTAGAACTTAATCCTAGCAATTAAAATCTTATGTAAGTTTTTCGAAAATATTATGATATAAAGTTGTATGCATGCTTCTTTATACATAAGTTTTGATTATACGTCAAAAATTGTACCCTTTAAATTTAAGTTTATGCCATCTAATGATATGAAACACTTGATGTTGTAATTTAGTTATGTGAGACCTTGATCTAGATTACAATAACAAGGTGAATTTTTTTGTTTTGTGAGACCTCAGCTTAATTATTTGCAGTTTCTAAATTAGACAACTTAATTAAGTTAGTTAGTGAGATCTATGACTTAAGGCATAAGATGGGATAAAACATGCTTACGTTTTGCATTAATTGTTTTGGCAAAATTGTAAATCCCATAACTTTTGGAATTGAAAACTTGTTTGTCAATTATTGTTTTTCAACAATTACCTATTCTATACTTTCACCACTAGTAGATCAACTGATGTGGTAAAACTATGATAATGAGGATCCAAAATTCAAGGAAAATACTATGGTTAATATGAATATTGACCAAAGGGTATTCTATTTTCTTGAATGTTTACTTATCGAAAGTACTAACTTTTGAACTTTTATTTTCTGTAGAAATGGCTCAAGCTGAATCTACTGCACTAGCCTCATCGTTCAAATCTATGTTTGATCGAGAGAAATTGACTGGTAGCGCGAATTTCAATGATTGGTATCAGCAACTCAGAATTGTCTTGAGGGTTGCCAAAAGACTAGATTATTTGACTACGCCTTGTCCTCCTGAACCTGCAGCTGATGCTACTGCTGAAGCACGTGCTGCATGGCAATCTGAGTATGACAAGTATAATGAGGTCGCCTGCATTATGCTTGGGAGTATGAACTCAAACTTGCAAAAGCAGTTTGAGAATTACTTCCCTAACCTCATGCTTGAAGAATTGCAAAGGTTGTTTGAAAAGCCTGTGACTAGGGATGTAAACGAACCAGACGAACACGAACGAAGCCTTGTTCATGTTCGTTCATTTAATTTTAACCGGACAAATAAACGAACACGAACGCTTAAACGGACGATTTTTTTTGTTCATGTTCGTTTATTAAAAAAATTAGTTGTTCAAGTTCGTTTATGTCCGTTCATTAAGACACTAAATGAACACTAAACGAACGCTAAACGATCAGACATGAATGAATATAGACAAACAAACATAAACTTTATTGAATTATACGCAATATATTGTTTTATAAGTGTTGTTTTGTTTAAACAAACCAATTTTAAAATTATACAATTAAAACATATGATATACGAACATAAATAAATGAATGGACATAAACGAATATTAACGAACGCATAATCGAACATTCACGAACATAAATGAACGGATGCGACTTTTGTTCATATTCGTTCATTTAACTAAACGAACGTAAAATATTGTTCATGTTCGTTCATATAATAGATAAGCGAACATAAACGAACTTTTTACCGAACGGTTCATGAAATGTTCATTGAACGTTCCGTTCGTTTACAGCCCTACCTGTGACTGTAGAGCTGTATGATCTGATAGATGCTCTACACAGTTGCAAGCAAGGAGAGGGGAAACCTGTGAGCGCCCACTGCCTGGAAATGATGAGTTACATGGACCAGCTCGGGCGACTTAACTATGTCTACCCCAATGACATACAAATTGGCCTTATCAACAGATCCCTTAACAAGGAATTTGATGGTTTCGTGCGCAATTACAATATGCATTGCATGGGGAAGACAGTCAGTGAGGTACATGCAATGCTCATTGATTACGAGAAAGGTTTGCCCAAGAAGGCCCCTACACCTGCGGTTTTAACCATCCAAAAGGGTAGGATTTCTAAGCCTAATAAGCCGCTAGCGAACAAGAAAGGGAAAGGTAAGGGTAAAGTTGATAAGGGAAAACAAGTTATGGCTTATCAACAAGAACCCAAGAAGTACCCTCCAAAAAAGCGTGAGAATCCGAAGAAGGATCAGGCTTGTCATCACTGCACCGAGGTAGGACACTGGAAGAGGAATTGTCCACTCTACCTTGATGAGTTGCGCAATAAGAGGTATAAAAATATTGGCATTGTGGCTAGTACTTCAGGTACTCTTTTGATGATAGAATTATTTGCTTTTCCTCATAAAATAAATTCCTGGGTATATGATACTGGATGTGGTATTCACATTTGTAATACACTGCAGGGACTTAGAGGAGCAAGGAAGCTTCCCTATGGACAGAAATACTTGCACGTGGGTAATGGAGCACATGCAGTCGTTGAAGCTATATGCACGTTTGATTTAGTTTTACCTTCGGGTTTAGTATTGTCTTTAAACGATTGTCATTACGCACCTTCTATTGTTAGGGGTGTCGTTTCTGTTTCCTTGTTAAAAGATATTGGTTTTATTCATACATTTACTGATTATGGAATTTCGGTTTCTTTAAATGGTGTTTTTTACTTTAATGTTATTCCAGTAAATGGTGTGTTTGAAATTGATTTGCATGATAATATGATTGATAAAAATAATTCTGTCTTTAGCATCAATAATAAAAGAATCAAAGGTGATTTGGATTCTTCATTTCTTTGGCATTGTAGACTTGCCCACATAGGCAAGAAACGCATGCAACAGCTGCAACACGATGGGCTTTTGCAAGACATCAATGATGAATCATTTGATAAATGCGAATCTTGCATATCTGGGAAGATGACCAAGAAACCTTTTACAAATAGTTTAGAAAGGGCTTCTGATCTTCTTGGTGTGATACATACTGACATATGTGGACCACTAAGACATGTGTCAAGGAAGGGTGCTAGCTACTTCTTAACCTTTACTGATGATTTCAGTCGTTATGGTTATGTTTATTTACTTAAACATAAACATGAAGTCTTTGAAATATTTAAGGTTTTTAAGAGTGAAGTAGAACTGCAACTAGGAAAGAAGATTAAAGCTCTTCGATCCGATAGAGGTGGTGAATATTTAAGCCAAGAGTTTAAAGATTATCTTGCTGAGTGTGGTATCGTCCAGCAACTTACATCTCCATATACTCCACAACAAAATGGTGTATCTGAGAGAAGAAATCTTACATTGTTAGACATGGTGCGATCAATGTTTAATCTTACAACTCTTCCCTTATCCTTTTGGGATTATGCTTTAGAAACTGATGTTCGCATATTCAATATGGTTCCAACTAAGAAGGTTGATAAGACTCCTTATGAAGTGTGGTATGGGAAAGCTCCCAACTTGTCTTACTTAAAGGTTTGGGGTTGTGAGGCGTTTGTTAAACGTGACTCTGCTGATAAGCTATAACAAAGATCTGTTAAGTGTATCTTTGTAGGATACCCAAAGGAAACTATGGGTTACTACTTTTACTTTCCACCTGAAAACAAAGTAATTGTTGCTAGGTATGGAGAATTCCTTGAAAGGGATCTCACATCTCATGAATTCAGTGGGAGAGTTTATGATCTGGAATATGATCAAGAAGATACAACACCTTCTGAAAACACTAGCCAACCTCAAGTAGAACCTGAAAGTCTGGGCGTTCCACCTGAAGTTGAAGTGGTTCCCATTCGTAGATCTGCAAGGACTACGCGTGCACCTGAGCGTCTATGTCTCAACGTAGAAGCTGAGGAAAATTTGTTAGGGGATCTTGGTGAACCTGCTAACTATAAGGCTGCCATGCTGAGTCCTGAAAAGGAGAAATGGTGAGTTGCAATGAATGGGGAAATGCAATCCATGAAAGATAACGAAGTTTGGATAGAGGTTGACTTACCTCCAAATGCTAAGGTAGTTGGAAGTAAGTGGCTCTATAAGATAAAAACTGACATGGATGGCAATGCACAAACCTATAAAGCTCGTCTTGTAGCTCAAGGGTATACTCAAACCTTTGGGATAGACTACGAGGAGACATTTTCTCCTGTAGCAGACATTAGAGCTATTAGGATTCTCATAGCCATAGCTGCGTACTATGACTATGAGATATGGCAAATGGATGTCAAAACTGCCTTCTTAAACGGTCGCCTAGATGAGGACATCTATATGGCGCAGCCTGAAGGGTTTGTGAATCCAAAGTTTCCGAAGCGTGTATGCAAACTTCAAAGATCCATTTATGGGTTGAAGCAAGCATCAAGGCAATGGAACAAGAAGTTTGATGAAGAAATCAACAAATTTGGTTTCACTCAAAATCTTGATGAGCCATGTGTGTATCACAAAGCTAGTGGGAGTAATGTTATTTTCCTTATCTTATATGTCGATGACATATTGATCATGGGAAAAGACATTCCAAGTTTGCAAGATGTAAAGTCTTATCTTGGAAAGTGCTTTTCTATGAAGGATTTAGGGGAAGCAGCATTTATTCTGGGAATCAAGATCTACCGAGATAGATCAAGGCGGTTAATTGGACTAAGCCAAAGTGCTTACATTGATAAAATATTGAAGAGATTCAATACACAAGATTCCAAGAAGGGATATTTGCCGATGCAAGTTGAACATGGCTTAAGTAATAAACTATGCGTGTCAACACTTGAAGAGGTGGCAAGCATGAAAAAAGTTCCTTATGCTTCGGCTGTAGGATCTATCATGTATGCTGTGAGATGTACAAGGCCTGATGTGACGTTTGCACAGAATATCACCAGTCGGTATCAACAGAACCCAGGTGTGAAACACTGGCAAGCTGTTAAGAACATTCTTAAGTATCTAAGGGCTACTAAAGAAATGTTTCTAGTGTATGGAGGAGCAGTTACAACATTATCATGAATTTGTGCTATTCGCAACACTCGTGATCATATTCAATTAAACCCTTTGTATACTTACAGAAACAACTATAACAAATCACAAAATTCGGGAAACTAGTTTAAGATTGTTTCTACTTTATGAAATGCAACACTGTATAGTCTTGATTATGTATTCAAAAGATCTACACATGAATCTGTTACTCTAGGGGTATCCATTTTATGTGATCTATGTTGTTGCTTACATTATGTAAAGGTAATTTGTACTGTATATATTTTGCTGTTCCGGTGGGCTTTACAATTTAACACTGAACATAAAAACTTGCAAATTCTCCAAAAGTAAATTACATATATAATTAAACGTTTATATCTATTCCATTACATTACATGCCTATTAACATACCAAGTCCAACACAAGTAACCGAAAAAGATCCTAACATAATGAAAAACAACCTATCATACAGCTTCAACTTTGACTTTGCATCAGTCAAATCTTTGTCCAAGATTGACTTGTCCAAAGCAAGAGTATCAACCAATTGTTCAATATCCACCGACTTCTTCGATCTTTTCTCCTTTTCAAAGAACCCATACACCAGATCTTTATAGTATTCACTAGGCAGATCATCATCCAAAAACTGATACACATCACAAATAGAGCATTTTACGAAACGATTCCCAGGGTTTGCCCTTGTTGTTGACGTCTTGACTGGTAGACGAAGACTGCATTTGCAAAAGTATTCAACTTTGCCACCAATTAGTCGGGTTGTAGCTGAAGTTCTGGAACTCATGATAAACAGGTTTTTAATTAACAAGTTTGTGGAAATGTAGGAAAATGTTGACTGACAAATTAGGTGGTGGGGAGTTTATAAAAGTTGCAAAAAGTACCTTTTAGGCTTTTATAACTATATCATTTTTTGCCCAAACAAAATTATAAAGACATATATTCAGCTTATATTTGTTGTAAAAAGTAGAGGGACCTACCATGACAAACACTTAAACTTTTTTACCCCACACATCACTTATCCTTATGGTCCCGACCATCAACATCCCAACATTCCTGCTTTATACCCTAGGTCACTTTCATTGAACATTACAAAAAATAATCGGTGTCCTTTTCATCTTATTTTAGGAAAAACTCCAGGTTTGTTGTACTATCCAGTATGTACTTTGTTACCTTATTCGTTCATATTGGTTGATATATTTATATATTTGTTACCTTATTCGTTCATATTGGTTGATATATTTATATATGAATATAAATAACTGTCCAGCTTTATATTTTATATTCTATTATTAAATTATTATTTAATTCAAAGTTATTGAATTTGTTATTAGGGTTTATGTTTTATAGGTATGGTCAGTATACCCCTTTAAGTCTAGTAGTTGCTTTTAATTTTTATTACTATTTATGTTTATGTTTTATAAGACATGGCGGAAATCAAAGAAGTCATATTTAAAGTTCACCACAACGGGAAGTTTCAATTTCAGCCACTCCCCTATGTAGGTGGTAGCCTTGTTGATGTCTGGTGTTTTAGCTCCAGCAGGGGTGCATTTACAAGGGTGCTTGATCATGTTTTCGCTGATATTGGGGGGGGGGGGGGGAAATGGGCTTTATTTTATGGTGCACCAAACAAGTCACTCGAAGATGGTTTAACTTTGTTGCACACAGACAATGACGTTCGGCGAATGTATGACATTGCGGAGGAGACTCAATCAATGGACCTCTACGTTCTACACAAGCAACAACCTGTGTCACAATTTTATTTAAAAAACATGGTTTGGCAAGAAGAGGACGCTGGCATGCGATGCGCTAGTGCAACACCGTTCAAAAGAAGGAAGCTAACAACCCATGTGTCTATAAGGCAAACTGATACAGGGTTCGAGATCAGAGAAAAAGGGGGTAGTGCACAACAAACTGAAAAATGGTTGCAAGAGTGATACTCTTACATAGCGCGTTCGGGGTCAAAGGAACTTCCTTTTCTTCGAGCAAGTTTTATAACACCCTAGGCAGTGAACCTAATCGTTGTAGTGTAGTATTAGGGTAAGCCACGGGTATTGATATCGTTCTCTAGGGGAATAGGAATGCTAGTGAGAAGTTACTACGCTAAGGTTGGGGTTGAGGAAGATTATTTTTTATCTTTTTATGTTTTTTAGAAATTGAAAAGGTACGAATCTCGGGGTTTGGATTTGGGGTTGGTATTTCTACCGATTACTCTACTTATCTAATTATCTAATCTAAGGTGTATGTAGTCTATGTCTAATTATTGTGTGCTCGTATGATAGTTTAAAGATGTGTTTACTTAGGTTTTATTACTCCTTAATTATCTCCTATTGATGGTTGAATTGTCACGTCCTTATTCTTAATCGCGTTGTGTGTCTAAAGTCGTAGGGTATGCGTTTGTCCCTAACTTGTAGACACCTGAAAATTTTCGCTATTTTAAACCTTTATAATTATGAACTAGACTGTTTATCAAAAATTGATTTGATCTAAGTTAAGCATTTAGCATGTACATTTCATCTTTTCTTGCATAAAAATTATGCATATCCGAGTAGTCTTATTTAATTATGCCTAATATTTACTGATTTCTAAATCAGTCTCACAAGAAGGATTTTCTTGTCTTACGAGTCCGCACGCGTACCAATTTAATAAAAGAAAACGTGAACAATAAAAACGAATTAAAGAGATCAAAAGTCATACATACCAGTTTAATTAAAACGTATCCAAAAATATAAGTAATATAACTGTTCCGTTTAAAGTTATACGTTACGAGTTAACAACGGAGTACCAAAATACATCTAATATCAAGATAATACACAAACTAATAAATGCACACTACCTTTTCTTTTCACTAATAACTAAAATTACAAAAGCAAAATAAAAACAAAAACCTACCCTTATCTACCCACGCCCCACTCTCTCTTCTTTCTCTGACTTCTGAAAACCTGCTACCCTTCACCCTCCATTTTCGTCTCTCCCTTCTCCCTCCTCTGCACCCGCTGCTAGCATCTCCAAAATTAGCTATCCCTCCAAACTTCTTTTCCTCACCTCACAAAGTCAACATAACCAAAACTTGATCCATTCTTGGCTTAACCCATGAAGAAGTCGACAACAACAAAAGACCTTTGTCATCTTTGGACCACGGCTGAAGACGAAGACAAGTAACCACGTGAAGACCTGGAATCGTTACCCAAAGAAGACTCTTACTCCCACCCCACTTCGAAGGACAAAGCAACAATTTCCTCTTTTACCTCTATTTAAACCACTAGTCTCAAGAGGTTATGTCACACTCACTTTTCATATCACCACTTAAACTAAAGTAAGGGTTGTTCGAGTTGCTGGAAATCAAGGTGGTCTCGTCGCTTGGGTTTTGGGTTCCTTTGATATCATCTTGCTACATCACTTCTCTTTTGTTGTAAGAATTTTTTTATTGAGTCTCTTCTTGAATAATAGAGTTATATTTATCTATTTTTATGGTTTGATCAAATATACATTCTGCTTGTTATCACCAAATTGGTATGAAATGGTTGAAATGAAAATAGTGTTGTTAATATCTTGTGATAAGAATCGGTTAAAGAATCGAATATATATATGTTGTTAAAACTTGGGTTATGTTGTTGTTTTGGTCGAGGCAGTCACGCGACAAAAGTCATCTAATCACAAATTATAAAGCCCTTGAAAGATTGAAACATGTAGTCGACATATATGAGAATCAAGATTTAGTATTTCGGTTTATATTCGTTTGCTAATGGTTTATATGGTTCGGTTAAATTTCGAGTTGCTTGATAACCTGCTTAGTAGCAGTTTCGACCCAGCTTATTTGTAGATTTTCTAGTGTTCGGTTTAGGGGTATTCGAAGTTTCCATTCCTTGGTCAAGTCTATCTTTCAAAACTGTCTTGCTAACATTATGTGACGTATTGATTACAAGTTGGGTTATGTTGATGTTGTCGCGGGTCAAAACCCACTGTGGTTGAATCACTGAGGGAACTTTTGGTTTTGTTGTCTTGGTTTGTGTCGAGGTCGAAACCCACAGCGGGTGAACTTTTCGTAGTTCCTTTGGCCTTAATTTATGAGATATCAAAAGCTAAGTAAACATGGTATGTTTAAGTTAAACTTTGGGTAGAAGGATGAATTGGTTTTGAATTAAATGGGTTAAAGATCCTTGATGAATATTTGAGTTATGTTTGAGTTTTGTTGTCAAAATGGTAGTTGCTTCTCCTTGTTATTGTCATCACAAAAGCGCCCCTCGAAAGTCTACTCATCTCGTTAACCGGGTACATTGTATAGTCGTTAAGGTTTGGGTCTCATATTTTCTGTACATGTCGAACTTTGTGACATATTTGTTGCGTTTGTGTAAGTGCCAAACACTACTCAAGTAATGCCAATCTTATGGGTATAACTTGAGCGACCCGGACTACACCTTGAAGATCCTCGACGTGACAAATGCTTACCCAAAAGAACCCTTCTGACCTCCTGCTGCAATCCCTTCTCGTACCAATTTGAATGCCTTTGTAAATGTCCCTCACTTCATGAGTCAAGTTAGATGTCCTGGTAAAGTACACTGCCTAATATCCATTTTTAGCAGGGTGCGTTTGGTTTGGCAGTTGGGCCACGGCCCATTGCATTTGCTTGATCATTCAACTACTAGGCCAAAGCCCACCTTCTATGGCTGTTAGTTCAGCCCACGTTGAGCCCAACAGATTCCCCCCTCCCCCCTTCGCCATCACATATCACGGCTACGAAGCGCCTTCGAATAAAACCAACTCGACAAAGTTATAATTTTTAACTAGCAACTTATAATCATGAGAGTATAAATATATCAAACACCCTTTTAAATAATGAAACACGTCATATATTTTCGTTAGTCACTATCCTTTTGAAACGGCGACTTTTATGCACTAAACTACGTTTTGTAATTATTAACGATAGTTTTACAAAAGACTTATGTTTACATTTATTTATTTTATGACAACTTAATAATTTAAATTCACTATTATCGCTATAAATAAAACGTAGTCTTCAAGCCAAACATTGCATGAGTTTTACATAAACAACACTATTAGCCCCTTTATAATGAAACCTTATTTTAAAAACTATATTTACAATGTATAAACGAAATATGTTTATTTTAACCGTTAGAATAAGAATTATTACTTTCTTATATATACTCATATTTTAAGCGACATTTTTTTTATAATACGTTTACTATTTGTTTGCGATATTTTCCGTACATCATCTTTCGGTTACGACAAACCCACGACTCACTCATTTTAATACTTTTGTGTATATCTAAGCACTTCCATGAGCCGAAGTTAATCATGTTCAATAATAAACGATACACATAAATAACTTAAACTTTTGGTGTATATAAATGTTATCAAGTCAAAATACGAACGTATTAATTAAAGTATTGGTATACAAATTTTAGGTCGCGTGACGGTACTTGGTGCATAATTTACTTGATCTTGTTCACTACTCGGATACTACTTTGCTAAGGTGAGTTCATAGCCTCGCTTTTACTTATTTCTTTCAAACCCCGCGAGGGAGATGCATGCTATAAACTAGAACACAAGTCTTTTCTTAAACTGTATGCTTGACTGATCATTATTATTATAGCCTAAGTTGCCTACCACAAGTCCCTTACATCATGAACCATTAATCACTTGCGAGTGAACGCGAATATTGTGGATAGTACTATGGGAATTAACGACCCCGACTCGGTTATCGGAAATAACCGGGGCGCACTATATTTGGTTAACTATGGAATTGGCAATTCCATCTGAGGGCAATATTATTACTTACACCAGTAATTAGGTGTATTCAGTTATTTTGGTGTCATGAGCTTAGTGCATAATAATAATCTATGTTTTCCATGATGATTGTATTCGAAGCAATTATCATCTTTTACTTGTGTTCAACCATTTATTTAAACCTATGAATATCACTCAACATTTTTGTTGATCTTTTTAAGCATGCTTATCTCAGGTACTAATTAGGATATCATGAAGGCGCGGAGTGGACGTCATGGGACGCTAGAAGTGGTGTTGTTTTCAATTAAAGTTATCATTTCGTAAACATTTAAACTATCTTTTATGTAACTTCGAAGCATGTGATATTTCCTTTTGTGTTTCCAAAACACTGAGTTTTATGAAATGGTAACAACCTTTTATTAAAAACGTCTCTTTAGAGTCGTTTTCTATAACTTATAACTATGATCCTCTAAGTAATACCCCAAATAGTCTTCCGCTGTCCTTTGTGATTTTGGGGGTGTTACATAACTCTTTGAAACTACCAAAGGGTCTCGTCTACAATATCTCTAGGAATTATAAACTCTAACTCTAAGGTACTCTTTGGATGGCTTAGCCTACAACTACTCTAGGTGTTATAGTCTAAGGTTCACAAAGATTAATCAAGCATTAACTACACAACGAATGGCCTATCGCATTACTAGATCATTAACAATTAAGATAAGAGACAACCAATCAATATTCAATAATTAAGTTTCATATTCCCTAAGCAAACACAAAAGTAAATTAGCCGGACATGGAGAACATGCAAGCATACACACAAGTAATTGAAGACATAATTGAATTAATGAAGTAAAACACTTATCTTTATGTAAGATAGGGTTTGGAACCCTAAAATACTGTACAAGACAGCCTTGGTTCGGTTTAGGTTTTTACTCTAAAAGACTACACACTTAAAACTGAAAAATTCAGATTCTATATATAAGATTACAATCGCGACGGCATCACCTTATGATTTGTGACGTCGTCGGGTCGCCGTCATTAGGGTTTCGTCTTGGCCACGTTAGTCTTGCGACGGCGTCACCTTATGCTTGTGACGCCGTCCTCTTCAGCCTCTGATGCCGTCTGGTTCAAATCTAGGCCGTCTGAATGCGACGACCTACTCTTTTAAAGCCTGACACCGTCACTTGAAAATAAACAATTTGGCTACTGTATCGTCACAACATGTGCTCCGACGGCGTCGCAGGTAATACCTGACGCCGTCCCCTTGTATTTCAGCAGTCTGAGTGGCTCGATTCTTGACTTTAGCCATTTTCTTCGTATATCCGCGCCTTTTCGTCCAAATAAGTGCCATTCCAGCAATTTGCCTTCGAGAGACCTAAAAAGTGAAAAGGAACGATATTAAGTAATAACGGATGCAAAAGTGATCAAATAAGGGCTTAAACGACCCCTCAAAAAGGTACATTTTAAAACCTTATCAAATATCCCTACACGTAATATTTGCTTGTCCTCAAGCAAATGTGCTTTTAGCCAATTAATTTATAAGTTAGGGGTCATGAAGCATTGGTTTAAAACAATCCACAACACATATAAGCCCCGCAAAAGTCATAACAAGCACGGAAATTACATACTAGCACCTCACATGGGGTGTTTGGATACTCACATCTCTCGGGTGTATATGAAATATAACAAGTTGGAAATGGAAGATAAACACTAATTAACCGGTACTAGTACATAGATTACCATAGGCTTGAGAATAGATCAAACCTCCATCACTTTGGCGTAAGCACCTAGGAAAGACTATCAAAGAGGTCTTTAAAGGGTTGTAATGTTAGGCTTACGGTAGGGAAACAAAGGGTTTGGTGGGATAGGCTATTTAGTGGTGGTAAGTCAAAAATCTCTATGTTACAAGCATACGAAGAATGGCGTTGCTAAGCCAAGACTCGACACTCTAAACTCTGAAATAAACAAACATAAATTTAAAGATAGATGTAGGATGGTAGCCCGTTTTTTTTTTTCAACACTCTATTTTTTTTTCTCTTTTTCTATTTTTTTTTTTCATACACTTTTACTCTACCATCCTCTACGATAACATCAAAATGATAGGGATTTATAGGCACATCCCTACACTTGAGTTTTTATTACTCTAACACTAATTTGACCCGAATTGAAAAGATCAAAACACTTGGAGTACATTATTACGCAAATAAAGGGAATTTGAATTTAACATTCCCTTCCCGTCATTTCATAGACTTTAACTTTCCCCATGAGTCCCAATCGTCCCAAAACTGTGTACAAAGGATATGACTCGACTTAGCAACTTATGCAAGTAACTAGATAATTGAACTAAGAGTTTTTAGGGTGATAACAATAATGCACTAAAAGTAAGTGCATACAAGGTAGGATAAAGCGATTTGGGTGTACATTTGGGGGTGGGGTGTAAACAATGCTCTTCATTGATATTCCGGAAAAACCGAAACATCGTGAGAACCGCGAAAATGATAGGCTCTGAGGGGTTAAGTAGGGGTATCGTGTACTAAAAATGAGTACAACGCAAAGGGTATGGGGGAATTACTCAACCGATGTGGAAGAAGTAATTATATTACGGGTATCAAACAAGGGTTATCCTAATGCCTCTTATCATTTAGTTATTCCTAACTACACACGTGTAGTCTTACTAGCGATCTCGGGATGCATCACAAAACAAGTTCTAGAATCTATTATACTACCGGTTCACACACTAAGCATTAAAGATGAATGCTTTAATTCCTACTAATCTAAGGGTGATCCTCACATTTTTGGTGGAATTTATGTGGTAAAGGGTTTTTGTGCTAGTCATGCAACTTCCTATCTGTGAGACGCTTTTGTTAAGACTAATGGCCCACTCCTATATGTCATGAAAAATTTTAAATTTGGTGCCAAAATTACCCTAACTGACATTTTCTCATGGTTTATTACACAAATACAATTGGACAAAGCAAATAATCAAGGATAAGCATAGTTTCAAAGTTCCCGTTTTATTTTCCCTCCCTACACTTAAACTGAACATTGTCCCCAATGTTCCTTGAAAGTATCAAAGTTATGATAATAGAAGGTAAAAAACGAAAGAAACTAATACTCCCCTGATTAGCTCGGTAGGATCTGTGTGTGAAGTAGTGGTTAAATCCTTTCCAAGAAGAATGTATGCGTGAAAAGTTCCTTCCAATCTTATGTATCTTCTTCTTAATAAATTAAACCTGCACACTTGAAGAAAACAAACGAAACATTCGCGTAAAATCGGCGTTAATAATATATATAAGACTCTACTAAAGTAGGATATAATGCTTGTGGAATGGATGTTTACAGAATTTCTGGAAAATTAAGACCTGGAAAATTCCAAAAATTCATAAGTAGCTCAGAAAACGAGAAAAAAGTAATCTGTTGTTTTTACTCCTTCCTGACGCCGTCAGGTTATCCTGACAAAAACTGGTCTGCGATTTTCTGGTAAATATTCTGGAAAATTTACATCTTTAGAATCTGGAAAAATTTCTGCAAAACATCCATTATGACTCGATACAAGCATTTGACTCGAACAAACACACATATATATCTTTTAATTAATTGAAATTCTCATGTTCACGTTTCTTTTGAAAACGTGTGTAATCCTCCCTACTATTTCTTTTGAAAACGTGTGTAATCCTCCCTACACTTATCCTTTATGTAAAATACCTTTATATGCAATTAAGACGAGGTTAAAAACAAAATAAAGCATTTTTACAAATTTAAACATGAGAATAAGCAATCAATAAAAGATATATGACACTAACAAGCAAACAATTAAGCATGGGTTGCCTCCCACGAAGCGTTTTTCTTTATTTATGAGTCTTGTAGCTAGACTCGTAGTCGTGCCCCTACGTTGTCTCGTTTTGCATTCTCACTGAGAATTCTATCATGTTGACAAAATTTTGATCGACTCTATACCTAGGCCCTAGGGTCAAGCAATCCTTATAATAAAGCCTCTTTCTTTCCCACATAAATTTATAACCTTTTTCAACATCGTCCTTGCTTTTGTCCTCAAAAGCTTTATGTTGTCTCGTTCAAAAATGGGTAGATGGTGTTGGAATCACTCCTAAACCATAATCAAGTGTTTGTAATTAATATGTAATAGTTAGCTTTATTATGGCCTTTATGTTTGCAATTAGCCTTAGGCTTATGTAGAAGGCCCATAAGCCTAGGCCTTAGTCCAATAAGAAAAGGATGGAAACTAGGAGTGTTGCCCTAGCTTTCCTCCTATAAATACCTTATGTAAACCTTCATTTGAAGGTTGGTTGTTCAAATTATTCTCTCATTCACATCCTACGCCTAAACCTTCTTTATTATCGTGTGTGTGTGTGTTAGATCTTGTTCAATCGCCTTATCTCTTTCTATATTACTTGTGTTTGTAAAACTAGTGACCTAACAGTGGTATCAATCGCCTAATAGTTGAGTGAACGTATTGTTTGAAGTGAGTTTTGGTCTCACGCTTAACTTGCGTATCCTTACCTTTGGCTTGATCAAAAACGTATTTTTTACACTTTTTAATCCAAGATTCTTGTCCTTTCAACGTTATAAGGTGTTAAACTTACTGTTTTTGGCAAAAAGTTTGGAACTTTATGTGTGAATCATTGTTTTTCTACTTGTTTTTGTACGAGGGTTCATTCATACGCATAACTGTTTTAAGAGCTTTGGATCATCAAGTTTCACACTTTTGTGTCTTTTGGTGTTATTGAAGCTATTTCATCACACAAAAACTGGTTTAGAAACATCTTTGGGCAAAATCAAAATTACGAGTAATCCTACGCGTAGCAAAATCCTAATCCTACGCGTAAGTTATTCCTTGGTTTGATCTTCATTTTCGTGGTTTACTCCGTGTTTTCTTACTTGGATAAGTCTGAAAATACGTCGACTTTGGATATCTTTTGCACTATGATAGTGTAAAAGATCACTTGGGATAAAACCCTAAAATTACACATAAGCATAAGCTTACGCGTAGAAATCCTACGCATAAGATTTTTCTTACGCCTAAGCCTAGTCTTACGCATAAGATAATCCTACGCCTAACTTTCTACGCCTAACTTTTGTCTACGCATAACTTTAGCGTCTTTTTCCTACTTACGCGTAAGCTAAATTCTACGCGTAACTTCTAATTGTTACGCGTAACTTTGGTGTTTTTACGCATAAGTGCTACTTGGCTATTGTGATTTCTACGCCTAAGGATACTTCTTCATCAAAGGTTCATTCGACTACAAAGATCCATTTTTTACCAACACAAGTTTTTCAACATGTCTCAACCACCATACTCTAACTATTTCCCTTACACTTATCCTCAACGACAACATCAACAATGGAATCAACAACAAGCAATTTATCAACAACAATTTAATCAACAACATACTCCACAACTTGGTGCAATTCCCCCACCACAAATGGTTCAAACACCGCCAAGTCTTCAAGTTCAACCCTACACAAATGACTTCAATCAACATCCATCAAGGAACACTATGAAGGAACCCACTTGGTTTGCAAAGATGTGTGAAGCTTTAAGCAGCCAACAATCAATTCATGAGGCCGGATCACTTGATAGACCTCCAATGCTAACTCCAGGAAACTACGATCAATGGGTGATAAGGTTCTTTAGGTTTTGTGATCTGAAGAAGCCTCATGGAAAGTTCTTAAAGAAGGTTATCTTGGAAGGTCCATTTGAGATGCCTACTGTCATTGTACCCGGAGATCCTAATGCCATTCCACCAAGAGATGAACAAACGAACATTGCTACTGTTGCAGAATTGAATCCTCAAGAACTTCTACACTATGAAGCTGACGAGCTTGCAATGCAATATATCCTTTTAGGATTACCTAACCCAATTCTTCGAAGTGTTGATGCTCAAAAGACTGCAAAGGAAATGTGGGACCATATTTATCTTCTTATGGAAGGATCGGTACTCAATCAGGAGGATTTGGAATCCAAAATTTACTTGGCTTATGAACACTTCATGATTGAACCTGGAGAGACACTAGAGTCTTATCATCATCGATTTTCAGACATCATCAATGATTTGGATAAACACAACATCATCATGCCAAGAATTGCAGTGAATACTAAGTTCCTGAGTAGTCTTGGTCCTGAATGGGAGAAGTATGTCATCTTTCTCCGTCAAGCGAAGAATATGCATCATTCCATATATGGATTGTTGTATGATTACTTGAAGCCTCATGAAAAGGAAGTTGATCGGGAAAGGATTCTCCGTGCTCAAATTGCTCCACCTACACATCCGGAAAATCAACAACTTGCCTTATATGCTCAACAAAGTTATCCTCCTCAACAAGCAACTCAACCAACTGCCTCAGTCACAACAAACGATCAATCACAGCAACCTCAACAAAATCAATTGGTTCCTTACAACAACAACAATGATCAAGCACTTCATAGTCAAACTAATGCGGAATCCGATCCATTCGAAGCATTGCAACAGGGATTTGTTATGATTGCTAATGCTTTTAGCCGTTATACCAACAAATCCAACAATCGTATTCGTTCCTCATCCAATACACGAAACCAGGTTGTTGTGAACAATGGACGAGTTGAAGTTCAGAATCGTGGTTATGGTCGTCAAATGGGAGGTGGTCAAGGGTTTAATGCTATGGGTAGGAATAACAACAGAGCTCAAGTGGTGGAACAGGGAAATGCTCAGAATGGGTTGAATGGTCTTCGATGCTACAATTGCAATGAGAAGGGACACCTGGCTAATGCATGCCCAAAGCCAAGGACTAGGGGCAATGCTTATTTCAAAGAGGCTCTTCTTCTGGCTCTTAAGGATGAAGCTGGTGGATCTCTCACAAACAAAGAACAGAGCTTTATGGCAGATGCAGACTCAGATGATGATATGGAGGACTTGCAGGCAAATGCAGCTGTTATGTTAATGGCTAATATGCATGAGTTACACATGAGTGAAATAGGCCCAGTGTATGACACTGATGGCTTGTCTCAGGTACCCGAACAAACCATCATCATATCTGAACTAATATCTCCGCCAATATCTGAATCCGTCACGGCTCAGACTGTTCAAAATGAGTCATCTACATCTCATTCTGACGATTTTCAAATAAACCCTGTAGTTACGTTTGACGATCAAGATGACCTTATGGTTTCCTTTGATAATCAAATTGACTCCGTGGTTGTACTTGAGGATCTAAATAATGATCATGTTGTGACTCACGTTGAACAAGCCGAACTGTTGCCTCATCCAGATTTTGCTCGTTTAATTCAAGACCATCAAATCAAAATGGAGGAATGTTATGCATTAAATAAGAACTTAAAAAGCAAAAATGCACTGTTAACCAAGGATTTTGAATGCTTACAAATGCAACTCAACTTTTTCAAAACTCAAGAAAACCGTGAAAAAGGTTTTGAAGCCGCTTTTGCTAAATCTCATCAAAACGAAAAATATTTAGAGAGACAGATGCGTGATCTAGCCGCTTCCAAAAATGCTTTGTTGTCTGAAATAGAACAACTGAACCATGAACATAAAAAGCAAATTAACGCTCTCACCTTGGAAAATCAAAAAGCTAAGGCCGAGTTGTTAACTTGTCAAAAACAGTTCTCCGCATACAAAAAGCATTCAACGAATCGGGTAGATGACCTTCTTGATGAAATTATCGGCTTGCAAAACAAAATCAAAGAGTTTAAAACTGTTGTTTACAAACATGGTGAATCAGTAACAGCTATTGAAAAGTTTACCTTAAAACCCAATCCAAAAGGATATGGAAAAAATCTAGCTGATTACAAACCAAAGCTTTCACTAAAAATATTCAAACCAAATCCTGAAGTTTCCAGTGCAGAATACAAAATTGATGATACTGTTATGAGTGTTGTTGAATATCATCGTCAAGAGGAATTAGATGCAGAAGACGAGAGTCGATCAAAATTAAAAAACGTTGTTTACAACAAACCTTTTAATTATAAACAAGCGGTCACTTTCGTCACACCAAC
Organism: Chrysanthemum seticuspe; assembly: GCA_019973895.1. Classification (NCBI taxonomy): domain Eukaryota; kingdom Viridiplantae; phylum Streptophyta; class Magnoliopsida; order Asterales; family Asteraceae; genus Chrysanthemum; species Chrysanthemum seticuspe. The sequence continues at coordinate 219,833,908 of BPTQ01000003.1, read as the reverse complement.
GGATTCTTCTAACACACCAAGGGTTATCATCAAAACACCTGAGTCTTCTAATGTTAATCCCCAACCAGATTATGCACAAATTTATGGTCCTTTACCTTCCATCAGTGAAGTAAACTCAAAACCTGAAAATCGCAAAATTCTTAGATATTTTGATATTTTCATGGCTGACCTCAAAATTTTACAACATGAGATAGAATATCGCTCTGAAATCAATATTGATCACTTTCAATCGCCTCTGGCACGAGAACAAAGAGACATTTTTCAGAAAAATCTTTTACCTAACGTTAAAAATTTGAAAAGTTGTGCATTAGCTTGGGAAAAGGATTTTCATAAGGAACTTGGAGTGATGAAGGTCGTTTTCGAGAAAACTGAAACATCTATTTCTAATACTAAACGTAAAAAGAAAATGTTGAGAAAAGATGTTGATCGACTCTTGAAAGATGTTATCTGTGCTGATAAGGTTTTAAAAGGTACCATTTTGAGGGGTCGTTTAAGTCCTTATTTGATCACTTTTGTATCCGTTATTGCTTAATATCGTTCCTTTTCACTTTTTAGGTCTCGTGAAGGCAAAATGCTGGAAAGGCACTTATTTGGACGAAAAGGCGCGAATATATGAAGAAAATGGCCAAAGTCAAAATCGAGACAATCACAGTTGCTGAAAGTAGAAGGCGACGGCGTCAGGTGCTACATTGTGACGCCGTCCCAAAATTATTGTGACGGGCCAGAACCCAAAACTCGTATTTTCAAGAGACGGCGTCTAGTTGTGAAAGAGTAGGCCGTCGCTACTCAGACGGCCTAGATGCAATCCAGACGACTTCTGAAGCTGAAGAGGACGGCGTCACGGACATAAGGTGACGCCGTCGCAAGGTTAACGTGGCCAAGAAGAAACCCTAATGGCGGCGACACGACGGCGTCACTAAACATAAGGTGACGCCGTCGCAATTGTAATCTTATATATAGAATCCGAATTTTTCAGTCTTTGTGTGGAGAGTCTTTGGAGTAAAAACCTAAAACCGAACCTAAGGTGTCTTGTACAGTATTTTAGGGTTTTAAACCCTATCTTACATCAATATAAGTCTTTACTTCATTAATTCAATTATGTCTTTGATTATTTGTGTGTATGCTTGCATGTTCTCCATGTTCGGCTAATTTATTTGTGTGTTTGCTTAGGAAGTATGAAACTTAATTATTGAATATTGATTGGTTGTTTCTTATCTTAGTTGATTAATGATCTAGTAATGCGATAGGTCATTCGTTGTGTACTTAATGCTTGATTCATCTTTGTGAACCTTAGAATATAATTACCTGAGTAGTTGTAGGCTAAACCATCCAAAGAGCGCCTTAGAGTAGGAGTTTATAATCCCTAGTGGGTTTGTAGACAAGACCCTTTGGTAAGTTCAAAGAGTTAGGGAGAAACGCATACCCTACAACTTTAGACACACAACGCAACTAGGAATAAGACGTGACACTCAACCATCAATAGGAGATAATTAAGGAGTAATACAAACTAAGTAAACACATCTTTAAACTATCATACGAGCACACATTAATTAGACATAGACTCCCACAACCTTAGTTTAGATAATTAGATAATAGTAGAGTAATCGGTAGAAATACCAACCTCCCAAATCCAATACCCGAGATTCGTACCTTTCCATTTCATAAAATATAAAAAGATAAAAAATAATCTTCCTCAACCTTAACCTTAGGGTAGTAACTCCTTACTAGCATTCCTATTCCCCTAGAGAACGATATCAATACCCGTGGCTTACCCTAATTACTACACTACAATGATTAGGTTCACTGCCTAGGGTGTTATAAAACTTGCTCGAAGAAAAGGAAGTTCCTTTGACCCCGAACGACGCGTGTAGCGTTATCATGTGCTGATATCCATAATGTTGTGTTATTCTATT
>BPTQ01000003.1:219803414-219826155 GCA_019973895.1 Chrysanthemum seticuspe | reverse complement strand
CTAAAAAGTACGTTGACTCGCTAAAAGAAAACTTTGGGTTCAACAACTAACACTTATAGAAAAAGTGTGGTTAATTCTGCTGCAAAACGTATCCTTTCAAGCAATTCGTTAGCAAGTAAAAGTCGAAAATTTCTGAGCTAAACTTCGTAGAATAGTCATAAGAGTTGTCAATGGTGTCTCAGTTGTAATAGTCGTCTCTATATTAGTCTACGTACACCGTTCCTTATCTTATTGTGGATAAAAAATAATCTTCCTCAACCTTAACCTTAGCGTAGTAACTCCTTACTAGCATTCCTATTCCCCTAGAGAACGATATCAATACCTGTGGCTTACCCTAATTACTACACTACAACGATTAGGTTCACTGCCTAGGGTGTTATAAAACTTGCTCGAAGAAAAGGAAGTTCCTTTGACCCCGAACGACGCGTGTAGCGTTATCATGTGCTGATATCCATAATGTTGTGTTATTCTATTCCTTGCCACATGCATCTGATTATATCTCTGCTGATAATGTTGACTCTGTGGTAACTGTTGAGAATACTGATAAGATGCTTCAAATCGAGTCTTTAAAAGCTGAAAATGAACGATTGCTTAACGAACTTTCCTATGCAAAACGTCGTCTTAATTGGTGTGAAAAAGATATTCACAATCAACAACTTGGGTTTCAAAAGAAAATCGCTCAGTTGCATGAAAAATCTTCTGATCCTAAATTTGCGTAACGGGATGATCAAAACGTGTCTTTGAAAAGTCAAATCTTAAAATATGAACAAGAACTTGTAAAAGTTAAACATGAATATGGTGTCATATTTGATTTACTCAATAAGACTCGTCATGAAGCATCAAACGAACTTGATCACTATCTTGCTCACACTAGAGAAGTCATGAATTTTGCTGGTAACATTCGTTCTGAAAATCAAGATTTGATTCACACTATCTCTAAGTTAAGAGAAATGTTAGGAAAGTATGAACAACTTTCGCCTACCGTGATTAAGAGAATAGCACCAGTCACACTTAGTAATCGTGAACCTAGAATCCCTACTGCCAAATCACAAGTTGCTAACGTGCTTCCTTCTACTGAAACAGGAATAGTTGCGTCTTTTTCAAACATCCGCACTTCACAGCCTAGGAGCACTCAATCGAAGAATAGGAAGTTGCGACCTAAGAAAAGATCAATAAGGAATGCTAAAGTAGAAGAACACCCTAGGACTATGAATAAGACACACGTTGCTTCCACTATAGATGTTGCGTCTGGCAAATGTAATAGAAATAGTGATATAACGAATGCTAAACCGTTAAGTACTTTTGATATTCAGTCTGATGCACCTTGTGTTATTTGTCGTAAAAGTATGAATTTTGATTGTCATGACAAATGTGTTGCTAAAGCTATAATCTCTCGTTTACGGAATCCTAAGAATCGGCATACCTCTAGGCCCACTAATCATTCTAAGTCTGTGCTTGGTAGACCGCCTTCTTTAGATTCTAAGGCACGCATTGTTGTCCCTGTAGCTCCAGTTTCACCTCCTAAGAATATAGTACCACCTAGTACATTCACTAAGACTAAAGCAAAGAGTAGTTATAGATGGCAGAAATGGATATATAACACATTAGGTTTTAAATGGATGCCTAAAGTTATTAATGTGTGTATGTCTACTATCACTGCTCCGGAACCCTCTAACATTTCGGGTTCCACATCTACTTCTATTCCATCTGTGTCATCTGTGTGTAATGCAGGTGATACAGATCATTCTCTGGATTGTTGATAGCGGATGTTCCCGATACATGACAGGCAACCTTAAACTGTTATCAAACTTTATTGCAAAGTTCATTGGCACTGTCAGATTCGGGAATGATCACTTCGCAGCTATCATGGGCTACGGAGATTATGTAAATGGGAACATCGAAATCAGCAGGGTTTACTATGTGGAAGGCCTCGGTCACAATCTGTTTTCAGTAGGTCAATTTTGTGATGGAGATTTGGAGGTTGCTTTCCGGGAGAAAACTTGTTTCATTCGTGATCTACAAGGAAATGACCTTATGTCTGGCTCGCGTAATTCTAGTCTCTACACTATCTCTATGCAAGACATGGTTGCTTCATCTCCCATCTACTTACTTTCAAAGGCAACATCAACAAAATCCTGGCTATGGCACCGTCGTCTCTCACATCTAAACTTTCAAACCATCACCAACCTTGCTCGACACAAACTAGTTGAAGGTCTCCCACGATTCCGGTATTCAAAAGATCACCTTTGCTCAGCCTGTGAACAAGGGAAAAGCACTCGTGCTCATTTTCCTTCAAAGGTGGAACACAGCTCTCAGCATGTGCTTCATCTTCTTCACATGGATTTGTGTGGCCCGATGCGCGTGCAAACGATCAATGGCAAACGCTACATCTTAGTAATTGTTGATGACTACTCACGATGGACTTGGGTCTATTTTCTTCGAAGCAAAGACCAAGCTCCACAAATGATCATCACCTTTCTCACGAAAATACAGGTTCAGCTCCGCAACACCGTGAGGCTAATCAGAATAGACAAAGGAACTGAATTTGTTACCCAAACCCTTCGTGAATTCTATGAGAAAGTGGGAATTCAGCATCAAACATCTATTGCACGTACACCAGAACAAAACGGAGTTGTTGAAAGACGAAACCGAACGTTAGTGGAAGCTGTAAGAACAATGTTAATCAATGCTAAACTTCCAGATTACTTATGGGCAGAAGCTGTATCTACTGCATGCTATACTCAAAACCGTTCTATGATCACAAAATGCCACAACAAAACACCTTTCGAGCTTGTCCACAACCATAAACCGAATCTCAAACACTTTCATGTATTTGGATCCCTTTGTTATCCGAATAATGATCGTGATGATTTTGGAAAGCTCAAAGCCAAAGCTGACATTGGAGTCTTTATTTGATATTGTGAGAATTCTAAAGGTTACCAAATCTGGAATCGTCGTACAAAACAGGTGATGGAAACGATTCATGCTCATTTTGATGAACTTACAGAAATGGCTTCTGAGTATAACAGCTTAGAACCCGGACACAACCGTTTAAACTTCCCTCAACCCCCATCATCAGCTGAACAAAGCCCCCAGCTAACTCGTCAACAAATGGAAAGGTTATTTGCTCCTCTGTTCAGTGACGATATTGATGAATGTGCTCCAGGTGTATCCGCTGTTTCCGCTGCTCAACCTGATAATACTCTTATACCTGATACACCTGCTACAACAACCACTGTTGAAGATGCACCTACACCAATTGACTCCAACACAATAGTTGAACAAACCACATCCAACAACGATGAATCGGCTGATGACATTCTGAATGAAGTACCCCCACCTGCAGATTTTGATCCAAATGCGTTCTTCAACCCGTTTGCTAATGAGACTGCTGCACCAGATGTCGCGGAATCTTCAACAAACCATTTGAATCCTCAGAATCTGCACAATGTATACCAACATCAACCCTCTACACATCGATGGACAAAAGACCATCCTCTGGCTAATATTATTGGCAACCCGAATCAACCAGTCGTTACGAGACAACGTCTTCACACAGATGGTGAACATTGCATTTATGCACTCACTGTCTGCCAATCTGAGCCTAAAAACATTAAAGACGCAATGACAAAAGACAACTGGATTAAATCCATGCAAGAAGAACTCAACCAATTCAAACGTCTTGAAGTATGGGAACTGGTTGAAAGACCAACAGGGGTCTACGTCATTGGTCTCAAATGGATTTGGAAAAACAAATTGGATGCTGAAGGGAATGTCATCCGAAACAAGTCACGTCTAGTTGCTAAGGGTTATCGTCAGGAAGAGGGAATAGACTTTGAAGAATCTTTTGCTCCGGTTGCTCGTCTTGAGGCTGTTCGGATATTTCTCGCGTTCGCGGCTCATATGAATATGACGGTCTTTCAGATGGATGTCAAAACTGCGTTTCTCAACGGACAACTGAAAGAAACGGTTTATGTCAGCCAACCCGAAGGATTCGTTGATCCAGAGTGCCCGAACCATGTCTACAAACTGAACAAAGCTCTTTATGGTCTCAAACAAGCCCCTCGGGCATGGTACGATAAGCTATCATCTTTCCTCATCGCTAATAATTTCACCAAAGGTTCGGTTGACCCAACTCTTTTTATACAATATCACGGGACACATATCTTAATTGTTCAAATTTACGTGGATGACATCATTTTTGGGTCTACACATAAAAAGTTTTCAATCGCTTTTGCAAAACTAATGAAGAAAAAATTTGAAATGTCCATGATGGGTGAACTTACGTTCTTTCTAGGATTGCAAGTTCATCAATCACCCCGTGGTATTTTCTTGAGTCAGTCCAAATATGCCCTTGAATTGTTAAACAAATTTGGAATGAAAACCTGTGATACTTATGCCACACCAATGACTCATACCAAGAAGCTAGACGCTGATTTACATGGGAAATTAGTGGACCCTACCAAATACCGAAGTATTATTGGGTCTCTCATGTATCTAACAGCCAGCAGACCTGATATTGTCTTTGCCGTTTATCTATGCTCCCGTTATTAGTCGCGACCAATTGAAACCCACCTCTCTGAGGCTAAAAGAATCCTCCGATACATCAAGGGAACCATTAACTTGGGGATCTGGTATCCGAAGGATTCTGGTTTTGAACTAATCGCTTTTTCAGACGCTGACCACGCAGGATGCTTAGACTCAAGGAAAAGTACTTCAGGAGCTCTACAATTTCTTGGTGATAAACTCAAAGACTATGGTTACGTATTCGACAGAATCCCGATGTACTGCGACAATCGGAGTGCCATTGCGATCTCGTGCAACTCAGTTCAGCACTCGAAATCAAAGCACGTCGATCTTCGCTATCATTTCATCAAGGACCACGTTGAACAGGGTACCGTTGAATTATACTTTGTGGGTACAGAATACCAATTGGCAGATCTTCTCACCAAAGCCTTGCCTCCCGCTAGGTTTAATGAGTTGGTCCACCGGATTGGTATGAGGTGTTTGACTTAAGAGGAATTGGATGACCTCTTAAAACAGTCTTAAAAACCTGTCAAACACCAAAACATCTTTTGTAAATATTTTTTTTCAAAAACAAAATACAAAAATATAAAACCTGATAAAACATGAAAAATATTCTTCTATCTATTTTTCTTTCAACATGGCAAGTACATTTCTTCCGTCAACACTAAAATCTTTCAAAATTCAGTATTTTTCCGATCAAGTGTTGAGGGGGAGAAAATTATCACTTAACTGTTTCAAAACATCTGTGTACTTGCATGTCATATTATCCCGGTTGTTTCTTTTATCAATGGTGGTAAATTTTTCTGGTTTTATGACACTCCTCGGACTAAAATTTATAACCTTTCATTATTTTCTTAAGTCGAGGGGGAGTGTCGTCAAGTTTCTTTCTTAAAATCTTTGTTTGGTAACCAAAATGGAAGTTAAATGGCTTTGTTTGAAAAAGGAAAAGGTGGAGGGACCAAAAATGTCAAAATCTTAAAGTTATTTTAAATAAAAACACCTCCCACCTACCTTTATCTTCACATTTATTACTCTTAACCTAAAACATCCTACGCATAGAATTCGTTCAAGAAATCCGTACTTTAGATCATCATTTTGTAAGTGTTTTCATGATCTTAACGATAATACAAGCTAAGGTTTTGAATTTCAAGCAAATCCTACGGCTAAAATGTTAGTTATGCGTGATTATGTGTTCTACGCATAAGCGTATGAGCACACAATCAATGTGAGTGTGTTTTTTGGTTGAAAAGAAAGTGTCAAAACGTGTTTTTAACAACAAGGATACTATTTTTACCCTCTAAATCCACCCAGAAACACGAATTGATGGTTTTTGAATATTAGGGTTTATGAGTCGATTTGGGTGTTTACAAATGTGAAGAGTTTTGTTCAAAAAGATTGTTGTGTAATGTTTATATGATGATGAATTGATGATTTCCAAGCTCTATCACCACCTAGAAACTCTAAATGATTAAAAATTTGGAATTAGGGTTTAAAGTTCATAAGTTTGGGCATCTTTGATTCTCCACGATTTAGATGTTATAACTTGGTTTATAGACTCTCACAACATCTTAGAACTACCTAAAATTGTTTGGTGCAAATCCCATGGCTAGAAATTATACGCGTAATTCATAACCCTTAGGGTTTTGACCTACGCGTATGACTTTCTACTCATAACTGTTTATCGAATGTTCATGCCATGATTTGTTGTTAAAATGAATTTTTGTGTTAATATTGATGATTTGATGAATTTATTTCAGGCTTGCTGCGCTTAAAATTCAGAATCAAGGTCATTTGAATCTCTACGCATAAGGATTACCCTACGCGTAGTCAAGTTATGCGTAAGAATAAATCCTACGCATAACTATTACGCGTAAGGTTCTACAATGGGACTACGCGTATCCTGTGAAGGATATGCGTAAATAGTGACCTCTACGCATAAGGTCTACTCTTACGAGTAAGCCTTACGCGTAAGTTTTATATACGCCTACGCGTAAGCTCTACGCTTAAGGTCCCCTTTTCCTACGCGTAACTTTTCTTACGCGTAAATTAGGATCCTACGCATAAGCTTTCGTCTACGCGTATGTCATTACTGTTTACGCTTAACTTTGCCAAAACTACGCCTAAGCCTTGATTGACCTTCATTATGAATTGTTACGTGTACAAACTTGTAAATAAACTAATCATAACGTCACGAATCCAATAATGTCACTTATAAACTTAAACGTTTGATATGTTGTGAACAATGTGTGATAAAATAAACTTTAAAACTTAAAGTTAACTAACTCACGAAACATTTCACGACGTAATTGGACTATTGGACAAACAAGTGACTCAGGACTCGTAACAATCATTGACACTGTATATTCAATAACTAGACAATAAAACCTTCTGTTGACTAACATTATGTCTTTCGATATGTTGGTTCTTTTGGCTAATGTTATTTCAGATCACGACATGGCTGCTCAAATGAATGTGGATGCACCTGAGGTTCTCACTATTGCTGATATCTTCCCAACTGGCTATCCTAGAAAGATTGGAAAGAACAACCTTAGGGTTGACTTTGAAACCCTCACTTGCTCAGAATCTTCTTGCTTGATTGCTGTGGATATTCTAAGGAATCATCCCTACCAGAACATGCTCTCACACTCTGCTACTGTAACGGAAATCTACATTCAGCAATTCTGGAATTCTATGCAGAGGATCATTGGTCAAAGTGCAGTGACAGTGACACTTAATCACAAACAAGTCACAATCACTCATGCAGACTTACAGGCTGTACTTCTCATTCCTGAAATCGAGCCAACTGACTTCTTTGCTACACCTACTGAAGAGACAGTTCTGCAATTTCTTCTTGACATTGGGTATGATGAAGCTTCAGGGATTGTTACTAAGCATTCTCACGTGGAGCTTAAGAACATTCCTCAACCGTGGAGAACCCTCTACATCATCATTACCAAGTCTGTTTCTGGTCGTGACAGTGGTTATGAGCATCCAAAGCTCATGGAACTACAAATCTTCTGGTCTCTGATCAATAAGAAGGGCATCGAAATCGAAGCACTGATATGGGAGGACATGATGCTATTTCACAAGAAGCTTGGCTCAAAGATTCCATATGTCAGATACACAAAGCTTTTGATCCAGAGAGCACTTGGAATTAATCCTGATATCCCCATGAGGCTCAATGACCCCGACAATCACGACTTGTTGTCCGAACCTATCCTTTCTATCAGAATCAAGGAATCAACAACTAAGAAGCAGGGTGTTGTGCTGCCTGATCACCTTCTATCTAAAGAACTCAAGAAGCTTGAAACGTACAAAAGGTATCTAGTAGCAGTAAGAGAAGGCAAAGTTGGTCATCTCGATGAAAAACCTTCTGGTACACCTACACGGAGAACCAGAAGAGGAAGTGCTGGAAGTGCAGTAAGCACAGTGAGTCAAAGGAATCTCCCAAAGAGGAAACCTGCTCCAAAGAAGAAAGTTCCCTCTCAGGAAGCTGTTCCTATTCCTTCACCTGAACCGCAAAGAAAGCTTTTGGACGAAAGCTCTGAAGGTACTGACACAGATGAAGAGATTACCTACTCTGAAACTGCAAAGGATGACAATCCTTCAGTACCAAAACCTCCAAGTCCTCAAGCTGATAAAGGAAAAGGGAAGACTCCTGCACTTGTGCCCTATGATGAGAGCTCTTAAGAAGAAGAAGAGCTACTGGATCAATCCTACAGGAAGAAATTTAAATTCGTCAGACAACTTCAAAAAGCTGAAGAATTTGCAAAAGACCAAATGGGTGGCCCCGGAGGATCAAGCGGTGCTGCCCACTCTTCACCAGATCCTGATGCGGTTAATCGACCCGATAAGGGATCTGGTGCCACCACTCTTGTGCAACAACAAAAGCTTGTGGAGGATACTATCGAATATGAGTTTGAGAAACCTGAAACTGAGAAGTCTGAGAAAGATAAAGATGCTGATTATGACAAGCTGCTTCTGGAAAGTCCTACACGTTCACAGAAGGAAACTTCTGAACCGCCAAAGGACCCCGAGTCTCCTCATGTCTCCTCCTCATCAGATTCTTCATCTCACTCCTCACCACCACCATCAAAGAAATCAACCAAATCAACATCCAAATCTGTGAAGAAACCACCTCGATCTTGGATTTCTCATACACATGAAAGAATTGTGAATGTTGTCAAACAAATCAGAAAGAAAGACGTGCTCAACAAGAAGCTGAATTTCTTTGCTGATCAAATACAGCATCTGTATGACGAGAATGAAAAAATGAAAGGAGAAAGGAAGTTTATCCAGGAATTCATGAGAAGTCATCGTCAAGAGGAACTGAATGAAATGATCGAAGGTTACACTAATAAGTACCTTCAGGATATCGTTCCTAAAGTCACAAAGGAGATGTTTACCAGACAACTATATCCGAATCTTATGCAGATAGCCAAGCAAACTATAAGATCAACACCTTTAACCGTCACAATCAATCCATCTGATCCTGTAGTTTTCTCGGATAATGAATTGGTGGCCAAGCTTGTCACACAAATGTCTAAACGATCTGGGACATTTACTTCTGAAGAAAGAAGGCTGTTTCAAGCATTGCTGGACTACCAACTCAAAGAAGCATGTAGATTCGAAGCAGAAAAGTCTAAACGTCCTAGAGACGATGAAGATAAGGATCAGGATAAGAATGATGAAGCTAAACGTCAGAAGAAGTCTTGTGAATCATATTCTATGTTACCTCCTCTCCAACGGACTCCTACTCAACAAAGGTCCCCTCCTCGTTCTTCTACAGGTAAACCTCAGGACGATTCCGAGTTACCACCCCTGACTCAGAAAACCGGTGATCACTTTGAGTATACGGGTGGTGACGATGAAGAGGTCCTTGAGCCCCTACAACAACCCACCTCTCCCAAACAAGTTCAGAAACCAGAATCATCATCTAGGCCTTCGAAAAAGAAGAAGAAAAAGACGCCTCAGACTGACGTCATATCTTGGCTAGATGACGATAAAACTGAAGAATTTGAATGGTTCTCTACTCTTGTTAACAACACTCCCTACCCCAAAGAAGGTCAGGATTTGGTTGACGGTAATACATTGGAGCATGCAAAACTTTTGCAAGAAAAGTTCCAGGTGAAGAAGATGACGAAATCCGAGTTGAGGCGAATCAAGAATGAAGCTTTTCAACTGTGGAAAGATAGCTCCGAAAGTGCCATCGAGGTCGAATATCACCTTGAGAACATTGCTCGAGCTATGTCTAACAACATGGATTGGCTCAACCCAGAAGCAAACGTCGACTTCACCAAACGGGACAACCCTCCATACTACACCGACTGGTCAAAACCTCTACCAATAATTGGCCAACCGGGTGAACCAAGGATTCCATTCAGATATTTCTTCAACAAAGACCTGGAATTTCTTCTACATGGTGGCGATGGTTCAAGGAAATACGCTACATCGTTGACACTTCCATTCCCAGCAGCTATATACTCGAACTGCATAGCCATCGAGGAACATGCCAATCACTTGTTCTCCAACAACGTGGAAGCATACGACCGAGATGCAATGTACTGGATTCATCATTGGCCGAAACGCCGAAGAATCTACTACAGAAGCTGTCAGGTTCAGAAGTCTCAACATGCAGTGTTCAGTACTAAGGATATCGTTGCCATCAAACATGTTGTTCTGTCATCTAAGTGGGACTACACATTCCTAAAGAATATCGTGGTCAAACGACAAGATGAAAGGGATTATGCATTCTCTGAAGCTGACTTTGATAATTTGTCTATCAACGACATCGAAGACATGTACCTTGCCAAAGTACAAGGTCGCATGAGACAATTTTCAACCGAAGTACAACGTGAATTCATCAAGTCATTGCTCATAGACGCATAGTTATCAAGGAACGTGTAGAAGATCTCCAGCTGGCTGTTGAATCTTATCAGACCCGTGTCAACTTCACTCCACCTCAATTTGATCTTCCCGACATCAACCAGCTCTCACAATATACACTCATCAGCAAACCTTTCGGCGTCGTTTACCGTAGTGAACTACAAAGAAATTGCTTAATGGCGTGTAGTGAACTTCACAAGTTTGGAGATCACACTTTGAAGATGGTTAGGGACGGATTGGCTTATAGGTTGAAGGATATACGACAAAAAGATTGGGTCTCCTAAGCGATGGAATTCTCAGGATCGAAGGGATGTGAGGAGAATCATCAAGATGGTTGATGAAAGGTTGTATAGAAGGGATCAGTTCAGAAGATTGGAAAGCTATGTTGGTGGTCGACCCAGGATTAACATCACCGGTTTTCAACGCCCGATTGACACTCCTGGCGACATCTCTGGACTTCCTGGTACCCCTTGAATTGTTTCTTTCATTATACATTTGAATGTGTGATTATATATGTGTATGGCTTGTGCACACATAACAGTGTACAACCCGAAATTGTCAAGAAAGGACCCTGTGGTACGCTTCAGTGCCACAATCCTTATAAAAGGAGCGAAAGCTTCTTACTTTTGAGTAAAACCTATCAAACCTTTCATTTTTCAAGGTTTTGCTCAAAATGACAAGTACTTCCCCATATGATTTTCAAAACCTCAACCGTTTATATCACTTGTTTAGGGGGAGTATTTGAATTAAAACTTTGTTCACAAATTTTTCATAGTGGTCATCTTCCCGCAACACTCGAAATGGTCATATTTATTCTCAACTTTTCAAAAATAACATTTTATATGCCATTTTTGAGGGGGAAAAAATTATGTGATAAGAAATATGTTGTGTAAATGCAAATGAATCGTTGTGCAATAGACTTAACCAATGAATTAATGGTACTAAACTGTTAGTAACTCGAAAAGACTTGTCCTGGACGGGTAATAATTTCAAGCTAGTTCGCTAGTAATGTAAACGTGTCTCGCAAAGGACTTGTCCAAGTAGAAAGTACCATTCGAGAAACTCTTGGTAGACATGAACTCTGACGGGTATGACAACCTTTCGAGGTTTGTCTACACCTTCAAGGTAGTTATTAGAGCTAGTTGTCACCTAAAAGCTGACAATGTATCTCTTTAACTATGCAACGTAACCGTGTCTCGCGGGAGATTGTCTATCTTGAGTTGATCAATTCAAAAGTGCGCGCTCTTCCCACACAGTGCAGATTTCCGTCAAAACTCTTAAGCACATGTGGAGGGGGAGTATTTATGCAAAATCTTATCTCTCACAGTGGTTCAAACATGTTTTTCATTTACAAACCCTTTGAGAGATTCTTCACAACAGTGGTTTTAATGGCAACATAGGTTAGTCATGGAGATATAAGGTGACTAAGGTTAGGAATAACCGTCCTATTATCCACCAGAGCCGGATGGATCTACCCAAGGACATCACAAATAGTTAGCACTTAGAAGTCCTTAGGTATGATTATAAAAAGGAGAAAATGAGAATCGGAGAAAGAAGGAGTTGAAGAATTAAAAAGAAATGCAAAGAAAAGGGTGAAAAGAAATAGCCCTCCAAATTACTCAACTTAGGGCAGACACCGGGTTCAATTCATATGCTACTGGTTGTCACTTAGTGACACCGATATTGAAGATTAAAAGTCGTCATGGACCCAGTGACGCATGCACTAAACCTTCTTAGCCACTCAAGTTTCTCTCAATAGAAGCTTGTTTCATTCTCACAGGGAACCCTACGTAAACTATTGGCGTTCTCTTAGAGATCGCTGGTATTGAAGAAGGAGACCCTCTCCCTAGTCTCCGCTCAGGAAAACCAAAACGCACTATTGAGTCTAGAGCCACGAGATTCATCAAAAGATCTCTTAGGTACACGTGACATTTCATCACTTGACATTCAACAATAAGAATTTCAGTGGTACAATATCGAGTCCTTCACAGATCTTAGCAATCTGTCGAGAACATTTATGAGAGGTTCACAATTGTGTTCCTCAATGATTGAATGGAAACTCCTGCCATGGTCAACATCAAACAGCCCTGACAGCAGGTCACTTCGGTAACTCCCCGTGGATTATGCGGAGTGTGTCTCAAACGGTCTACAGTCGTGAGGTGATGCTTCGGTGTACCTCAGCGACTCATCTGAACTGTAGGTGTACTTCGGTACATCGCGTTATCTCACTTGTGGGACTCCAGTTCAGGAACGGCCTTTGTGAATTAGAGTTGTGTTTTCACACTATGCTGTAAACACTCTCGAAGTTCAAACTTGTAAGTGCCGGAATCCGCTTATTACTAACCGTTTGAAATGTTTTCTTCTTATGGAAGCTCCGGAGCGGGATGATCGTGCAGATTCTTCTCATGCTCATGCCAACATCATTACTAATGGAAGTTCTATCCAAAAGCAACACAACAGTCAGAATGATTCTTCGTCAAATCAAAAGAATCTACAAAGTCAAAGACTTAAAGAACTTCATCAGTATTGAACTACAACGTCAAAGAGCGTGTGAGCATGTTGAATAATGAAGTGGAGACACTGGAGCAACGAAGCAGACCTGAGGCAGATTTGATGCAGACAACAACATACTATCACTTTCACCACAAAGAACAATAATCAAAGAACAAAGTTAATGATGACGTCAAAGCTTAACTGCTCAAGGAAAACTATCTCTCTACACTGGGGAGATTGTTCGAATCGAGGCAATTCTTCTCACGAGAAAGAAGAATGTCAGAAGACATCAGAGCTACTATTACATCAACGCCTTCACCGTTCATCACCAACACTTGAGGGGGAGATTGTTGGAATCACTCCTAAACCATAATCAAGTGTTTGTAATTAATATGTAATAGTTAGCTTTGTTATGGCCTTTATGTTTGCAATTAGCCTTAGGCTTATGTAGAAGGCCCATAAGCCTAGGCCTTAGTCCAATAAGGAAAGGATGGAAACTAGGAGTGTTGCCCTAGCTTTCCTCCTATAAATACCTTATGTAAACCTTCATTTGAAGGTTGGTTGTTCAAGTTATTCTCTCATTCACATCCTACGCCTAAACCTTCTTTATTATCGTGTGTGTGTGTGTTAGATCTTGTTCAATTGCCTTATCTCTTTCTATATTACTTGTGTTTGTAAAACTAGTGACCTAACAGATGGCCATATTCATTTGTTTTCCAAGGCATCCTATAAGTGATCTCATCGGTTCCTTCCTTAAACCTAACCGTTCCATCATACTTGTTATGGCTCATCTTAGATGTTTCAACAAACGGCTTTCCTAGCACTACTTGGGATAAACTATACTCAATGACGCATCCTATATCTTCTAGGACCATAAAATCAACTAGGTAGGTGAAATTTCCTATAAAGACATGTACATCCTTGACTCTTCCCACAAAGTTGCAAACTCCACCTGGATACTTAGAGTCCCTCCTAATATTAAGTCACTCATTCATAATGTCATTGTAGACAGCAGATGACATCACATTAATGGGAGATTCCGTATCTATGTAAGTGTGGTCGACACTCCTATATCCGATCATACAAGGGATTTTTAAGTTCCAAGGATTTCCTCTCCTAATCTTTGGGCATATCCTAATGATAGGTGATCGGGGATTATTGATTATGTATCGATGGTAAGCAACCTCTTCCTTAGTGGGGTAAAGATTGAAATAAGCACTATCCTCTTCATTCACGTTTATCCTATTTAGCTTCCTAAGCTCTCCAATACGAGCTCGAAGTTGGTTGGCCAAGGCTGGATCAACCGGTGGGTATTTGTTTGATGGTAAAGTATTGTTTGGTGGTTTATCACCTTCCATGATGAAAAGTGATGGGATTACGAACAAAGGTCACGAAGAAGGGGGATAGACTACGAGAAAGCTGAAAATGAGAAAAATTTACTTGTTAGGAATCAAGCAAAGAAACCTAAATGAGGTGGACTACTAACTAGCTATTCTATTCCCCGGCAGCGGCGCCAAAAACTTGATACGCTTACACAGCGTGTTCGGGGTTAAAGGAACTTCCTTTTCTTCGAGCAAGTTTTATAACACCATACGCAGTGAACCTAATCGTTGTAGTGTAGTATTAGGGTAAGCCACGAGTATTGATATCGTTCTGTAGGGGAATAGGAATGCTAGTGAGAAGTTACTACACTAAGGTTGGGGTTGAGGAAGATTATTTTTTATCTTTTTATGTTTTTTAGAAATTGAAAAGGTACGAATCTCGGGGTTTGGATTTGGGGTTGGTATTTCTACCGATTACTCTACTTATCTAATTATCTAATCTAAGGTGTATGTAGTCTATGTCTAATTATTGTGTGCTCGTATGATAGTTTAAAGATGTGTTTACTTAGGTTTTATTACTCCTTAATTATCTCCTATTGATGGTTGAATTGTCACGTCCTTATTCTTAATCGCGTCGTGTGTCTAAAGTCGTAGGGTATGCGTTTGTCCCTAACTCTTTGAAACTACCAAAGGGTCTCGTCTACAATATCTCTAGGAATTATAAACTCTAACTCTAAGGTACTCTTTGGATGGTTTAGCCTACAACTACGCTAGGTGTTATAGTCTAAGGTTCACAAAGATTAATCAAACATTAACTACACAACGAATGACCTATCGCATTACTAGATCATTAACAATTAAGATAAGAGACAACCAATCAATATTCAATAATTAAGTTTCATATTCCCTAAGCAAACACAAAAGTAAATTAGCCGGACATGGAGAACATGCAAGCATACACACAAGTAATTGAAGACATAATTGAATTAATGAAGTAAAACACTTAGCTTGATGTAAGATAGGGTTTGGAACCCTAAAATACTGTACAAGACAGCCTTGGTTCGGTTTAGGTTTTTACTCCAAAAGACTACACACTGAAAACTGAAAAATTCAGATTCTATATATAAGATTACAATCGCGACGGCGTCACCTTACGATTTGTGACGCCGTCGGGTCGCCGTCATTAGGGTTTCGTCTTGGCCACGTTAGTCTTGCGACGGCGTCACCTTATGCTTGTGACGCCGTCCTCTTCAGCCTCTGATGCCGTCTGGTTCAAATCTAGGCCGTCTGAATGCGATGACCTACTCTTTTATAGCCTGACACCGTCACTTGAAAATAAGCAATTTGGCTACTGTATCGTCACAACATGTTCTCCGACGGCGTCCGTCCCCTTGTATTTCAGCAGTCTGAGTGGCTCGATTCTTGAATTTGGCCATTTTCTTCGTATATCCGCGCCTTTTAGTCCAAATAAGTGCCATTCCAGCAATTTGCCTTCGAGAGACCTAAAAAGTGAAAAGGAACGATATTAAGTAATAACGGATGCAAAAGTGATCAAATAAGGGCTTAAACGACCCCTCAAAAAGGTACATTTTAAAACCTTATCAAAGAGGAAGGTGTGGAACTCCGAGCTGGAATTGCTGCCGCGAAGGGAAAAGAGAACCCTTTTATGAGGATGTACATGAAAGTAAGCCAGGTCATGGGACTGCCAAGGGAAAAGAACCAGTTGTTGAGCAAGAGGGTGTGTCAAGAAGTGGAAAAGGGTTTCTATAACCACTTACAGGCGGGCCATACAGAACGGGAAAGCGATTATGATGGAGGTCCTGGATGCCTGAATGATGGTTTTGGTACGTTTATAGATTGTGTTTTTATATTCAATGAACATGTTCATACCACACAGATGCACGACCCCTTTTAGCTAGCAACCGCATGACACAAATAAGTAATAATTTACAATCCATCCGTTATTACAAAGCCAAATACACACAAACATTTACCTTACACAAAACACACTATAGTAGGACTTAGGCAGTGAATGCATTATTAAAAACCATGTTCCCGCTTACTTTAAAAAGCTGTTTGGAGTAGGGAAATCGGATAGAAGACTGATGTGTGGAGCGGACGAGCTTGGTTGTTCATTGGTTTAACTTGAGTTGATGTGATTCGCCGCATTAATCACCCCATGATTAGGGTCTCCGTTTGCCTCGCTTTGGCTGTTGCTAGTTAACTAAGATGATTCACCCATCTTACGAGCCTTTTTTTTTGCACCTGTTGTACCTGGCTTAGCCTTTTGTTTGTAGCCAACCAGTCTCTGTACAAGTGTGCCAATACTGGTTAGTTGCCAGTTAACAACATAACCTTAAAGTTTTTTGTAAAGGTGAACAAATACTTACTTTTCTTTTCACCAAAGGTACTCTACATGTTACGCGGTTGTGCCCTTTTGTGCTACACCTTTTACAATAGTTGCTCTTAGGCGCCTCACCTTGAGATGGTATTCGGTCTTTATTTTTAGGCCTGACTGAATTACGCTTACCGATAACAGGGGGCAACACAACCTCTAAGTTCACTTCAGTGTCCCACAACGTCATATCTTTTAATGGGTAGATGATGTCTTGGTACGTCGCTTTAATAGTTGTATTATAAAACCAAGCTTTTGCCAACTTCTTAACACTGGTCAGGCCTGCAAATCTACCTACAGCACAAACATGTCCGCACGGCAAGCCTGAAAGCTGCCATTTGCGACAACTGCATTCACCGTTTACCAAATCAACAACATGCTGTTTTTTTGTGTCGTGTACTTCATACACTTTGTCCTTTAGTATTCCCAAAACCTTCCAGTTTGCACTTTTTTCCATTATGTCTTTCACTTTGGCGGTCGCCCAGTCTGTAAGTTCGTCATCCGGTGCATCTAGCATTTACACATATTAACACATTACTGAATAAGACTGCTTAATTATTGCTCAATAAACTATCTAATAATAACAAAATATGCTCTACCTGCATGTTTTTCTCGCTGTTCGTAATACCATTTTTGAAGAAGACCTCTAAACCATTCCATAAACATCGTTATTGGGATCTTGCGCACATCCTTTGTTAAAGCATTGATCGATTCCACACTGTTTGAGGTCAGGTAGTTGTACCTGTTTGTAGGGCAATGTGCCCTTGACCATTTTTCAATACCTGCTGCAACTAGTTTTCTGTGAGCTATCGGTCGTGCTGTAAGAATCTCACACATTAGGTGTGCAAATTCCTCCGTTGTATAAGCTTTGCACGTCTTCCAGTATAAACACTTTAGGCTATCGCTTTGCATACGTGTATTCAACATCAAATGGCGACAACAATACCCGTGAAAGGCATTTGGAAAAACGTTTTTACATGCTAGGGCTATTGCATGATGTCTGTCAGATATAATTGCCAAATTAGCAACTTCCCCTATGGATTCTTTCAGGTTTGTCAAAAACCATGTCCATGATTCACCACTCTCACCTTGAGAAACACCGGTGGCAATCGGTATAATTGTTTCCATCCATTCCCACGGCTACCAGGTTTGTCCCTACGTAGGGCCCTTTAAGATGTGTCGCGTCGATTATGATCAGGGGTCGCATATAGCATAGGAAACTCTTAATCTGTAAAATATAAATGCGATTACATACTGGATAACAAACACATTGTATATCAAGGTAGAATCATCATAAACCATGTATTTAAGTGAACTTTCTATACTATTGTAATGCATTGGTAGGTAAATTAATGTCAAATAATTTGTTTTATGTTTCTACTGACAGGTGTGCTGTGAAACAAACAATAGTATCAGCATGAGTAGATCCAATTCCAAATGTTTTTGTGCTTATCTGACATAGATTGTTAGATACTTTGCTAGGATGCTCAACTTTTATAAGACAAGTAAAAACTAGTTGTATGTAACTATTTTCTGGTTTTATGTATGTATAGTTTTTTATATCCATTTTGTGTTGATGTTGCAGATATACTATTAAACACCCGCATGCTAAACTAAAAACAATGCCTATTCACCAACACACTTGTATGAAAACCATATCATATATTAGACAAGATTTATTTAAAAACATTCAAGGCAATTAGCTTACCGCAGCACCGAAAGATATAAAAAGGTTCTTAAAACGTCTTTGATCATCTGTCTCAATGTGTGTAACAGTCCCCTCGTTTGCGAGCTTTAGGTTGTGACAGTAGTATGGTAACTGCGCAAACGATGCCTTTGGACAGCCCTGGGTTGATTCCACTGCCAATTGTTTCCCCCTCCAAGCTTTTGTGTATGAAACATCTATATTCAACTCCATATTCAGATCATGGATAAAGTCCCTTGGCTTATAAACGCGTGTAACATCTGTGATTTTTTGACGTATTAATTTAGACATGGTTTTTGCTGTAGCATTTCGATGATTTGGATTGAACTGGATTTTGGAACATGCATGACGGTCATTAATTGCAGTGATTCTAAACTGGATACAGTTTGGAATCCTACGACAGTTTATGTGCCAATCACATTTTGGCTGCACGCATTTTACTGCGTACCTAATAGTGCACGATTTATGAACATAAAATTCATACCCTTCTTTTAGGCACTCCAAAGATACCTCATATATGCACTCTGCCTTATCATCAAATCTATCATTCACTTTCATAACACCTCTATCTTTACTTTCAAGTCTGCTATTAATAGGTGGTGGTTGGGGTGTGGGCGGTATATGAGTTAAGTTGTTTCGTTGCCATGTATTCACATCTTGCTCAGGTAACAACGTATCATTAAGATCCACATGTAAGTGTGGGGAATAAGATGACTGGTTACCACAACGGGTTCTTTAACTTGGTTGATGCATATGGTTTGCACCTTTGACTGCGACCCATCAACCATACTTTTGAAAAAATCCAAGTCATCGTTGTCAAGTATGTTCGTTGTGGTTGAGGCGATGTTGTATGTTAGAGTTATCCCGTTTACATCATTAACTTTGAACTTTTTCTTGATGTACCGCACAAGACTCGAAAAATTAATGTCAACTGGGAGTAAAACACCACACACGAGATCTTCATACCGCATAAACACCTTGCATTTCACAACAGAGTTCATTTTGATTTTTTTTTGTGATGTTATTTTGTTTTGATAAAACTTTTCTGTTGTTATTTGTTGAGTCAAGTAAATAAGCACATGGAAACTAGGGTGTGGTTATATTTGGTAAAAAGCTATAAACACACTAATATTGTGTCGCAAGGTAGCCCCTTAGATCAGTTGTACCTCTACGTAACACTGTCAAAGAACTTTGGGAAGAGTTGAAGGAGCGTTATGGTATTGGAAATGCTCCTAAGATGATATGCATATGATTTAAGGTTGCCCAACGTACAAGACATATTGACCAAGTATGTCCTATAGTTGCCCAGATTGCGTCTAGAAGGTTTGCCTGAGGTACAAATTAAAGTTCCCACGTGACACTAAAAGTTGTTGCCCAGAGTACATCTGAAGGTGTGGGCCAAAGTACCAATAAATGCTAAGAACCCATTGTACAATATATTCTTTAAATATGTAAAGGTTGCCTAAAGTACTAACTTGGTAGCCCAAATACAAATTTAGTTGCCCAGATTACATCTAAAAGTTTTGAATGACGATATACCAAAACGAATTCATCGGTGCCATGTGTCGAATACTCCAATAGGCCTCGCTTGTTCCTTTTTGTATCCAAAACTTGTGGCACGAACACTTATAAACTACTTATTCCGTCATTAACAAAATATAACAATAATTGCTTTTTAAAAGTAGTAATTCGACAATTGTTATACTTTTTTTAAACTTTAAGTTGCTCCAACTCGAGTGAATATCTAGTCGCAACAAAAGAGGTGCTATTTATTATCGTGCAACAGGCAAACAATTATTCCCTCGACTCAAAGTTAATGAACCCGATTGTTTACCCTCGTGTTCAGTTTATTATCAATTCAAACCATAATCACCAATCCAATAATAATGTGTACTTTTTCAGTTTATTTTGGCCACAAATCATGCGTACAACTAGTTCTTTGATCAAGTATTTGCAAGCTTTTGGATGAAGCTTTATTCATGTCTTAAATTTTTTTTGGCGGCTTTAGTCCGTTTTCTCGCCCAAAGTCTTGGAAACCATCCATCTACATACAATACTTTGGGTAACCCTTAACCCAAAAAATAAACTACAAAAAATTAAAAAAAAAAAAAAAAAAAAAAAAAAAAAAAAAAAAAAAAAAAAAAAACCGTCCATTTACATCAACAAGCTCTTTATAGCATCGATTGTATACCAAAAAATAGGACAGACATAACACGTATTCCCTTACAAAAATTACCACATCAATGGCTGCAAATGGTTACTTTAATTATGATGTAGAAGAGTACGCGTTTGTGTTAAACAACTATTTGTTGTTTGACGCGGTTATTGATGCTTTCGGGGAGGAACCCATTTCAGAATTTGGGTCCTATAAGGAGGTAGATACGAGGATGAGGAAAATTATTTTGAACTGAATCCATACAAAAGACTTTTACTGGGATGAGGTTTATGGAATGAATGATCTGGAGGAGGACGACGAAGATGAAGATGATGGGGAGGCTGGAGATGAGGAGGATGATCAACAGGATGCAGAGGTGGTTCAAAGTCAGGTGGTGGATCAGCAGGAAATTCGGGTGGAGCAGACAAATGTGGTAGTGCAGCAAAACCAGGAGGAGCAACAACATGGGTTTGAAGCCCCTTATGATCTGGAAAACAGGATTAGCCGGCTTGAAATTTTGTTTCAACAAGTCAAAGCCAGGAAGGAAATGAAGGAAAACAGGGAAGAGAGTTGTGGTTCTAACAACTTGGTTTGAAATGGGGTGGGTGGAGCAGTTCACGATGATGGTGGTTTGTTTTTCGTGTGTGTTTTATTATTATTATTATTATTATTATTATTATTATTATTATTATTATTATTATTATCATTATTATTATTATTATTATTATTATTTTGGGGTTTTTCGTTATTTTACTTGTTTTCGATTTTTCATCATTTGTTTTTAGGTCAGATAATTAGATGTATGGTTGCACTGTTATGAATGTTTGTTGGGTTTAAAAAAATATGAATGAAAAACTAGCAGTTGCAATTGACTTTCTGCTGCCAACCATGAGATAGTGCTTCTAACCGTAACCAAGATGTTAGATTTATGTTGTTACGTCTAGAATTTATTATAGTGGAATGGTTAAGAATTATGGTTGCCCGATAGTACATGACATATTGCCCAAATATGACATTTAGATGCCCATTGATAACGCTACACGCGTCGTTCGGGGTCAAAGGAACTTCCTTTTCTTCGAGCAAGTTTTATAACACCCTAGGCAGTGAACCTAATCGTTGTAGTGTAGTAATTAGGGTAAGCCACGGGTATTGATATCGTTCTCTAGGGGAATAGGAATGCTAGTAGGGAGTTACTACGCTAAGGTTTAAGGTTGAGGAAGATTATTTTTTATCTTTTTATATTTTATGAAAATGGAAAGGTACGAATCTCGGGTATTGGATTTGGGGGGTTGGTATTTCTATCGATTACTCTACTATTATCTAATTATCTAAACTAAGGTTGTGGGAGTCTATGTCTAATTAATGTGTGCTCGTATGATA
The DNA here is from genome assembly GCA_019973895.1 of Chrysanthemum seticuspe. NCBI lineage: Eukaryota > Viridiplantae > Streptophyta > Magnoliopsida > Asterales > Asteraceae > Chrysanthemum > Chrysanthemum seticuspe. The sequence goes on along the minus strand of BPTQ01000003.1, from coordinate 219,804,292 downwards.
GTTTAAAAATGTGTTTACTTAGTTTGTATTACTCCTTAATTATCTCCTATTGATGGTTGAGTGTCACGTCTTATTCCTAGTTGCGTTGTGTGTCTAAAGTTGTAGGGTATGCGTTTCTCCCTAACTCTTTGAACTTACCAAAGGGTCTTGTCTACAAGCTCACTAGAGATTATAAACTCCTACTCTAAGGCGCTCTTTGGATGGTTTAGCCTACAATTACTCAGGTAATTATACTCTAAGGTTCACAAAGATGAATCAAGCATTAAGTGCACAACGAATGACGTATCGCATTACTAGATCATTAATCAACTAAGATAAGAAACAACCAATCAATATTTAATAATTAAGTTTCATACTTCCTAAGCAAACACACAAATAAATTAGCTGGACATGGAGAACATGCAAGCATACACACAAATAATCAAAGACATAATTGAATTAATGAAGTAAAGACTTATCTTGGTGTAAGATAGGGTTTAAAACCCTAAAATACTGTACAAGACACCTTAGGTTTGGTTTTAGGTTTTTACTCCAAAGACTCTCCACACAAAGACTGAAAAATTCGGATTCTATATATAAGATTACAATTGCGACGGCGTCACCTTATGTTTAGTGACGCCATCGTGTCGCCGCCATTAGGGTTTCGTCTTGGCCACGTTAACCTTGCGACGGCGTCACCTTATGTCCGTGACGCCGTCCTCTTCAGCTTCTGACGTCGTCTGGATTGCATCTAGGCCGTCTGAGTAGCGACGGCCTACTCTTCCACAGCTAGACGTCGTCACTTGAAAATACGAGTTTTGAGACCTGTATTGTCACAATATTTTTGGGACGGCGTCGCCATTAACACCTGACGCCGTCACCTTCTACTTTCAGCAACT
>BPTQ01000003.1:219688049-219798164 GCA_019973895.1 Chrysanthemum seticuspe | reverse complement strand
CGTATGGGATGTTGAAATCTGTGTGTTGCGTTGATCCTTATTCTGCACTGTGAGTTGGTAGTTATCCTCTATTAATTCCTCATTATGTTTGATTCATTTGTGTAAAAATTTGATAGTATGCTCGTGTGTAATTAATCTGTATCTGAGGGTGTTGGAATCAAATCTATTAATCTATTATCATCTCATTAGCCATCTTTATGGTTGGGGGGTTTAGGTTATGGGCTCTAAGCATGGAAAGGTAAAAGTATTTTATATTTTTCTATTTTTTATTAGAAGGAGTTGGAATTTGGAATCGCATCATTGAGGGATGATCGTAAGGATAAGGGGATCTCTTGCTATAGTTATGGGCACCGAATGGGATTAATGATGTGATGTTGCTAATCCAAGTGACGGATCCCACAATATTTTGAACGAGCTTCTTTTCCTTCAAGGAAACTGGGGCTCCGAATTACTGCTAATCATTGAACCAACTATAGCAGCGCTGACTACTTTCTCAACAGCTTCCCTAATTGTACTATCGAATATTTTCTGCAAATCCTGAAGGTCGGTGTTTCTACTCACATATCGGCTTCGACGGTTGTGTTGGTTATTGGGTTGGGTTTTGAGTGACATTGAAATTTTTTGTGTTGGGTTATTAAGTGGTGGTGGGTTATCATTCTCCATGATGAAGAGTGATGGGGTTACGAACAAAGGTCACGAAGAAGGGGGATAGACTAAGAGAAAGCTAAAAATGAGAAAAAAAGTTTACTTGATAGGAATCAAGCAAAGAAACCTAAACGAGGTGGACTACTAACTAGCTATTCTATTCCCCGGCAGCGGCGCCAAAAACTTGATAACGCTACACACGTTGTTCGGGGTCAAGGAAACTTCCTTTTCTTCGAGCAAGTTTTATAACACCCTAGGCAGTGAACCTAATCGTTGTAGTGTAGTAATTAGGGTAAGCCACGGGTATTGATATCATTCTCTAGGGGAATAGGAATGCTAGTAGGGAGTTACTACGCTAAGGTTTAAGGTTGAGGAAGATTATTTTTTATCTTTTTATATTTTATGAAAATGGAAAGGTACGAATCTCGGGTATTGGATTTGGGGGGTTGGTATTTCTACCGATTACTCTACTATTATCTAATTATCTAAACTAAGGTTGTGGGAGTCTATGTCTAATTAATGTGTGCTCGTATGATAGTTTAAAAATGTGTTTACTTAGTTTGTATTACTCCTTAATTATCTCCTATTGATGGTTGAGTGTCACGTCTTATTCCTAGTTGCGTTGTGTGTCTAAAGTTGTAGGGTATGCGTTTCTCCCTAACTCTTTGAACTTACCAAAGGGTCTTGTCTACAAGCTCACTAGAGATTATAAACTCCTACTCTAAGGCGCTCTTTGGATGGTTTAGCCTACAATTACTCAGGTAATTATACTCTAAGGTTCACAAAGATGAATCAAGCATTAAGTGCACAACGAATGACCTATCGCATTACTAGATCATTAATCAACTAAGATAAGAAACAACCAATCAATATTTAATAATTAAGTTTCATACTTCCTAAGCAAACACACAAATAAATTAGCCGGACATGGAGAACATGCAAGCATACACACAAATAATCAAAGACATAATTGAATTAATGAAGTAAAGACTTATCTTGGTGTAAGATAGGGTTTAAAACCCTAAAATACTATACAAGACACCTTAGGTTTGGTTTTAGGTTTTTACTCCAAAGACTCTCCACACAAAGACTGAAAAATTCGGATTCTATATATAAGATTACAATTGCGACGGCGTCACCTTATGTTTAGTGACGCCGTCGTGTCGCCGCCATTAGGGTTTCGTCTTGGCCACGTTAACCTTGCGACGGCGTCACCTTATGTCCGTGAAGCCGTCCTCTTCAGCTTCTGACGTCGTCTGGATTGCATCTAGGCCGTCTGAGTAGCGACGGCCTACTCTTCCACAGCTAGACGTCGTCACTTGAAAATACGAGTTTTGAGACATGTATCGTCACAATATTTTTGGGACGGCGTCGCCATTAACACCTGACGCCGTCGCCTTCTACTTTCAGCAACTGTGAGTGTCTCGATTTTGACTTTGGCCATTTTCTTCATATATTTGCGCCTTTTCGTCCAAATAAGTGCCATTCCAGCATTTTGCCTTCACGAGACCTAAAAAGTGAAAAGGAACGATATTAAGCAATAACGGATACAAAAGTGATCAAATAAGGACTTAAACGACCCCTCAAAATGGTACCTTTTAAAACCTTATCACCCATATTGCAAATTACAGTGTGGCCTTAAAGTCCAAAAGAAACTGCCCAATTATATCGTTATTACAACATAAAAAGGTTGCATGAGGAACGAAACCGAATGGCCAATTAACTAAAACTGTGGCCCACTAAACAAATGGCTCTACTTTTACAAAAAGCATGACCTACTAGCAGTTCTGCAGTTGTAGTAAATTACAAAAGTTGGTGTAAAGTGGCAAATTTACTCTTAAAAACGTGTCATCATTTCGTTCTTGTCTTCTATCACTAGCAGTAGTTAATATAACCAGCAGTTGTAAGTATACAACCAACTCAGTTTTAGTATTTAAAATAAATTACGGTAGTAAAAATAACTAGCAGTTGTATGTATACAACCATTTCATTTTATAATTTCAGATATTTTATTTAAGTAATCGAGCATAAAAGTAGTGTCGTATTTTTTTAACGTTTAGGAATGTCACATAAAGTTCGAAATAATAAACTCAAATCAATGTAACTCTACACATCTGATAACCTGAAGCCGTTATGTGTTTACGTCAAACTCAATATGTTGATGATTTTAGAATAAGTGATGGTCTATAAAATAGTTTTGTTCCATCATAGAATAAATGTAGTCGAAGGTAATAACAACTACACAATTATATTGACTCAGTTATAACCACTTTTAATTTATCGTTTTATTAACCAAGGCAACATTTACTTTGAATATTTACGCCGTTAAAATTATTAAAGTAAACACTCACATATGTACAGGGTACAGACATTAAGTGCAGTACAATATTACAGTTGGCCATTGTAGAAAGAATTGTACATGTCCAATGTAAAATATTAGTTGGACTGTGTGCCACAAATAGTTGGACAGCTAACTAAAAAAATTGCCCAACGTTTGTAACTAGTTGCCCAATAAAACTGTAACTAGTTGCCCAAAAAAACTGTTTGCGTTGTAACTTGTTGCCCAATAAAACTGTTTGCGTATGAGACAAACCTCAGTAACTCAATATTTAATAAATTCAACTAGTCACCACTTGAGTACACCTATTACTAATTTTTATTTGACTAAAATGCAAATAAAAAACATTCAACCACTAGCCATTTTGCATACATCACCGATGTACTATATGTACTGTAGCAGTTGCCATGTGTACACTATTTTAGTTGCCCAAAGTACCATTTTCTAGCAAAGAGTTAGCAAACTCGTCATAAAAATAGATTGTGGGTGTGTACCTATTTGGGGTTGTGATCCACTTGTCCATGGGAAACAGACAAATGTCATAACTTGTTTGTCAGAATTTTTTGTGTCTCGATAATGTATGACGCTAACGGTTGCTTTTGCTGATTATATATGTAACTAAAAGACTTATTATTATTTATTTTTTATCTCTATTAGTGAGAGTCTTAGAAAAACGAACATAACAAGTGTCCCAAAATTGCTTAGTCTAAGTGTCTAACAATGTCTACTGCCATGGTTATATGTGATGAATTACTAAAAGAGATTACAATCGCGTACTATAGGGATGAATTGGATGTTGCTTTACGTGAAGAAGCAGGTCAAATGAGGAAAGCTGTTGAAATTAGGGCACGTGTCAATCGTAGACAGCTAATGATAGCGGAAGTCGAGCTTCTATGCGGTTTGGATTGTTCGTTGCCAACTATTAATCACCTCCTAAGGATGCAAAATGAGGATCTGGCTGAGAGTTCCAAACTACTTCTTTCTTTGTTTAAGAAACATGACCGTGTTAAAGACCTGAATGGTTTCATCCAAAAGTTGGAGTCAATGGAGATTTGATGTGCTATGTATTGCTTACTTTGGAGCTGGTGGCTTTTGTTTGTTAGGGGATCGTTGTTATATTTTTTAGTCACTTATCTCATCTTCTATACTCTGTCTATGTTATGTTAACCTATGGATTTGATCCCTTTTATGTTAGTTGTATATATTTGTGGACTGTTACAGGTATGTATTCTGTTGCGTAGTTGTTCAATTGTGTGCGATATAATAAGTCATGTTACAAAAAAAAATTTAAATAAACAAAATAATAATCAAAATAAAAAAATAAAAAAAATAAACTTACTGCTAAAGTAAATACGGATTTACATGTACAAAAAAAACGTATTTAGTTAAAAAAAAAAGTCATAATGTGGGTGTGTACTTGTTTGGGCTTCTTACCAAGTTGTCGATGCGTGGAAAGAGAGATAACTCTTCTAATAATGTGTGTAGTTTGACATTTTGTGTCTCGATAATAGAAAGAAGATGACGTGTTGAGTTACATGCTTATTTATGTATTATGTATTAAAATAATAATCCTTATTATATCATTAAAAAAAAAGAGAGAGCGATAACTAATCAAAGAAATTGTAACAACTGCTACAAGTGTTACAACTGCTTGGTCATGACATAGTTTAGACCCACAAAGAGCGTCATTCGGAAACCCCTAACATTCAGTTGCAATCAAGTTCGAGATAAACAAGAATGGCGCCGGAGTATTTTGCTAGAAGTCACAACATGGTTGCGTTTTTGAAAAAACCAAAGGAGGCTACAGGGTTTGAACAAATTATTGATTTCCTGAATGCACACCCGCTTAGGTATGCACTCACTGCCAAACCTGTTACCTAAGTTTGTTGTATGAAGCAGTTTTGGTCTACTGCAAAGACTAAAACTATTGGTGAGGAAGTACAAATCCATGGTAGCGTACATGGCATGCAGATAATTATTACTGAGGCATCAATTAGGAGAGATCTTCTCCTAGATGATGCTGACGGTGTTGTGTGTTTGGATAATGATACCATTTTTGAAACACTACCGCTTTTGGGGTATGGAGGTGAATTAGGACCAAAATTAAAATTTTTTAAACCACTGTTCTCCCCACAATGGAAATTCTTGATCCATACCATAATGCAGTGTCTAAGTCCAAAGACAACTTCCTGGAATGAGTTTAGTACAAACATAGCATCTTTTGTGATTTGTGTAGCTCTTAATAAGAAATTCAATTTATCCAAAATGATATTTGATGGTTTAGTCAAGAACTTGTTGGATACGCATGCAAAATATTATATTTATCCAAGGTTTTTACAACTGCTATTTGACAACCGTTTTGAGACACCACCCAAACATTCAAAAACTTGGCCTGTCCGTTGTCACACTCAAAAACTTATGAGTCACATGAGAAGACAGGGCAATAATTTTGATGGGACACTAACACCATTGTTCCCACACATGGTGCTACTGCCTCAGAATTTGGGGGAAGGATCAGGAAGTCCCTCTTAATCCCAAAATACACCCGGACGTTTCCCTTCTACATCCCAAACCAATGAAACTTCAGCTGAATCAATTTCTAGTTGAACAAGTTCTGCTGATGAAAATATGGGGGATCTTTCTGTTCATGGTAGGCAAGAGATGAGGTCTGCACACCTCGAAGATTCACCTTAGTCAGGAGTTAACACAATTGGAAGACAAGACAACGGTCTGATATTAAATAAACTGGTGGAAAAGTGTAATCAACTATGTAAACAGGTATGTGAATTAACAAAGAAAACTTCAGCACAACATGCAGATTTAAAATATTTAAATAGGAAGTTTAAGCGGTTGGAGAAGAAAAAGGCATGTACCACAAAAATAAAACGTTTGGTGAAGGTTCGAAAACATCAGGTAGTTGAGTCATTTCTGGAAGAAGCAAGTTGTGATCATGCGGAGGATACTACCAAGCAGGGGAGGCGTACCGAAAAGAATGAAGATGGTTCAGGGGAGGGTGGTGTTGCAGTGGAGAAGTCCGTCGAAATTAATACAAGTTATCACGATGTTGGTGCCTCATTTGAGCCACAACAAAGGTATGCGTGTCATTACATTTCTTAAGCATGTTCATATGTAAATGCATAGTTGTCGCTTGCCTTGACTAGTCAGTAATTGCACAGAACGGCCGTGAAGGATGTGGATGGTTCAGGGGAGGCGCCGAATGTAGTGGAGAAGACCGTGGAAACTAATAAGACTGATCACGCCGTCGGAGCCTCATTTGATACCGAACAAAGGTATGCGTGTCATCAACTCTGCTAAGTATTTGTCGTATGTAAAAGCTTTGTTGTCGGTCGCTGTGACTAGTCAGTACTTGTACAGCATGAGCGTGATGAATGAGGATGCTTCAGGGGAGGCTGCGACTGGACTGGAGGAGACATTTGAAAGTAGTAAAACTGTTGAAGATGTAAGCGTATCTTTTGATTCAAAACGAAGGTATGCGTGTCCGCACACTTCTTAAGTATGTTCATATGTAAATGCATGGTTGTCGCTTGCCTTGACCAGTCAGTAATTGCACGGAACGGCCGTGAAGGATGTGGATGGTTCAGCGGAGGCGCCGGATGTAGTGGAGAAGACCATCGAAACTAATACAAATGTTCATGATTTCGGTGCCTCATTTGAGTCAGAACAAAGGTATGCGTGTCATCAACTCTGCTAAGTATGTTCGTATGTAAAAGATTTGTTGTCGGTCGCTGTGACTAGTCAGTACTTGTACAGCACGCGCGTGATGAATGAGGATGCTTCAGGGGAGGCTACGATTGGACTGGAGGAGACATTTGAAAGTAGTAAAATTGTTGAAGATGTAAGCGTCTCTTTTGATTCAAAACGAAGGTATGCGTGTCCTTACAATTCTTAAGTATGTTCATATGTAAATGCGTGGTTGTCACTTGCGTTGACTAGTCCGTAATCGTACAGAAAGATCAGGGTGGATGTGGATGTTTCAGCGGATGATGCTAATGCAGCGGAGAACAGAGTTCGAACTAAAAAGACTGCTGAAGATGCCGTTGCCTATTTTGGTTCCAAAATAAGGTATTATTGTCATTACTCTTATTTATTATGTTGATGTGTACATGCATGGTTATCACTTGGCTTGACTAGTCCATAATTACACCATTGCCATCGCAGTTGGGAGGATGTTTTTGCTGTCAATGCTAAACAGTCTAGCGGACGTACAAACTGGGATCCTGTATCTGCTGCCGGTACAGATAATTCTGCTGCTTGTTCAACAAAACCAAAGATTTTGTCACAAGTAACTGATGCTTGTATATCTGTTTATGACGTTGCAGCAGGAACAGAAAAAGCAACAGTTGAACATGACGATATTAATGCAGATGTTACTGTTGTGATTAATAAATATTTCACCTCAAGTGGAAATGAGGAGTCTCCTCCAAGTGAAAATAGTGAACCTCAATCTGTTACTAATGATACTCATGTGACTAGAAGCAGTGAATTGCCATTCAGTAATGATGCTGCAAAAGATCTTGTTGGGCATATGACTGATGTGACAACAGAAAACACAACGGTGAAAGAGACTACGGATGCAGGTGGAAATGGTCAACCTGAAACCGCTGCTAGTGTCGCTGCAACCACCGCTGCAACCACCTCTGCAACAAATGGTGCAACCACTTCCATTACAACTCAAACAAATATCACTCAAACAAACGCTGTCAATGAACAAGATGATGCACCAACAACAATTTTGAACAAAGGTACGGATGCTTGCGCATATGTTCATGCTGGTGCTACAGTTGAAAGTGAATTACTTAGTGTGGAAACTATGGAAGCTGGAGATTTTGGTAACGCTACTGACGTGCATACAAGTGTTGAAGTAGCAGTAATGATAGACGGAGGTGATGAAACGAAAAACCTTGGGACTGCAGAACTTGGGCTAGCATGTTTGAAGAGCGCAAGTGATATGCAAGCTATTATTTCTACTGGTTCAAATATCGCTGCTTCTGTTCTAGGAAAGCGTCCATTGGTTAAAGGAACCAACACAAACGCTTTATCTAAAGAAAACAAAATGAAGTCTGATAACCACATAGCTGGTAAGTTGCATGATTACTTTTTTACAGAAAAAAATAAAGATGACAAAGTCTTTCAAATCGATGCAGAATTAGCTGATAAGATTGCTGCTGACAATGTAACTGAAAAAGCAACAAATGAAAAAACCCCGGTAGATTCTCCCAATGCAAAAGACAGAGCAAGGGTTAAAAGGAAAAGAAAGGCGGATGTTGTAGCTAGACAGGAAGCTGCGTTGGAACATTGGTATTACATTAGGTCAACAGCTGAAGCCGATGAGATACTAGCATCTAGGATACAGAACAAAGAAATTGAAATACTAACATGTGAACAGGCAAAAGAAGCTCTTGATAAAATAGTGATAGAAAGGCAAAAATTCTACATTAAAAAAAGAGCACAAGAAAGGATCCGAAAGCCACCAACGAAGAAAGAACAGAAAATCTTCATGTGTGAGTACTTGGAGAGGATGGGAGGGCATAAAGTAAATGTCTTGCGGAGGCTAACTTATGATAAAGTGAAAGAAATGTTTGAAAAGTGTAGAATGAGGCCTGATAAGTTAACTCCTATGAACAAAGGTACAGGTGAGAGAGATGAAGGAAGTTCCAAAAGAGCTTTTGATGATTTAGAGCAGGATCAGTCAAAGAGGCAGAGGATTGATCCAAAACAAAGGATTGAAAGGTTAAACCGTTTGATTGTGCTTGATACGACGGGGCAAAGACTGGGTGCACTTCAGCCGACAATAACAAATAGTGCACGTAACGTTTACTTGACAAATGGTGGCACTGTAATTACCATCAAAAGGTCTGACGGGCTCGAAACTACATTTAACAGCTTGGGTCAGTTGCTACATACTATAGACAGAGAAGATTTGGAAAGTGTTTGGCAGTGCGTTAAAATTGGCTTTCAGACATGCCGGGACGCAGGTTGCCTAGGAGTTGATAAGTGGTATGGGATGAAATGCATGTTTGAGCCCGATATAGAGGACGTTGAATGGAAAGAAACACTGGTCACGAGTTGGAGATTGTACGAACAGTGTGGAGTTCATGTGGTTACTACGCCGACAAGTTATTTGTTCATGTTGGATGATGCGGATTACCCTCTAACACCAACTTTAGCTTGTAACATGTTGTTTAAGAAGCTGACGACAAATAGAATAAGTGAAGTGGCATATGTGCTTGTTGAAAAGATAGAAGGAATAGCGCGTATGTAAACTTTAATAATGTATCCGTTTTTTAATGGAAAGTTGCATATTTTGGACGAAAAAATCAGGTTTGTGTGTGTGGTTTAATAAGATATTCGAAGAGTCCCTAAGGTACAAAAAAGTGGTATTTGCGAATTAAAATGTCAAGTAGTTAAATTCAAAGTGTTTATAATTGTGGACAAGCGTTATCCAAATACCAAAAAGGATTGAAAATCTGCTAGTACAACTATGTTAACTACTGCTAGTAGTAAAATAAGAACTGCTAGCTATGTTAACTACTGCTAGTAGTAAAATAAGAACTGCTAGCTATGTTAACTACTGCTAGTGATAGAAGAAATCAACGAAATTCTGCCACAGTCGTATTAAGTCAAACCGAGTTGGTTGTATTGTTACAACTGCTAGTAGTCAAGTAAGAACTGATAGATATGTTAACTACTGCTAGTGATAGAAGAAATCAAGGAAATGATGCCACAGTCGTATTAAACTGACAACTGCTAGATAAATTGTACTAGTGTTGAGTGTTAAATATGTTTTTGTCAAGTGTGTAGGTATTAGTGTGGAGTGTTTATGTCAGTAGCTTGTAGGTATTAGTAGATTGTAGAATACGAATTGTACGACTAAAAGGACTACTTCGTTTATAAAAGCCGTTGCTAGGGAAATCAAGTTGCCCTACGTACAACTGCTGGTTGCCAAGATTACATAAACGCAGGAAATAGTAAAGAAGTTGACCTACAACGTTTCATACACACAACCAACAACATATTAAGCATACTACATAATTATAAGTTTAATGGTTACATAGTTATAGAACCACGTGATTTATAACTTTCAATGACTACGAAAAAGATAAGCACTCCATGCTTCCTCCCCATAGACAGCGTACTAAAACCACAAAGCTTCGTTCCCATTAATCATGATCGATAACTTCAGGCCGACGTACCTGTTGAAAATGCCCTTCATATATCATTAACCAAGTAAAGTGATAATCTTTTAAAGGAATATGAATAGAATGTTAAGTTACAAAAAAAAAAAAAAAAGAAAAAAAAAACATACTATACACAGCACGATCTGTGTGATTTAACAAAAGAAGAGATTCTTTGTATGGGGCGATGTAGAAAGTTCCAGCATCTCCTAACATTCCCATGGTGACGAATAATTCAAGTTCTTGGTTGTACACAAATACAGAGTGATGCAAATGATTGCCGCTGTAGGCTTCCACTATTGGAGCATGATGCTTTGTAAAGCCAAGCAAATGAACCGAAACTAGGCTAGGGATGGCGAATAGGCTTCTGAATGATCTTATGGAACAGCCATTCACGTCCAACAACCATCCAGAAAACAATGGCATACCTTCACCAATGATCATACCAGAAATGACTAGAGAAGTTCCAAGATCCGTAACATAGAATGGGACTGGGAGTTCATTTTTGAAAATATGCGGTATGTCGATAAATTTGAATTCGCTGGTTACCAAATAAAAAGAAATCAACATATAAATCTTGTAGGTAACATCATCCTCATTAGTTAACTTTTCACTCCCAGTCCAATAGATAAAACGACCCGCAACTGCCTGAGTTTTACGTTTCAATTTGATTGTTTCACGAGGGGGTGGAAATTTTCAAGGCGTGTCCACCGTGAAGAGTTCAAAGAAAAGACAGACACATACCAGAAACCACTTTGGAAAACAGGATAGGAGACCTTCATGATCGTCAGGTCAAGAGTGTCAGGACGGACGCCAAAACCAAAACAAATATTTTGAGATTCAATTTGATGCGTGTAAAACGGGACAAATATTGCAAGTGATTTTTTGATTGTCGGGTTCCAAATAACAGACATTAGATTAGAACCATAAACAAAACACGAAAGACCATTATAATTGCCAACTGCAATCAAAGATGAAAGCCTTAAATCTGTACGAAGTGGCATAGCGATTAGCTTTTCATCTAAACCTAACATAAACCCTTGGTGACCCAGATCGAATGTTAGCGTAAAAAAACACGCATCATTACGACGAACACCGTAATTAAAGATGAAGCTTCCACAATCTATACCAGCCTTCCATAACTTGGAAACAGTACGTAGTTGGAGTATAGACTTAAGAGGTAGCCTACGGATGATATCTAGTTGAATATCCAGTGGGATATTGTCAAGACATTTTGTTAAAGAAAAGCAGAAAGATTGAGATAAAGATGTGAAGTGACCAAAAGAAGAAAGAAAAATTTTGTTAAAGAAAATTAGAAAGATTTTTATTGAAGAAAGAGATTGGGAACAGAGGCATTAAAGGACATGTAGCATGATGTACTTTAGGGCAACCAAATAATATTTAATTCAGGTGTATACCAAATATTAATAACATATACATAACCAATATAGAATTGGTTTACAAACCATATGCCTTTTTGTGTATGTGCACTGGTATAAAAAAAATATATAGGAAATGCAGTTGAGCTTTTAAAAAGATATTCAAAGAGTCCCTAAGGTACAAAAGAAATGGTATTTGCGAATTAAAATGTCAAGTCGTTAAATTCAAAGTGTTTATAATTGTGGATAAGCGTTATCCAAATACCAAAAAGGATAGAAAATCTGCTAGTACAGCTGGTAGTAGTATAGTATCATGTACTTGTTAATTTAACTAGTGCCACTGATAGAAGACCTCAACGAAATGATGTGTACAGTTAAATTCATTTGAGATGATTATTTTGAGCTATATGCGATATTTGTAAACGTAAAAAAAAGCTGCACTGCTTTTATGCTCGATTACTTAGATTAGGAATCTCAAAACATAAAACGAATTGCTTGTATAGTTACAACTGGTAGTTACTTTTACAACTGGTAGGTAGTCAAACCGAGTTGGTTGTATTGTTACAACTGCTAGTAGTAAAATAAGAACTGCTAGCTATGCTAGCTACTGCTAGTGATAGAAAAATCATTCACAAGTCAACATGTGACAATAATTATGGGTCAAAAGGACATTAAGGATGGTACCTTGAGAGACCGCTGACAATTTTTGTATTCAACCTTGTGCTTCCAGAAGTATTCAAGCATCCGTTCACGGTAAGCTAACGCTGTTTGAAGAGGGTCGTCTACTTCGAGAGGCTGGTTACGGAGCAATCTGTACAATATAATGCACACCCATACTCCGCAATCGCCATACAAGTCTGATTGTTGTGGGACTTTTGGAAACTTGTATGTGATTTTATAATCCTCGGGTGAGATGCCCTTACTATGCAGTACCCCAGCATTTGGTAGGTAAAGTTGAAGCTGTGTTTGTAAATCTCTCTTCAAAACTCGCCACCACCGTGAACTCCTTCCGACTAACCCAAGAGAGTCATAAACGTAAACAACTCCAGTGCGGATATGGAGCACACCGAGTACCCAGTGGTTTTCAGTTTCATTCACAGGAAAATACACCTGATATATAAACCAATTGAAGAATATTATAAGCTGTTTATAACAGTAGTGCTAGATGTACGGTAAGAGGTTGCCAAACTGACCTTTTCAACATCTCGCCAAGCGACATGGTATGTTGTGCCATCTGAATAAGTGGTAGGTAGTTCGCCATCTAGGATTCGACTGCAGAAATTACACCCTGCCAAAGCCCAATCTGCATCGGCTGGTCTAAACAACCACATCAAATCAAGCCATACATCCAAGTGCTGCGGACATATAAAGCAAATCAAAACTGTTAAACATTCGGTTCCAATTTAACAAAACGAAATAATAAACATGTGTAGGAGACAAGATAAAAATCAGGTTTACTCACTAAGTCAGTAAGCCACCCGTGGGTGCAATCCTCAACACATGCCAAGGCTACCCAAAAACTCCTGTAAACAACAAAGGCACCGGAGCCCCAAGGGAACGTATAAAGTAATGGTTTTTTAAGCTTGAAATAGGTGCGAATGTAATCAGGCACAGTAACCTTCTCCTTGTTGCATTTCGGGTGTCGTAAAAGTTCCTAAAAAAATAAAAATAAATAAATAAATAAAATATTATATTTTGAATAACATTAACCATATGATAATGATGTTAATAGATTAACAAATAGAAGATACCTCTACAAACGGTTCAATTCTGGGCGAATACAAGTGACTAACGCGACACGTTTTGGGGTTTCCTGAATTTTCCTGAAAACACACTTGAAAAATAAGCAGACAAACATAAAATATTCATTTCCGTTAGAATTTAATATGGTGCTTTACATCGGAACCGGCAGCCGGGATAAAAGCCTCGTTAATGACACCTTGCGATCTTGTAAGACGGCGGCAAGGAGTAGCTGATGTTTTTGATAGGCCAGTTGGCGAGTTGACATAATCAGCCATCGTCTTCTTATAATGTTTTACAATGCTGTTTTTTTTACTGAGGTTGTCGTTCAATTTGACTATCTTTCTTTTGTTTCTATTATTATGGGAGAAAAGTTCTTCCAATGGAGGTTTGTCATTAGGACCTACCACATTTGCAAATGACAATTTGTTGGATTTAACCTGAGATTTAGGGGCTTCAGGGTCTTTCTTTGTTGGTGTTTCTTCTTGGGTAACAGCAGCGACATCATTGTTACCGGCACGGAGGCCAACAAACGAGTTTTCCTCAACCACATTCAATTCTTGCTCATCAAAATCCATTAAATATAAAGACGGAACAAACAATGTTTTATCGAGGCCTTTGTTGAAATTATCTCCGGAGGAAACACGTCCCAACATAGGTGTGTCATTTTCGCCAACCACATTTATATTTGACAGGTTATTGTCTTTGAACTGCGATTTCAAAATACAGTATGTTCAAAACAGCACATTAAAAACTTTTATTTATCGGCGTTGTTTTACTGATAATGTAGATACCTCAAAAGCTTTGTTGGTTGGTGTTCCTTCTTCTGTCTGCACACCAACAATATTGTTAACGGGTTCAGGTTCCACACGGAATTGTTTCTGAACCACATCTTGGTGTTGATTATCACAATCCATTGCATCTACAAAATTATCACACGAAAGTTTATCGTCGTTTATGTACGACGACCAATCGATACCACAATCGGGTTCCTGATGAATTTTAATTATATATACATAAGTATGGACATATGTTATACTTGATATGTAAAGTCTAAATGAAAGATAACATACAATAATGGGGTCACCGTGTGTTTTTTTTCATCGTTTGGTGCAAGTGGTTGAAGTTGAGTAGTACGATCACCTCCATATTCCATAGCAGGACATTTTTGGGTCATGGCACAAGCTTGTACAAGAATCCCAAGGTTACATGGTTGCGTTTCTTTAAGCCCATCATCATTGTCAATGTCCGTTGCATCTTCCGCATCGACGACCTTCTCCCCGTTAGGGCCTAGAGTATGACACGACGTGGCCTGTAGAGCCCAAGGTTTGATATAAGTGTACACACGAAGGATTATTTGGGTTTGGTATAACATTGGAGGCAACCTTAAAAGTAAATACAAACCTTCGGATCATCAGGATTAACGTCAGAGTCATTTGTATTGGCACAACTTTTAGATTTTTCAGGAACGAAGGCCGCATCATTTTTAAGACCCAAAAGTTGCTGTACTTTTGAAACTCTGCTTTTGACATCGGTAAATACATCAAGTACGACCGGTGTGTTTCTGACCGAATGAATGCCATTTTCTATCATCAAAAGTTTTTGATCCAAATCCACTAACTTACGAATTACAGCCCCTGTTGAAAGAGTGGTCCCCGTTTGTGCACCATTTAAAGAATATTGTTGCTCAATGTTGAGTTGCAATGCGTTTTCAGGTAACCCCTGTAGTTGACTTTCCATGACAGTGTGTAAATTGAAAGCGTCCACGAATTGATTAGAGTGTCGTGCAGTCTTCTCACAACCGTCTGTGTCTGGCACAGACAAACCATCTATATATTGGGCGCTGTAAATACACCACGGTTGCTTCATTTCAGCTTGTGTTGCAGAAATTTCAACAATGGGAGTTGAGTCCTAAGAACAAAAAAGAGTTACAATTACTGATATTGTGAACAAATTTAGGTACAACTTAGTATAGTCTGCATCATAAGACTGTGTGATGCCTACCGGTCCAAAGAGATTACAACCGGCTGCGTTCTGAAACTTTGCAAGTTCTGACCAAGCAAGACCACGTGGAATCACCTTGTTGTCTTTGACCCACCAAAGTGAGCTTCTAGGAAAACTCTCCAAAATCCAAATATGTAATAGGCAAACCCGTCATCGTTAAAAATGTATAGCTATGCAGTTATCATTTTTAAATTTGTTTAAAGTTTTAACAAGCTAAATGTAATCTGTTTACGATGAAACAATACGTTTATGATGACAATTACAAATAAATCGCAAACTAAAAAGTGTTATAACATTGTTGTTATCTAAATTACGGGTAACATTTATATTACGTGTATACACAGCAAAGACAAGCATTGCATAACAATTAAAAACATCATTATTTATAGGTAATTTTTGATTGAACAAAATAGAATCAAAAGCTTTTAATAACCTGTTTTCTAAAACAAACGTGTTATCAAACAAAGACATGCATACATTAGTACAAACTACAGAGAATTCAAACCTTGAAAGCCCAAGCGAACCTGTATAGATTGTATGTGGCACTGAACTTTGGGTTTTTTTTCAATTTTAACAGATGATGTTTTCTGTGAATATGAACAATATTGACAGTCCTTTGATAAAATTTATGCCACATATATTCACCCCAAGGAAATACATTCTAGGCCTCAAAATCATCAACCAAGGACAATAAGTGATTATGGATGCAATTCCTGTATTCTTTTCCCATAAACACCAGCTCTGCGGCTACCAACAAACACACCCTAACAACATCCTCATCAGAAAGCGATAACCACCTTTTTCCATCCTTTTTTGAATCATTAACAAGTTCCAAAAGATCAATGGCATGTACATTTGTTACACCATTACTCTTTTTTTCAGGAAATACACGATCACATAAAGCGCTACATCGTTTTTTCGCTTTTGAAACTTTGCCAAATCGAAACCCTGTTATCAGACAAAATTCTTTCCTACCAAACCTTAACGAATGCTCCCCTATTTGGAATGTTAGTGGAGGGGAATCAGAGGAGATGTTAGAAACATATACCTGGTGTTGCAAAACATAATGCATCAGAAGACAGTCATTCTCGCACGACTTTATATCCAACCATGGACCAAATACTGTTTGCCTGAACAACCTTTCTCGGTTTTCGTTCTTTGACAAACATAGTTTAATATATGGCAGCAACTTCAATGTAGAACGAACTGCGATTTTACAATTGTACAACTTTAATTTTGTCATATGTAATTATACAGTAAAATTAATTAGGGGGTTAGAGGGTTCTGTGAATAAGATGTGGTTTGTGAGTGTGTGCGCGTGATCTAGAAGAAGATGCTTAATTGTAGAAGCTGTTAAATTGTAGTAGAAGATGTTTGATTGTGTGTGTGCGCGCGCGTGATGGTGTGTGAGTACGTGTCTGACTTATTAATATTACTTTTATAATACAACCATTGTAAATTGACCATATTATCCTCGTGTATAAATACAAGTTGCCCAATAATATATAGTTGCCTGAAAATACATTTTGGTTGCCCAAAAAACAATACATGACAAATACGTTCAAAATATGTACTTCTGTTGTACCTTTGTCGGACACGTGACACCATATGGTTGGCTACAAGAAAGTCGCTGGGCAACAAGTCCATTTCCGTAAGGCAAAAAAGCGTGGTCCATAAAGTGATATGCACCAGGGCGCGCGGTCTATTTGACTAATTTTCCCTAATTATTATAAGATTAAGTTGTTGATTAGTTTGTTGAAAAACTAAAAATCAAAATTTTATCAATTTTAAAAATGATGAAAAAGTATCAAGTTAAGTAAAAGCTAACACTAGATTTTTTTAAACAACCATGAACATATTTGTGGAAAAAGTTGTCTTGCAAAAAGGTACTCATAACTTTTTTTTGGGTAAAAGGGTTAATTCACCCCGGTAAAATAAGGTACTCATAACTTTGATTGTTTTCTACACGTACATGCTTCATTTTTGAGAAGTCAAAACGCGAGTATGATTTGATTGTACTTTTATTGATGTTAATTCAAAATTCATTACATAACTAACAAATATAATACATAAAAAAAAGAAAAACCAATGAGATAACGGAGAAAATGTGCCAAATATAATTATTTTAAAATTTGCATGTCATCAAGTATTCTTTTTTATTTAGTAATTTTTTTCTTCATATTTTCTTTCACTCAATACCAAATCCAACTTTTATTCTAAATCTATTTACAAACAAAACTCCCCTAATTTCTTTTACCGAGAGATGACAAAGGAGTAGGGATGAGTAAAATTGATTGAAAATCAAACCAAATCGAAAAATCGTGCTGAACCGGTCCAAGTAAAACCGAAACAATCTTAATCAGTTCGGTTTTCGGTTTTATACAGGGATGGCAATTCGGGTCAGGCTCGGGTTGACAGGTTGGCGGGTCAGAAAACCTAACCCGAACCTGACCGATTTAAATAATCGGGTCGACTATGTCAACCCAAACCTATTTACACATAACCCGAGCTTGACCCATTTAACCTATATATACTTGGGTTGGCGGGTTAAATAGGTTATACAAGTTAATAGGTTAAACGGGTTTAGGGTTGATAAATGTAACCCCATTTATATACTAAAGTTGCCATATTGAACGGGTTAAATGGGCTTGTGGGTCAATTCCTTTAACCCATTTAACATGTATAATAAAATATAATAAATTTTAATTTAAAAAAAAAAATTAAACCGGTTAGCCGGTCGACTCACTTAATTTATTTTCAACACAAATCTGACCTGTTTAATAAACGGGTTAGATGAGTCGACCCAAACCCGAATTGCCACCCTATCACTGATATATTTATGGTTTTCAGTTCTGATTTAGCTTGGTTCGGGTCAAACCGAAAAAAATACACTTAAACTGTCTAAACAAAACCGAACGATACAAAACTAAAACCGACCGAGCCACTTTTGTTCAGTTATCGGTTCATGTTTTTCTCAAAATAGGTTTTCAATTAAAAGTTTGTTTTTGTCTGTTTGGGTCGGGTGTGACCCGAAGTAGCAAGTAATAGTAATTATATTCGTGATTCCATAATTACCTTTTTAAGTAACGTATCCACCAAGAGTCTCATCCTCCATTTCAAAACCCTCAAAAGCTCACTCCATCTAAACATCGCCGCCGTCCGCCGTAACCACCGATCCACATCTCCGCCCACCACCACCGGTAACTCCGATTCTTCTTCTTCTTCTTCGATCAGTTCCTCTTATATTATTCATTTTATATTCCAATCCATCTATATAGTTTATGATATTAGGGCTTGCATTACTGTTACCATCAGTATCAATAATATTAGAGAATTATAATGTGTTGAACTAAATTAAATATAAGATGTTGATTTGTATATTTGAAGCTTATAAGTTTATTATGATGATGAGTTTTTAGTTTATATTCGATATGTATTCGGTTCGAAGGCCGCCTACTCGCCTAGTAGTAAGGTGTCCCCAAAGTCTATGTAATACAAACCTCGATAGATAAACATTTTGGAATGATTAGGAAAAGTACGGAAAACGGCTACGGAATACTTAGATTGTATATATTGTTAGGGATGGATTTCGTCTTCTAATACCGCTTGTGAAAGGACTAGTTGTTTTGGATGCTTGCTTGTTTTTCTATAGGTTGCGTTCATGTTCTGTTGTTATGCTAATAAGTATAGGATGTTAGGGTTCGACGTGTTGTGTTTTTAGTTCGGTTTGTATTATATGGTTTTATGGTGTTTGGTTTATACGTGTAATGCAGGGCCCCGGTCCTGAGGTTTTTGATGCCCGGGGTGAGCCGACTGAAATTGCTTCCTTGTAAACAAACAACACGTGTTTTAGGGGTTTGGAACCTAGTCAAGCTAGGCGGCTCATCCCTGTGCCGATTTTTATCTAATAAGTAAGGTTTTGCAATACGTGGAAATAAGCGTTGAATTACTAGTTCAGCATAGACCACCTAAAGTGATGTTGCCGTGTGTTTCTTGAAGCAAATTCATCAATTATTTTGTCATAGTCGACATTTTATAGATAACTACTTTCAGTACTCAAAAATCAAAATTGCTAACCTGTCTAGCCTCTCTCAGCTCATTTAAAGGACTTCAATATTCTATTCAACATTATTATTGTTCTTTTTTTTTTTTTTTTGTGTAACAACAAACGGATCCCATTTTGGGCACCTGACGGTTGTGAACGACGCAAGATGATAGTTTATGGCGTAAATTATGTAATATAATAGCAAGTTAGCAAAACAAATAATAAGTATGGATTATAGAATAATATCACCTGATCAAATCGATGAAGATATTCAACAGAAGAATTGATGATTGATCAATCGCTTTGATGATGTCTTGATCGTACCCAATTCGACTGCCATTGCCAAAGTTGTCATACGATTTTGTTGCTTTTTTTTGACCTTGACACTTTTCCTATTCTTTATGTGACTATGTCCGCTGATCCATTACCTTTAAAAAAAGTTATAAGGGCTGGTTATTGTATTTTAACATCAAAAGTGACATGGGCTTAAAACTGAACCTACTGTAGTGTAACATGGGCTTATCAAATGATTCCCCCTCTCTATGTGCTGCCTTGGGCCGTCGCCCAGCTGGCCGAACACAAAGGCTGTCCCTGGTGTAAAGCATATAGTTAATCATCTCTATTGTATTTACAAATGAGAGATATTTGCTAAAGATTACTGTCTTTAATTTAAGCGGGTTACCTGAAATTTATTTATTCGCATAACGTACGCCGTTTTCTCTTCTAATATAATTTTAGTTCAGGTGCAAAATGGATGACGTAATTGAAGGGAAGGATTTTTCATTCCCAAAACAAGAAGAGAAGATCTTAGAGTGGTGGACAGAAGTCAAAGCTTTCGAAACCCAACTCGAGAAAACAAAAGATTTACCCGAATACATCTTTTATGATGGCCCCCCGTTTGCTACCGGCCTCCCTCACTATGGCCACATCCTAGCTGGAACAATCAAGGACATCGTGACGAGATATCAGACAATGACGGGGCACCACGTCACACGAAGGTTTGGTTGGGACTGTCATGGGTTGCCGGTTGAGCATGAGATTGACACCAAGCTAGGGATCAAGACTAGAGAGGACGTTATGAAGATGGGGATTGATAACTATAATGAGGAGTGTCGGAGTATTGTTACTAGATATGTTGGGGAGTGGGAAAAGGTGATTACGAGAACGGGAAGATGGATTGATTTCAAGAATGATTATAAAACGATGGATTTGAATTTTATGGAGAGTGTTTGGTGGGTGTTTTCAGAGTTGTTTAAGAAGAACCTTGTTTATCGAGGGTTTAAGGTTAGCTCTTTATCAACCTTGACTTTTGTTTCTAGTTTCTTAATTTTTACTCCGTGACTTTTAATTCAGCATTTCGTCTATTATTGTACATTTGCCAACCTTATACTACAATTTGAATGATTATGAAAAGAGTAAGATGGAGGTTTAAGCATATTTACTGTTTGTTGTCTTGTGGTAAATTCAATTTGTGATACCTTTTCGTTATGTTTTGTTTCGTCTTTCAGGTCATGCCTTACAGCACTGGCTGCAAGACGCCACTGTCCAACTTTGAGGCCAATTCAAACTACAAGGTTAGAAATGAATATCTGTTGTTTGTCACGTAAATATAATCAGTTAAGCCCTTGATTGTTTATTTTCTAATCTGTGATGACTGGCCTCTTTTGTTTGACCAAGTTGGCTATTTCACTTATCTGCTATAAATTATGGTATAGGGATGTTACTTTAGGAATCATGAACCTTGTTGACCATCTCAAAATGTTGTAAATGTAGACAAATATCAATAAACACATACATACATGATACATAATGAAGTTATAGCATGATGTTAGTTGATTTATTATTAGGTCTGTGTGATCCCAAGTGCCAGGACACAACTACTTAGGTATTATTAAGGTCAATGCCTTGATTAATTATGAAGTCTATTCTTGACCTTAGTTATATTTGGTGTAACAACACTCTCGCATTCTTAATCATGTTTTGATACTTGATTTTATATCTAAACTACTTAAATATGTTGTCGAGTTGATAATGACATTAAGAATCAAAAGTGAGTTTGTAAAGACTAATTGGGTGGCTACATTTTGTTAGTTAGTATGTTGATAGCGTTTATCAGTCATTCTTTGATTCTGGATAATTGAATGTCCTTGGTTTATGTTGTTCCTGTCGTTCAATACCTAACGCCAGTGGTTGTCTTAGGTTAGTGGTTATGCTAATTTGATTAATATTGATATGCATATTTTTTTAATGTGAATACTGATTTGGTAAATTGTCGTATGTTATTTATGTATATGCTCGAATGTCACCTTTTATTTGTTGAGCAGGATGTGCCTGATCCTGAGATAATGGTTACTTTTCCAATTCTTGATGCTGAAGATGGTGCTGCAATTGTTGCATGGACAACCACACCATGGACTCTTCCGAGTA
Organism: Chrysanthemum seticuspe; assembly: GCA_019973895.1. Classification (NCBI taxonomy): domain Eukaryota; kingdom Viridiplantae; phylum Streptophyta; class Magnoliopsida; order Asterales; family Asteraceae; genus Chrysanthemum; species Chrysanthemum seticuspe. The sequence goes on along the minus strand of BPTQ01000003.1, from coordinate 219,776,390 downwards.
ATCTTGCACTCTGTGTCAACTCAAACTTTGTGTATGTGAAGGTTAGTCGTTGATATGCTTTACTCAAAAGCAGATGTGGCAACACCAACCCTTTTACCTACAAATAGCTTAGACTTAGGTTATGCGTTATCTACTGATATAAATAAGGTTATGCGTTATCTCCAACGGGTTAAACAAAAATTTTAATCTAGAAGGGGAATTGGTCAAACTGGTTAGCCTTTCCTAATGCATACAATTTCTTAAATCTTCTATTTAAAGTTTTACATTACTGTAATAGTATTGTTATTGTAATCAGAATTAATATCAGTTATTTACTAGAAATGGACAAAAATTGTTTGTGGATCGACCTAGACCGAGCTGGTGTCCTGGCCCTTTTCAGCTTACACCAAAAGATGGCCTGTTTTAATTCGAACTGGGACTAACTATTTAACCAACCCACCTGATTTGCTCATTTTTTGCCACCTCTAGTCAAAGGTTTGAAGCTGTATATTTTTATCTGATGGAAAATTCAAATGAAATCAGGTGAAGAGCAAATCCAATGGAAATATCTATGTAGTTGCGGAATCTCGACTATCAGAGCTTCCAGTAGAGAAGCCAAAAAAAGATGACAATTCACTTCCCAAAACCAAGGGCTCTACTGGTGGAAAAGCTAAAAACACGGTGGTTGCTTATGAAATCTTGGAAAAGTTTCCTGGATCTTCACTCGTGGGTAAAAAGTGAGTCATTATACTCTTTTTATAATATTTATCGGTAAATAATGCAGTAAACTAATAATATGTTTGCAGGTATGTGCCTTTATTTGATTACTTCAAGGATTTCACAGATACGGCGTTCAGAGTTGTTGCAGATGACTATGTAACTCCTGATAGTGGAACTGGGATTGTGCACTGTGCTCCAGCTTTCGGTGAAGACGATTATCGTGTTTGTCTCGAAAATCAAATAATTAACAAGGTTATAACAACTACATTCAAATTGTCTTGTTGTATTTTTGTATTTTATTTCATATATCCCTGATCAAATAATCGTCTATTCAGGGGGAAAATTTGGTAATGGCAGTTGACGATGATGGCTGCTTCACTAAGAGAATTACTGATTTCAGTGGTCGTTATGTCAAAGAAGCAGATAAGGATATTATTCTAGCAGTGAAGGCAAGTATTGTGGAAGTTTTCATAAAAAATAGCAAGTTGTTGCGAGACATCATTTTTTTTTTTTTTTTTTTTTTTTTTTTTTTTTTTTTTAATATTTTATGCTCGATGATACAGGAAAAGGGTAGACTGGTGAAGTCTGGAAGCTGTATGCATTCATATCCGTTTTGTTGGAGATCCGATACCCCTCTTATCTACAGAGCAGTTCCCAGCTGGTACGCACGTTTTTATGATGTGTTTGATTAATAGTTTCTCTACATCTTACTTATATAACTTTTTATCCTTTTTTTCGTTATTGGATTTATAAAGTATGGTATCTTAATTAGTTGATTCTTGTTTACTGGTCAAGGTTTGTTGCAGTGGAGAAGTTGAAAGATCGATTGCTAGAGAACACTGAGGAAACAACATGGGTTCCTGCTTTTGTGAAGGTATTTAAATCGTCATTTAACTATTCATTTGTATTTATTTTGTTACATTGATTAATTATCCTTCCCTGCTTTTGTATGATGCAGGAAAAGCGGTTTCACAATTGGCTGGAAAATGCTAGAGATTGGGCCATCAGTCGAAGCAGATTCTGGGGTACTCCTCTTCCTATTTGGATTAGTAAGGACGGTGTGGATGTTGAAGTTATTGGTTCTGTTGAAGAACTGGAAAGGCGTTCAGGAGTCAAGGTTTGTTTGTCTTTTCTCATTTAACCTCTTGCAGTAATTTGATTTGAAAGTCTAGAAGTATGTTGTGGATGCTCTTTTGAATTAAAAACATAAGTTATATGATTTGATGACCACTATCTCAATTCTCACAGGTAACGGATTTACATCGTCACAAAATTGACCATATCACAATTCCCAGCCCTCGTGGTCCAGAGTTCGGCGAGCTTCACCGTGTAGAGGATGTAAGGAAAACCATAACCACTTCATATTTTTCAGTTGGTTTTTAAGGAGGTCTTGCATATATCTGGTTGAATAAAGAACTTAAGAACATATATATATTTTGGGATTGGTACCCAAACAAAATGAGTTTTTGTGATTTTTGTGTGTGTGTGTGTGTGTGTCTGATTCTATTATGAACTTCCCATATACTTTTTGTTTGAGGGACCTATAGTCTTGCATTTTAGATCCATATTGTTTTATTATTGACTTTCGTGGCGTAATTCAGGTATTTGACTGCTGGTTTGAGAGTGGGTCCATGCCTTATGCATATATCCACTACCCATTTGAAAATAAAGAATTTTTCAATAAGAACTTTCCTGGACATTTCGTAGCTGAGGGGTTGGATCAAACTCGTGGCTGGTTTGTTTCTCTTCCTTCCATTCATCTAATGAAACTGTGGATTAATTCTTCTTTTCCTTTTTTATCATTATACTGGTCATTAATTGATAAGAGGTGGCATTCTGACCTGGCAGATTCTGGATATGTTGATCTCTATAGGGTCTGGTGGGTAATTTCTTTTTAATTTAAAGGGATAGGTAGCGCATGCTACTAACTAAACCGCTATTAAATAATTTGGAAACCAAAATAAGTGGCATTTCTTGCAGAAAAGATCACTTTCACGAAATAGCCGTGTTTCTTTTATGCCTTTATATGTTTAGCAAATTTTAGCAACACATAGGCGGATTTATAAAGTGTGAATGCTGCAGGTTTTACACTCTCATGGTCCTGTCGACAGCATTATTTGACAAGCCTGCATTTAGAAATCTCATATGCAATGGCCTTGTGTTGGCTGAGGATGGTAAAAAGATGAGTAAAAGATTAAAGAATTATCCTTCACCTATGGAAGTCATCGATGATTATGGGGCTGTAAGTGTCCCTAGTCTTTGTATCATTGAATAACTTATATAGTTATTAGAATTTACCAAGTTAATTATTATTTTTAGCTTGTTGACCTGACTGTATATTTGTGGATATATGTTTTCAGGACGCTCTACGGTTGTACATTATAAACTCTCCGGTAGTTCGTGCAGAACCTTTACGTTTCAAAAAGGAGGGAGTCTATAATGTTGTGAGTTATCTTTATTGGCTCATCATGAATAACAATTAAATAAGCACTTAGTAGCCCTGTTTAATTTTTACTCATCTTATTAAATTACTAGCCACATGCCCACATTTTGGGAGTTTACATCCAGTAATATCTTTTTGCAATATTTCACAGCGCTTTCTTTTCCTTGAAATAAAAAATATATAGCTAATTGATTGCTCATTCAGGTCAAAGATGTATTTTTACCATGGTACAATGCGTATCGTTTCCTGGTACAAAATGCAAAACGACTCGAGGTAGAGGGGCTTGCCTCATTTGTTCCACTTGATCGCGCCACCCTTGTTAAGTCAGCAAATGTGCTTGACCAGTGGATCAACTCAGCCACACAAAGTTTGGTTCATTTTGTTCGACAGGAAATGGATGCTTATCGACTTTACACGGTAAGTTTGCTATTTTCTTCAAACGTTAATGCTGTTATGTATTACATGTTTATTGGTGGTATTTTGCATCCATGCTTCCAGATAAATACTAATCTGTACTTACACATTTGCAGGTGGTTCCTTATCTCTTAAAGTTCATTGACAATTTAACCAACATATATGTGCGGTTCAATCGGAAAAGACTGAAAGGCCGTACTGGAGAAGAAGACTGCAGAACGGCACTCTCTACTCTCTACTATGTATGGTTCTGATTAATCATTTAACACGATGTGCGATCATCACACTTTAACTAGATATCCAATGATGTATTATTATGTTTTTTTTTACAATGGGGTGTAGGTGCTTTTAACTTCTTGTAAAGCAATGGCTCCATTCACACCGTTCTTTACGGAAGTGCTTTATAAAAACTTGAGAAAAATATCCAATGGATCAGAGGAAAGCATTCACTTTTGCAGTTTTCCTGAAGTAGAAGGAAAGGTACTATTGGTTTTTGTAATACAAAATTTATTCTAGTTGGTTATTGTCTCATAAAGTATACAATGATTAATATTTAATAATAATTTTGTTTCAGGGTGGAGATCGTATTGAACAAAGTGTTAATAGAATGATGACCATTATTGATCATGCACGTAATATTCGGGAGCGTCACAACAAACCTCTGAAAACTCCTCTCAAGTAATTTGATTATTGATATTTTTACATGGTTGCCTGTGGGTTTATTGTTTATATTTTATAAGTATATTTGTCTCATTGGTTTCAGGGAGATGATTGTTGTACATCCAGATGCTGAGTTCCTTGACGACATTACTGGCAGACTGAGAGAGGTCAGTGATGATTAGTATCTTCTTCCATACTATGAATGGATTTTTTTAGACCTATTTGATCATAAATATTCCCGTAAGGTTGAATATTGTAGATAAGTTAGGGTGTCATACTTACCTATTTGATAGCTGATATTTTTAGATAAGGATAGTGATTAGTTCTTTTAGTAGAATCAGGGATCATAAGTTACTAAACTTTGGCGAAATTTGTGATTAGAACATCTGTGGGTGAGATATTAACCATGGTTTTTGTTGAAACTATTGAATCTCAAAACATCTATTGTGTTGGCTTGGGTTGTGGTTTTTTTCAAATGGGTCAATCAACCTATGCATGCGACCTACTAAAGAATGACATTGTGTTTGCAAACTTATTAGCTTACTTTGAAGTTACAATTATTTTAAAACGTACAAAGATGTATGGATCAACCCTGTTAGGCCTGTCATACTCCGTATTAAAATGATCAGCTTCAACCCAAGCACGTTTTGACCTGTCTCGGTGGATATATTGTATCTATCATCATCCATTATACCGGTGTTCATTGTTAATGATGTAAATTCTTACCTTTTGGCACTTTACATTCATATGTAAAACATGTTACTAGAGTTTATGCTTCGATATCCGGTTTCCATTTGTAAATATGTTACTAGTACCATTTAATCATATCAGTATCTTACTTAAAGAATTTGCATATTACTTGTTTCTTTGTTATTGATAAAAATATATTTGTTTCTTTGGCTCATAATTAATTCCAATCGCACCTTTATGTTGCCATTTTCATATTTTGTTGATTTGGTTGGATTTGCATTATAGTATGTGCTGGAGGAGCTCAATGTTAAATCTGTGGTGCCGTGCAAAGATCAATTGAAGTATTCTTTCTTGCGCGCCGAACCTGATTTCAGGTAGTTATAAGCTCTTACATTTTCTCTGATTCTCTCCTCACTTTTATATGTTACATTTTTTAATACAAGAATCATAAATTAGCTCATATTTTCTTGATCCAGTGTGTTGGGTAAAAGGCTGGGCAAATCGATGAGAGTAGTTGCAGAGGCTGTGAAGGCGATGTCACAGGAAGATATTTTATCTTTTGAAAAAGCTGGGGAAATTACTATTGCTACTCATTGCTTGAAGCTGACTGATATTAAAGTAAGTATATGGCTCCATATTTGAGCAGCATTTGTCTGTAAGCTCATTAAATCATTAAGCTATTGATATAAACATCTATGTTTGAATTTTGTAGATTGTGCGTGGATTTAAACGCCCTGATGGTGTGACAGAAGAGCAAATGGATGCATCAAGTGATGGTGGGGGGATCAAACTAGACATCTTTATGATACCGTGTTTATATGATGATTAACATTCTTTGAATAACAAACATTATGTTTCTTTTAGGTGATGTTTTGGTTATACTGGACTTGCACTCTGATGACTCCTTGTTTGAAGCTGGTTTTGCACGCGAGGTATTAATTTATAGCTGCCTATTTTCTGATAGAATTACAAAACTTAGCTTTTGGATATGTCCCGTGAAAATTGAAATATTTCCTTCTTGGTTTGTTTCTTAGTTGAGCTATATGCTTTTCAATTTGCATCATTACCAAAAAGTTATGATAAATTTATATTATCTAAAGGGGTATTCAAGCGAGATTCTTTATTAGCCGCGGCTGAAACGTATTTCTAATATTAAACTTCTATTTATAGGTTGTAAATAGGGTACAGAAGCTAAGGAAAACATCTGGACTCGAACCCACGGATAGAGTGGAGGTGTACTTCAAATCACTAGATGAAGATCCATCGGTTCCAGCCCTTATTTTAAAATCCCAGGTGATTCTTCAATAGTTGCTTTGCTTTCTGTTTATCTGTAATGGGTTAAACACTTCAAACGGGTATGATAGAAAAGGTTAGCTAAAAGTTCAAATGGGTTGAACTAGTCAATTCAAAGTCACCAAAGAGTATCTTTACTACTTACAACCTTTTAAATCGCGGTCAGTTTTTTGGTAACCATTTAACCCGATATTTATCAGAAAATGGACAATATTGTTACCTGCCTCGAGCTAACACAATCCATCTTTTCCTTGCCTATATAGATAGATGATAGATTGTTGAGGGATAAGCTGATTGGTCACTACTCACTAGCTTCTGTCACTTGCGACAATAAATAAATTCCTCTCTTCTTCTTTGCAGGAAACATACATCAGAGAGGTGTTGGGCTCTTCTTTACTCGATTTCAGCATGATCCCAGAAGATGCTGTAAGATATCTTAAACACATGCAGCACATGTTCTTAAAAGTATTCTGTTGTTTTTTAATGATTCTGAAAAATATATACTCATCAATATCGGACATGCTGTCGCAGTCTCATTGTATTATCAGTTCTTGAACTTGTGATAGGCTTGTTATACTATTTTATCTCTGAATTTTGCAGGTTATCATTGCTGAGGAGACCTACAAGAACATTTCGAATTGTGACTTCACTATAACTTTGTCAAGAGCAACATCCAAAGTTGTTAGGCATTAGACATCAAGAAAAAGGTTGTTAGACATTTAAAGCGACTTGCTTAAACTCGCTATAGTTTTGTATCTGAATTTTGAGGTTATGATTGCTGAGAAGACCCATTTTGACAAAACCTGTCCTTTGGAGGACTACTCAAGTATTAATTAAACAAGTTTTAAACCACTTTAAATCATTTTAGTTTTGATACAGGTATGCAACTAATTGAAGTTAAGTTAGGTGCTGTTTGTTTTTAACTTATTGGGATTAATGGGGTTTTCAACTTATTTGATCAGCCATTTGTCTTTGTCTCTTTTTTACTTTAAATTTATAGAAGTGACTTAATTCCACATCTTCCATCTTTGCCCTATCTAGTTTTAAGTTAAATCATTATCGCCACATTGACCTAGTTTTATTCGTCATCAAACCCTGTAGATTAATAGACCAAAGGGTCTTAATTGGTTGGAAACCAACCTAAAGCCTTCGGTCTACTACTAGTGGTCCACAAACCTAGATGTTGTGGGTTCAATGAGAATCGTAGACATTTGAGATATTATGTGTGGTAGATGTGTAAGAAATTGACCTTAAAAAAAGTTCAAAAACCATGGTTAAAATAAAAAAACTAAAAAAACTTTTGAGGGGTGAAAGTTGTTGTAAGTTACACTATGAGCAAAAAATAGATAATGTAAAAGAAAGCTAAACTGCAGTTTAGTACCCCGAAATTGTTAAAGTGGAATTTTTAGTACTTTGGATTATCAAAGGTGGAGAATAAAACCTCCAGCTTGGCTAAGTGGAAATTTTAGTACTCTACACATACTTAACATTATCACGTGAGAATCATGCGAGCCCAGCCCAACGTTTATCGATTTGTAATGAATTTATATGTATTTTACTATTTTGTTAGTTTAACGCCAAAGCAATTTAGCATTTCAAATGTAATTAAGTATTTGGAAACTTCGGAAAGGACAAGTGGAATGACTTTAATTATGGTTTAACATCGTTCGGTTTGACGTAAGCTCAATCAACATTTTCGAAAGCTTCCACGGGAAATAAAAATGCCACATCATACCCACCCGTAATTACCAATAATCAAATTCAACAATATGGTTAAACTTTTGCCCGCCAACATGTCGTCGGAAAATATATATATGACACGTCTAACCATTTACAAATGAAACGCTAATCATGGTCAAAGATTCTTTCAGGATATTTCTCGACGGCATGTCATCGGGAAATAATCAACCCCAAACGTGATTAACACTAATTTAACACTAACCTCATTCAACATTTGGGCAAACTTGTTTCCCGAAAAAGTTAAATTTGACTATCTTCGGCAATACTTTTAGTAAAAAATTCAACGCACTGAAGTCTCGGTCAAGCATTCTTTTGTAATTTAGTGGTTTTTCCCGACGAAACAGTGTCGTCTGGAAAACCATCGTCGCTAGTTCTCCTTTCTCTAAGTAGTGTATACTTTCTCCGTAAGCAACCATTTGACTACATAATAACTTGCAAAATATATAGAACTAGTGATTAATTTAGTATTCATAGTTGATCTAAAATGATAAAAAAATCATTTCTCTCGATTTTACCATGCAATATGGAGACCATAGCAAACATTTACGCCGTAAATCAAGATATATATCCATGAAATCTACTTAAAAGTATCCTCAACTTTGGATTAACTAAACCTTATACTTTTTACTTGATTTTCACTTACAAACACAGTCAGTGTGTGTAGCTTCTTGAAAAAGCTAGGTCTTAATTACCCTTGTTCATGGTGTTCTTGAACTTAAAGAAACTTGTTGGTATCTCATATCACTTTCCAAATAGTACATTTTCAAGGAGTAAAGTTTCTAGATTTCTATTATTCGCGTTTGTTACATTCTTTGTGTTTATATTTGTTATATTTGTATGTGCGTCGTCTTTCAATAGATATGAAGTTTTCGATAGAAGGGGTTTTGCAGATGGAAATGTTGTCACAGTTTCTCAAAACTTGAGGAATTATAGTAGCTCTTTTAAAGAATGTGACATATTTGATGGAAGATGGATAAGAGATGACACAAAACCATATTATCCACCTGAGTCGTGCCCCTACGTAGACGGAGTATTCAATTGCCATCGTTATCAAAGGCCAGATATCGACTTTGTAAAATGGAGGTGGCAACCATTTGGATGTGATATGCCAAGGTAAAATGGTCATTACTACTTTAAGAAGTTATATATTTTGCTATTTACCGAGCATGTTTGCTATAGTTGGATATACAAGCTCTTAGTTAACATCATAAAGTTGTGATTAGTAATTTATTGAGATGCATGCTTTTTATGATTATATTCCAGTTTAAACGCAACGGAGTTTTTGGAAAGACTTAAAGGGAAGAAAATGGTGTTTGTTGGAGACTCTTTAAACAGAAACATGTGGGAATCGCTTGTTTGCATACTTCGACATTCTGTTGAGGACAAAAACATGGTTTATGAGATATCAGGAAGGAAGAATTTTCACAAAAGGGGATATTACGCCTTCAGATTTGAGGCAAGTAGTTTCAGTTTTAATCTTACAAATTTTCAAGGTTGAAAGTCCGTTCATTAGACGTCGAGAGTGCTATGTCATGCAATGTCGTCTAATAATTTTGTAGGACTACAATTGTACGGTTGGTTTTGTGAAGTCACCATTTCTTGTCAAGGAATCATCTTTCAATGGTAAAAATGGTCCTTTTGTGACACTAAGATTGGATTTGATGGAATCAACGACTGCATTTTATCAGGATGCTAACATTTTGATCTTTAACACGGGACACTGGTGGACTCTTGAGAAAACGTCCCGAGGGTGAGAATCATTATAACTTTCAAATGCGACCTTAACACCTTGCATTGTGATAAGAATAATCTAGAATATAACAATGTAACATAGGCTTAGGACTAACAACATTCTGCCATTAAAAAAGGACTAACAACCTTCTCTGCACATGTTAACAGGGAAGATTTTTACCAAGAAGGTAACCATGTTTACCCAAGACTCGAGCTTATTGATGCATACACGAAAGGCCTTTCTACATGGGCTACATGGGTAGATAAGAACATCGACACCACAACAACTCAAGTTATATTTGTAGGTGATACACCCACTCATTATAGGTATGCTAATACTTGCTTTTTTGTTTTCGATTGAATCACAAATCTTAAGCACATGCTTCATTTTTTGTAGTGGAGGGCAATGGAATTCAGGAGGGCAATGTCACAATGCAACCGAACCAATCTTCAATACAAGTCAATTAACCAATTACCCACCAAAGATGCAAGCGTTTGACAATGTGCTACAAATGATGACGACTCCTGTGATGTATCTTAATATTAGCAAGCTTACGGATTTCAGAAAAGACGGTCACCCATCAATATATAGAACTTGGCGCAAGTCTCAAAAGCGACAAGTTGGTGCACAACTATTACAAGATTGCAGCCATTGGTGCTTGCCGGGTGTGCCCGATACTTGGAATGAGTTGCTATATGCATCTCTATTGAAGACTGGTTGATGATCTTGGAACAAGCTGAATAATAAACATTAATTACTTGTAACTCATAACTTCATAAGATAATAGTTTACAAATCAAATTCAATTTTATTTATCCATACTTATAATTAGGCTTCCGTCCCAATGGTAACCTTAGTTGTGTGAAAAGCTCCCTAAGCAAAATGGTTGTGGGTTCAAGTTCTGCTTAGAACATATGAGATAGTTTGTGGTTTGTATATTGTGAGATTGTTAGTTTTCGTTCTAAAAAAAAATTAAGTCAGTACATATAATTCATAACAAAAATTATAGTTCACAGGGCTCACTTCTTGCCGTTCCAAAAATTATAGATATAGGAAGAATGTTGTACTGGGTTGAGTGGTTATCGGACCCTTTAAATTCCCCCACTTCTTCTTTGTAACCTTATTTTCCTAGCTCCTTGTTAAGTGTTACATGAATTGCCGCTAAAAAATAAATAAAAAGGAAATAAAAATAAAAGAGAAAAAAAAAAAAAAAAAAAAAAAAACTCAAGCGCTCAACATTAGACATGCTGACTAATCTTTTTATAATCTTTTTTTAAATATAATTTTATCTTATGATAAACTAACTACTAACACAAAATTTTGAACCAGGTTTATTTTGGAAAAATTGTGATTTTGGACAAAAATATACACTCTGGTAGCCGGTACGAGTGTTCACGGAACGGTTCAGTTCGGTTCGTTAGAAGACTTTATACTATCTATCGTGGGGCGAGTAATTTATTTTACTACCCGAAACCGAACCGTAACTAGATGGGTAACCGGATACACGGGTACCCGAAATGAGCGGTTACCCGCGGTTCGGGTCACGGTTCACCATTTTAGACTTTTAATCAAGTTTAACGTATGAACAATAACATGTTCAAAAACCTAAAATGTTATTTTAGTAAAATTAAATAAATAACACTGAATAGATTAAAGTCATATTAAAGTAACTCGATCACATTAATTTGTATTCAAATAAAGATACATAGCATATTGACAAATATTAAATATTTGTTCGACATTTATAAGTTACGACCACATTAAACAATTTTCACACATACATGTTTAGTAAATGTTTACATTAGGAACAAAAATGCCGTTATACAGAAAAGTAGTGCAATAATATAATTAAATCTTTTACAATTATTTGAATATTTAGTTAAAACCTTCATGATTTATACATGGTTCGGTTCGGTTAACCTCGAAAATTTAAAAGTAAAAACCGAAACTGAACCGTGATAATCAGGTTTTTTCGGGTTTGGTTTTTTTCCGGTTTTGGTTTCGAATTAAGCGGTTCAGCTCGATTTGTCGATTTCTCAGCTTTTCTGAACACCCTACCCGATCTAACTCGTGTAGTTCACGGACCCGAAACCCTCGAGTCCGCCCTTGAATAGTGAGATATAAATATATAATCATCGCATCTTGTGAAGAAATGAAGTAAAGCACGTGCCGTGTGGTGCACGAAGTTCTCCTTAATGGCTATATATAAAAAAAAAATGTTTCTCAGAAGTTATCGAAATTTAGAGAATTGCATGCGAATCGAAATTTATTGCGGTATTCTCATTTTTTTGTGACTCCGTGCATGAGAATCCGTTCCTGATAAAAGATTTGGTTATTTTTTAACCAAATATCTATTCAATATAGATAATCAAATCATTCAAATGAATGCATATAGGTTATAAACACATTTATCCTCATGTTCAAATAATCTAAAAGACAATATTCTCCATCAAATCGCGATATAAGAAACCGTTATACAAGCGTGTCTCGTCAACAATGCACGTTGCGCTGTATATACACCAAACAGTCTCATTTTCTTATCGTGTGTACTAAATGGCTAATGTTACGTCTGGCCATTTAGTAGACATGATATAAAGATTATAAACTTTTAGACAAAGTTATAATCTGGCTAATTTCGTGCTTTTTCACATACAAATGCAGTCATAAACTCATAGCCATGAACCTAAAGAAACTTTTTGCACTATCATATTGTGCATTTCCAAAAGCTAATGTAGTTTCTGGATTAGGGTTAGCATTAGTTTCATTTTTAAATTTTCTGTCTATATTATATCTTAATTCTTCTTACAATAGTCACAATTCCAATATTAGCAACAATGGTTCTCTTATTACTTGGTCTATTTCTTACAACACAACATCCACTCTTAACTTCACTTATTCTGGAAAGGTTATTAACTTTGAGGATACCCATAAGATAAAACTTAACTATGATGCTATTGATGTGAATCCGAATGAAGGGAAAATGGTTACTGGTCAAGAAAAGGGAAATGGGTCGAATTCCGCTTTGCATAATAAGGATAATGGTAAAATTTCTCAAGTGTTTAGGAATGTTAGTAGCAAGTCTACAGAATGTGATATATTTGATGGAAAGTGGGTGAGAGATGATACAAAACCTTATTATGTGGCTGGTTCGTGTCGTTATGTAGAGAGGGCTTTTAATTGCCATCGTAATAAGAGGCCGGATAACGAGTTTGTCAAATGGAGGTGGCAGCCAAATGGATGTGAACTCCCAAGGTATTGATCTCAATCTCTTTAAAAAGCTTTAAAACTTCTCGATATTCTTAAAATGCTTTTAAGTCAAGAGTTTGCAATGCTAATTTATTGGTCCTTTTATATAGTTGGTTCGATTTAAATCGCCAGTTTAGCAATTTAGGACTGAAGTTGATACACAATTTATTATTTAGTGACCTTATTGATGATTTTTTCAACAATGTCTTTTGATAACCGATTTTCCAGTTTGAATGCAACAGAATTTTTGGAAAGACTAAGAGGGAAAAAAGTAGTTTTTGTTGGAGATTCCATAAATAGGAACATGTGTGAATCACTTATTTGCATACTTCGGAATTCGCTCATGAACAAGAGAAGGGTTTATGAGATACCAGGAAGCTTAGAGTTTCAGAAACACGGCCATCGCACCTTCAGATTTCAGGCAAGCTTTCCACACATTCAATTACAAATACATTGTTGACTTTTCAGGTCAAACCTAGTAGCACTTAACTTAAAATTTGGTACAAATTATTAGCTCCAGTTTTCATTTTTATACTCTGATTGTAGTACCAGTTAAAATTTACAGTGGTTTGTAATATTTCCTTGAAAATTTTTAAAGTTTCATACATACCAATTATACGAAAACTAGTCCATTTGACTAAGAAAGTCAAACTAAGTTCTTTTGAACTTGTGTAGGACTACAAGTGCACAGTGGTTTATATAAAGTCTCCATTTTTAGTCAGGGAATCATCTTCTAAAGGTAAAAATGGTTCTTTTGTGACACTAAGATTGGACTTGATGGACTCAACGACTTCATTATACAAAGATGCTGATATATTAATTTTTAACACGGGACACTGGTGGACTCACGCGAAAACATCCGGAGGGTGAGAATCATTACTTTTAAGGCTTGATCAACTGTGCGCGCAACATGAAAAAGAACTAGTAATCTAGCATGTGCTAATGGGACTTACCCGTTTTTCAGGAAAAATTATTATCAGGAAGGCAACCATATTTACCCGAGACTCAAGGTTCTTGATGCATACACCCGAGCTCTTTCTACATGGGCGAAATGGGTAGATAACAGCATTGACAGCCGGAAAACTCAAGTTATCTTTATAGGTTACACAGCCTCTCATTTTAGGTACATTACAGTTTTATGTTTATTGGCTTTCGTAAAATTACTTGATCAAGAAATCTTTGTTGTTCTTGTTTTTGTTCGTTTAAAGATGCATTAATTATTCACTATGTGCAGGGGAGGGCAGTGGAATTCAGGAGGAAAGTGTCATAAAGAAACCGAACCAATCTTCAATACAAGTCACTTAACCAATTACCCTCCAAAGATGCTGGCTTTCGACAGTGTGCTGCGAGTGATGAAGACTCCTGTAACATTTCTCAACATTACCAGACTTACGGATTACAGAAAAGACGGTCACCCATCAATTTATGGACGGTTTCGTCACAAGGCCATAAAGCCACAAGTTGGTGCACTACCACCACAAGATTGCGGCCATTGGTGTTTGCCCGGTGTACCAGACACATGGAATGAGTTGTTATATGCATCTTTGATAAAGACTGGGCAAGAATCTTTGAGATCATTAAACTGAACTGGTTGCGTATACTGTAACAAGTTTTGGTTGTCATTGTATGCAACTGATAACCTGATACGAGGGCTACTATTTCCTATGTAATATGATTATCTTAGAGCATATGCGGCATCAGATTTGTATAAACCTCAACAATTATAAACTTGTCCGATTACTCTTATAAACTTACCCAAGTTTATCCAAGTTTATGATTTGATTGTTTGCTTCATAACAAAGGACCACTTATACTCTCTTTGTTAAGTTTATACACATAAACCAACTTTAAACTTTCTCTATAAACCTCTATAAATTAGTGTGTGCAATGAAAAAATTTATATGCTGGTGACATATCAACTTCACATCACTATAAGCCCTCTCAATAAACCCAGGTGCTCTTAATACGATAAGATCTCAATACATACTCCCGTGAATCATATGTTGCTTTGACTAATACGAATTAGTCAAAATAATTGAAATCATGGCCGTCTTAACCATAAAGCCACACATTAACTAAAAAACAAATAATAGGGTGGCGAGGACACATAGATGCCTTCGGTCAAGGGAAATCAAACACTACTTATAAATTCTTGGCAAGGCAGATCTTTGACCAAGTTAAGGTTAATCCATAAATCTCAACAAAGGCAGTTCAAGACCAGCTACCCACAACTGAATCGCAGTTCACAAACAGAAACACAATAACACAGTAACTTGGAATAAGCTCTCCAATTAATCAGAAAAATACTTGCTTACAAAAACTGATATTGAATGCATAATAACAAACCACAGCTCGGTTTGTATATATAGGGAATAGAACAAGCTTTCCTAATCCTACTACAATTCTAATATAACTAGAATATTAAACCGACATTCACCCCATGGGCTCGGGTCAATAGCTGCTGCTGCCCCATGGGCTCGGGTCAGACATTAGCCCAACATTCACCCCCCTAATTTCTGACTCGAGATAGGTAGGTCTTCAACTCCGAGTAACTCTTGCATCTCCTTGAACTTAATCCTTGCGAGAGTATTCACCTCTTACAAATTCAACTTGTACTTGGTCTCTTTCAACACACTCTCGGATAAAATGATAACGTGTGTTTATATGCTTGCTTCTCCCGTGAAAGACTGGATTTTTCATAAGTGCAATAGCCGATTTGTTGTCAACAAATAAGACCACCACTCTTTCTTCCATTCCGGTTATTTCACTCAACAATCCACGTAACCATATCCCTTGACACGCGGCTGAGGTTGCAGCCATGAACTCGGCTTCACAAGACGATAGAGCCACCGTGTTTTGCTTTTGTGAGCACCAAGTGATAGGTGATTTACCTAGATAAAATACATGCCCAGTTGTGCTTCGACCATCATCTTGGTCCATAGCAAAACTACTATCACTAAACCCCACTAACTCCTTGGTCTTCTCTTGGTTGTATCGTATTCCAAAATTCAAACTACCTTGGATATACCTTAGTATTTGTTTCACAGCTGCCATATGTGATTCTTTTAGTTCTTGCATGTAACGACTAACCAAACCAACCGAATAAGATAAATCAGGTCGAGTGTGTAGTAAATACCTTAAACAACCAACTCGTCGTCTATACAAAGTTGCATCAACTGGTTTTCCTTCCTTGTCCATGCTTAACTTCATTCCAGGTTCTAATGGACATTGAGTAGGATTCGCTTCATGCATCCCAGCATCTTTCAAGATCTTCTTTGCATAGCTTTCTTGACTTATTGAGATACTCGAATCCTCTTGCTTTACTTCAATGCCAAGATAATAGCTTAACTTCCCCAAGTCACTCATATCGAACCTTTCTTGCATTTGTCTCTTAAATTCACCAATTTCGACAAGCTTTGAACCGATTACTAAGAGATCATCTACATAGACCGCAATAATCAAGATTGACTTGTTTGTCTTCTTCACATACACCGCTTGTTCGTGTTGGCATCTTTTGAAAGACATTTGCTTGAGTTCTCTATCAAGTTTTGTATTCCACGCCCTTGGTGCTTGTTTAAGTCCATAAAACGCCTTTTTCAACTTGTAGATCTTCCTTTCTTCTCCTTTCTTCACGAACCCCTCCGGTTGTGTAACAAACACTTGCTCTTTTAGTTCTCCATGTAAAAAAGCTGACTTTACATCCAAATGATGTAGCTCCCATGCTTCTTTTGCGGCCAATGAGATCAATAAACGTATCGTTTCAATCCGTGCTACGGGCGCAAATACCTCGTCATAGTCAATTCCTTCCTTTTGAGCATAACCCTTTGCTACTACCCGAGCTTTAAACTTATTAGTTGAACCATCCGGATTTCTCTTAATTTTGAACACCCACTTTAATCCAATGGGATTAACATTAACCGGAGCTTCAACTAATTCCCATGAATCATTCTTCTCGATAGACTCAATCTCTTGCTTCATAGCAACCATCCACTTGCTTGAGACTTTTGCTTCTTAGAACGTTCTTGGTTCATCATCTTCAATCAAAAGTAGATTTTGATCTTCATTAGCAACTGAGGTTCTTGAACTAGACCCCATAATAAAGTCATTAAATCTAGTTGGCTTAGTTGAAACCCTTGAAGAACGCCTCATAATTGGTTGAGTTTCTGTCACAGGAATAGGGTCATTACCCGCCTCGTTTTGAACTTCTTGTTCGGTATTGACCGGTTGATTTTCATCAACATCATGATGATTTTCAGCCTCTTGATCTTCTGCCTCAAATTCATCGGTCACACCTGGGTTAACAAATCCACAACCCGTATCAATAGAACCATGCCATTCTATGATAAACATACCTGGGTTTAGCTCGTGTGTTTCGCTTCCAGCAACATACTTCCAGCCAAGTTCCTCATTAAACTCCGCATCACGACATACCACTATCTTCTTTAGTTTTGGATTGAACAGTCGAAAACCTTTTGTACCTGGCTCGTTTCCGATGTAAATGAGTCGTGTTGACCTGTCGTCTAACTTATGTAAATATGGCCTTGTTCCCGTTGCATAAGCCACACATCCAAATACCCGCAAACCCTCCAAGTTAGGCTTTTTTCCTTTGAAAGCCTCGTATGGAGTTTGATTAACTAGAGCTCGAGTTGAAACTCTATTAATCAAGAATGTGGCGTGTCTAACTCCTTCAGCCCACATGTAGTTTGGTACGTCTCGTGCTTTCAAGATGCTTCTAGTCATTCCCATAAGAGTACGGTTTCGCCTTTCCACGACTCCATTTTGTTGCGGTGTGTAGGGAGCGGTTAGATGTCTTGTTATACCCTCGTTTTCACAAAAGTTGGTAAATTCTTTTGAAGTGAACTCACCTCCTCTATCGGTCCTTAGGGTTATAATCTTGCTTCCCGACTTCTTCTCAACTAAAGCTTTGAACTTTTTGAAGTATTCAAATGCCTCACCTTTTTCCTTCAAGGTAAAAGTCCACATAAACCGTGAGAAGTCATCAATAAGAACAAATATGTACCTGTTTCGTGCTATGGATGGTGTAGAAATTGGTCCACATAGGTCGGCATGTATGAGTTGAAGAGGATGTGTTGCCTTAAATTTCGCTGCTTTAGGAAACGACTTCTTGGTTTGTTTTCCTACCAAACAAGATTCACACAACTTGTTCTCTTGATGAATTATTGGCAACTTTTCAACCATGCCCTTCCTTGCCATTAATTCCATCGTCTCGAAATTAATGTGACCCATCCTAGCATGCCATAACCAAGCATCATCTTCCATCTTTGCTTTGAGACACACCGGACTTCCAACTTGGAGCTTAATCTTGTAAAGTCTATTACTTGTTCTAGGAACCTTCATCAGAAGCTTTCCATCTGAGTCACGCATAGTAAGAAGGTTACCTTTCATACGAATGTCACATCCGCCTTCGGTAGCTTGCCCAAGACTAATTATGTTGCTTTTTAGCTCGGGTAGGTAATAGACTCCAGTGATTAACCGTTGCTCACCCGTTTTCCCTTCAATGATTATCGAACCCTTCCCTTTTATCTCGATGTAGGAGTTATCACCAAACTTCACTCTGCCGGAGATATTCTCATTCAACTCCGAAAAGTATTCTCGGATCCCCGTCATGTGATTACTTGCTCCATTATCCAAATACCAAGTGTCTTCCTCGTTTGGCTTAGTATTCAATTGGTTTGGGATAATCTTTTCTTCATTCAAGAAAACTACTTCTTGAACGCTTTTCATCATAAAAAGTGTTGGGTCATCATCATCCTCTGTTTTCAAAAGGTTTGATTCATGCTTTTGATTCTGTTCACGTCGTTCATGGCAGTTAGAAGCAAAGTGACCATATTCATCACATCTAAAGCATTGAATCTTTGAAAGGTCTCGACTTTTGTTCTTCTTTTGATCCGTATTGCTCCCGGAGTTGTTTTGGTTTCCACGGTTGCGGTTATTAGTTTGACCACTACCTCGAGATTTGTTTTGAGAAGAAAAGTTTTGACCTTTACCGTTGCCACCGGAGGAATTCCTTCCTCGACCTTTCTTATCATATCTTTCAGCCCTTCCGAACATCAACTTGCCTTGATCTTCAGAAGTGGTGTCAACACGCTTCATTCTTCCTTCAAAAGCTTTCAACCTTCCAATTGCTTCTTGAAAAGACATAGTATTCAAGTCAGCAAATTGTTCTATTGAGGCAACAATTGCAACATACCTATCCGGAACGGATGCAAGCAGCTTCTTAACAAGTTTCTTGTCTTCATAAATTGTTCCCAAGCTATTTACTTCTGTTACAATTTTGCCCAACCTAGCTGCAAAGTCATCGATTGATTCGTTGGCTTTCATCTTTAAAGATTCAAATTCCGTCTCCAAGGTTTGCAACCTTGCGTCTCGAACCCGATCAACACCCACATACCTGGTCTTCAAAGCTCCCCAGATTTCTTTGGCTGTGTTGAATTGTGAAACTTGAAAAACAAGTTCTTCTGGAATCGCCTGGAAGAGTAACGCCACTGCCATGTGATCTTGCTTAGCAACAACTTGTGTTCCTTCCCCTGGTTCCAGTGCATCGAGTATTCCATGGACTCGGAATACCGCTTTAACTCTTATTGCCCATATGTTATAGTTCGTGCTTGTTAACATTGGACATTGAAGAGCCGTTTTAGAATGTTCAATAGGTGGTTGACTCGACTCGCCTTGCACCATCCTTCTTGAACGCCTTTTGTAAGTTACCGGTGTAGTTGGATTGACTTCCAGCCCTAGAACACGCTTGTTTTACTTCTTGCCTAAGTAAACCAAGTGTAAAGTTTGAAACTTTATCGACTTCTTGGAAACCCTTTAGCTTGTGTTCGACTGACTTGGAACCCTTTAGTCGACTGCTTGGAAACCTTCTGTGATCGACTTTGGAAACCTTTCTGTGATCGACTTTGGAGACCACCTGCTGTGATCGACTTTTGGAAACCCTTCTGTGATCGACTTTGGAAACCCCCTACTGTGATCGACTTTGGAAACCCTTCTGTGATCGACTACTCTTGGAACCCTTGTGATCGACTTCTGCTTGGAACCCTTGTGATCGACTTCTGCTTGGAACCCTTGTGATCGACTACTGCTTGGAACCCTTGTGATCGACTACTCTTGGAACCCTTGTGATCGACTTCTGCTTGGAACCCTTGTGATCGACTACTGCTTGAATAACCTTGCTCTTGATACCAATTCAAGACCCACAACTGAATCGCAGTTCACAAACAGAAACACAATAACACAGTAACTTGGAATAAGCTCTCCAATTAATCAGAAAAATACTTGCTTACAAAAACTGATATTGAATGCATAATAACAAACCACAGCTCGGTTTGTATATATAGGGAATAGAACAAGCTTTCCTAATCCTACTACAATTCTAATATAACTAGAATATTAAACCGACATTCACCCCATGGGCTCGGGTCAATAGCTGCTGCTGCCCCATGGGCTCGGGTCAGACATTAGCCCAACAGCTCAAGCATGATTAAATCTTCACGTTTCTATGAGCAAAGCATTTAGGGCTAAAGCTATAGCTGAAAGAGAGTTAGAGGTGATCACACATTGCAATTTGCTATGCTTACAGACTATGTTGGTGAATTGCAGTCTACAAACCCTAATACCACTGTCAAGATTGCACTTGATAGGGATACTGATCCTTCTTTGCCTACTACGATGTTTAATAGAATATATGTTTGTTTGAGAGCATTGGAATATGGGTTTAGGGCTTGCAGAAGAGAAGTATTATGTCTAAATGGTGCTTTCATGAAAGGGCCATTTCTAGGCCGAGTATTGGCAGCTGTTGGACTTGATCCAAACAATAGAATTTACCCATTGGCTTATGCTTTGGTTGAAGCTGAAAGTAAGAGTTCATGGTACTGGTTCTTAATGTGCTTGGGTGATGACATAGATCTACAGCCTAACTCAAATTTCACATTCATCAGTGATAAACAAAAGGTTAGTAATATGATTCACTTGTTGAATTATTAGATAAAACATCACATGAATTATTATTTGATTAGTGAATTGGTTTATGCAGGGTATCCTTCGAGCCATTAAATATGTGTTCCCAAGTGCAGAACACATATTTTGCTTGAGACAAATATATGAAAATATGAAGCAGTTTTGGAGAGGACAAGCCTACAAGGATGCTTTGTGGAGATGTGCATCTGTTACAATTGTTAATGACTTTGAAAGGTATATTTTACATTTGAAGAAGTTGAATCCTAAATCGCATGAATGGTTGAACAAGATACCACCTGAACATTGGGCAAAATCTCATTTTTAAAGTAATACCTTTTTTAATAATTTTATTCATAAAGTATTACAATTAATGCCATGTTATTATTTCAATGCAAAATTTATAATATTTAGACATGTATAACATTTAATGCTTTCATATTTATGTATTTTAAGTAGAACCATTACAGATTTATTGCTCAACAACATTTGTGAGGTATTTAATGGTAAAATAGTTGGAGCCATAGACAAGCCATTTATTACACTTCTAGAGTACATTGGGGAATATTGCATGAAGAGAATAGTTAATGCACAAAGTGTTATTGATAAATGTGATGGTCCTTTGACCCCTACTGCAAATAAAATCATGGAAGCCATTAAGAAAAAGGCTCATTTGTTGAAAGTGGAATGAAATGGATGAGTTAAGTATCAAGTATCAAGGGCATGGGGTGATCAGTGCATTGTAGATGTATAGAGTAAGAGATGTTCATGTAGGAAATGAGAACTGATAGGGATTCTTTGTAAGCATGTTGTGTAACTTTTTGGAATATGGCTATCAATGGAAAGGAAGTAGAACCCTCGGAATTTTAGGTAAATCATTTTCATTGGTTGAATACATGGAAGGAAGTATATTCTTACTCAGTGGAACCAATTAGGGGAAGCAACTTCTGGAAGAATCCACATGTCCAACAACACTTTGTCACCAAAGCATCATATCCAGATAGGCAGACCAAGGAAGAAAATAAAGATGTCCAAACTTGAGGATGAACCACTTGTGAAAAATGATAAATTGAGCAAGAGAGGGAGAATCATTAGTTGTCAATCATGTGGAAACATTGGACACAATAAGTCTACATGCAAAGGACAAGGTCAACCTCCAAGAACAGGTAGTTATTTGAGTTTTAATTTTTAACTGTTTGTTTGCTTTAAATATCATTGAGAATTTACAAGTTCTTTTGTAATGTAGGTGTCAACAATGCAGAAGCTAGTGATAGTGGAACTGGTCAAGCAGAAGATGGTGTTGGTCAAGCTAGTCAAGTGCAATATGTAGTTGGTCAAGCTAATGCTGGTGTTGGTCAAGCAACTGTTGGTCATGGGCAAGGTGGGTCAAGTGTTAGACTTGTACACGGTGGAAATATAACTGCTAAAGTTGGTCCTAGTTCAAGTGTTACAAGTGGAATTTCACCCTCAAGATAGACAAGGACAAGAGTTATAGTAGAAAGAATGAGTCTAAATAAGACTAGAGGCAGTCAACCTTCTTCAGCCATTGAGTAAGCCAATAACAGAAGTAACACATGATCATGCTGTTGGTAGAGAAATGTCTGATGCTATACCGACACAATAAATTCAGTCTAATGACCAAAATGTTATAAACATTGTTATTGATCAAATTCCATTGCAACCATTACAAATTACTGCTTCACCAACCAAACACTATCACCTACTGCTTCACCAAAATACTAAAACCATACATCCACAACCATCACAAACTAAAAACAACTGCTCAAAAGAGATTTGATGGTGAATGAAATAAGACATGTCAAACAGTAAAGTAAACATGCAACCCAAACAAAACCCAACTGATGATGAGATATTTCTTATACTTGGATCGTTGTTCTTCAAACAAATCAACAACCTCTTCAAGAGCATTAAGTCTCTCAACAAATCAAGGATAATCTCAACTGACCTTGGACACATAGGTGCATCCACCCATCTAAGAAAATGATAGTTTGAGTCCTGAACACCACATTCGTGTAAATAAACAAGGTATGCATATTAACAAAACTTGATATACATTTCATCAACTAACCAAACTTACATATGTTGGACATCCATAGAAACGACAACCTGGATTCTTGTCTGTCCAAGAAGTCTTGACCACGACTCCACATGTACACACCACCATTTTTGCAATGTATGTGTTGTTAATACAAATATCGTCATTAAACGTTATTTATATTTTTGATCTTTGCCTAAGTTTTGTTAACGACAAAAGTAAATTTAATTTATAAAAGCTTAAAGCTTGTCAAGTTTATTAGATATTAAAACAAGCTTTCTCAAACAATATATTCATCATTCAAGCATTTACATTTATGATTAGTAACATCTTGATATGACTCTAATCAATATGTATGATAGTAGTTTATAGAATGTGTTAGGTTCTTAAAACCAAACACTACTTAAGCATTTGCATATTTCTATTAATAGTAATACAACACTTGACATCATGTATTACATCATAGGAATCATTTGTAGATTCCATTAGATATTTTGTGAAGATTTATACTCTCCATATCTTGCACAATCTCTCTTAGATTGAGTTGACTTCAAGCAAGATTTGATATCTTTGCTGTCAGTCTGGCGGTACCAATTGGGTACACGGGCGGAACCCTTTTTAGGGGTCCGCGGTCCGTGGACGCTCCTGTCCATTTTGGCTATAAATAGCAATGCCAAGCCAAGTAGTTTCTCATCCCTTTCTAACATACTCTCATACATATCTTCTCTCTAACCTTTCTAACTCAGTTTCATATCATATTAGTGATCTCTTTTGTAGCAAAGAAGATCAAGTCATATTCAAGCTTCAACGAGAAGTTGGAAGTCTTGTTTGTTTAGTGTTGTATGATCTAGTGTTGATCCATACTTCATTGTTGTATCAAACCATCATAATCTTGTGAGTGTGAGTGGTTAGTATTTTAGTCCTCAAAATACATTGTGTGTGGGAGTAGTTGTACCCTTGGAAAGAACTCGACATCTAGCTTAGTGTCGGAAATAGTGTAAGCGACGTGTAAAGGTTTTCTCCGCCGGTGAAAGGAGCTTGTTGACTAGTGAAGTTAAACTCTCGAGTGTGAGACTCGGGGAGTGGAGTAGGGCAAGGAAAAAGAGTCCTTGTAGGCCGAACCACTATAAACAACTTGTTGTGGTTTGATCATTTCTTTCCTTACTTACCTATTACATATTGCTTGCATATTTCATCAACATACTTAAGATCAATATCAATTGATCTTTCAATAAGTTTCAAAACAAAGTTTTTAATCGGTAAACTATTCAACCCCCCTTCTAGTTTTCTACAATTGGTACCAGAGCCTCGTTGCTCAAGAATTTCTAAAATAACTTGTATTTTATAAACTTGAAACGATCCATGGATTCTGAAAACTTTAAAGAAGGGCAATCTATGCAAAGACCACCACTCTTTGAAACCAATGGATTTATCTATTGGAAAAACCGTTTTGAAACATATGTAAAATCAAAAGATATAGATCTTTGGTTTATTATTGTTAAAGGAGATTTTAGTTCTACAACAAAGGATATTTCCGTTGATGAACAAAAGAAATTAGTTGCTAAAAATAATGAAGTTAAAATGATGCTTTATAATGCTTTACCTAGAAAAGAATATGAAAGAATTTTTATGTGTGAAACCGCTAAAGATATTTGGGAATCTTTAATTGTTACACATCAAGGTAATTCACAAGTCAAGGATAACAAAATTGATCTTCTTGTTCAACAATATGAACAATTTGTTATCCCTGAAGATGAAACCATTGATTGTGGCTTTGCTCGTTTTAACACTATCATTACATCACTTAAAGCACTTGACGAATCTTTTCGTAGTAAGAACTTTGTCAGGAAATTTCTTAGAGCACTCCATCCCAAATGGAGAGCTAAAGTGACCGCTATTGAAGAATCAAAAGATCTCTCAATAATGTCACTAGACGAGCTAATTGGCAACCTCAAAGTTCACGAAATGGTAATGGAGAAAGATTCTGAGATCATCAAAGGAAGAAAGGAGAAGATCAAATCCGTTGCTCTTAAAGCAAAGGCAGAATCAAGCGATGATGGTGAATCTTGTTCCGATAGTGAAGATGAGGAGTATGCCATGGCCGTTAGAGATTTCAAGAAGTTCTTTAGAAGAAGAGGAAAGTTTGTAAGACAACCTCGAGAAGAAAAGAAGTCATTCCGAAAAGATCGGGATGATAAGAAGATTAAAGGTGAAAGAAAGTGTTTTAGATGTGGTGATGCAAGTCATCTTATAGGAGAATGTCCCAAGCCACCTAAAAGCAAAACTCAACGAGCTTTTGTAAGTGGTGCTTGGAGTGATAGTGAAGACGATGAAGAATCAAGCAAGGAAGAGATCGCTCTAATGGCACATGAGTCAAATGAGGTACTTTCCGACTCTTCTTATTCTTCTATAGATGATGACACCTTGCAAAAACAATATAATCAATTGTGTGAGCTAAGTCTAAAAATCATAACTAAAAATAAATTTTTAAAAACTAAAAAGGAGTTTTTGGAAAATGAGGTATATGAGTTAAAAGAAAAAGCAAAACGTCTTGAAAAAGGAAAAGCAAATGACGGTGATTGTAAATCATGTCAAGAGCTTAATCTTGAAATAGAAAAACTAAAGCTCACACAAGAAGTTTTAATAGAAAATAACTCTAAGTTTAAAAGGTTTAACAAAAACATCGCTCTTGCCGATGAAATAGTTAAAATCCATAAAACACCAGGAGACATGAATGGGCTAGGTTTCAATGAAGTATTAATTCCAAAGAGTCAAAACAAAACGGCCGAAAAAGACGAACATTCTGTCAAAACTGCTGCAGTACAGCACGGACCAGACGGAACCAAAATAAGGGTTCCGTCCGTTGTGCAAAAGGGTACCGCGGGTACTTCAGCAGAACAGAATGTTCGCAATACGGACCGTACTGAATTTGTTAAAATAACAAAGAAAACCAATGATAATGTTAAACTAAAACCAGCCATTATATCAGGAGTAGGACTTGTTAAAAATGAATTTAGATCAAAAACTACTCAACAACGATATAAAACCTCTTTTGCCAAACGCCCCTTTCCTAAGAGCAACCACAACGTTCAACCTAACTACCAACACAACGGTTGGAATCAAAACATTCCTAGACCATATCAAACTCCAGATTACATGCCATGGAACCCTTATCCATCATTTCCATACATGAATCAAATAAATGGTATGTTTAACCCAAACGGACCCATGAGATATTGGGGACCAAATGTTTGAGTTATTCGCTTCTTAGGTATGTTTGAAAGTTGGATTGGAACCTGATGAATGGATAAAAGATAGTGGATGCTCACGACACATGACGGGCAACAAAAGTCTCTTCTCATCATACCAAGAGTATGACGGAGGTAATGTCACTTTCGGTAGCAATCTCAAAAGCAAAATCATTGGCAAAGGTACGATTGCTCATAACTCTCTAACTATTGAAAATGTTGCTCATGTGGATAGGTTAGGATTTAATCTACTTAGTATTAGCCAACTATGCGATAAAAAGTATAAAGTACTATTTGATGAAAATGGTAGTAAAATACTAAAAGATGGTATCACCATAGCTAAAGGAGTTAGGAAAAATAACATATACGTCATGAAAATAGATAAAACATATAATGACAAACTTTGCCTAACAACATTAGACGATAGCTCATCTCTTTGGCATAGACGCTTAGGTCACGCTAATATGAGACTTATACAAAATCTATCTTCAAAAGAGTTAGTTAGGAATTTGCCAAAACTAAAATATGACCAACACTTTTGCGACGCTTGCAAAATTGGTAAACAAACACATAGTAGTCACAAATCTAAAAATATGGTATCTACATCTAAGTGTCTAGAATTATTACATATGGATTTGTTTGGACCATCCGCTATAAGAAGCTATGGAGACAACTTATACACTTTGGTCATAGTAGATGATTACTCAAGGTTTACTTGGACGTTATTTTTGAAAACCAAAAATGAAGCTTTTGATAAATTTGAAATACTTAGCAAGAAAATTCAAAATCTTCTAGATGTTAAAATTGTGTCGATCCGAACGGATCATGGTCGTGAATTTGACAACGAAACTCAATTTGGAAACTTTTGTGATACAAATGGTATAACACATAACTTTTCCGCTCCACGAACACCTCAATCAAATGGAGTAGTAGAACGTAAAAATAGAACAATTCAAGAAATGAGTAGAACAATGTTTAATGAACAAAACATTCCTCAAAAGTTTTGGTGTAACGCCGTTGACACTTCTACATATATTTTAAATAGAGTCTTAATACGTCCTTTCCTAAACAAAACACCATATGAACTTTATAAAGGTAAAAAGCCAACATTAGGATATTTTAAAGTCTTTGGTTGCAAATGTTTTATTCTTAACACTAAGGATTATCTCACCAAGTTTGACCCAAAGTCTTATGAAGGTGTATTTCTTGGTTACTCTCAAACTAGTAAAGCTTACATTGTCCTAAATAAAGAAACAATGATAGTCGAGGAATCGTTGAACATAACATTTGACGAAAGTCCACCTCCCTCTAAGACATCACCTTTGGTAGATGATGACTTAGTTGAAAGTCAAATAATTGAAAGTCAAATTAATAATAATAAGGAAGATGAACCATTAAATAAGGAAATTGTCAACATAAAAGAATCTAAAAGTCATCCATTAGAAAAGGTCATAGGAAAACTTAATCAAAGAACCTTAAGATCACAAGCTCAAAATCAAAGTAATCATTTTTGTTTTGTATCCACCATTGAACCAAAAACCATAAATGAAGCAATAAAAGATGAATCATGGGTAATGGCCATGCAAGAAGAATTAAACCAATTCGTTAGAAATGATGTTTGGAAACTAGTTCCAAAACCCAAAGATCAAACTATAATTGGAACAAAATGGGTCTTTCGAAACAAAATGGATGAAAATGGTATAGTATCTAGAAACAAAGCTAGGCTTGTTGCACAAGGCTATAATCAACAGGAAGGAATTGACTATGATGAAACTTATGCACCGGTAGCTAGACTTGAATCTATTAGAATATTACTTGCTTATGCATGTGCTTATGATTTTAAATTATTTCAAATGGATGTCAAAAGTGCTTTTCTTAATGGGTTTATTAACGAAGAAGTGTATGTTGCTCAACCTCCCGGTTTTACCGACTTTGAGAAACCACATCATGTCTTCAAACTCAAGAAAGCTTTATACGGCCTTAAACAAGCACCTAAAGCTTGGTACGACCGTCTTAAGACTTTTCTTATTGATAACAAATATACTATGGGATTAGTAGATAATACTCTTTTTACTAAGAAAAAGGAATCACAAATTATTATTGTTCAAATATACGTTGATGACATTATATTCGGATCAACTTGTCAAGAACTATGTAATGATTTCTCTAAAATCATGCATGACGAGTTTGAAATGAGTATGATGGGTGAGTTAAACTTCTTTCTAGGACTTCAAATTAAACAACTAGAGGATGGTATTTTCTTTAACCAATCTAAATATATAAAAGATATGCTTAAGAAATTTGGTCTTGAAGATTCCAAACCAACTAAAACACCCATGTCTTCGGACACTAAACTCACCAAGGACGAAGAAGGTGAATCCGTAGATAACACTAAATATAGAGGAATGATTGGTAGCCTACTCTATCTTACGGCTAGTAGACCCGACATTATGTTTAGTGTTTGTCTATGTGCTCGCTTTCAAGAAAACCCAAAGGCATCACACTTAGAAGCATTAAAAAGGATTTTTAGATATATTAAGGGAACAACGTGTTTAGGATTATGGTATCCCAAAGGAACGGGTATAGAAACCATAGTGTATGCCGACTCGGATCATGCCGGTGATTATGTCGATAGAAAAAGTACAAGTGGTATTTGCACTTTTGTTGGACATTGTCTCACCTCATGGTTTGCAAAGAAGCAAACGGCTTTAGCCATCTCTACTACTGAAGCCGAATACGTCTCAGCCGGAAAAGCATGTCAACAAGCTCTTTGGATGAAGCAAGCCCTCGTAGACTACGGAATTCATCTCAACGACATTGTGATACTTTGCGACAATAAAGGAGCCATCGATCTCAGCAAAAATCCCGTTCAACATGCTCGTACAAAGCACATTGAAATCCGTCATCACTTTCTTCGCGACAATGTTCAAAAAGGAAACATTTCAATCGAGAAAGTATCCTCCGAAGACAACATTGCCGACATCCTTACTAAACCTCTTAAACGAGAACCTTTTAATCTTCTTAGACTTGGTTTAGGGTTAATGGAACCAAGCATGTAGGATAAACATAGCCTAAAACATTAGAATAGTCAAAACAAAACAATTTTGTCTTATTTCTGCTACTGTAGCCACGGCACCAAACGACAACACGGACGGAACCAAAAACTTGGTACCGTCTGGTCCGTGGTGTCTACAGAAGCAAAACAGCTTTATACATAACATCTTCTTCCTCACAACCCACTTTACCAAAACGTGTAAAACTTAAACCAAGCTCATTATTGTCATCTTCCCACTCACTAATCACTGAAGATAACATCATTGTAAGTATCCTAACTACATTTCATCTCTTAATTCTGAGTCTAGGATTCTTATTTATGCACAAAACTATCACAAATCATTACATGGGGTTTTATGTATGCTTTTATACCAAATATGAATTCAATTGGCAAATTACATAACTAGTCATTCAAATTAGGTACTACATTATCATATTGCATAAACAAAATCATGTTTCCCACTAATTGATAGATAATAAATATAAGGCCTTATTCAAACAACCAAACACCCCATGTCAAAAGTTTTGAAAAGCTTCTCACGTGTAGGAAAACATTTTTTCATTGCTAATACAAATAGAAACGTTAGAATTTTCATCACTTGCATGCTCTTGAATACCAAAGGTATTGCATAACTAATATGCACTCCCGGGTATATTCAAATATAGCAACATTGAATTAGGAGCATTCGGGTTATCTCATGGTATTTGCCAAACACTCCACTAAAACCATTTTGTGCATAAAATGAGTCGAGATAACCGCAACTCCAAATTGTTTTCATATAGGCACACACTAGAATCAAAAACGTTAAAATTTATCTAAATTTTTAACATGTTAATTCTTATCCTTAGGAATAATCATGGTAGCCGCAAGATTCTATGATCACAAAGACACCCTTAACTACATTCCCAAACACCACAAAACCAAAGGACTCACCAAGGAACAAGTAGAAATATTTAGGGGTCTAGAATCAAGGTATTTCCACGAGGGTAGAACCATTCACTCATCCTTCCTTGAGCATACCAATCTTCGTGAAGAACTAGCCGCCATTCAATTCGATTGTCTTCTTGACATTGATGAACCAATTTGTCCTAGGTTCATATTAGAATTCTATGCTAGTGTGACCGGTTTTAGTGATGAAGATGATGAGTTTTGTCTTAGCTTTAGAATCAACCAAAATGACTACACCATCACTTTAAGTGACTTTGCTAGAGTACTAGGAATTCCCAACCGTGGAACTTGTGTCTACACGGATAAGTGGTCACTCACCGCCCTTGATGCAATCAATGACCGCTCTCTTCCATACGTAACCCGTTTAGCCGATAAGGATGTCATCCGTGAACACCTTTTTAACCCAAAAACGGATACAACCCGAGTCACCCGAAAGGGAAAAGAGGTAGACCGAGATCCATATGGAATGGAGCTCAATGAACTTAAGCACGAATTTAAGAAATGGGAGGAGTTACTTAGAGCAAACGTCATTAGCACCATAGGGAATAGGGATCACATAAACGCTTGTCTTTGTCACATGCTTTACAACTTGTCCACCCGACAACCATTCAACTTAGCCTACTACATAGCTAGGAGAATGATTGATATTCCAACTCAAGGATCCGTTGCTCTTCCATACGGGATGCTTCTCACCCGTCTATATAGAAACTTCGCTCCAATTCCACCAACCCCAAAAGGGATGCACCTTCAATATGATCTCATCCCTCACATCTTTGTGCCCTTGAGTGATGCTCGAGTTGCTAAGACTAAAGGCAAAAGAGCTAAACCTCCAACTCCTTCATCATCATCATCAAATAGCTCCGAGGATGGTCTTCCAAGCTCTCGTCTTCCACCTCAAGAGTATTACACATCTCTTCCCGAAATTGAGAATGAATCAGCAGAATTCAAGCAAACTAAGGGAATGTTCAAGTGCCTTGGTAGGATGATGAACAAGATTTACAAGAAGTTGGACAAATAAGGGTACTTTAAGGAGTGTTTGGAACAATGCATTATCGTTGATGTTTGATACTATTTAGTTGTTTTTATTATGTAGGATGATAATATAACTTGAAACAATGGTGTATGCTAACAATCTCATGCAGGGGGATAGCACAAGTATGCTATCAAATTTTACCCATTTTCACTATATTGTGAAAATCAATAAGTCTTGCTCTTAATCTATGCTCCAATGTGTTTACATATGTGTTATTTACTTTTCCTAACTAGAAATGTTTAGTATAACAGGTTTTGAGACAAATTTTCAGATTTCGGAAATTTCAGTTTTTCAGAAACATTCTGTCCAAATTTCAGCACTCCACGGATCAGACGGCACCATTATTTTGGTACCGTCCTTTATGAATTTTGGTACCGCCGTATCTGTACAGGCGGACCAGACGGCACCCTTTTTTGGGTTCCGTCTGTATATGATTTTGGTGCCGTGGATCCTCCAGGTAATTTTCTGAATTTCGACTCTTTCGTAATTCCAAATTATCTTCCATCACTTATAAATCAATCTTAACTAGTTTATACTGTTATTAGAACTAGTATTATTCACTAAGGGATGTAAGAAATCCATTTCCCACCAAAATTCAAAAATTTGAAAAATCCACCCAAGGAGCCCTTTGGCATAAAGGAAGGAACCAAATTTTTGGTACCTTCAAATCCGTGGGTAATCTGAATGTTAGGAAATTCCACTCACTAGAACACATTTATTGCATATCTTTTCTTCTTCACTCCATCTTCTTTGTATGGATTGACTTGGGTGATATGACTAGCATTCAACCCACTTCCAAATCATTAGGAACCTCATCTCTTCAATGGTTCAACATCAAATCAAACCTTTTCTCAACAATTTCTTACCTCTATAAATTGAAAGGCTTTACCATGATCATCCTCACACCTTCCTCATTCTCACTTACTATCTAGCAAATCAAAACCCAAGATAAAAATGACTAAATCATCACCAAAACCTTGCAAGAAAACCGCTAGAATGAGTGTAAGGCCTTGTTGCTTTGTTAATTTTAGCTCATCATCCGAATCTTCACCACTCACCATCTCATCTCCCATTAGAGATGATACACACCTTACCTTGGCTACACCCACTTCATCACACATTGTGATCACCACTCCACCACCATCAAAAGCACCTACTTCACCTCCACCGGCACCCATCCAAACATCCAAAACACCATCACCACCTTCACCAAGGTCTCCCACTCTCACTCCCATGGAGTTATTTTCTACTCCACCAACATCACCAAATCCTTTCCTAGAGGACTTGGAAGACTTGCCTCCTAGGCCAAGTCACCCACCACCATTGCCATCATTTGGCACCATTGAGCGAATCGCTCATGAATCACCTCGGTCATCCATTGACCCAAACGCCCCATTAGGGCCAAGACCTCTCCTTTTCCACCCCATTCACAAGGACATTCATGGTCCTTTATACGGGGATCATCCACTTCCATCATCAATGTCCCCTCATATTGAGGACATCCCGGAGAGCATGTGGGATGACAATCCCACTAGAGAGGAGATTCAAGCCGAACTCCACAACCTCCACCAATTCAAAGGCATGGTGGATTCTCACTTAAGTGAGACAATGCAAATGCAAAGTGCTTTGCTTGCATCCATCATGACCACTCCAAACATCCCCAACACCACCAACACATCCACCATTCCACCACCACAACCTCCGCAAACTTTCTACCCACCAAGGCATGGTTGCTCAACTTGTGAGCAAACGGGTCAAACCGTGGAACGGACCCGGATTATGGTCCATGACTTCCACGAAGAAATGAGGTTCATCCTCAACCACATTCTTGAGCGTCTCAACGCTCTTTCCCATCCATCATCTCTTTAGGATGGTTTTTAGAATAGTCTTTTATTTATTTTTGTTTTTAGATAATTTTTTCTTGTACTAGAAACACATCATTGTGTTCTCTTTTCATGATCTTTACTCATGAAAAATTTTAACAAATGAATGTTGTTTATTATGTTGTTGGTGTCATTACATAGTGCTTGGAAATGCTTGTGAATGATCATTATTACTAACAATTTTTTTTGTAGCTTTATTTTCACAATCCATGTATCTTCCCATTAAAGCACCCAATTTAGGGGGAGCTTTGAACAAGGGGGAGATAATAAGCTCGGGCTCATTACATTCCGCATAACCTCTTCTTTTTGTTGAGACAAAAAGGGGGAGAAAATATAGAACTTGGAAATTATTTATATTTGACTTTTCTGAAAAAGTCAAACTGCATACAATTGACTTTCTAAAAGTCAAACAGGAATCCTCATTGGTAATACTTGACTTTTCTTAAAAAGGTCAAACTGCATACTTTGACTTTCTGAAAAAGTCAAACATCATGCATCAACTAGTGAATTCTTTGACCTTCATAAAAAGTCAAATTTCATACACTTACATTATCATTTCCTTTTCAAGTTCTAAAACTAATATTTTTATAACTCTTGTACAAACTTTGTTTCTTTTATAAAAATAAAATTTATATTTTGTCCTCAACAAAAAGGGGGAGATTGTTAATACAAATATCGTCATTAAACGTTATTTATATTTTTGATCTTTGCCTAAGTTTTGTTAACGACAAAAGTAAATTTAATTTATAAAAGCTTAAAGCTTGTCAAGTTTATTAGATATTAAAACAAGCTTTCTCAAACAATATATTCATCATTCAAGCATTTACATTTATGATTAGTAACATCTTGATATGACTCTAATCAATATGTATGATAGTAGTTTATAGAATGTGTTAGGTTCTTAAAACCAAACACTACTTAAGCATTTGCATATTTCTATTAATAGTAATACAACACTTGACATCATGTATTACATCATAGGAATCATTTGTAGATTCCATTAGATATTTTGTGAAGATTTATACTCTCTATATCTTGCACAATCTCTCTTAGATTGAGTTGACTTCAAGCAAGATTTGATATCTTTGCTGTCAGTCTGGCGGTACCAATTGGGTACACGGGCGGAACCCTTTTTAGGGGTCCGCGGTCCGTGGACGCTCCTGTCCATTTTGGCTATAAATAGCAATGCCAAGCCAAGTAGTTTCTCATCCCTTTCTAACATACTCTCATACATATCTTCTCTCTAACCTTTCTAACTCAGTTTCATATCATATTAGTGATCTCTTTTGTAGCAAAGAAGATCAAGTCATATTCAAGCTTCAACGAGAAGTTGGAAGTCTTGTTTGTTTAGTGTTGTATGATCTAGTGTTGATCCATACTTCATTGTTGTATCAAACCATCATAATCTTGTGAGTGTGAGTGGTTAGTATTTTAGTCCTCAAAATACATTGTGTGTGGGAGTAGTTGTACCCTTGGAAAGAACTCGACATCTAGCTTAGTGTCGGAAATAGTGTAAGCGACGTGTAAAGGTTTTCTCCGCCGGTGAAAGGAGCTTGTTGACTAGTGAAGTTAAACTCTCGAGTGTGAGACTCGGGGAGTGGAGTAGGGCAAGGAAAAAGAGTCCTTGTAGGCCGAACCACTATAAACAACTTGTTGTGGTTTGATCATTTCTTTCCTTACTTACCTATTACATATTGCTTGCATATTTCATCAACATACTTAAGATCAATATCAATTGATCTTTCAATAAGTTTCAAAACAAAGTTTTTAATCGGTAAACTATTCAACCCCCCTTCTAGTTTTCTACATGTGTTTTTCAAAGTTTTAATGCGGAAAATAATAAAAGTACAAATGTGTTAATATAAAGAGATTGAGGACCAATGGGGAAACTGAAAGGTTATGGATATAAACTAATATACATATGACCGGATTCGAACTCGAGACTTTGGGATTGCACACATTGCGTATGAGAAAAAAATGTTTAGAATAATTAATATATAAATGTTATTATTAATTATTTAGTCACGAAATAAACACTTAACGAATGTTAATATTTAACGAGTTTGGACTAACGGTCGTTAAATAAAAACATTAAAGGACTAAATATGGAAAAAATGGACAAGAAGGATCTAGAACCCCTTTGGGTTCTCTAGGCCGGTCGTGGGTTCCAAAAGCCCAAGGGATCAATTACTTGGTCATCAAGTTTAGATGTGTATAAATACAAACCCCTTGTATTCATTAAATCTAATCTTGGATCACTAAAGAACCCTAACTTCTTCTCCTCTCCTCTACTTGTGCCTTGGACGATCGACCTTATATCCCTAACTCCTAGGGATCGATTTTCCATTGCTCAATACAAATGTTTGGTTTATTTGTGATTCAAGAACCTAGCTTTTCACATTAATTCGATATTAGTACGTGTGTACAAGAACGAAGAGAAAATACACTTGTGTTTGCATATCTTGGGTATTCGACTTTTGGTTTAGTCGAATGTGTTAAACCCTAATTTATTAGGGTTTAGGGTTTCTTGGTTCTTGATCTTAATTTGGGGTTTTTCATAAACCCTAATTGCATTGATTGATAAAAGGTACACATATACTTTTAATTTGGTTAATTAATTTACAAGTATTATTCCTATTACTTCCGTTGCATGCTTTGATGATGTTTACGTTTTTACTATAATTGTTATGATTAGTAAAACCCAACAGTGGTATCAGAGAGCCGTTAATACGTTGTAATTAATTACCGAAACACATAAAAATTGAATCTTTGTGATTATTACATACTTTTATGGTTTCTAGGGTTTTGAAAATTGGAACCCTAATTTTTTAATATATGGGTCGAATACCCTTTTATTTTTTAATTAGGTTTTATTTTTTTGTAAAACTTGTAGAAACCCTATGATTGTATGTATATTTTATGTGGTTATCATGAATAACTGTTATGTGCCATGATTATATGCGTATCTTGGGATTATAATTGTTATGAGGAATCCATGGTGGAACATGCATGTTTTGCTATGGATTATTGTTTATTGTTTGTTTTGATTAATTTTTAAGTAAAATTCACATGTTAATTAGTTTGATAAATATAAAATTGGGGAAGACCTCAATATATCTAATAATAATTCGTTATGTGCAATATGATATATTATTAACTTTGGCTTACGCAATCGATTTGTCGATATATGTGGCTCACTTGCACTGGTAGGTGAAAGCCCTAGTTAATATATGCAAGGTTTTTACGCCTAGAATTGTTTATTAGGTTTTATCGAACAAAATTATGCATGTGGCTAATTGTTTTTACATATGTTAATTGTTAAGTTATATGAATATTATTTGAGTTCGTTTTAATTTTTATTAAAATGTTTTTTTGTTTATATTGTATAACACGTTAGTAAGCAAAAAGGCTTTTTGAGAATAGAAAATTAAATGGACTAAATAATTGCACAATTTGATTTGTTTTCTAAGTATTAAATCTTGAACTTTTAATCGACTGATGTGACTGTACTAAATGGTTAAAACGGCTCACCCATTATAACAAACTGTGTGAGTGGTTTAAGGAGGGTTCGACATTAAATTGCGACTCTAAAGAAGAAGGGTTATTCATAATATGCTTCGCGCTGACCAGCTTCTCTGCCACTTTGTGCGTTATATTTGGAGCTACCTAGTATAACTATTCTATGTACGAAGCATCTTAGTGCAAAGTTGTAAGTTTCTCAACGCATCGATTAAAACTTTGAAGAATTTAATCTTAGCAATTTAAACTGTGAGTAAGGTTTTGAAAATTTTTATGTTATGAAGATGTATTCATGCTTCTTCATACATAAGTTTTGATTACACATCAAAATTGTACCCTTTAAAATTTAAGTTTACAACAACAACAACAACAACAAAACCCAATCCCGCCTAGGCAGGGTATGGGGGAGGTAAAATGTAGACAGCTCCTACCCCTACACCAGGGTAAACCCGAGTGTAGAGAGACTGCTTCCAACGAGACCTCCGGCAAGTGCATGTGTGCTAGTGCGAAAGGGTAGATAAAGCATACGACAGAAACAAAAGGCAAAAGTGGATTAAAAAAGCAAACAAACAAGCAAACATGGCATACACGAAAAGGAACCACGCCAAGCACACCGAAAAAGAAGCTAATAGCAAAGCGCAAACCGATATAAAACCCAAAGCCCAGGCACACCAAAATCAGACCAACAAACGGGGGCAACACAAAGCAAAAACGTCGGAGCACACGAGGTAGAAAGCTAAAGTAAAAGACACGGAGCACCAAAACCAAACGCAAGGGGCCAGACAAAGCAGGCAAAACCTAAGGGGGCAACAACAGAGCAACACAAACCACGCACAGGGTCTAAGACTACGGCAAAGCAAAAGAGAGTCTACGAAAACAAAACAAGCAAAGAGGCAAAAGGGGGCACCTAAAAGCCAAGCACCTAGCACCACTACCCGCAAAAGCCTAACCTCTAAAGAAGACAAAAGCCACAGAGCTCCTACCCTAAGACAACTACCCGCAGATCCTAATTCTATCTCTCCACGTCTTCCTATCTGAGATCATGTCCTCGGACAAGAGAAGCTCCTTCATGTCGAGCTTAATTCTGTCTTCCCATCTGAGTTTAGGTCTACCCCTTCTTCTCACGCCATCCACTAGGAGCTCTTCAACTCTTCTAACCGGTGTTGTTTGTGGCCTTCTCCTGACATGTCCGAACCACCTCAACCTTCCTTCTCTCATCTTCGAGATAATATTCTCGACCTTAAGTTTTGTTCTGAAAACTCCGTTCGGAATCATGTCCAGCAAAGTTTTGCCACAAATCCATCTTAGCATTCTCAGTTCTGCCACCTCAACCCGGCTAGCAAGTGCCTTGGTGATGGGCCAACACTCAGACCCGTACAGCAAAGTTGGTCTAATCGCCACCTTAAAAAATTTTCCTTTAAGCTTAAAGGGGATGTTCCTATCACAAAGTACTCCAGACGCCGCTCTCCATATAATTTAAGTTATGTGAAACACTTTAAAATTTAAGTTTATGCCATATAATTATATGAAACACTTAAAGTTGTAATTTATGTTATGTGGGACCTTGAACTAGATTACAATAACAAGGTGAATCTTTATGTTGTGTGAGACCTCAGCTTAAATAATATGCAGTTTCTAAATTAGACAACTTAATTAAGTTAGTTAGTGAGATCTATGACTTAAGGCATAAGATGGGGTGAAACATGCTTACATTTGCATAAAGGTTTGGAAAATTGTAATCCCATACTTAGAAATTGAAAATTGTTTGTCAATTATTGTTCGACAATTACCATGTTGAATACTTTCATCACTAGCAGATCAACTGATGTGGTGGAACTACGGCAATTTGGGTCCTGGTTTCAAGGAAAATTATATGGTTAATATGAATATTTACCAAGGGTATTTAATTTTCTTGAAAGATTTAATTATCGAAAATACTAAAATTGAATTTTGTTAATTCTTTTGATTGTATTAATGCAACATTAAACCGTAAACGTGGTTTGGGCTTTGGTAAATTGATCTAGTTCTGTTTTCAAACAAATGTTTGATCAAGAGAAATTTACTAAAAAGACAAACATAGTCTATTTTTTTTGGAAGAAGAGTGAGACTCAATCCTATTCCTTTTCATGATTGAGAAAGGTATGTTAGAAACATTAGAATTGTCTAAATTCTAATATTAACTCATAGCAACTTTAATGGTTAAGAAAATTGCACACCTTGTTATCCATAAGAGATTTCATTACCCTTTGTTGGTGATTGAATTCTTATATGATATTTTGGTCAACTAGAATACATGTTTGACGTTT
Organism: Chrysanthemum seticuspe; assembly: GCA_019973895.1. NCBI lineage: Eukaryota > Viridiplantae > Streptophyta > Magnoliopsida > Asterales > Asteraceae > Chrysanthemum > Chrysanthemum seticuspe. Next base: position 219,737,452 of record BPTQ01000003.1, on the reverse strand, counting down.
TATGAGTTATTAAATTAGAAGCTAGACTAATTACCGCAAAATTGGTAAAAGATAAACTAGTATATTTTATCTAGTTGTTTTGTTTTGACCAATTAAAGGTGCTACACATCATTATGGTGATGGTAGACCCATTAAGAAAGAAATTGCATGCTCAATTTTTCAAGTTAATAGCATTGATGGATGATCTATCATCTACAGAGTAGAATACACTCTTTTAGTACCTAAGTAATTGTTACGAATGGTCTTACAAAGAGGTAGCAACGTAATAGCACGCTATTTTTACTGGTTAATGAAACACTTACAATGTTGTCAAATCCAATGGGAGTATTGTGGTGTATTACTGAATAAGACATTATCGTAACGTTGTCTAAATTCAGTGGGAGTTACAAGATTTATTATCTTGGTAGTAACTCAGATTATTTCTTGATTTTCTTGAAATAATACATTACGTTCAAATATGTAGACATTCATATTCTCAAGGATAGTCATGAACATTTCCTTGATAATTAAGTGGTCCTACATATACTTGTAATGCTTATATATCTATGACACTATCATATTGCTCACATAAACAAACGAATGTCATGCTGTTTATCTACTACATGATGTTGTTTTATGCACAAGTGGGAGAAGTATTTATTGTGTGCAAAGGAACAACACATACAAATATGATTAATGGACTCTCTTGATCATGAGGTAAGAGATTAACGTTCTAATAAGATTGTCTTGTTTAGAACATGTGTCAAGATTATAACATAGACTACTTTTATGTCTTATGTCCTTAAAATTAAAGAAACACTTGAAGTTACATTTTAGGTTAAGTGGGATCTTGGCTAGATTGTAATCTTAAGGTTAATCTCCACTTGTCGTGGGATCGGGCATGGATGCTTTTGCAGTTTCTTAAGTTGGACACTTCAAGGGATGACATAATTATAATAAAGTAATCTAATGCTACTTTAAATATTTGTGTATTCTTGGAATGACATAAATAGTATATTAACTTGAAAATTAATTAATTGAAACCAAGACATGGTGTTCATAATAACTTTAAATTATACATGGTTATGTGTTTCTCACAAAACATGAAGTCTTTTAAAGACATATAATATAAAGTAAGATATTATAACTGTTATGTCTTTTGACTTTGTCAAAGAATACTTATAAAACATGCAATAGGCTTGAATATTCTATTATACCATTAAGTTGACTTAATTGGTAAATAGGTAGGCCAAAAGGAATAAATTTATCTTACATATTGTTAGATTGTCTTACAATATTAATTCTAATGAAATACTGTATGTATATGGTATGTTCAGTTAGAAGAATCAAACTTTTGTCATATTGTTCGATTCAAGATAACTATATTCTATTTTCTTCCAAAAGTTATCAAGGTTAGAAAATTGAGTATTGATTGGATATACTTAATAAAACTCAAACCTAGAAGATTAATAAGACACCATTTTAGTATGGAATGTGATGAATCACATTGAGTCTTATGTTGAAGTTCTGATTTGTTAAAACTACTTATGGAGTAGGTTATTAACGAACAAGATTTACGAACTGTCATTGTGTATTTGTAATATCCCAAAAGAAAACAATTTAGTGTTGTTCTACTTGCTAAAGTATTTATAAATAGTCTTTATATTACAAAAGCAAGTGGGAGTTCTGTTTAGATCTTGAAGAGATTAAATTACAATTACAAAACACATAATCTTCTAAAATACACTAGTAAATATCATGATGAGGTCAAATTTGATAGACCTGCAAGTATATATCAGATATTTGATATGATGAGAAATATGAATTACAGGATGATGGTAAACCTGTTAATCATAATGATATATTACCTAATATTGAATTGTGGTAAATTATACAAACTATGAATGTTAAGATGTTGTCCATAAAGATAATCAACTTTGAAACTTGGTTTATCTTAATGAAGATGAGTTTCTTCAAAGGTAAGGAAAACCCTAGTGGTTTAAATCTTTGTGTAGAAATTACATGGACAATATTGTACACATATTTAATACATGTGACAAGACTGTTAATCACACTTAAGCAATTAATTGTGATTGAATATTCTTTCGTTGGCACATTAAATATATAATGACTATAATTGTCATACTTATTTTCATTGATATGAAAAATAACAATGGAATATTAAAACTCTTTCTTGTGTGATTACTTTTGCGAGGACGATAATTAATACAAAGGAGTTTTATGAATTCATATAATCTTTGGAAATGTACGAACTGCAAGAATCCATGAATGGATATATGCATGCATCTAGGAGATGATTCTTATGTTTAACTATTAAATCCAAGTTTTGGTTTAAAATTGAAATAAGATAATTTCTATGTATTCCTGAAAGTTAGTGGGAGTATTATGTTTATTCTCTTTAAATCATATATGTTGTATAACATATGGGAAGTAACATTCCATGTAAGCTAAATGTTAAGTTTTAATTTGGAATGGAACTTCACTTGAAAGATTTAGAAAATAAGACATACAACCTTGGAGTATATGTTTATTATTAATAAACATGTGCGGTAGATAAATGAGTCTAATAGAACATGATATATCATTTGGAAAATGGATATGTAGAACATGAATGAAATCTTAGTTTGACACAAGGATTTTTCATGTACATCATGTTATTATTGTATCATGCTTGAATGCAAGATGATTTGACAACATTGATATCTAATGAAGTTATTAGATAACTGGTGTAATGAATATTCTAATAGAATATGTTTGAATTTAGAATTACATTCCTCAGCCTGAAATTGCTCTCAAAATTCTATGGATGAGCAATACATCAATTGTTGCATAATTGTCATAGCCAACAAACTTGAAAGTATTGGAAGGCATCAAACATTACACAGTAGATATTTGAAGTTTATGGAGATTTTAAACCATATTGTTGTTTTGAATACAATGATGCTGGTATAATTGAGATGACACTCAATACTAGTCATGGGAGGATTTTATCCTTGTTGATGGCCATGTGAACTAGTTGTGTTCAACTAAGAGCATAGTTGCATTATACATTAAAGAATTAGAATACTTTAAACTTTAAAATGTTTGAAAGTTTGATTGTCATAAATTGGTGGTTGAGGATGTCACACACTTTATGAAATATTATGTGGCAATATCAAGATATTTTGAATGCACACATACAAGAACTTTACTAGTTGAATTCTTGAAATAAGTATTCTCAAAATTCCGATAGATCAAAGTTAGTTGAAATTATGTCTTGTCAACAAGTATGATTGTCATTACTTGAGGCATAATTCATTAACAAGTATTATCATGCGTTGATCTATTTAGTATTTGGATAAGGGATGTTTTGAACAAATATTATTTAAATGAAATAAAATATTGGTTATGTTTATTTTTCATTTTCTTAATATTATATCCTATATTTGCATGTTTAATCCGTGAATAACTTATGTTATTCTAAAAGTCCGTTGTCGATCAATGATGTGGGAATGTCATTGAATTAAGACAAATCTGAGTTTTGGTAGAATATACTTAAAGTATATTGATGCGTGGGACATGCCAAATTCACATGATATTCAATGAATTGAATATATGACAGGTCCCAACTTTACATGATTGTACTTTATGGATCATTGTCATTAAGTAAATTATGGATATTTATCCTCAGACTTGAGATACCAGATAATTGTTATGAATGTAGCACATTTGTGTGAAATAGTCTAACGCTATCCGTAAAAGGTGGTTATAAGGGCTATTTTCAGAAGTGTTGCAAAGTTCATGAGTTATGTCTTGTAGTCAAGAGAATTTACTCATTTGAATTTATTTCAAAGCATAATACTGTTTGGGCCCCTCGTAGGGTTGACAAGATGTTTGTAAGGCCTTACCCAAGATCAATCTGGAATACGTTCGGATGATTTGGTAATCTTGTTCAATCAGATATAACGAGAAACAAAATATTAACATTCGTGAAATGACTTGATCCATATTCACAGTTAAGAAGTATTAGAAGTAAAAGGATAAGCATAATGATGAATCATTAAAAATGGTTTTTCCAGGGAAGCCACACTCGGTTCAAATCTGGGAGCATTGGCGTGTTAAGCTAGACTAAACCAATGTCATTACTATATTAAGATATATCCAAGTGGGAGCTGAAAGGTTATGGATATAAATTAATATACGTATGACCGGATTCGAACTCGAGACTTCGGGATTGCACACATTACGTATGAGAATTAATGTTTAAAATAATTAATATATAAATGTTATTATTAATTATTTAGTCACGAAATAAACACTTAACGAATGTTAATATTTAACGAGTTTGGACTAACGATCGTTAAATATAACATTAAAGGACTAAAAAAGGAAAAAGTGGACAAGAAGAATCTAGAACCCCTTTGGGTTCTCTAGGCCGGTCGTGGGTTACAAAAGCCCAAGGGATCAATTACTTGGTCATCAAGTTTAGATGTGTATAAATACAAACCCATTGTATTCATTAAATCTAATCTTGGATCACTAAAGAACCCTAACTTCTTCTCCTCTCCTCTGCTTGTGCCTTGGACGATCGACCTTATATCCCTAACTCCTAGGGATCGATTTTCCATTGCTCAATACAAGTGTTTGGTTTATTTGTGATTCAAGAACCTAGCTTTTCACATTAATTCGATATTAGTACGTGTGTACAAGAACGAAGAGCAAATACACTTGTGTTTGCATATCTTGGGTATTCGACTTTTGGTTTAGTCGAATGTGTTAAACCCTAATTTATTAGGGTTTATGGTTTCTTGGTTCTTGATCTTAATTTGGGGTTTTTCACAAACCCTAATTGCATTGATTGATAAAAGGTACGCATATACTTTTAATTCGGTTAATTAATTTACAAGTATTATTCCTATTACTTCCGCTGCATGCTTTGATGATGTTTACGTGTTTACTATAATTGTTATGATTAGTAAAACCCAACAGAAACGAGTCGGAAGATTTGTGTGGACAAAAGCTATGGTTGCTATGATGCTAAACAGTAGTAGTTGTGTAAATTACAAAAAAGCCCGAGGTGTCAAAGTCAGCTAACGAGGAATCATAACGAATGTTATGTATAACGGGGCTGCGAGTACCAAACATGTAACCGTTTGGCCAAAACGTGACTAACCGTGCAACAAAATGTAAACTAGGGACTAAATGTGGTTACAAGGTATAGTTTGGAGACCATATGTGTAACAAATAAATTTAATATTTTTTTTTATGAGAATTCGTTTTACTAAATATTGATTTGGGGTTTCTATTCTTTTTTGGCCCCTTTTGAGTGTGATATGCACCATGCAGGCTTCAACATGGTTGTGCTACTCATTCAACTTTGCAAGTCTTGGTTTAGTTACATAAATTAAAAAAGAGGGATGTAGGTAACTATTCTTTGGTTTAGTTATATAGAAATTCAAAACTATAGTTTTATTAAGGAAAAAAAACTACTTTAGTTTTACATTTTTTTAGATGACAACATTTTATAAAGAAACAAAAACAAAAAAACAAAAACAAAAACAAAAATACAATATAAGTCATCTCATCTCATGATTCGTGTGGTGTGAAGCTTGATGCGCATTAGCGAATGTCTGTAGTCCCGTTGTGCAATTATCCACATGTCTTCTCTTTTGGGCAGCGGCGAGTCGGTGAGAAATTGGATATAAATACACGTGTCCCTCTTATTTGAGACTGCCTGCCTCCTACTTTAATTACTCTACCAAGCTCCTTTCAAATACTTTTATCAAAATCTCCGAAACACCCTTCTTGTTTCATTTAATTTTTACTTTTTTTTAAGACAAATAACAAAAATCTTTTACATCCTTGTTGATCTTGAGTCTTGACCCAAAATCTTTAAAGAAAACTAATACCATAGCCTTCATGTGAATCAAATAAATTAAGGCTGAACACAGCAATGACGAATCGAGCAACGATCGAGCCTTATGGCGATCGATGTCTTATCTATCGTCTTGCTGTAGCATCAGTCGATCGCCCAAAAAACTTGCCCTCTCGTTCGTCTACTCGATCGATACTAACAAAGCAAATTTTAGTCCCTTTTCTTGCTAGCCGTTGAATCCAAAAAAAAAATATATATATATATATAACCGTTGCAAAATTAACTTTTGTACCGTTTGGTTTATAAAAAGAATGTCGATCAACCTTGATGACGTATCACGATTCGATCAAGCTTGATGACGTAGAAGAAGAAGAATGTCGAGAAGAGACGTCACTGGTCAAACCAAAGAAACGAGCTACAAAGGGAAAGAAGAAGGCTGTCGAGAAAGAAGGCAAGAATGATTCGTTGCTTTGGACCAAAGAAGAAGAGATCGCCTTGTGCAACGCTTGGTGTGATGTATCCGAGAATAGTGTAACCGGAAACAACCAAACTGCTAGAGGATTTTGGCAGAAAGTCATTGAATACTTCGAGAAGGAGGTTGGTGCAGAAAGAACGTACAACTCTATCATTACAAAGTGGAAAAATAGGGTACGTCCTAGAGTTGGTCATTTTTGTGCCATTTACAACTATGCTTTCAAGAATTACGGAAGTGGTGAGAATGACCTCACTGTTTATACACGAGCTTGTGATGAATACCAACTAGTGTGTGGTCATCCGTTTGTTTTGGAGAATTGTTGGCAGATTTTGAGGGAGCATTCTGCTTGGAAGGAGAATGAGATGCCGGCTTTTTTAACCCAAGAGGATGGTCGCAAAAAACCAAGGACTTCAACTGACTCGGATGTGCCTTCGTCTGTGCCTAATAGACCAATTGGTCGTGATACCGCAAAGAAGAATAAAAAGAAATCTTCGGAGTTTTCTATGGAAGGTGTTGCAGAGACATGGGGCAAGATCAAGTCCAAGGCATTCGGGCAGAAGAAGGAGCTGGCAGACCTGCACTATGGTTTGAAGCAGAAAGAGCTGGAACAACGGCAAATCGAGTTGGAGCTACAGCGACAAAGAGAAGCAAGGGAAGACAAAAAATTGGCACTAGAAGAACGAAAAGTTGAATTAGAGGCTCAAAAGAAATATGATGCATATCTCATGTTCTATTGTACGCCAATCGACGAATCTTTGCCCGCAATAGAACGCCAAACAATGCAGAAACTCAAAGAGGCGATCAAGGCACGCCACAACCTAGATTTTGAATAAGTGTTGTAATGTTTTAATAAGTTTCGTAATGCTTTAATTTTATTTGAATTATTATGTAACGTTTTAATTATTAATGAAATTTTATTTTGTGTTAAAAATGTTTTTAATAACTTGTGTTAGCATTTTATTTTGGGGGATGATTTGCACACTCTATCAAATAATTGAGACACTTCAATTAATTGTATTTAAATATTTATACCTGACAATTACCTTTACACTTTTATTCATGTAAGGACATAAATATCCAAACATAATTAATTAAAATGTCCCAATCATTTTATGAAATATGTAAATCACCTCCCTCATATTTAATTCATGTGCCCGAAACATATGTCCATAAAATTCAAATAAGAGATTGGTTATTGATACATCCTGAATAGATTCGGGCATGCCTTCTCTTTTATTTATTTATTTTTATAATTTTATTTTTATTATAAAATTACAAAATTGAAAATATGAAACATAAAATATAAAATTTGATAAGTAAAAGTATAAAAAAATCAATAAAGAATTATCTTATCTTATTAACAGAGTGAGTAAAATATGAGGTGAGAGGGTGACACTATCTACTAAAAAGTGTACCACCGCTCGAATAAATACAAAAGACACATTAACCTTTTTCTTTGAAAGAATGTTAGAATCATAAAATTTTTACACAAAAATATTCACATAATAACATGTCATGTATGTTATCGAATGTTAAAAAAAGAGAATTTAATAGGAAGATAAAGAATGTTACAAATTAAAATAACATGTCGTTGTATGATTTTTTTTTATAAAATTTTTATGGTTATAGTATTTTTTTTTTCTTTGTACTTTTCCTACAAATTCATACTCCCTAGTAAATGTTATTGGTCAAACCTATAAAAGTACAATCTATAATATAAAGTGTTTGAGACTTTCTTTAAAAAAAAGTCTTAAAAAAATAAGTCTACACACTTACTATAAAAAGAAGGCTTAAAATTCAATACATCACATTAATGCACATAATTTTCAGACGCACAAGACAAGAAGCATAGTGTACACCACTTTAATGCACATAATAAAAAACAGAACATCTCATTAATGCTATTTAATATAGTCAATTAATTTACTGGTCAATAAATATAATTAATACAGTTATTAAAACACCACTTACATAAGAAATACAAATTATCAAACATATTGTACAACCAAATTAAACACAATTCCTGCATTAAATGTCACTAATACAAATAATAAAGCACATTATACAAATATTCAATCTCGAACGGGCAACGGGCCAAATGGGCTTGAACCCGAACGGGTACGAGCTAAACGAAATTCTTGATATCTATAAATTTATTGTTAAAAAGAACATAAAAAAAAGATGTCAGTCGTCTTACTGTGCTTAAAAGGTCACATGAAAAGCATTTATTCGCTATAAAAATAGTCATCGGGTACCCGCCGCCGCATTGCGCGGGTACCCTTATAGTAAATGATAAATGCATGATGAACATAATATACCTATTTCTTCATAAACATTTTCCAAGAATCTCCTAATAAATTCTCACATTCCCAAAAACAAAAAATTAACCTATAGCAAAAACAACATTAAATTTAGTATGATTATTTTTCGGAATCTTTGAAAATCTCTTATAAAATCAAAAGACTGTTACAAAGATTACGCCGTACTTCATGATTTTCTTAAATATAGTTAAAACTCATTCAACTAAAATGCCGTTACAAATCTTGTTCACATGACATGATCATTCACTCCAAGGGGTAAAACAGTAATTTCACATTTACTCCACTTTTTGGCATGCATTCTGGATTCTGCAAAACCTATCTAATGCTTCTGCACTCTGCAAATTTTGTCTCCAAACAAAATTTGTTGTTTTCACACTTTTTAAGGTTCATTTGTTTCTAACAACATTGTCACCTTTACAACAACTTTTATGTTTTTTTTTCATGTGTGTGGTTTTGTAACCTTTTTTTTCACTTGTTGCAATGTTTGAACATTTTCCAAATTGTGTTTCACCAAGAAAAAAAGTTTTTTCTGGATTTGGGTTAGGTTTTGTTACATTTTTTATATTTTTATTTGTCTTGTTTTTTAATTTTAGTTTCAAGGATCCTAATTCTGATAAAGATTTTTTCCAAGGGTTTAATGTTAATAGTAGTAATAATAACAATAATAGTTCTGTTATTTCTTGGTCTTTTAGATTTAGTAGAACATCAACAACTACTACAACTATTGTTATAGAAAATAGTACACAATTAGTACAACAGCATAGGCCCAAGGTATTGGTTAGTGAAAATAAGGATGGGTTAAATAGTACTAGTTTGACCCATTTTGGTAATTTCACTAGTGATGTGAAAAATGGTAGTGATTTTAAGGATACCCATTTGATAGAGCTTAAGAATGATGTTAAAAATGAAAGCTTTAGTGAAGGGAAATTGTTATTTGGTCAAGAAGTTGGTAATAGGAGGGTTAAGTCAGATGGGTTGGATTTGAAGTTTGGTTTGGGGAACAAGAGAGGTAAGATTGGTGATGGTAAAATTTCTCAAATTTTGAGGAATTATAGTGGTAGTAGTTTTGAAGAGTGTGATATATTTGATGGAAGATGGGTGAGAGATGATTCGAAACCATATTATCCGGCTGGTTCGTGCCCATTTGTAGATAAGGATATGAATTGTCATCTTAATGGGAGGCCGGATAATGAGTTTGTGAAATGGAGGTGGCAGCCATTTGGATGTGATATCCCAAGGTATATCGATCATGATTTCTTTGAAATGCTATTTTATGTATGGTATAAAATTACATGATTATGATGCTTGTCAAATGCTTGATAGAAGTTGTTAATTGCATGCTAGTTTATTAGCTTTTTTATATTTGTTCTGGTTTAGAGTATTGTACTTCTTAATCATTCACTGAAATAGGCAATCGGTTGTTTGTTTGACTTCGATTTGTTAGTTGATATAATCAATTCAGACTTAGTACTTGACTATCTGTCTCGTTTTGTGTTCACGGATGATTTAACCGTTGTTGGAGTGCAACCAGATATAAATATGGTTGCGTTTTCTGGTCAATAGTATCTGGTTTGAGTTTATGAACAATGAATTTGATTCACAAATGTCATAGTTTGACTTTATTTTTCGGGAACTTTGAGAGTATTCATGCTATTATTTAACCTTTTTAAGCTGTGATTGTTGATCAGTTTATGAGTTTTATCCTTACATCATGTTTTTATTATAATGGTTTTCTAGTTTGAATGCGACAAATTTTTTGGAAAGACTCAGAGGGAAGAAGATGGTCTTTGTTGGAGACTCTTTAAATAGGAACATGTGGGAATCACTTGTTTGCATACTAAGACATTCTCTCAAGTACAAAAGAAGGGTTTATGAGATATCGGGAAAGAGAGAATTCAAGAAAAAAGGAATTTATGCCTTCAGATTCGAGGCAAGCTTTACTACTGAAAATTAATACACTTTTGACTTCTAAGTTCAAACCTTGTAGCATTCAACTTCAAATTGCTATGAATCTTAATGGACGTTATCTCCAAATTATTTCTGTTTTTAAGTTAACTTGTCCTAAATTTAATCTAAATGTCAAATATTTTCTTGAAAAATTTAAGAGCTTCATACCAATTCGTAGGTTGACTAATATCCATTTGACCCAAAAAGTCAAACTATGTACTTTTGAACTTTGTCTAATGAGTTGAGCCATATTTATCTTTGCAGGACTATAATTGTACAGTGGATTTTGTGAGCTCTCCATTTCTAGTAAGAGAATCATCTTTTAAGGGTAAAAATGGTTCGTTTGAGACACTAAGATTGGATTTAATGGACCGAACAACTTCAATGTATCAAGATGCTGACATTTTGATCTTCAATACGGGACATTGGTGGACTCACGAGAAAACTTCCAGAGGGTATATTTGTTAATGTCCCAACTTTATTTCTTGCAATGTTAACATAAAAATTGAATTTAATCATGATCATCTGTGATGAAAAAGAACTTATGAATGTAATTTGGAGTTAAATTCCTTTTTTCTTTCCTTGTTAACAGGCTAGATTATTACCAGGAAGGCAACCATGTTTACCCAAGACTCAAGGCTCTTGATGCATACACAAGGGCTCTTTCTACATGGTCAAAATGGGTAGATAATAACATCGACCCTCAGAGAACGCAAGTTATCTTCAGAGGCTATTCAGTCACTCATTTTTGGTATGTTAATCCTTTCTGGCTTCATGTTCATTGACTATCACAAATTTAACACGTTAAAGATTGCAGCATGATAACTTTTATAGAGTATGTGATTAAAATGTAGTGAAAAGGTTTAAGTAGTTAAAACTTAGGATTGCTATGCATCAGATGATACACTTTGAATAACTTTGTTTAAACATGAGTTTAAATATACATGGACAAATTTGCAAGGCTTCAGCTTCAAAAATATAAACGAAACCCAAATATTTTGAGATACTTTTGATGACTCGGTCATGTGTATGCCAAGTACTTTACATAGAAAAAGGCAGTGTTAAAATTACATGAACTTTCACAACAATTTAGCATTAAAGGATACTTGGTTTGCCACTAATTGTCAAAGTGTGCATACAAAAAACTTTAGTTGTTTTGCATCACATAATTAAAGAATATAAAAATATAATAGTATAATTGTGAAATGAAATAATTGTTTGCAGGGGAGGGCAATGGAATTCAGGAGGGCAGTGTCATACGGAAACCGAACCAATCTCCAACACAAGTCATTTAACAAAGTATCCATCAAAGATGCGAGCTTTTGACAATGTGATGCATACAATGAAGACTCCCGTGATATATCTCAACATTAGCAGGCTTACAGATTACAGAAAAGACGGTCACCCATCAGTTTACAGAGCAACGTACAAATTAAAGCCTGGGGAACATGCACAGGATTGCAGCCACTGGTGTTTGCCGGGTGTACCAGACACTTGGAACGAGCTGTTATACGCATCTTTATTAAAGATTGGAAGAGGGTCTTGGAAACGCTGAAATTTGGTGTAAAAATTGTAGCAAGTTTCAGTTGTATTCTTTGTAAGGTTAAGGGTTTGGGAGACAAAAACTTGTTTCAGGATTTGTTAACTTATTTAGCGTTGTTTGTTATTGAGTGGTCAGCTTAAAAGGTATGTGGCTTCTTGTGTGATAATAGATTGAAGGTTTACTGTAACTAATGGATACAATCTCTAGTTTGGCAAGAAAAAAATAACGCCTAAAACATCTAGAGCAAGAGATGCAATGAACAAGGACTGAATGTATGTTCCGCAGTGCAAATATGCAGCTGGGATCAAAATTTCTTTGGACTTCAACAATATCAAACCATACATGGTTTACTAATATTTGCAAGAATATACAATATTATTGTGTGGTATGGTCTACTAAAACTCCGTATTTACTATGGGATGCCCCGTGCACCATGATGCACGTCTACCTTGGGATGCCAGAACTAATGGATACAGTGGGTAATGAAGCAGGATCGTGTATTAGACCAGATTCATTAAGATGTATGCAGGTTTCAGGTATATAAGGCGGGGTTGCAGGTGAAGGCAAGGGTTCAATATTCTTGGATAACATTTGTAAAGCCATAGACATTGTTGGTCTAAGTGATGCAACTTCTTGGGTGCAAAGAAGCCCTATATGTATCACACTTTGTATTTCGTTCTTCACTCTGCTGCTGGTTTGATCGTTTAACATCAAGTTTGGATCGAAAAGCTCCTCCACCAATCCTTGCTTAAAATGCTTCCAAACCTGTTTCATGTTACAATAGTTGAACTCAACATTTTCCCGGACATTGGAATGTGTTATAGCTATATGTTTGGTGTGAAAATTGTACTTACAATTGAAACCAACCCGTAACTGTCTTCTGATGTTTGAATTCCTCTGTTTGGCATTCCAGTCACGACCTCAAGCAAAAGCACGCCAAAGCTAAACACGTCAACCTTTTCAGTTAATTTACCATGGGTTATGTACTCCGGAGCCATATATCCACTGCAAAACAAAAATTATCAAGATCAATGTAGGGGAAACAATCGCAAACAATAAATAAAAAGAAGTGCTTGCATTGTTCCTGCAATCCCAGTGCTGATATGATTTTTATCTTGTTGATAAGACCTCGCTAACCCAAAATCAGCAATCTTAGCACTAAGCCTCGAATCCAACAATATATTAGCAGCTTTTATATCCCGATGAATGATCTTTATTTTGCTGTTCTCATGAAGGTATGTCAAACCTTCTGCAATGCCTAAAATAATATCATATCTTTTCGCCCAGTTCAGTTCCTTACCTCTGACTGCATCTGTATCAGATTAAAAAAAAATATCAATTGAATGGCAGGATGCCAAAAATCTACGTTGACTCGAGTTTTGGAGAGTTTGGAAATTACCAAATATGAAATGATTGAGACTCCTGTTTGGTACATATTCATAAACGAATATACTTTCAGGTCCCAAACAACTGAATCCTACAAGTTTAACCAGATTTTTGTGCTCAACACTACGAATGATGTTGACTTCATTGTAGAAGTCCCATGCTCTCTGTCGGTGGTTGAAGAAAAGTCTTTTTACAGCAACCTCTTTTCCATCCGGAAGCATGCCCTGTGACAGTTTTATATATTGATTTACTAATCACAGTTAACTACTCTAAACGATACCAAAAAATAGATCAGATGGTTAATATTGAGAAACTACCTTGTATACGGTTCCAAATCCCCCTTCCCCGAGCTTATTTGCCTCATTAAAAGAACGCGTGGCTTTCTCAATCGTGGAATATTTGAAGTTCAAACCACTACTGCTCAGGATCTTCAACAATTTAGTGTCGCCAGAACCTACGAGTTTAAGAAAATCAGTATGTTTCGCAAATTATAGTATCTTTTTTGTTCACATTATCTAAAACTAAGAGACCGAGACCTCATACCTTGTTTTCTTTTTGATTTACATCCGCGCTTCCATGAATAAAACAAGACAATACTCACAATTAACAATCCCGCAATGGAAATTACAGTAGCCACTATTTTCCCTGCAATGATACAAACGACTCAACCAACCAGACGCTACAGGTTATCATCCTAATTGTTGACACGCATAAGAATTACCTCTATTATTTCCTGAATCTGGCTCAGGGTTGAGAAAATTAGTATTGGAATACCTAATGATACATCCAGTGTGAAGTGCACGTCCTTCAGACCATGGGAAACATTTCACCATTGATTCAAACGCGCTATTCAAACATTCTGTACAAGAACTCTCTTTTAAAGTGTCCCAGCAATCCGCCAACACATACACAGACTCATTTGCTGTATCTGATAGTATCAAGTCACGTGCAAAATAGTGCCTATTTCTTGGTGCAACTCTCACAACATCTGAAATGGCCTGCCTCACTGAATCCTTAAATACACTACTCGATGTTTTATTCCCACAAATTACTGTGTCGTTTGATCCTTTATACTCCTGAAAAAAATTGTATTTCTGTTTTCGCAAGAAGCAACCATCAAGAAAAATTTGGGCCCCAATGGCAGGATTGCAAGAGGGAATACGGGCACGTGCTTCTGTAATGCATAACATACAGTCATTTGTTGAAAGATCGCCATAGCATTCAGCAAGTACATAAGTTCTGTCAGGTCCTATGGCTGTAACTGCTGTTCCACTGTGTGAAGTTCGCAATTGGGTGCTAACATTCTCCATTGATTGGACAAAGTATGGAATCGATATGTATTCATGGTTATGATATTTACAGGTTAAACTAACGACTTGAGAGCGGGGATCTCCTTGTGATCTAACTACTAGAAGTAGAATGATGATAAGCCTGATAGACACAGAAGGTCTGTGCGATGATCCCTTCATGTCTATTAAACTGAACCCTTGCACGATTTAGTGGTTTAACGTGTTTTAGGATCTGTTCAACATCAATTACACGTTAGATAATTGCATAGATAAAGCGATATTTGTTACTCGCTTATGTATGACTTACATAGATGGATATAAAAACACTCAACCAAGTCTACTATGTATATGCACATGGACAGATACGTACATATATATCAGGTTAGGGAAAGGTTCGTACCAGAACCAATGCACATGTGCACGAGTGAGTTATCAGGTATGGATATGTGCATTGGTTCTCGCTTGAACCCATAGAGTAAAGTTCCCGTGAATTATTAAGAACAAACAGTGCATTAGTTTTCGTATGAACCTCATGGTGCAGAACATTAGATGCTAATAGTAGTACTAAATTACTTCATAGAGAAAACTAGTAGAGCAAAAATAATGAATCAAAGTATTAAATAATCAGTAATTCTATCAACTTAAAAAAAAAAAAAAAAAAACTGGGATTGTTACCTTATTGAGTAGAACTAAACAATCATAGTTTGCTTAAAAATCCAAGACTCTGGAGGTTCACTTGCGCCGACTCCTGACTATCCAAAAAAGTAGTCGCCCTGAGATTAGTCGGACTAAAAAAATAAAAAATAAAAAATGGAAGAAGTCTTAGAAGATGAGTTTGAGATATGAAATGAGCCAACTGAGCCATGATATACACGTGTCAACCAGAGACTTTGACTAAAAACTAGTTTGAGTATTTAACTTGTTTTTCTCATCTCTTTTGACCAAATACTAGTATCTTATGGAATTCACATGCAAATTTTGACTATAAACATGTCAATTTTATATTTACCAAACATAAACCTTAAAATAATATCATATTTATCTTTTTTACATGTAAATAATGCATAATCTACATTGATTTTTATACTAAATAAAAATGTAATTGAGCTTTTTAATAGTGTTTCTTTCTGGAGTAAATTGATAGACATCATCCAAACCATTGAAAACATTATGGACTATTCCTAGATCATTTGAAATCTTTAATAACATACATACTAAATTGATCCACGTCACAACATATTCTTTATTGACTGTTATGGATTTAAACCAAACACAATTGACTACCGGAACTTGATACAATTCCAATCATATCATTACTTGTTATTGTTAGACTAACTCCTTTTTGTGCTAAGAAAGCAAACCATCACGCGTGAAGGGGCAATGTCTACGCGTCGTTGTGGTTACAGAGGTGAACCAAGCATACGAAGGGGAAAAGTGAAGATGGTTTGTTTTAGTCACCATAGTAGATTTATGACATTTACAAAGAGGTGGATGACAAACGGGCAACAAGATGGTTTGATCATCCGGATGACTAAACGCAAAATTTGTTGTGTGAGTAGTATTGTGAGGTATGTTTATATGTAAGTGGGGTATGTTTTTCAAGATTGGAATGTATAAACACAAATAACCAAAATAACTCTTTGATTGATAATAGGAAAATAGCTCAAAACCTATTACATGTTTATACACTACTTTGTATGTGTTTGTGTTGTGAATGGGATGCTACTGAAGGTGTAGTTCATTGCCTTTTATAGGCATCAATTTGATGCAATGACATCATGTATGACAAGCAAAGAAGCAAGTTGTAGTCCTACTTGCAAGATTCTTCATCCATGTACATTGTATCTTAAGGCTGTAAATAACTCCCATCTAGAAGCTTAGAATTCCAACAATCACCCCCGAATCTCTAAGTCCTTCTAGAGATGTCTTTGATTCCAATCAAGCTCCGCATTTCCTTGAACTTGGTTCGAGCCAATGGTTTTGTGAGAATGTCCGCCTTCTGTTTCTCACCGGGAATATACTCCACCTCCACCTGTTCGTTTTCAACACAATTGCGAATGAAATGAAACCTCGTGTGAATGTGTTTACTCCTTCCTTGAAAAACGGGATTCTTTGTTAGTTCGATAGCAGACTTGTTATCAACCCTAAGAACCACCTTCTCTTGCGTCTTGTTCATAATTTCTCCAAGCAAATCCTGAAGCCATATTGCTTGACAAGCAGCCGCGGTAGCTGCTATGAACTCTGCCTCGCAAGATGATAAAGCAACGGTATCTTGCTTTTGCGAACACCAGGTTATCGGAGATAACCCATAGTAGAAAATGTGACCAGTTGTGCTTCTTCCATCATCCGGATCAACATTGTGACTACTATCACTAAAACCAATGATTCTGTTTTGACCCATCCTCTCGTACTTAATTCCGTATCCCGTTGTTCCCCGTAAGTACCTCAGAATGCGTTTAATTGCATGACCATGTGATTCTCTTGGACTTTGCATGTATCGGCTAATAACTCCAACCGAGTATGCCATATCGGGTCTTGTTTGCAAGAGATATCTAAGGCATCCTACCACCTTTCGATATTGTGTCGGGTCGATTTCGGGTTCATCTTCGGCCTTCGACAATTTTGTTCCCGGGTCCATGGGAATGTGAGTTGGATTGCAATCTTGTAAACCAGCTTCCTTCAGAATGCGTCGAGCATAGGCTTCTTGGTTTATCGTAATCCTCGATTCTTCTTGCTTGACTTCAATGCCCAGGTAGTAAGTCAATCTTCCAAGATCCGACATCTCGAAGTTCTTGGACATCTCGAATTTGAACCTTTTGATCATGTTCAAATTTGTACCTGTGACAAACAAATCATCAACATAAATTGCTAAAATTAGCAAGTTAGTTCCTTCTTGCTTCCGGTACACCGATGGTTCTTTCAAGCACTTGTGAAATTTCAACCCCTTCAAAATTCCATCAAGCTTTGTGTTCCATGCTCTAGGTGCTTGTCTTAAACCATAAAGTGCTTTGTTAAGGCGATACACTTTATGCTCGTTGCCTTTCCTTATATAGCCTTCCGGTTGTGACACATAAACGGTTTCCTTCAATTCTCCGTGTAAGAAAGCCGTTTTGACATCTAAGTGGTGAAGCTCCCACCCGTTTGTTGCGGCTAAGGCAATGAGAAACCGGATGGTTTCGATTCGAGCTACCGGTGCAAATACTTCTTGAAAATCAATACCAGGTTGTTGCACGTACCCTTTAGCAACCAACCTTGCCTTGTATTTGATGATGGTGCCGTCTGCATTTTTCTTCAGTTTGAACACCCATTTGAGTCCAATCACCTTCACCCCCATAGGCTTGTTCACAAGAATCCAAGTGTTATTCTTGTTGATCGAATTGATCTCTGCATTCATGGCTTTGACCCACTCTGGTTCTTTCTTCGCCTCTTCAATCGATACTGGTTCGTCATTGGTTATTAGGAGAAGTTCATCAAGATTATTAAGGTTAAGCACAAAATCTTGCAGTCGGGTTGGAAGTCTCCTTGTTCTTGTGGGCCTTTGGTTTTGGACATTGTTCACGTTATTGTTGACCGGACTTGGTTGCTCGTTGTCTTGAACCTGCACTCCGTCTTCAATCTCGTGATCCGATTCAATCGGTTCAGTTTGATCATTGCTTACATCATCTCCTTGGTTTATAGCCTTATCTTGTGGATAGTCCCATGGAACTATGAATGACCCCGGTTCTTCATTGTTGGTACCTGCTTCTTTGTCCCAATCCCACCATTTGGTCTCGTTAAAAATAACGTCTCGACTTACAATTATTTTTTGTGTAGCCGGGTTAAAAAGCCGATAAGCTTTTGTACCCGGTTCAGAACCAAGATGCACTAGTGGTCTTGATCTTGCATCCAACTTCTTGAGATTCACCGGTTCAACTTTCACATATGCTAGACACCCAAAGATACGAACATTCTCCAAATTTGGTTTTCTTTTATACAACTTCTCGTACGGAGTTGTATCACCAAGGACTCTTGTGTAAACGCGGTTGATCAAATTTGTAGAGTGTCTTACAGCTTCTCCCCACAGATAATTTGGAACATGCATCGCCTTCATGATACTTCGTGTCATGTCCATGAGTGTTCGGTTTCTTCGTTCCACAATTCCATTTTGTTGTGGTGAATATGGGGCGGTAAGTTGTCGTTTGATTCCATTTATATCACAAAAGGAATTAAACTCGAGCGAAGTAAACTCTCCTCCTCGATCACTTCGAAACACCTTCAAAGACTTTCCGAGCTCCTTCTCTGCCAAAGCTTTGAATTTCTTGAAGTGTAAAAATGCCTCACTTTTCTCCTTCAAAAGAAAAGTCCACATATATCGTGAAAAATCATCAATTAGTGTGAAAATGTACCAATTTTGACCTTTCGTTGACGGTGTGATCGGACCGCATAAATCACCGTGAACGAGCTCCAATGGTCGTGTTGCTTTGTACGTCGTCATCAATGGAAATGACTTTCTTGTTTGCTTGCCCACCAAACAAGATTCACACAATTGATTCTCATTTTTAAAATGAGGTAACCCTTTGACTAGACCTTTCTTGGACATCTTTTTCATTGACTCGAAATTGATGTGCCCAAGTCTTGCATGCCAGCGCCACGTGTCTTCACATAGTCTCGAATGAAGGCAAATAGGTACTCCAAATGTTAATTTTATTTTATAAAGGCGGTTTGGAGTTCTTTGTACCTTCATTAATAAGCAGTTGTCGGCATCATGCATCGTCAAATAGTCATCTTTCATCCGAATATCACACCCGGCTTCAGTTGCTTGTCCGAGACTGAAAATATTATTTTTCAAATCCGGTATGAAATAAATCTCCGTCATCAATCGTTGTTGTCCCGATTTTCCTTGGAAAAGAATAGAGCCTTTCCCTTTAATTTCGACACACGAATTATCACCGAATTTCACCTTTCCAGTTATTCCTTCGTCGAGTTCGGAGAAAAACGATCGATTTCCCGTCATGTGATTACTTGCCCCGTTGTCCAAATACCACACATCATTTTCTTGTGAGTTGTATCGAGACGGTATCACATTCTTTTCGTTCAAAAATACTGTTTCGTGTAAAAACACAGTTTCATCAGTATCTTCCTGCTCCGTAAAATTACTTTCTTGGAATTTTTGGAATCGGTCCGGACATTTAGACGCATAATGTCCTGATTTATCACATCTGTAACAAATAAGTTTCGACAGATCTTTTTTCTGGCTTCGGTTTGAGTCGGAATTATAATTGGATCGATTATTGGATTGTTTGGGCTTATTGTTTAGTTTATTGGTGTAGTGGGCTTTTGAACCGGATCCTGAACCACCTGATGACCCGCTACCATCTTTATTAATAACATCATGGTTATTAATTTTTTCCCACTTCCCTTTCACACCTCTCGACAAAAACCCAGAACCTCCACCGGATCCACCACCTGCGTTCCTCCCACCACCGGTTGATCCACCTCCACCATTCGATCGGGTAAACAACACCCGCTGCTCTTCTCCACCTTCCTCACCTCGAATACGCTCCTCGTATGCTTTTAATCGACCAACAACATCTTCAAATCCCACTGTTTTCAGATCAAGTACCTGTTCAAGAGAAGCAACAAGGTGAATAAACTTTCGCGGTACCACCTTTAGCAGCTTTTTTACAAGCTTCGACTCATCTATTGTTTCTCCTAGCGACGCGGATTTTGAGGCGATTCCGGCGAGTTTTCCGGCGAAGACATCAATGGTCTCGGTCTCGTGCATCTTCAATCGATCAAACTCAGAGTTCAAGGTTTGCAGACGTGCTTCCTTTACTCTATCAGCTCCTACATATCGAGCTTTGATCGATTCCCACAACACCTTCGGACTATCGACATCACCTATTTGCATTATCAGATTCTCAGGGATTGCTTGGTACAGCAAACCCATCGCCAGGTTATTCTTCTCTTCACTTTCGTCTGTTCCTGGTTCAATAGTTAACCAGGCTTTGTGGATTCTGAGCACCACTTTCATTCGTAGGGCCCAGACAGTGTAGTTGGTGGATGATAACATTGGACATGCTACGGTGGTTGTTCCGACCTCCTTCACCCTCACCGGTGTAGGTCCTGCTGCGTCTTCAACATCTGACATGTCGTAGTTGTACTCCGGTATCCTACTCGATCACCAGGTACAAGTTCAAAGCCCCTTTACTCAAGCTCTGATACCAATTCAAGATTGGAATGTATAAACACAGATAACCAAAATAACTCTTTGATTGATAATAGGAAAATAGCTCAAAACCTATTACATGTTTATACACTACTTTGTATGTGTTTGTGTTGTGAATGGGATGCTACTGAAGGTGTAGTTCATTGCCTTTTATAGGCATCAATTTGATGCAATGACATCATGTATGACAAGCAAAGAAGCAAGTTGTAGTCCTACTTGCAAGATTCTTCATCCATGTACATTGTATCTTAAGGCTGTAAATAACTCCCATCTAGAAGCTTAGAATTCCAACAGTTTTTGTGATTGGTTTGATGGTCACTACTACAACTGTTTGTTGTTGATTTGGTGAAAGAGTGAAAGCTGATGTGAACTTGAGGTGACAATGATGTATCAAGTTATCGTTACACGGTTACACCTGGTCTTATGTGAACTTGAGGTGACAATGACTACTTGTGTTTTGCCCAAAAAGTCAAAAATCTCTCTAAACAACATTACTCGTGTTTTTAAGACTTTTGAATATTATAACTTCACTGTATTGTTCTACACTACAATTGAATTGAAATGTGAACCATGACAAGCTATACCTGATGACGTATAGTCTACATTCGGGTCACGAACCAGACAAAGGACCGCTATTAGTGAGCCCATTACGAATGGGCTAATCCAATAACGGTTTGGGCTCACGAAGGCCCAAACTCAAAGTTATTTATGGAATAGGATATCAGATATCTTCTAACTTTGGAGATAATTGTTTACCAACCGACTTAGGCGGGATACGCCGAAGGTTGGGGAACACGAAACCAACAAGGATTTCGTGTGTATATAATGGGAATCCCATCCCTCATTAAAGGTACGATCTAAAACCCTAACTCTCCTATTAACCCTAAAACCGATTACTTACTCTCACGCCGGAGGATAATCGTGGGAGACAATCCCACGATAAGCCTAACGGTGTCTTCTGTTTACTTAGTGTGCATGTCTCAAGCAGCAATATTCAATTGGTACGAGAACCGAAGCCCAAACAAGGAACGTCCAACTTTTGTATCAACAAATGGCGCCATCCGTGGGACCATCACTAAGAACTAAGAACTAGAATGACGAAGCACGGAAATCAACGATCGCAAACAGACCTTACAGGAAAGAAGCTGCAAAGCGGATCAGCTTCTAAACAGACTTCTGGAACAACCAGTGTCGCTAAAAACCAAGGGTCAGGCCCAGAACTGGTCTTCCCTATGGTGGAACAACGCTCGGGGACGACCCAGGCCACTACAACCACCACCAGCGTAGGAGATCCGCTGCGCACCCTTTTTACCACTCCCCTCCAATCAGTGCTAGAGACTGACCTCTCGAAGGCACCAGATGCACCTGACAGAAACAAGGGCCCTGTGGTAGAAACAGGCACCCCTGCTCTTGAAGGGGTCACACCGGAACTAGCGCCGGGAGATTTCGTATCTCAAAATTACGAAACTCTGGCCGCTCTTATGCAAGAGGAAGCAAAAAAAGAGGCCGAGTCGAAGCTTACATGCCCGACTTAATTTCGATACTGAATACGAGACATCACCGCCGCGTCATCAGAAAGAGAAGCGCGGGAGGGATAGCCGCCGACCCCCAGTATTTAACAGAATTGGGAGGAGAGTTGAGAATGATGAGACAGCTAACTCGCAGCATCTGGAAGAAAGCGAAGAGGATGAACGGCGTACCAATGTCCACGCCAGGCTTGGTAGCCGCAGGGTCCAGGACAGACTTGGGCGACGGTACTCCCCAAGTGAAAGCCCTTCAAGTGCAGATTCTGAGGACAGTCGACGCAAACGCTGAAGAAGGGAAAATTCGTCCTCTGGTAATTCCTCGGACAACGAGGATAGCGAAACAGGACACTGGAAGTCCAGGAAGAAATATCGTGACTAGGAGGAGGAAGACATGTCTCTTCCGTGGCGCCGCCAAAAGGTAGATGCGTTCACTCGATGTATCAGTAATTTCTCAGAAGACAAGAGAAGGCGCATGCCCGCTAATGTAAAAACCTATGATGGAACAGGTGATCCTGATGATCACCTAAAAAATTTTGAATCAGCCGCTACCATAGAAAATTGGCCACAGCCTGTGTGGTGCCACATGTTCAATTCTACACTAGTGGGAAATGCGCGGAACTGGTTCAGTAAGCTTCCACGCAGAAGCATTGATGGCTTTGAAAAGTTGAGAAAGGCATTCCGCCTAAACTTCACTCAACGGAAAAAGTGCGCTAAAAACCCTGTCGAACTCGCCATGGTCAAACAGCGCCAGGGGAAATCTACAAGCGCTTATGTGGAGCGCTTCAAAGATGAGTGCATACATGTTAAGACATGCCCCGAAGTGCTGAAAATCTCAGGGTTCATGAATGGGATCAATAACCCAGAACTCATCAAAAGGTTGAACGACAAGATCCCCCAAACCTTTGATGAACTTATGAAACGCACAAGGTCCTTCATCCAAGGAGAAGCCGCCGCAGCGGATAACAAGAAAGGCTACTCGAACTATCGGTCACAGGAACAACCTGGGAGACAATCCACTGACCGGAGTAGCAACCGTAACAAGAACTACCGCGGTCAGGGGAGTGGACGGGATAATGACAGGTATACCCCGCTGACCAAGACTCCAAAGGAGATATTCGCAACAGAAGGCGCGAACTTCCCAAGACCCCCACCAATGCGCACCCCAGAGGATCGGTGCGTAGGGAGTGGATACTGCGACTATCACGGACAGAAGGGCCACACCACCAATGAATGTGTCCAACTGCGCCAACTCATTGATAAACTAGTGAAAGAGGGAAGATTGGACCATTTGGTTAAGAACATCAAGGAAGGAAAGGATAGGCAGAAGAATGGGAACAAGAAAGAGGCACCCAAAGATAAGGCTGACACCATCTACATGATACAATCATGGCAGCGAGTAACTAGGCAGAAGGTCAGCCAGAAATTTTCCCGTGGAAGTGAAATCTCTTTCCCCACCTTGACCGCGGACAACGCAGTGGTAGAGCCGCTCACCATTCAAATTAATGCGGGGGGTCACGATATCCACCGCATGTATGTTGATGGAGGAGCATCTGCAGACATAATGTACGAACACTGTTTCAAGCGACTGCGACCTGAGATACGCAGCCAGTTAAGCCCGGTTATGACAGCGCTGACTGGTTTTACAGGAGAAAAGATATGGCCTATGGGGAAAATACGCCTACTAGTCAATGTGGGTAATAAAGAACACTCCGCGACAGCCTGGATGAATTTTATGGTGATCAAATCCCCTTCGCCATACAATGGCATTATCGGAAGACCAGAGATATCAGCCATACGTGTAGTACCATCTACAACACATGGGATGCTCAAATTCCCAATGGAAGGAGGTATTGTTACTCTCTACAATGCCACTGTGCCACCTAGAGAATGTAACACGATTACATATGAGACGACACTCATTCCAGAACAGCGCGCAACCAAAGTTCCAAACCTGAAGGTAGCAATTCATCCTGATTACCCAGAACAAGAAGTATCAATCGGAGGATCGCTGTCGGATAATGGCAAGACAGCCGTGTGCGCACTCTTACAAAAGAACCTGGATATTTTTGCATGGGAACCAAAGCACATGACTGGGGTACCACGCTCGATCACAGAACACAAGCTGAGAATCCGACAAGGATACTAACCAATACGCCAGAAGAAGCGCGACCAAGCTCCAGAGCGCGCGAAAGCAATTCTGGCAGAAGTACACAAACTTGTGGAGGCAGGTATCATGCGAGAAGTCTATTACCACGACTGGCTTTCCAATCCAGTAATGGTCAAGAAGAGCGACGGTAGTTGGAGGATGTGCGTGGACTTCACAGATCTCAACAAAGCATGTCTACAAGACTGTTACCCACTACCGGAGATAGATTGGAAGGTAGAGTCTTTGTGTGGATACCCACTTAAATGATTCCTAGACGCATACAAAGGATACCACCAAATCCAGATGGCTAAGGAAGATGAGGAGAAAACAGCCTTTCATACAAGCCAAGGTGTCTACTGCTATACCAAAATGCCCTTTGGCTTGAAGAACGCAGGCGCCATCTATCAGCGGTTAGTAGATAATGCATTCGAAAAATAGGTGGGCCGCAACCTAGAGGTTTACGTTGACGACCTGGTCATAAAAAGTCATACCGAGGATGAACTGGTGCGCGACATTGAGTAAACGTTTAGGACACTCAAAGAGATCAACATGAAGCTAAATCCTAAAAAATGCACTTTTGGCGCTACATAAGGCATGTTTCTCGGATACCTGATATAACCTAATGGCATCAAACCGTGCCCAGAGAAAACTAAGGCTGTCATCGAACTTCCTTCACCGCGCACGTTGAAGGAAGTCCAATCTCTCAATGGAAAGCTGGCCGGTCTAAATAGATTCTTGTCCAGGTCAGCAGACAAGTCACTACCTCTCTTCAAAACACTCAAGAAGTGTATAAAAAAGGGAGATTTTCGTTGGACTACGGAGGCAGAAGAAGCCTTTACACAGCTTAAACAACACCTGGCAGAGCTCCCCACACTAGTCGCACCCCAACCAGGGGAAGAATTAATTATGTACTTATCGGCGACACATGGAGCAGTCAGTGCGGTGCTGCTGACGGATAGGGATTCAGTACAAACACCTGTGTATTTTGTAAGCAAAGCGCTCAAGAAAACGGAGATTAATTACAGCGCAATGGAGAAGTTGGTCCTGGCTTTAGTGTTCGCCGCCAAGCGGCTGCGCATGTATTTCCAGGCGCACCCAATAGCAGTGATCACAGACCAACCAATCAAGCAAATCATCTCCAAACCTGACGCATCAGGACGACTACAGAAGTGGAGCGTGTTGCTAGGTGAGCACAACATCTCCTACATACCACGCACTGCAGTAAAAGGGCAGATACTAGCAGATTTCATCATCGAAAAATCAGATACTGATGATGCACCCGCACCAAGCAAGAAGGAACTACAAAATCCATGGATCTTGTTCACAGATGGATCTTCATGCGTGGATGGGTCACGAGCAGGCCTCATCCTCACAAGTCCGGAAGGAATGGAATTCACTTACGCATTGCGTTTTGAATTCACAGCGACAAACAATGAAGCAGAGTATGAAGCTCTAATCGTCGGACTACGCATTGCAGCTCGAATGGGTGTACGCAACCTGGAAGCAAATGTGGATTCCCGGCTAGTAGCCAACCATGTGTTGGGCGAGTACGTGGCTAAAGAGGAAAACATGATCCAATACCTCGACAAGACCAAGTCACTAATCCAAGGCTTTGACAGGTTCACCATCAAGCAGGTTCCTAGAGGGGAATATCGAAAGGCGGATGCACTAAGCAAGATTGCATCCACAAGCTTTGCACACCTGTCAAAACAAGTGTTAGTGGACACGTTGAAGAGCAAATCCATCTTGGAGATGGAAATATCCACGGTAATAGAGGAAGAAGGTCCTACGTGGATGACACCAATAATGGAATTCATAAGCAAGGGTGTATTGCCCCAAGAACAGAAGGAAGCCCGAAGAATACGACGCACAACACAGAGGTTTGAACTTCGAAACAGTGTGCTATATCGACGCTCCTTTCTGCAACCATGGCTCCGCTGCGTCGGCCCCCTACAAGCAAATTATGTACTCAGGGAAATCCATGCCGGTTCATGCCGCATGCATTCAGGACCATGATCCGTGGTGGCGCGCACCTTAAGGTCAGGATACTATTGGCCCACCATGCACCGTGATGCGCTGGAATTAATAAGAAAATGCGGCGATGGCCAGGTTCATAGACCCGTTCCGCGCCAAACACAACAGGAGCTAACGCCTATCACGGCGCCATGGCCATTCTACAAGTGGGGTATCGACATTGCAGGTCCCTTCCCCGTTGCAGCAGGAGGATTGAAGTTTCTCATAGTGGCCATAGACTACTTCACCAAGTGGGTCGAAGCAAAAGCAGTTGTAACAATTACTGGCAATCAGGTCAAACGCTTTGTTTGGGAAAATATTATATGCCACTTCGGACTACCTGGTGAAATCATCTCGGACAACGGGAAACAATTTTGTGACAACCCCTTCAAGGACTGGTGCGAGAGGTTGAATATCACGCAGCACTTCGCGTCGGTTAAACATCCACAAACCAACGGCTTAGTAGAGCGTGCAAATCGAAGTCTGGGTGAAGGAATTAAGGCACGTCTGGACAGGCACAAAGGAAGGTGGGTAGAAGAATTATCGCATGTTCTGTGGGCGCACCGCACTTCCATCAAAACTAGCACGGGAGACACCCCCTTTTCTGTAGTCTATGGGACAGAGGCCGTTATACCAACCAAAATTGGGATGCCAACTATTCGCACTGCTGAAGTCAATGTCGCAACCAATGACGACGAGAGGCGTATCGACTTAGACCTGTTGGAAGAAAGGCGTGAGCGCGCAGTTATATGTGAGGCAAGATCGAAGTCAAAAATGAAGGGATACTACGATGCTAAAGTGTGAAGTGTTTCATTCAGACCAGGTGACTTCGTATACCGCGCCAATGATGCGAGCCACGCAGAAGACACAGGCAAACTTGGACCGAAGTGGGAAGGACCCTATGAGGTTACTGAAGCATTAGGCACAGGCGCGTACAAGCTACGAGACATAGATGGTCGTGAACTACCACGCACATGGAACATTTGCAATCTTAAGCGATGTTATCTCTAGACATAGATGGTCGTGAACTACCACGCACGTGAAATACCCTGCACTTTAGTGAAGTGCCCAATAATTTTCCGTGTATTTATCTTGTTTTACTTAGGCAATATCTTATTTATTTTTATTTCGCAAAAACTTGCAAGTCTTAATAAAACTTCGCGGTTTCTAGCTAATTCCGTGACACATTCCAATTTGTTATTTCTATATACTTTATATCTTAACATTTTTTATCTTTTTCCTACATGGCGTGCATGCATTTAATAAACCCACGATGGTAAAAGGATGAGTAAACCTACTAAATAACTCGTTGAGTAAGAGGGTTGCAAACCCATCAACATTGGATCACGTATCCTTGTTAAACACCTTGTTCTCAAGACGTTGGAATAAGTTCGGTGCGCATCACACGACGGGTGCGCAACTAGGCATACTGTGCGCGTTTAACAAATTAGGAATTAAGACACTTGACTCATTGATATGATATTTACAGTACGCTGCATATCACACCATACACGACTATGATACGACTACTTAGAAATTATGTTTTAAGTATACCGTGATTTTCATACATGACTATGGATTTCCTATATTATTCGCGCTTAGGTAACAGTTTGATTCTTAGACAACAAGTACGTTTTTTTTGCAAAGACGAATAACTAAGTACAAACATTACAAGCTGCAATAATACCAACACGCATTCAACAAAAGGAGAATTTTATTCAATACCATGCGTTCTTACAAAAATGATGTTTACAAATACAAGTTCCTATCTACATACTCCTAGAACGTCTAAGAGACGAAGTCCCCACACAGCTTGCAGCATCCCCAATCTCGTTCAGCTTCTTCAATAGGTCGGAGTCTTGGCGAGATACCGTGGCAACGCTAACCGGTATCCCGTCAGATATGGGAAGATGGGTTGCGCCGATACCGCAAAAAATGGCTTTACCTTTAATCCCTTCCTTTTTGGCAAGTCTTGTAGCATGCGCTTCCAACACTTGCTTTAAGGACACTTCCTTTTCCAGGGCAAAGGGATTCAAGATATCCTTGGGGCGAGAAAACACAGGCACTTGGAGTTGAGATTCATCGGGTTTCAAAAAATGGTCCGGCTGCGCTTCCGCATTTTCAGTGCGATGCCGAGCTAAGGTCAGCCCCTCCATAATGACCCCTATAGGATAGTCCCGGTCGCGCTCTAACTCAAAAATCAGGGGAAGCTCCAATGACTTCATCTTCTCCATAGTAGCTACCAGATCATCATATGAATGCGCATTGTAACCGGGCACCTTATCAGCATGCACCTTCAACAAATTAGCCTCTTCAAGCTCCTCAACAGCCTCTGCCTTACCCCGCGCCAACACGCACCGAACTACTCCCCCAAAAGCGTCCACTACTTCCTGCGACTCCAAGGTGCTGAGGGCAGCAAGTCGCAGACCATGGCCAATGAGCCACCTACGCTCAGCGATAGTAGACAGGAGTTGGGGATATAACTCCTCATCATACTCCAGACTGAGCTTGCACAACTTCATCTCCTGCACTTCCAATGAACTTCTCACAGTGGCACCAAAATTTTCCAACTGCGAGACCAACTCTTCCTTGCCCTTCTCAAGATACTTCAGCGCCCAGAGACACGAAGCCTTATACCCCGATGACGCAGCACGCTCCTGACTTATTTGACCCATCAGCGCCATCTTTTCTTCAGCAACC
This sequence comes from Chrysanthemum seticuspe, assembly GCA_019973895.1. NCBI lineage: Eukaryota > Viridiplantae > Streptophyta > Magnoliopsida > Asterales > Asteraceae > Chrysanthemum > Chrysanthemum seticuspe. The sequence continues at coordinate 219,708,044 of BPTQ01000003.1, read as the reverse complement.
TTTTTGGCGTAAGAACTCAGGCCCTCTGCCTCAACCTTGGCATTAACCAACTGCGCCTCCAGCGACGCAATTTTTTGATCCTTTTGAGCGCCCTGGCTGCATTCTCCAGAATGCTTAGCCCTTAGCTTCTCCACCAGCGAAGCTTGATGCGCGGCCGCCAGTACCAACTCCTCAACAATCTGATCCATTGGCGCATCCCCAGTCACCAATGGCTCAGCGCTTCGGCTGTTTGGCTTGGAAGACTCAGAGTGAACAGGACTATCTCTGGGGGGCGACTCCGCAGACTGTTCAAACCTGCACATAAGAGAGGCAATTATCAATTGTTTCTCACATAAACAGGGGATGCGCAAAATACCTTTATGATATTACTTACTGTGGACCAGCGGTATCAGCCGAAGGGGGAGGCGAAGCAACATCACTAGATGACGATTCCACCACCAGGACAACGGGGCGTTTCTTCCTCGATGAGCTCACGCCATCACCTCCAAACGATCTCTTGCGCTTCAACCCCGGGTCCTCTTCCTCCTCTTCTTCCATGTGCTCCGCCACTACTACTTGTGATGGCTGCACTAATAGGGTAGGCGCCTCAGGGTTCGGCATGCTTTGCAGTGGAGTCGCTTCCAGTGCGACAGATGAGCTAGCTCCCGCTTCCCCCAGGTCCATTTCCAGGGTACGCCCTGCTGTAGCATCAAGAATAGGCTCTTCCCCCTCTCTCAGCGGGCGCGTCCCTACATTAACTTGGCGCGGCTTCGCCAGTTGCACGACACTGAATAGATCCATCTCTGCGCCACAGAAGACAACAACAAACAAGTTATTATAAGTACAATGGAAGAAGAAAGGCTTACATTAATAAAGTAATCGAATGCGAAGGACGAGCACCCACCTTGGCCATCCGCGCCTAAAAAGATTGGAACCTCCTCAGGTCTACCAAAATAATTGCGGCTAATGCCCATGTGCACCAAAAATTCCTCGGGGTAGGAACTAATGGGGATGTGATTGGTGTTTATTGTATCTGCATCCTCCGCACTGTACGATACAGGGAGGAGGCGCTCATCCTTCGGCAGGGAACCCTGGGTGTAGAAATCAAAGCGCGATGGGAAGCACACATCATCAACCCAGAAGAATGTTTTTCTCCAATTCCTAAGCGCGTCTAATTTTTCAGTAAAACACTGAAGTCGCCCAGCGCGCTTAGCGAATTATACCCACCTGTTTGACCACGTTGTGTGGTAAAACGCGCGGAACAGGTGGATGGTCGGGTTAATTGCCAGTAAGCGGTAATTAACCTCGAAGTTGGTGATTTTAGCTGCACCTATGCAGTGCAGCTGAGATATATGCAGACGGTAGTAGTTTAACACGTCGCTCAAGAATAAAGATATTGGCATACGTTGATTCGCGAACTCGAAAAAACGCGTGTAAACCCCTATTTTCCCTTCGGATGCACCGCGAGGGGAATATAATAATCCGAAGCTAACTCTAGAAGTTCGTCCTCAGTTATGTCGGATGTGAAATCAGATAAACCTCGGACCATGGTATCGTTTTTATATGCGCACGCGCGGTTACCTTTGGAATATCACGGTTTTCTTGCTGGAAAGTTTGAAGCTTTTTTAATGGCGGAAATGATTTTTTACTGTGATAATCATAGTAATAAGGAGGTAGACGGTTATATAAGTTTCTTCCTCCACGCGATGAACCCCACGTGGATCCCACTATCTCTAATTGAGTGGATAGGATTTGCTGATGTGACGTAGTTACAGTTACTTTCCCCCGATTTACGAGGCATCCATTTTAAATATTATGTCTATATACAACGTATATCTTTCAAGGCGGGAAACCTTTTTGGCTTCTTTGCTACGCTTCGCAGTTCTTTATTGGCTGCAGTTATTAGTCTAGCATCCGCAGTTCGTCACTGCGCATACTAGACTGGGGGGACATGATGACGTATAGTCTACATTCGGGTCACGAACCAGACAAAGGACTGCTATTAGTGAGCCCATTACGAATGGGCTAATCCAATAACGGTTTGGGCTCACGAAGGCCCAAACTCAAAGTTATTTATGGAATAGGATATCGGATATCTTCTAACTTTGGAGATAATTGTTTACCAACCGACTTAGGCGGGATACGCCGAAGGTTGGGGAACACGAAACCAACAAGGATTTCGTGTGTATATAACGGGAATCCCATCCCTCATTAAAGGTACGATCTAAAACACTAACTCTCCTATTAACCCTAAAACCGATTACTTACTCTCACGCCGGAGGATAATCGTGGGAGAAAATCCCACGATAAGCCTAACGGTGTCTTCTGTTTACTTAGTGCGCAGGTCTCAAGCAGCAATAGTCAATTGGTACGAGAACCGGAGCCCAAACAAGGAACGTCCAACTTTTGTATCAACAATACCTATTGTCCTTGATCCGAGTATAATTACAACTCATTCACGTTCAAAAGAATATTAACTATGATGAATCTGATTCCATTCACAAATTTACAAGCATACTAAATCTCTTATACATAAAAAAAGCTATAAAATTCTAAGCTTTTTGGCATCAATTTGGTAACTTTGATCCAGGCACAACTTTTAGAACTAGCATCTACCTTGGATCGTAAGAAGAGGGAGAAACAGTGGAAACTGAAGCATAAGCTGCACTAAAACCTGCAGTAAAACCGTTGCATTGTATGTTGTTTTGATATATAAAAGGCGGATTTGTAGGATAAGGTAGTGGTTTAATATTATTAGATAACATTTGTAAGGCCATAGACATGGTTGGTCTAAGTGATGGCATCTCTTGGGTGCAAAGAAATCCTATATGCACCACACTGTGTATATCATTCTTTATGTTGTCATCAGTGTCATTATGTAACATTAAGTTTGGGTCGAAAATCTCCTCCATTGACCCATTCTTAAAATGCTCCCAGACCTGTTTTATATCATTAAAAGGTGTTTTAAACAAAAGTACTTGTTTATCTATAGAAAATCCTGGGAAAAAAAGATACTTACAACTGAAAGCAAGTTGCGATTATCGTCTGATGTGTATATGGTTCTGTTTGGCTTTCCAGTAACCACCTCAAGAATAAGCACGCCAAAGCTATATACATCCGCTTTTTCAGTTAACTGACCATGAACTATATATTCCGGAGCCATATAACCACCGAAGTATTATAAATTGATAAAAAATTTAGTTACCGAGTGTAGGAATAATACAGAAACAAAGAAAACATAATCAAGTGCTTACAGAGTTCCTGCAATCCCAGTGCTAATGTGATTTTTATCTTCTTCATAAGACCGGGCTAACCCAAAATCAGCTATTTTAGCATGAAGCCCCGAATCCAACAAGATATTAGCAGCTTTGATATCCCTGTGAATGATCCTCGTTTTACTATTTTCATGGAGGTATACTAAACCTTCTGCCGTCCCGACGATAATATCGAATCTTTTTTCCCAGTTTAGTTCCTTACCTTTAACTGCATCTGTACAAGATCATACAAAATATTCTTACTTTTATCAACCAGTTATTTTGCAATGCAGAACCTTATTCATAGGTGATATTGTGCTAAATAAGATTATGTAAACTATAATATTTCAATAATACATTCTGTTAACATAATGATATAGGAGGATGTATGCATTAAGTGAATTTCGACCCATTTGGCCCGTCCCATTTTTTAGCTAAAATTTTCAAAACTTACCCATTTAAGATAAACATAACCTAATCGAACCGTTCATAAGTAAATGGGTCAAAAATGCCACCTCTTACTGTTAACTTGAGTTTTGCTGAAATTAGGAATTCATTATACTTACCAAATATGAACTGATCGAGACTCTTGTTTGGTAGATATTCATAAATAAGAATACTATCAGGCCCTAAACAGCTGAACCCCACAAGTTTCACCAGATTTGGATGGTCAACACTACTAATGATGTTGACTTCGTTATAGAAGTAAGCTGCTCTATGTCGGTGGTTGAAATAGAGTCTCTTGACAGCAACCTCTCTTCCATCTTGAAGAACTCCCTGCGTGAAGTCAATCATATAATTTAAAAAATAATACAAAAACATAAACTGATGACGTTGACTCCAAAAAAAATGGTTGACTACCTTGTATACACTTCCGAAACCCCCTTGCCCAAGTTTATTGGCCTCACTAAAATACCTTGTGGCTTTTTCAATCGTTGAGTATTTGAAGTTCAAGCTAATACTTTTCACGAGCTCCAACAAATTTGTGTCGTCAGAACCTAATAGGATAACAAATTTGTGTCATCAGAACCTAATAGGATATTTGTAAGGAAGTTAAAACGTTGCAAAACTTTTAGGATGCCAAGTGAAACTCATACCCTGTTCTCTTTTTAATCTACTTCTGCGCTTCCATGCATAATACTACATGATAATACTTGCAAGTAAGAGTACGGCAATGGCACAAGCACTAATTACAAGAGCCACTGTTTTCCCTGCAAATGGTACACATGAAAAACGGTTTAACAACCCTAGCATGTACTTCCATTGTGCAATTATCCACGTTGTGGTATGCTTTGTTAAAGTTTTTGGTCTAGACCCGTTGGAGATGGCTAACCAGCATGTTGAAGAAAAAGGGCAGCGGCGAGTCGGTGAAAAATTGGCGCACGTAGTTTTATGCTCACTTCCGTATGAATGTATGTTGTGTACCTTGTTCATCCTGTGCTACATACACGTGTCCTCTTATTTGGGATTGCCTGCCTCGTACTTAGTTACCGTTGATACAAAAGTTGGGCGTTCCTTGTTCGGGGCTCCGGCTCTCGTACCAATTGCTGATTGTTGCTTGAGACCTGCGCACTAAGAGACAGAAAACACCGTTAGGCTTACCGTGGGATTGTCTCCCACGATAATAAGCCGGCGTAAGAGTGAGTAATCGGTTTAGGGTTAAAGGAGAGTTAGGGTTTTGTATATCGTACCTTTAACGAGGGATATGATTCCCTTTATATACACACGGAATCCTTGTTGGTTCCGTGTTCCTCAACCTTCGGCGTATCCCGCCTAAGTCGGTTGGGGAATGATTATCTCCTTGATTAAGAGATATCCGATATCTATTCCGTAAATAGATTTGTATTTGGGCCTTCGTGGGCCTAAACGCTTATCAGCGTAGCCCAGTTCGTGCTGGGCTTATCAGTATTGGGCTTTGGGCGGGTTCGTGACCTGGATATAGACTATACGTCATCATGTCCCCCCAGTCTAGTATGCGCAGTGAGTAACTGCGGATGTTAGACTAATAACCGTAGTCAGTGAAACAACGTCGAAGCGTAGCCAAGAAGTCATAAAAATATATCCTCCCGTACATTGTATCTGGACATAGGAAAAAAAAATGGGGGCCTCGTAAGTTGGGGGAAAGTAACTGCAGTAACGTCCCATCAAGCAATCTCAGCCACACAGTTAGTGTTAGTGGGGTCCACGTGTCACTCATCGTGTGGATGAGAAAAATTATATAACCCATCGCTTCATTTCCACTTTGTTTCTCACAGTATAAAAAAAACGTTCATCCGCCATTGCTAACAAAACTTCAAACTACAACCCTGAAAAACACTTTATTCAAAAGGTAACCGCGCGTGCGCTTTGTAAAAACAATACCATGGTCAAACAGTTGTCTGATTTTACCTCCGATCTCACCGAAAGCGATCTTCTAGAATTTACTTCAGATTACTTTATACCTCTTGACGTGCATCCGGTTGTTCCGGGTGCGCGGGCATCTATTGCGGATTTCCCCAAAGGGAAAATAGGGGTATACACACATTTTTTTGAATTCGCGAATCAACGTGTGCCCCTATCCCGATTTTTATGCGATGTTTTAAATTATTACTAGCTACACCTATCCCAGCTGCACTGCATCGGTGCGGCTAAAATTACCAATTTTGAGGTGAACTGCCGTTTGCTGGCGGTTAACCCAACCATCCACCTATTCCGTGCCTTTTATCACACGACATGGTCACATGGGTGGGTATCCTTTGCTAAGCGCGCCGGTAGATTTCAGTGTTATACTGAGAAACTAGATGCACTTAGAAATTGGAGGGAGTCATTTTTCTGGGTAGACGACACATGCTTTCCGTGGCACTATGACTTTTATACCCGGGGAACGTTGCCGAGGGATGAATGCTCCGTGCCTGGATCATATGTTGCTGAGGATGCAGAACTGATAAACGCGAACCGCATCCCCATTAGTTCCTATCCTGAGAAATTTTTGGTGCATATGGGCATCAGCCGTAATTATTTTGGTATGCCGGATGAGATGCCAGTCTTCTTAGGCGCCAATGGCCAGGGTGGGTACTCGTTCCTCGCACCCCCTTTTATAATTAATGTAAGAGCTTTCTGTCCTTTTCGCGCATTATATAACCTGTGTTATTTGTTGTCTTCTATTGCACAGAGATGGATCTTTTTACCGTTGTGCACCTAGCGAAGCCTGTTGAGGTGAAGGTAGGGACACGTCCCCTGAAAGAAGGAGAGGAAGCTATACTAGCGGCCACTGCAGGTCATACCCTGGAGATGAACATAGGGGGAACAGGTACTAGCTCCTCTGTCGCAGTGGAAGCGACACCGCTGCAAAGCGTGCCAAGCCCCAGGGTGCCCTCTCCCGTAGCGCAGCCACCACCTGTAGCCGTGGCGCAACCTATGGAAGAAGAAGAAGAAGAAGAGCCAGAATCTGGGTTAAAGCGCAAAAGATCCCGCGGAGAGGATGGCGTGAGCTCCTCGAGGAAAAAACGCCCTGTGATTCTCACTGTGGAATCATCCACCAGTGATGTTGCGTTATCTCACCCATCTGCTGATGTCGCTGGCCCACAGTAAGTAATATCGTGAATGCTCTTTTTTTTTATTTTGCGCACCAACTGTATATGGGAAACTGATAATGCTCTGTCCGTGTATGTAGGTTTGAACAGGCTGCGGAGTCTCCTCCCAAGGATAGTCCTGTGCAGTCTGAGCCATTCAGCCAAAAAGATAAAGACTTGTCTGCCGGGGTTGCATCAGTGGGTCAATTGGTTGAAGAGTTGGTACATGTGTCTGCGCACCAAGCTGCAATAGTTGAGAAGCTAAGGGTTCGTATTGCTGGTGAAAGCAGCCAAGGTGCTCAAAAAGATGAGAAAATTGCTTTGCTAGAAGCGCAGTTGGCTAGTGCCAGGGCTGAGGTAGAGAGTTTGAGCGTGTATGCGCAAAAGCAGGCTGAGGAGAAAATGGCGCTGATGGGCCAAATAAGCCAAGAGCGCGAAGAGGCCTCAGGATACAAAGCTACATAGCTCTGGGCACTGAAGTATTTGGAGATGGGCAAAGAGGATTTGACTTCACAGCTTGAAAACTTTGGTGCCATTGTGAAAGATGCTCTAGAGGTGCAGGAGGCTAAATTGCGCAAACTCAGTATTGAGTACGACGAGGAGTTGTACCCCCAACTTTTGTCGACTATAGCTGAGCGCAGGTGGCTTATAGCTCATGGTCTTCGTCTCGCCGCCCTTACTACTCTAGAGTCACCAGAAGTTGTTAATGCCTTCGGGGGGTAGTCCAGTGCGCTCTGGAGCGCGGTAGAGCAGAAGCCGTGGAGAAGCTTCATGAGGCAGATTTGTTGAAGGTACCTGCTGAACAGGTACCCGGCTATAATGCGCAGTCCTACGATGAGCTAGTGTCTGCTATGGAGAAGATGAAGTCTGTGGAGCTTCCAATGATTGCTGAAATGGAACGCGACCAAGATTATCCTATAACTGTGATTATGGAAGGGTTGACCTTGGCGCGCCATCGTATTGAGAATGCAGAAGCGCAGCCAGATTATTTTTTGAAGCCCGATGTCTCGCAGCTTCAAGTGCCTATTTTTGCTCGTCCCAAAGATATCCTGAACCCCTTCGCTTTGGAGAAGGAAGTTCCATTGAAGCAGGTCTTGGAAGCTCATGCTGCCAGGCTCACCAAGAAGGAAGGCATTAAGGGTAAGGCCGTTTTGTGTGGCGTTGGCGCAGCTCACCTTCCCCGTTCGGACGGGGTGCCTGTTAGTGTTGCTACCGTAGCGCGTAAAGATGCTGATTTGCTGAAGAGTTTAAGCGAGGTTAAAGATGCAGCGAACTGCGTAGGTAGTTCATCCCTTGAACGTTGTAATAGTTGGTAGGTTATACTTCGTAAAGTAAACATCCTTTTGTAATAACTTGTAGTCATTAATAGGAATCTCCTTTTGCGTGGTGCGTGTTGATATTAATGCAACTTGTGATGTGTGTACTTATCTGTTTATCTTTGCGTATAAGACATGTTCTAAGGGTCGAAGTTGTACACAAGTGCGAATAAGAAATCCATAGTCATGTATAAAGATCATAGTATACTTAAGAGATAATTTCTAAGTACTTTTTATCATAGTCGTGTATGTTATGATATGCAGCGTACTGTAAATATCACATTAAGGAAGCAAGTGTCTTGGTTCCAAAGTTGTTAAACGTGCACATATGCGTTGTTGGGCAACCATCATGGGATGCGCACAAAACTTATTCCAACGTCTTGAGAACAAGGTGTTTAACAAGGATACGTGATCCAGTGTTGATGGGTTTGCAACCCTCTTACTCAACAAGTTGTTTAGTAGGTTAACTTATCCTTTTACCATCGTGGGTATATTTTAGTGCATGCGCGCCATGTAGGCAAGAGATAAAAAATTGTTAAGACATACAGTATATGGAAATAACAAATCAAAATATGTCGCGGAGTTAGCTAGAAACCGCGGCGTTTTATTGATACTTGCAAGTGTTTATGAGAAATAAGTAAGACATTATTCTAAGGAAAATAAAAAATAAATACATAGATGTGTATTGGGCACTTTAGTGAAGTGCAGGAGCGTCTGTGCGCTGGGCCGTAGCCACTCTTATAGGTAGCACCTCTTGAGGTTGCAGATGTTCCATGTGCGTGGCAGTTTACGACCATCCAAGCCTCGTAGCTTGTACGCGCCTGTTCCCAATGCTTCAGTAACCTCATAGGGTCCTTCCCACTTTGGTCCAAGCTTACATGTGTCTTCTGCGTAGCTCGCATCATTGGCGCGGTAAACGAAGTCACCTGGTCTAAATGAAACACGGCGCACTTTAGCGTCATAGTATCCCTTCATCTTTGACTTTGATTTTTCTTCCCGGATAGCTGCGCGTTCGCGTCGTTCTTCGAGCAGGTCTAAGTTGACACGTCTCTCCTCATCATTGGTTGCCACATTGATTTCCGTAGTGCGGATAGTTGGCATTCCGATTTCGGCTGGTATGACAGCTTCTGTCCCGTAGACTAGAGAGAAGGGAGTGTCTCCCATGCTGGTTTTGATTGAGGTGCGATGTTCCCACAAAACATGTGATAGCTCTTCCACCCACCTTCCTTTGTGCTTGTCCAGGCGTGCCTTAATTCCTTCACCTAAGCTTCGATTCGCACGTTCCACTAAGCCATTGGTTTGTGGGTGTTTAACTGACGCGAAGTGCTGTGTAATTTTCAACTTCTCGCACCAGTATTTGAAAGGGTTGTCGCAGAATTGTTTTCCGTTGTCCGAGATGATTTCCCCAGGCAGTCCGAAGCGGCATACAATATTTTCCGAGAAAAAGCGTTTTACCTGGTTGCCAGTGATTGTCACTACTGCCTTTGCTTCGATCCACTTAGTGAAGTAGTCGATAGCGACTATGAGGAATTTTAACCCCCCTGCTGCAACAGGGAAAGGGCCTGCTATGTCGATACCACACTTGTAGAATGGCCATGGTGCTGTAATTGGTGTTAGCTCGTGCTGTGGTTGGCGCGGGACGGGTCTATGAACTTGGCAATCGTTGCACTTCCTGATTAAGTCCCGCGCATCACGGTGCATGGTTGGCCAGTAGTATCCTGACCTTAAGGCGCGAGCCACCACTGACCGTGGTCCCGAGTGCATGCTGCATGAACCTTCGTGGATTTCTCGCAGTACATAATTTGCTTGTAGGGGGCCAACGCAGCGGAGCCATGGTTGCAGGAAGGAGCGCCGGTACAGTATGTTGTCTCGAAGTTCAAACCTTTGCGCTGTGCGCCGTATTCTTCGGGCTTCCTTCTGCTCCTCGGGTAATACTCCTTTGCTTATGAATTCTACTATCGGTGTCATCCACGTAGGTCCGTCTTCCTCTATCACCGTGGATACTTCCATTTCTGAAATGGATTTGCTCTTCAATGTTTCCACCAACACCTGTTTGGATAGGTGTGCAAAGCTTGAGGATGCGATTTTGCTTAATGCATCCGCCTTGCAGTTTTCCCCTCTTGGGACCTGTTTGATGGTAAACCTGTCAAAGCTTTGAATTAATGCTTTGGTTTTGTCGAGGTACTGGATCATGTTTTCCTCCTTGGCTACATACTCACCCAACACGTGGTTGGCTACTAGTCTGGAATCTACATTCGCTTCCAGGTTGCATACCCCCATTCGAGATGCAATGCGTAATCCAGCTATTAAGGCTTCATACTCTGCCTCATTATTTGTTGCTGTGAATTCGAAACGCAGTGCGTAAGTGAATTCCATTCCTTCTGGGTTTGTGAGGATGAGGCCTGCTCCTGACCCATCTACGCACGAGGATCCATCTGTGAACAAGATCCATGGATCTGGTAGTTCCTTTGTACCTGATGCAGGTGCGGCATCAGTGTCTGGTTTTTCAATGATGAAATCTGCGAGTATCTGCCCTTTTACCGCAGTTCGTGGTCTGTAGGTGATGTTATGCTCACCGAGCAACACACTCCATTTTTGCAGTCGTCCTGATGCATCAGGCTTGGAGATGATTTGCTTGATCGGTTGGTCTGTGATTACCGCTATTGGGTGCGCTTGGAAGTACCTGCGTAGCCATTTAGCAACAAACACCAATGCCAGAACTAATTTTTCCATGGCGCTATAGTTCATCTCCGTCTTTTTGAGCGCCTTGCTTACAAAATAGACAGGGGTTTGTACTGAATCCCTATCTGTTAGTAACACTGCGCTGACTGCTCCATCAGTTGCGGATAAATACATAATCAACTCTTCCCCTGGTCGGGGTGCGACAAGTGTGGGGAGCGTTGCCAGGTGTTGTTTCAGCTGTGTGAAGGCCTCTTCTGCCTCCGTAGTCCACCAGAAATCACCCTTTTTTATACACTTTTTGAGTGTTTTGAAAAGGGGTAATGATTTGTCTGCTGACTTGGATAGGAATCTGTTAAGACCGGCCAACTTTCCGTTGAGAGATTGGACTTCCTTCAACGTGCGCGGTGAAGGAAGTTCAATGACAGCCTTAGTTTTTTCTGGACACGGTTTTATACCGTGAGGTTCTATCAGGTATCCCAAGAACATGCCTTCAGTAGCTCCGAAGGTACATTTTTTGGGATTCAGCTTCATGTTGATCTCTCGTAGAGTTTTGAACGTTTCCTCAATATCGCGCACTAACTCATCTTCAGTATGGCTCTTTATGACCAGGTCATCAACATAGACCTCTAGGTTGCGGCCCACCTGTTTTTCGAAAGCATTATCTACTAACCGCTGATAGGTGGCGCCTGCATTCTTCAAGCCAAAGGGCATTTTTGTGTAGCAGTAGACGCCTTGGCTTGTGTGAAAGGCCGTTTTTTCCTCGTCCTCCTTAGCCATCTGGATTTGATGATATCCTTTGTATGCATCGAGAAAACACTTTAATGGATATCCACACAAGGACTCTATTTTCCAGTCTATCTCTGGTAGTGGGTAGCAGTCTTGTGGACATGCTTTGTTTAGGTCGGTGAAGTCCACGCACATCCGCCAGCTACCATCGCTCTTCTTTACCATGACTGGGTTGGAAAGCCAGTCATGATAGTAGACTTCCCGCATAATTCCTGCCTCTACTAGCTTGTGTACCTCTGCCAGGATTGCCTGCGCGCGCTCTGGAGCCTGGCCGCGCTTCTTCTGGCGTATGGGTGAGTATCCTTGTCGGATTCTCAGTTTATGCTCTGTGATTGAGCGTGGTACCCCAGTCATGTGTTTTGGCTCCCATGCAAAAATGTCCAAGTTCTTTTGCAAGAGTGTACATACAGCTGTTTTGCCGTTGTTCGACAGTGACCCTCCGATGGATATTTCCTGTTCCGGGTATTCAGGGTGAATTGCAACCTTCAAGTTTGGAACTTTGGTCGCGCGCTGTTCTGGGATCGGTGCCGTTTCGCATGTAATCGTGTTACATTCTCTATGTGGTATAGTGGCATTGTGAAAAGTAACGATACCACCTTCCACTGGGAATTTAAGCATCCCGTGCGCTGTTGATGGCACTGCGCGCATAGCTGATATCCCAGGTCTCCCGATAATGCCATTGTATGGCGAGGGAGATTTAATCACCATAAATTCCATCCAGGGCGTCGCGGAGTGTTTTTTATTTCCGATGCTGACTAGTAATCGTATTTGCCCCATAGGCCATATCTTTTCACCCGTAAAACCCGTCAGCACCGTTCTGAACGGGCTTAACTGACTGCGTATTTCAGGCCGCAGTCGCTTGAAGCAGTGCTCATACATGATGTCTGCAGATGCTCCACCATCAATGTACATGCGGTGGATGTCGTGACCCCCCGCACTTATCTCTATGGTGAGTGGTTCCACCACTGCGTTGTCCGCAGTTAAGGTGGGGAAAGAGATTTCGCTTCCTCGAGAAAACTCCTGGCTGACCTTCTGCCTAGTGACCCGCTGCCATGATTGTATCATGTAGATGGTGTCGGCCTTGTCTTTGGGTGTCTCTTTCTTGTTTCCACTCTTCTGTCTATCCTTTCCTTCCTTGATGTTTTTGACCAAATGGTCCAATCTGCCCTCTTTAACCATTTTGTCAATGAGCTGGCGCAGTTGGACACATTCGTTAGTGGTGTGGCCCTTCTGTGCGTGGTAGTCACAGTATCCATTCCCGGTGCGCCGATCCTCTGGAGTGCGCATTTGTGGCGGCCTTGGGAAGTTCGCACCTTCTGTTGCGAGTATTTCCTTTGGAGTCTTGGTGAGCGGGGTGTATTTGTCATTATCCCTTCCGCTCCCCTGACTGCGATAGCTCCTATTACGGTTGCTACCCCGGTCGGTGGATTGTCTCCCAGGTTGTTCCTGTGACCGATAGTTCGAGTAGTTTCTTTTGCTATCCGCTGCGGCAGCTTCTCCTTGAACGAAGGACCGAGAGCGTTTCATGAGTTCATCAAAGGTTTCGGGAATCTTGTCGTTCAACCTCTTGATGAGTTCTGGGTTGTTAATCTCATTCATGAAACCAGAAATTTTTAGTACTTTAGGGCATGCTTTAACCTGCATGCATTCGTCTTCAAAGCGTTCCATGAATGCGCTTGTAGATTCTCCCTGGCGCTGCTTTACCCTGGCGAGTTCGACAGGATTTTTAGCGCACTTCTTCCGCTGAGTAAAGTTTAGGCGAAACGCATATCTTAATTCCTCAAAGCCATTGATGCTTCTGTGTGGAAGCTTGCTGAACCAGTTCCGCGCGTTTCCCACCAGCGTGGAGTTGAACATGTGGCACCATACAGGCTGTGGCCAGTTTTCAATTGTAGCGGCTGATTCAAAAATTTTGAGGTGATCATCAGGATCACCTGTCCCGTCGTAGGTTTTTACGTTGGCAGGCATGCGCCTCCTTTTGTTCTCTGAGAAGTCACTGATGCGTCGAGTGAACGCATCCACCTTTTGACGGCGCCACAGGAGAGATATATCTTCATCCTCCTGGTCATTATATCTATTTCTGGACTTCCAGTGTCCAGTCTCGCTATCCTCGTTGTCCGAGGAATTTCCGGAAAACGAATTTTCCCTCCTTCGGCGCTTGCGCCGACTGTCCTCAAAGTTTGTACTCGAAGGGCTTTCACTTGGGGAATATCGTCACCCAAGTCTGTCCTGTATTCTGCGGCTACCAAGTCTGGTGTGGACACTGGTACGCCGTTCGTCCTCCTCACTTCCTTCCAGATGCTGTGAGTTGGACGTCTCATCATCCTCAACTCTCTTCCCAATTCTGTTAAACACAGGGGGTCGGCGGCTGTCTCTACCGCGCTTCTCCTTCTGGCGGCGCGGTGGTGAGGTTTCGTATTCCGAGTCAAAACTGAGTCGGGTTTGTAGGCTTCGACTCGATCTCTTTCTAGCTTCCTCTTGCATGAGAGCGATCAAGGTTTCATAATTTTGGGATACGAAATCCTTTGGTGTTAATTCCGGTGCGACCCCTTCTAGAGCGAGGGTATTCGCTTCTACCGCTGTGTCCTTGTTTCCATCCGGTGCATCTGGTGCCTTTGTCAGGTCAGTCTCTAGCACCGATTGAAGGGGAGTGGTAAGAACAGTGCGCAGTGGATCCACTGCACTGGTGGTGGTTGTAGTGGCCTGGGTTGTCCCTGAGCGCGGTTCCATCAGAGGGAAGACTAAGTCCTGGCCTAATCCCTTGTTTTTAGCAGTACTGGTTATCCCAGGAGTCTGCTTGGAAGCTGAACCGATGTGCGGCTTCTTTCCGGTAAGATCCGTTTGCGATCGCTGATTTCCATGCTTCGTCATTCTAGTCTTAGTTCTTAGTGAATGGTCCCACGGATGGCGCCACTTGTTGATACAAAAGTTGGGCGTTCCTTGTTCGGGGCTCCGGCTCTCGTACCAATTGCTGATTGTTGCTTGAGACCTGCGCACTAAGAGACAGAAAACACCGTTAGGCTTACTGTGGGATTGTCTCCCACGATTATCCTCCGGCGTAAGAGTAAGTAATCGGTTTAGGGTTAAAGGAGAGTTATGGTTTTGTATATCGTACCTTTAACGAGGGATGTGATTCCCTTTATATACACACGGAATCCTTGTTGGTTCCGTGTTCCTCAACCTTCGGCGTATCCCGCCTAAGTCGGTTGGGGAATGATTATCTCCTTGATTAAGAGATATCCGATATCTATTCCGTAAATAGATTTGTATTTGGGCCTTCGTGGGCCTAAACGCTTATCAGCGTAGCCCAGTTCGTGCTGGGCTTATCAGTATTGGGCTTTGGGCGGGTTCGTGACCCGGATATAGACTATACGTCATCAGTTACTCTACCGAGCTCTTTTCAAATACTTTTATCAAAATGTCCGAAACGCCCTTCTTGTTTCCTTTAACTTGACAAAACTTTTTACATCCTTTAACTTTTTTGCTCTTGACCCAAAATCTTTAAAGAAAACTAATACCACAGCCTTCATGTGAATCAAATAAATTTAAGTATCATATAAGACTAAATCTAATAATAGGTATTAGCATTTTCTTTAATTCAAGTGCCTATCCGAAATATGGGGTAGGTTATACAAACCCCTCTTTTCTACAAAAGGCACCCCCCTCCTTTTTTGCGATTTTTTTAATCAAAAAACTATAAACCTAAAAGTATATAACAGAAAATATAAAGTTTAATAAGTCAATCGCTTAAAACTGTCAGAAATACAGAGCAGAAACTAACAAAAAACTGTGTTGTACTGAAAAACATAAAGGACAAAAGGAATAAAAATACAAAACCCCCTGACATGACATCCTAGGAGGGTTTGTATAGTATAACCCCCGAAACACATGTACAAAAATTCAAATAATTACAAGTGAATAGGTTGAATATAAATCATAAACTTTTTATTTTATTTTATTTATTTATTTAAAATTGAATGAACAAATTCTAGTTATTTACTTTTTCATAAAACCTAACACAACTCATTTTCATTAATTTTTTTAACTTAAATATTTCGCAAATCGTTAATCATTACGCGAAACGATCATATCACTACAACGAAAATTAAATTATTTTTTTATAGAGAAGCGTATCTATATATTTCGTCGAACTCTCTTTTCGAGACTTTTTTTTTTTTTTTTTTTTTTTTTTTTTTTTTTTTTTATGTTGAAATTTATGTCCTGAAAAATAATATGTGATTTGTAAAATCAAAGTTGATTTATTTTTGAAAATCACACGTGATTTATGAAAATCACATGTGATTTTTAAAAATCAAATGCGATTTGTAAAATGATACGTGATTTTCAAAAAACAAATCACATGTTTTCAGGTCTTAAATTTCAGACGGAAAAAATGTTATCAAAAGTATATCGAGATGTCCGTCTGCTGAAAGATAAAAAATTATTGTTGCGATGATGTATTTTTCATTGATTGACGATTTAATGTTTGTAAAATATTTTATTTTTAAGAAAAATATTGAAAATAAGTTTTGTGTTTTTATGACAAAATGAATGGATATGATTTGTTTATTTCATTTTTAAAGGAATCTGTTATATACGTGAATCTCATTTCACGTATATATTTTATTTTTAAAGTATATCGAGGTATCCGTCTGCTGAAAGATAAAAAATTATTGTTGCGATGATGTATTTTTCATTGATTGACAATTTAATGTTTGTAAAATATTTTATTTTTAAGAAAAATATTGAAAATAAGTTTTGTGTTTTTATGACAAAATGAATGGATATGATTTGTTTATTTCATTTTTAAAGGAATCTGTTATATACGTGAATCTCATTTCAGGCACGCTAACATTTTTTAGAAAATGCTACATCAACAAAATGTTTACAAAGAATTTTTTCACGAAATGAATTATCATCAATAAAATTTATTTTAATTAATTATCTCTTTTTCTTTTAAATTGTTATTTTCCCATAAATGCATGTCACATCATTTTGTAAAAAATTTGTGACTATAAAATCATTTTGACTTTTTTCTATTGGACAAGTTATTTGGACCCTCTCATGTGAGGGGTTTCGTAAAACCCTGTACATTACAAACTTATACAGTATGCATCGCAGTTTATACATTTTGACTAAAACCCTCTATTATCACATCACTTAACATAACTAATATTCGTACTTTCCTACAAATTCATACTCCCTAGTAAATGTTTTTGGTCAAACCTATAAAAGTACAGGAAATGATAAATGCATGATGAGAGCATAATATACCTATTTCTTCATAAACATTTTCCAAAATCTCCTAATAAATTCTCACATTCCCAAAACAAAAAATTAACCTTTAGCAAAAACAACATTAAAAGATTTAGTATGATTTTTATATTTTTCGGAATCTTTGACAATCTCTTATAAAATCAAAAGACTGTTACAAAGATTACGCCGTACTTCATGATTTTCTTAAATATAGTTAAAACTCATTCAACTAAAAAGCCGTTATAAATCTTGTTCACATGATCCATTCACTTCAAGGGGTAAAACAGTAACTTCACATTTACTCCACTTTTTGGCATGCATTCTGGATTCTGCAAAACGTATCTAATGCTTCTGCACTCTACAAAATTTGTCTCCAAACAAAATTTGTTGTTTTCACACTTTTTAAGGTTCATTTGTTTCTAACAACATTGTCACCTTTTTATGTTTTTTTTCATGTGTGTGGTTTTGTAACCTTTTTTCTCTTGTTGCAATGTTTGATCATTTTCCAAATTGTGTTTCACCAAGAAAAAAAGTTTTTTCTGGATTTGGGTTAGGTTTTGTTACATTTTTTATATTTTTATTTTAGTTTTAAGGATCCCAATTCTGATAAAGATTTCTTCCAAGGGTTTAATGTTAATAGTAGTGATAATAACAATAATGGTTCTGTTATTTCTTGGTCTTTTAGATTTAGTAGAACATCAACAACAACTACAACTATTGTTATAAAAAATAGTACACAATTAGTACAACAACATAGGCCTAAGGTATTGGTTAGTGAAAATAAGGATGGGTTAAATAGTACTATTTTGATCCATTTTGGTAATTTCACTAGTGATGTGAAAAATGGTAGCTTTAAGGATGTTTTTGCTAATGTTAGTAATTTTAAGGATACCCATTTGATAGAACTTCAAAATGATGTTAAAAATGAAAGCTTTAGTGAAGGGAAATTGTTATTTGGTCAAGAAGTTGGTAATAGGAGGGTTAAGTCAGATGGGTTGGATTTGAAGTTTGGTTTGGGGAAAAAGAGAGGTAAGATTGGTGATGGTAAAATTTCTCAAATTTTGAGGAATTATAGTGGTACTAGTTTTGAAGAGTGTGATATATTTGATGGAAGATGGGTGAGAGATGATTCGAAACCATATTATCCGGCTGGTTCGTGCCCCTTTGTAGATAAGGATATGAATTGTCATCTTAATGGGAGGCCGGATAATGAGTTTGTGAAATGGAGGTGGCAGCCATTTGGATGTGATATCCCAAGGTATATTGATCATGATTTCTTTGAAATGCTAGTTTATGTATGGTATTAAAAAAGGGAAAATTCTAAGAATGCATTTTTCGCTCAAGGTGTCATCACTTTTTAAGAAAAAAGTTTGGGTATTTCCAAAATAAACTTTGAGACTTGCGACTTTATCCTTCCAATGTAATAGTGACACGTGTCCTGACACTTTTCAGATTCCAATCATTTTCGTACCTATGAATTTTAGTCGACTAATATCCAGCGACTTTTTAAGATTCTCGCGATTTTTTTTTTGATATTTTCGAGAAAAAAGTCAAACTTTAAAAAGTAATATTTTATTCCTTTTGCTCCTTCCCAATGTCGAGCGACTTAAGCGAATTAATTTTAGCGGTTTTTGGCCAAATAGTAGTTTTGTACTTTTTCCCAATTTTTACACCACGGTAAAAATACTTTTTACTTATCACATATCTTTCCTAACCAATGAATTAGAATAACACATACATTACATCCCCATTACAAAATTACTCCTACAAGTCAAGAACCATCGTCTTCTCGAAATCCTGCAAAAAAAATGTTTCGTATTCGGGTATGTTTTTTTATGTTGATATATATAAATTGTTCGTATATTTGTTTTTCCCCTTATTTATTTGAAATTAATCATGTTTAATAGTAGTTTTGCAACAACAATTTTGTTTATTTAAGTTAGCAAAAGGTTACAAAATTGTGTTTGGGTTTGTAATTTATCTGGTGTCTGAGATGTGATTCTTTGTTGTTCTACCTTTTTGAAAGTATACTTGGCATTTGTTACAAAATTGTAGTGTGAGGCTTGGATGATTGAATGCAGTTTTGTTACTCCCCTTACATGTTATTAAGTAGAGTATTTTTTATTTTTATTTATTTATTTATTTATTTTATTTTTTCATTTGTAGGAATATGAGGCGAAAATCATCATCAGAAGTAAACCAAACTACTTTTCTTTAATAAAATCCAAGTTGGATAAAAATCGAAGGAAGTTGTTTAGGGAAACTTGTTTCGGTAAATGGTTGGACCTTTCTTATTTTGACCACGAAGCACATATGATAGATTATGTTTTACAAAAACAATGTTATCCGAATGAAAACCATTATGATATGCCGATTGTATATTATATTGATGACCGTCCCCTTCATTTCGGTCGTCCAGAGTTTTCGCTTATCACTGGTTTTAATTTTGGAAAAGTAAGTTTTGAAAAATATGGATCTGGACACCTCAATTTTATGTCAAGGGTTTTCCCAAAACATTCAGGTTCAAAAATTACAAACTTAGATATTCTTGGCCTAATTGAGGATGAAGAGGCATTTGGTATCATATGCGACGAAGATGCAGTACGTCTTTGTCTATTGTTAGCTTTGGAGGTTATCTTCATGGGCAGATTATTGGTTCAGGAAGTTGATGTTTCTCTCATGCGATTAGTTGAAAACCTAGATGATTGGGATGCCTTTCCATGGGGAGAGCATATTTGGAGGCATTTGTATGATGAAATTTTGGATGTTGCAGATAAACACAAGTGGGATTTCCTTCAAGGTATTAACAAAGACCACAAGTTTGTTCCAACCTATACACTGTCAGGATTCGTTTGGGCTTTCAAGGTTAATATTTTATATATCAATATAAACTGGATTCATTTTGTGTATCAATATTTTATGCTATTATTTTTTATTGAAATTCCAAAATCCGTATAGATTTGGATACTGGAGTCTTTTGAAAGAAGCATTCTATGGTGGAATAAAGTTCCTGATATTATGCCAAGAGGAGTAGCGTGGTCAAAGAATACACCCTTCAAAAGATCTGATTATAAGTTTCTTTTTGGAAAGGTAAAAGTAATATATAAAATTTTCTTATTAATGCAATCTTTTTTCTACATTAATGCAATTTTTTATTGAACATTATTATTT
>BPTQ01000003.1:219658984-219669207 GCA_019973895.1 Chrysanthemum seticuspe | reverse complement strand
CCAAATTCAACCATTCTACTTTTACCGCGCAATTATTCCAGCGAACCTTAAGTAGCCAAATACACTTTCATGAACTGTACTACGTATGTAACCAAACACACTGTTATGAAAAAATGTGAGGAGTTTCGCCTTTTCTAAACGTAAACTGAACATTTATTTACATCCCCGGGATTTACATTACATTTAGGGCCCCTACATTTATTTACAAGTCAAATGCAAATCTTTTCCGCTTTGAGGAGTGTAAAAAAGTATTGTCACACAAACCAATGTATGCATCATGTCAAGTACTTTCACATAAACCGATGAATTCCAAGCGACCTTATTAACGCGCCATTTTCATCTTACCAACTTAAACCGAGTAGACAAACATATTTTGTTTTAGCAACCAAAAATTGGATACAAGGAATTATGAGGTTGATATTTTATTTTATGTTTTTATTTTAATTATGTCGATTATGCGATATAATTTTGCTTTTTTAATTCAACGTCAATGTAGGTTGTTTTGTAAAACACAAATACAAATTAGACTAAGATTGACAACGTCATAAACAAAAGTAGTTACACTTAACTAGTACACACATAACCCACCATAACTAACCTAAACAAAACATAAACCCTAACATGAAGGCTTCACAAATTCAAAGGACCATTGAACTCAAGATGTTCAATGAAGGATAACAAAGAAGAAAACGCGAGCACGCCTTTCTAAGATGGAGGTCTGCTTCCTTACAATCTCAGCCCTATCTTCAATATTGCATCCTTCTCATGTGCCGAACAGACGCAACAGACGAGTTAGTTGGACCCACAACCTAACAGCTCTCCAATAAGCACATCCCTACGTTGTACACGAGCGGTTAGCTCGTCAATCTTCTCTTGCAGATCTAATTCATCCCGAACAGTATCCCTAACTTCTCCCCAATATTCCACAATCATCATAGCCTTGACAGATCGAGAGTTTGCTGTACGGGATAGTTGATCCAAGAGGGGAAGAGGGGGGTTGGACATTGTTGTTGTTGGTTGAGATGTTTTTTTTTTTTATTTTTTTAGAGAGGATTAAAAATAGAGTGTGGAAATATAGAGTGATAACCACAAAATGTGTTGCTAGTTGTGATAGGAGTTGTTAAATAGAGTGGAATTATAGTAGTTTTTAAAATAGAAGTGTAAACCGTATATTATTTACAAGGAAAAAAATGTATACTGTTTAGAAGTTATCATCATATATGTTTTGACTGTTAATTGATATTTGTATATAGTTTAGAAGTTATCATCATATACGTTTTTGTTTTGTCACAACAACACAAGTTCGCTAAACATAATTTCTTATATAAGCATAAATCGATAACATAAAATGTGTTTCCAAAATCACCAATGGTCCAAAAACTGTACATAAGCTACATATAACAAAATGTTCAAAAACTATACCTATAATCCATTTAGCGGTAATCCTAACCAAGTTATTCTCTACAAACATATAATAACACATAGGGCGCGAACTCGTGTTAACCAGGGTCTTTTGTCAGTAGACTTCCGCTATCTCCTGCTTCTTCGAGTTTGACCAAAGCTTAACCTGCGTATTTTAAATAGCTTAGGGTTTTAAGTAATGAGAACTATCCAACCATCGGGTATCAAAAAGACCCTTTAAACCATTAAGCTCGAGTGGGTCATTTTAACAATTAGGGTAGGAGGGTAGGATGGTGGGTTTTTTGAGACATAAACCAAGTTCTTGGCAGGGTGTTGGGGTCCAACCCCTTTCATGTGTAATAGCACTTTAACAAGGATAATGAGATTATGTTGTGTTCATATGCCTGTGATACACGAAATTTTATCGTGTTTGCATACGACTATTTGAACAGTGTGTATATGGTTGAAGGGTCCTGAAAACAAAGGAATGATGTTAGTGTGTCTGCTTAAAGTTATATTATACCATTGCCCGACACCATTTCCTTATCCTTTTTACAATGATCACCCCCAAAAGAAACCAACAATTCTCTACTATATTATGAACCAACAAAAATTGTAGTGTGCGTGTATGACACGTGGCTTGTTTGATGGTTCACGGCGACGAGGTACACGGTTTCTTGGTCCAGTAGATACGGGAAAGTGTACAACACGTTTCTTGTTACGGTTTGTAATGGTTACCTGATGATGAGAGTTGAATCTTGAAGGGTAGAAAGGTAGTGCAAAGTGGTTTAGCCATGCGTATAGAGTTCATAACTGTGCTTGTGTGTGTTTTTAGTGTCTGTTTTTTGTAGAGAAACTCCATGTTTCTGTGTAACAAAGAGATGTCAGAGATTATAAGAAATAGATGACATGGTTTTGTAATGATAGTGATGGCGAGTGAAGTGGAGTTAATGAGGCACCCTCAAAAACACTCATATCGCTCCCCACCATTATATATCATTACCAACCATTTCATCTATCTTGTTATCATCTATGATCTCATACCACACGGAAACATGACTTGGTCACCAAAAAAGACACCACTAAAAAAACACACTCAGTTAAACAATCTCAAAGCAAGCTAAACCCTTTTGCACCACCTTTCTACACTTCATGATTCAACCCTCTTCATCAGGTAACTTGTACATACTGTAACAATAAATGGCTTTACACTTTCCGGTATCTACCTGGACCAAGAAACCGTGTACCTCCTCGTCGTATACCATCAGAGAAGCCACGTGTCATGGCTGTTTGACTTCAATATTGTTGTTTGATAATATAGGAGAGAATTGTTGGTGAGTTTTTAGGAAGATCATTGTAAAAAGGAGAATGAAATGGTGTTGGGCAATGGTATAATAGCACTGTAAGCATACCCACTAACAGCATTCTTTTGTTTTCAAGAACCCTCAACCATATACACACTGTTCAAATAGTCATCCGCAAACACGATCAAATCTTTTGTATCACAAGCATATGAAAGGGGTTGGACCCCAACATGATCTCAATATCCTTGTTAAAGTTCTATTACACATGAAAGGGGTTGGACCCCAACACCCTGCCAATAACTTGGTTTATGTCACAAAAAAACCACCATCCTACACTCAGACCCTAATTGTAAAATGACCCACTCGAGCTTAGTGGTTTAAAGGGTCTTTTTGAAACACGATGCTTGGATAGTTCTCGTTACTTAAAACCCTAAGCTATTTAAAATACACAACGACATATCTTACCTTTTGGCATCGACTGCTGTCACGGCTTGGTCTCGGATTGGAACCCGTGACACCTAATCAATTTGAAGCAAGTATAAAAGCAAATCATATATTCCTACAACTAATCAATTGCATATAACATACTATATAACAATACCTAATAAACAAGAGATACCCAGCTAAGATTACAACTATCTAACAAAAACCCATGAAGCTTTTTACGGTCAGTCAAGAGTATTTATAAAAAGTAGTAAACGATACCTGCTCGGTGATGTAGTGGTGGTGGAGGCGGCGCTATGATGTAGTGGTGGTGCAGTGATGAAGATGAAGATGAAGAAGTTGAGGTGAAAGCAGTTGAGGTTAATAATTGGGGTATGTGTGATATGGGTAGTATCTGAGTTATAGGTTCTTAAATAGAAGTTAAGTGTTTGGTTATAAGTTGTTGAGGAGTAAATTAAGTGGTTGACTTTGGTTTCATTAAGTGTTTGGTTATTTGACACGTTGCAAATTATTTTAAAAAATCGTATATTACAAATTATTTAAAAAATCACAAAACGAGACACGTATATTACAAATTATTTTAAAAAATTGTAAGTCGTAAATACAAACACGTGATTTTCCATCTTTCTTGTACTTGACCTGATAATGTATACTTGGGGGGCTGTTTTGTAAATTTGATGTATCCGCTGCTAGCGTCTATGAAACCCCTGCTAGTTGTTCTCAACCCGCTGCTAGCAGCTTCCTCTTAATGTACCACATTGGGGGGCTGTTTTGTAAATTTTAGGATATCCACTGCTAGCGTCTATGAAACCCCTGCTATTGTCTATCAAACCACTGCCTTTGGTTGTCAATGCACTGCCAGTGGTTTTTCTGATAATATATACTTGGGGGGCTGTTTTGTAAATATGATGTATCCACTGCTATACTTTATCAAACCACTTCTAGTGGTTTGAAATCTACTGCTAGCAATTTCATGGTAATGCATACTTCAAGGGTGTGTTTTGTAAATTTGATGCAAACTTATTTTTTCCCCCAAATCACTGCCAGTTGAAGTAATTGATCTTCAAATCACTTCCAATTGACGCTCCACATAAACCCTAACCAATCCAAACTGGTAATTTCAAAATCCCACATCTTTTTCCAAACCAACTCACAATGCCGTCGCAGTATTCCAACACCCATAACCTAGTTGCTTACTTAAAAAAAAATAATCAATCAGATGGTTTTCATGAGATGATTGATTTTATCAACCACAGTAAAATTCAGTTTGCATTAACTGTAGCACCCACAATTCTCAAAGACTATATACATGATTTTTGGGGTAAAGCTGAGATACAGGAGCGAGATGGATTTGAGGTGTTTAGGACTGTGGTGGATGATAATGAGATTTTGGTGGATGAGGAAGTCATTAGAGGTACGTTGAAACTCAATGATGCTAATGGAGTAGTTAATCTTTCTGATAATGATATATTTTTAGGTTTAGAAAGATTAGGTTATACAAGAAGGGGAGACAGGGTAAAATTTTTGAAATGTATGTTTTCTCCCGAATGGAAGTTTTTAATTCACACCTTGCTGATGTGTCTGAGTAGTAAGACCACTGGGTTTAATGAATTTCCCTCCAAAATTGCAACTGCTTTAATTTGTCTATCTGAAGGGAGGGAATTCAATTGGTCTAGCATGATTTTTGAAGGGTTTTTGCAGAATATTAGGAAGAAAGGTAAATATTACTTGTATCCTAGGTTTGTTCAACTTATTGTGGGTAGCCAAATAGCAGAACCTGTTGAACATAATACAAAGTATGAGGTGCATTATATGCATCATAAGGTTTTTACTCATATGAGGAAACAAAATCCTAATTTAACAATCCCAAATGTTCCATTGTTCCCGCATATGATTAATTTACCTGTCATTCGTGAGTTTGATGATGTAAATGAACCCCAATTGACTGAACCTGAACCCACTGACACCGTAGTTCCACCCACTATTAGTCCGACTGTAACCACTGCAACCAACCTTGATGCTATGATAAGTTCACCACGCGCACCAGTTAACACAGGTCGAACTGAGGAAGGTATCTTGGAACATCAACATGAATGGACGTATAATGATGAACATCAACATGATGCCTTTTCGAATGACGACCAGTTAACACAGGTCGAGTTGGGGATGAAAATCGTGAACGATTAAATGAATTGACGGTTAAATGTACAAAAATGGAGAATACGATCAGAGAATTGAAGCACAGGATGTTTGTGATGGAAAAAGTTAGGGGACATGGGCGTAGTGTTGTTAGCGGAGTTAGGAGACATGGGCGTATTGTTGTTAGAAGAGTTAGGAAACATACTAAGAAAGTGACATCCTCTCAAGATGTGGTTTTGGAGGACCAAAAAACACAGGGGACGACTGAAGGATTTGATTCAGGGGACGCTGCAGTTGTGCGTATGGATGAGGATGTGGATAGTGTAGATCATGGAGGGGAGTATGTGGTGTCTGATAAAGATGGGAATGAAGCTGTACTCGAGATCGTGAAGAATGTATTAGATGATATAGAGAAGGATTTGGTGCAGGACACATCCACTGATAGTCTTTCAGAACCCACCGCTAGAGTTGTGCGTATGGATGAGGATGTGGATAGTGTAGATCATGGAGGGGAGTATGTGGTGTCTGATAAAGATGGGAATGAAGCTGTACTCGAGATCGTGAAGAATGTATTAGATGATATAGAGAAGGATTTGGTGCAGGAAACATCCAATGATAGTCTTTCAGAACCCACCGCTACAACTTCAACTGAGGTAACCCCACCAACTGATGTACAACTTAAAGAGAAGGAATTGGTGCAGGACACATCCACTGCTCCAACTGATGCACAAGATAAAGAGGAGGAGGTGGTGCGGGACACATCCACTGCTCCCAATGATGCACAAGATAAAGAGGAGGTGGTGGTGCAGGACACATCCACTGCTAGTGTTTCTGTAACCTTAACCCCACCAGGTGATGTACAAGTTAAAGAGAAGGAGGTGGTGCAGGAGACATCCACTGCTCCCAATGATGCACAAGATAAAGAGGAGGTGGTGGTGCAGGACACATCCACTGCTAGTGTTTCTGTAACCTTAACCCCAACAGCTGATGTACAAGTTAAAGAGAAGGTGGTGGTGCAGGACACATACTCAGAACCCACTGCTACAACTTGTCTATCTGAAGTAACGACAACAACTGATGTACAAGTTAAGGAGAATGAGGTGGTGCAGGACACATACTCAGAACCCACAGCTACAACTTCAACTGAGGTAACGACACCAAGTGATGTAGAAGTTAAAGAGAAGGAGGGGCTGCATGAGACATCCATGGCTAGCGTAACCTTAACCCCACCGGCTAGTTTGAAAAGTGTAGTAGACAATAGAGTAGTCTCACACACTGCTATTACTACCACATCTACAATTGTCACAACTACATCTGTTTCACCACCTAAATCAAAAGAAGTTGAGAAGGAGGCTGCCAGTACCCTGATAAATTTAAGCAAAAGTTCATCAAACCCTACACCTACCATTGCACCGGCTCCTATATTTCTTAAACCAACTGGACCTAAACCCTTGACTACAAGTTTGACTATTGGTGAGCCTTTGAACAAGAAGGTGGCTCTACTAGATAATGGAAAGGGAAAAGGTATTGTTGAACCTGATATAAAGTTTAAGAATACACAAGAGCAGATTGATTATGATTATGAATATGGTGTAAGAATGGAAGCTGAAGAAAAAGCAGAAACAAAAAGGAAAAGGCTAGAAGAGGAGGAAGCTAATCAGAGATGGATAGATGAATGGGAGGATTCACAAGCCTATCTTGAAGCTTCTAATAATATTGGGATTGAGTACACTCGTGAAGTGTGGGAAATGTTCTCTAATAATCAAAAAGCAAGAATCTTGGATGAATGGTTCACGAAGTTCAAAAAAGATAAAAAGCAAGTCAAAAGAAAGAAACCTCCTACAAAGAGCGATATGAGAAATACATACATGAAGATTATCAAGAATTCATGCATACATCTTGGTGTAGATCTAAGAACATGTTCAACAGAGAGGCTGAAGGAGCTTAGTCAGAAGTGTATGAGGGTTAATGAAGATCACATTCCTATGAATTCTGAGAAAGAAGCAGAATGGTTAAAGAAGCAATCCAGATATAAAAGACAAAAAGTGGACGAAGATTTGAAAAAGAAAGAAAGAACTAAACAGTATTTTAAGGAGACTAATAGTCCTAATCCTGAACCTATTAATCCTATTCCTTTAAAAGCAGTTCATCCTATTATCGATTGGCAGATTGTCAAACATAGAGGTAGATAAGTAGTTGAGATTACAAGAGGTGATGGATGCAAATCCACTTATTGGTCATTTGGGATGTTACTGGATTGTTTGACTAGGGGTGATTTGGACGAGTTGTGGAAAGTAATGAAGTTCAGATATGGGAAGTTAGGTCCAAATGGAGAGTTAGCTAAGTTTGTGTGGGCTGCTATAAAGAGCATGTTTGAACCTGATCTTGAGGCTGAATATTGGTATGATTGTGAGGTGGTTGAATGGATATTGTACTCATACTGCAAGGTTCATGGTGTAAAAACAAAAAAAGAGGATAGGTTTTTCATGTTCGTTGATAGGGATTATCCTTTATCAAAGAATGTGGCAAGACAAATGCTGGAAGCTAAACTTAGTTCAAGAGGAACAAAGGAGACACATCCTATAATTGATCCACTGTTTAAAAAGATAGAGAAGATTGCAGACCTACAAGGAACCTACTGCCAGTGGTGATTAAACCAATCCTAGAAGATTCAATCCACTGCTGATGTTAGAATGAGGCTAGTAGTAAAGGTCAGACGATACTTTAACAATGTGAATTTAATGTCTTCGATTGTTCAATTTTTGTTATTTTCGCAACCTCATTTTAAATTAGAATCCCATATATTCCATAGGTATACGCTGGATATGATGAAAAGACAGAAGATTCAAGACCATCCAACTATTGAACACAAGATAAAATGTGAGTTAAACTCCTACTTACTAGGAAACTTTATTGAATAAAGTATGTTACTAGGAAAGCACGCACGATATAACACTAAGTACTTGGAAATCAGATACATTATACCACTAAATTCTTACTTGGGGCATATAGTAGTCTTAGTTACTAGGATATCACATACGACATAACAGTTAGTACTTCACATATCGCACAGTGCTTATAGCGGCAACGTACCCTCAAGCTTATGAATAAAGAAATTCTTGTTTCGAGCACTCAGCTCGAGTTCTCCTGCCAAGATATTCATTTGCATCACTTTGTGTTCACTAAGGGCCTGCTCCTGCTTCAGAAAGTCAACAGTTTTTGTGGCACCTTCTTACGCACAGTTGCCATCTCTTGAATAACGGCAGCCCTTTGACCATTAAGTCTAGCCAATTCTTGAGTTAGGATGTTCACCTTTCTTGCCAATTGAACATCTTCGATTGCAGCGGTACGGCAGTAGTAAATCATCATGTCTGTCCAGTTGTTAGTGTTAGAAGCGGCTCTTATCTCATCACATTTAGGCAGACCTGACATTGTTTTTGCTTACTTATTTATGGAATGATGTTGTGTGAAAATATACTTGCAAGTTTGCTGTTAAATAGACAGATTGAAAGGTAAATAAACAGTCACATGCATACATTGACGTTACACTATATGCCTGACTCCTCTATGTTTTTATAGAAAAGAACAAAAAATGTGCACATGTTCAACAGTTTATTGTATAACATTCTCACAAAGTAACATAAAAAAACAATAAAAGCAAGCCACTCCTGTAGCTATTATTATTCAAGTAACAAACATTGAAAATTCTAAATGACTGATAAGTTGTGCTTCCATTGTGTTAAAGTTCAAATTGAAGTACTATAAATCGTCCAAATGAACAACATTTTCAGTCACAGGTTGTGACTGAATGTTGTTACGAACGATGTTTTCAGGAGTAGATGATTCACATTTCCATACGAAATCATTGTTTGATTGACCACTTGCTTCTCCCTGTTCGACCTCTACACGCGTCCTCTGTCCACCGTGTCGTTCTTGTTCCACTGCTTCTTCATTAGTTGTAGGCATTAGTTCAAACAACCATATCAGTAATAACATTAAAAATTATACACATTGAAATAAAATATAGAAACACACTTGCCTTGCTTGTCATCAACGGTTCAGTACATGACTGTCTTGTGTGTCCTGCCTTTCCACACCTGCCACAGGTTTTGCTTCCTGGCTCTTCCCCCTGTGATCGGATACGTTTCTTTTCTTTGGGTCTTCCAGGTTGTCGCTTATCCATAGCAGGAGGTTTTACGGTTTGCAAGTCATCAGGAGTACGCCACAAGGATACATCTTTTAGAGGATAAACCCTTGCTTCGTATGTATTTTTTAGTGACGTTTTGTTAAACCAATCCATAGCCCAACTGCTAGTGTCAGTCATCCCTTCAACTCTAGACACAGCACAAACATGACCACAAGGTAGACCAGATAGCTGCCATTTGCGGCAAGTGCATTCTCTGTTGTCAAAGTCAACAATATGAACATGTTTCGGATCAGTGACTTGGTAAATCTTGTGCATCTCAATTCCGTTAACACCCCAATTAGCACTCTTTGCCATTCTATTGTTTACTTTTGCATTTGCCCATTCGCTAAGTTCATCAGTTGGAGCATCTGAAATCAAAAAAATAATAATACATTTTCATGCGACGTGCCAAATATGTAATAAACCAAGTATAATATACAGTTTTTTAAGTTACCTTTGTATTTTGCTCGACGTTCAAAATACCATCTTTGTAGAAGCCTTCGGTAGTACTCCATTAGCTGGGTTATTGGAACCTTCCTAACATCTTTCGTTAAAGAGTTTACTGATTCAGCACTATTTGAGGTCAAATAATTGTACCTGTTTGCAGGGCAGTAAGCACGCGACCATTTATCAAATCCAGCTTCATCTTTTAGTTTTTTATACACATCATGTTTTAATGATCGAATCTCAGAAATTGAAGCATCAAAATCCTGCTCTGTGTAAGCTTTGCATGTCCTCCAATATATAGC
>BPTQ01000003.1:219421250-219658375 GCA_019973895.1 Chrysanthemum seticuspe | reverse complement strand
CATGTTAGGATCTTGTCACTTGTGTTTAGGGTCTTGTGTTTTGGGTCTTTTTACTGAAGCCGATTAAGGGTTTTTAAGTTTGAAATAAACCTAAAACTCTGTAGTTAAGCACCTCAAAATGAAGGCCAATTGTAGTGGATGGATGTCGACTAATGGATAGAGTGATTGTTTATAGTCTAATTTCTATTCTAGTAGTCAAATATGATGTACAGGCGAAGTTGGTTTTAAGTACACTCACTGCTACTACTACAAAGAAAGAAGCAAGTACTTTATACGACATTCGTCGTGGACTAGGTCTGCGATATGTAGTTTGAATAGCTCTTTAGAAGGCTCAATTTCGGCGGATGAAGAAGATTCTGAGAACTATAACTAGAATTACAAGGAAACAACGGAGTTCTTATACTAAAAGTTTGTGGTTTTCAACTTCTAGTATTATTGCTCCCACGTCCCCGTTTGCAATTTTATGGGATCAGCTGAACTGGGTGGATCAGGGATATTTAGAAATGTTGTTTTCTGCCAACTAGGATGCACATCTACATTAACGTTTGCCCCTGCACCCTCGTTATTATGATCTTCAACTTTTGGTGTTTGAAAATCATATTCTTGAGGCAACAAAGGAACATTAAGATCAATATCAAGAGTCTTAGAAGAAGTAGGCGGCTTTACCTCGGAAGATTTCTCGATAAGTTTGATGTATAGCGTCTGGATCAGGTGCTGCTTACAGCATATTTCATGAACGAAGAAAGAAACATCATCATCGTCACTCACATGAATTTTGGTTGAAGCGGACATGTAGTATAAACTGATGATCTTATCTTTAATCTGATATTTGTTAGTGAGATAGGTAATCAGCTGTAGGTAGGTGATGTTAACCGGAAGTAAAACTCCACGAATTGATGTCTCAAAATCCAAATAAAGTTTGAATTTTTGGGAATTAGCCGAAGTCATTTTTCTGGGTTTTGTGTTCTGGGATTTGTGTTCACTGTTCTAGGATTGTACAAAACAATAAACAAAAAAAACTTCGCTGAAAATAGGACCTTTAAGTCGCTCAATATAAAATTCGCTTAAACTTTTCCCTCCACAATATTCATTACCCGCTCATTCACAAAGTATATTTCCCGCCAAATAAGATGTGACTATACTATAAAAGCGTCAAGTTTACTCATTGGGTAAATAAAACCATGGCTCCCTCCTCTGCCTCTACCTCCAGATCCAATCGAAAACCATTGGAATACTACATCAATGCTACACACTGCGAATGTCCAAAACCATTACCGGTGGAAGTACAAACCTCTTGGACACGGACTCATCCTGGTAGAAGATTCAAGGCCTGTCCAATTTATGTAATATTATTATGCATTATACTTATTTTACTTGTTAGGTTGAATATGTGAATTTAACAAATTTTTATTTTAGGACAAAAAGACCAAATGTAACTTCTATGGTTTCCTAGACCCGGAACTACCAAGTCAGTATTACAAAGATTTGTTTTACAAGGAACATGAGGAAAAGAAACATTTAATGAAGACGGGAAAGAGTTCAGTCTCGGATGAAGTTACTGAGGTTTCAAACAATGATATCATGAAAGTGTTGGATGAGTTGACTTTTATCAAGTCAAGAGTGCAAGTTCATGACAAAGTTGTGTTGGTTTTCAGTTTGGTTGTTCTCTTCAGTGCTGTAGTTTGGTTATGGTAATCTGTTTACCAATAAGTGTTATGTAATAAGTATGTTATAGTCATGTAGTCGTTTTTTCAAATCAAATGGATGTTTGTAAAAAACAAACGTTTTAGCAATTAACACAAAATGTTTGTTGCAAATCAACAGTATCACAACACGTATATTTGGATGGTATGCATGGGTGTTAGGAATATACCAAGTAGCGCTACACATACATGCATAAGAAGTTGTCTTTTGATGCCCTTCACAGACATCCAGATTGCGGTTACATTTGGTTGAACAACAAAAGTCTAAAACCACATACAAGCCATACCCAAATAGATGAAATGCATCTTTATTCATCACTTGTATGAACAGACATCTTATACTTCCAAAAGTACTCCACCATATGCTCTCGATACGCCAAAGCAACTTGAAGAGGGTCATCAACCTTCATACTTAATTTGTTACCCAGCCTGTGCAAAAAAATACATACCCAAACTCCGCAATCACCGTATGCATTGGCTTGTATAGGGACATCATCCGCAACTCGAAATGTGATCTTATAATCAGAAACAGATATTGATTTAGCTTGAAGAACTTTACACAAGTTTAGATACTGTGGTAGCTTTCTCTCAAAAGTGACCCTCCATTTTAAATTCTTTTCTCTCGTCTTAGGTTCTGGCGTACCTAGTGTGTCATAAATTGTTATAACTCCGGTACGAATTTGCAACTCGGCGAGAAACCAGTGGCACTCGGGTACGTTAACAGGAAAGTATACCTAAATGTGATCAAATAATCCTTGTCATAATTCATCACATTTTTACCATGTACATATATTTACCCAAATATATAGAAGAAAGTATGGTCTTTATATACAAACCTTCTCAACACTAGACCATGGCAATGGATAGCGTTGACCAGTGGCGTAGTAGGCACGCATAGACCCTTCAAGGATAGAGGAAGAGAAAAATGGTCCAGCCATAGCCCAATCGGCATTGCCCGGCCTGAACTGCCACATTAGATCAACCCAGAGATCCAGATGCTGCAGAAAAATTTTATAAGCAAAATACCGGTAAACTAATTCAAAAAAAAATCTGTTAGCTACCTCATCTCCTAGCCATCCTTTTTTATTGCCTCTTCCATAACCCAACAAAGCCAACCAAAATTTTCGATCAACAACGATGTCGCCAAGACCCCAAGGAAAGCTATGCGATGACTTCAAATTTTTTTTTAAAAAGGTATCCATACACGCTGGTTTAGTAATCTTGTTGATATCGCAACCTTCAAGACGTGATAGATCCTGAAATTTTTTAAAAACAACATTAATGTATATGTCTTTAAGATGTCTGTTTGTAAATGTAGTTCTTCTATACCTCTACCCATGATTCCAACTGATTATCTTCACCAGGTGGTGGATTAATATCTTTTCTCAGTCTTTTGGAACGTCGTTTCGGCAACTGTGGAGTCGTAGGAGGGAGATTCACGTATGGTTCCTGCAAACACTTGCCCACCTGCTTTGTCCTTTTTGAGTCATCATCTTCTTTGAAAACAGGAGTACTCTCTTGGGTAACTTTCTCATCACTCTCTTTGGTAACTTTGGCCTTTCTAGTTTTCTTTTTTGGTAGGGCATTATAACGTGACTGTCTGAACTTAGTTGCGTTTCTCTTCCTTTTACCCCGCATGAAAACATACTGTACAGAAAAAATTCATCATTGAAATAACATCAAACTTTTGAAGTACATGTGGTAACTTTAATGAATAATGTAGCTGTACCTCAGAAGCTGTAGGAAAAGGCTTACTGGCTTGTCCGTCAGAGGTATGAATCATCTTCTGTCTTGCCTTCACAGCATCATTATCAATTTTGTCTATTACCGCCTTGGTTGACAACTGATTTGCAACCGGTAACTCAACCCCGGTTTCTTTCTCTTTAACGTGGGCATCAACATTGTATGCTTCGTCCCCCATCCCTGCCATTTGTGACACTGCCTCACGATCATGAGAGTGTTCATCAACAGCATTGCAATTAACAATGACATTTTCATTAACTTGAACACCCTCTATAGTTTTATCATCAGCATTTAAAAGTACTTCATGATCATGAGAGTGTTGATCAGCAGCAGTGCAATGAACAATGGCATCTTCCTTACCGTGAACGACCTTTACAGACTTACCATCAACATTAAACACACCTTCATGAGCCTGTATTTCATGTGCTTGAACCGCCTCTCCAGGTTTATCATCACCACTTAGCACCACCTCACTCGGTGTTTCACCATCTTCATTGTTTTCAGCAGGTTTTTCTTCATCTATCCCAACCTGTTTGTCGTGAAGACAATAAACAGAGAAA
Organism: Chrysanthemum seticuspe; assembly: GCA_019973895.1. Classification (NCBI taxonomy): domain Eukaryota; kingdom Viridiplantae; phylum Streptophyta; class Magnoliopsida; order Asterales; family Asteraceae; genus Chrysanthemum; species Chrysanthemum seticuspe. The sequence continues at coordinate 219,654,369 of BPTQ01000003.1, read as the reverse complement.
TCATCTTCTAGCTCCACCTGTTCATCTAGCTGCATCTGTTTCCCCTGTAATTATACAACAATAACACATCTATATGGATGACCAACTATATCAAACATGTATAGATAGTGCAGGTGGAATTTATATATACGTACTTCAACAGCCGATTGAGAAAACGTTTCATTCAAATTAGGTAAATTCAAATGACTGGGATCATGATCTGGAATGTGATCATCTAACGGCAATGGTCCGTCATGAAGACAATATTCCACGAGCTGCGACATAGTTGATGGAAAAGCGGCAGGGTCTATATAAGTAAGACCAGCTTGTTCGTTTTCAGCATTTACACAACTCGATTTGTCGCCATTCTGTAGTTAACCAAACTGATTTAGGTATGTAACCAAAAAACGAAAAAAAAAAGTACTACTAAAAGGAACATAACCTTATTATAATCAGCCGAATGAAAATCACGAGAACGAAGATCAAAGAAACTAGAACTACCATTCCAGTTTTCATTATCAACGGGACTTTTTCTAGAACAAGCCTCATCCGATTTGCCGTGCGTATGAGTTGAAGTCTGATATTTAAAATATACAATCAATTATACTACTAAAGAAACCTGCTATCAGTGGATTCACAGTGGTTTGATAGACACTAGCAGTGGTTTGATAGACACTAGCAGTGGTTTGATAGACACTAGCAGTGGATACATCAAATTTACAAAAACAGCCCCTCAAGTGATAGATTAACAGGAACCTGCTAGCAGTGGATTGAAAACCACTAGCAGGGGTTTGATAGACGCTAGCAGTGGATACATCAAATTCACAGAACACCCCCCAACTGATACATTAACAGGAACCTGCTAGCAGTGGATTGAAAACCACTAGCAGGGGTTTGATGTACGCTAGCAGTGGATAGATCAAATTAACAAAACAACCCCCCAAAGTATACATTATCAGGTCAAATCCAACAACTTTTTAAAAGAAGTTGTAATATAAGTTGTAATATACATTACCATGTTCACCTTTGGACGTTGTATCTTTAGAACTTCCTCAACAACGGCAAGTCTATTTTCAATTTCATCAAGGACTCCCACATTAATGTCTAGCTTGGTCGGGGTTGTATCTTTATTGGCTCGGGGTTGTATCTTTAGAGCTTCCTCTACAGCGGCAAGTCTATTGTTAATATCGTCAAGCTGATTGGAGCTTTGACCTTTATCAGTTACTGCCACATCATTATTGACTATAGCCACTTCTTTATCACCTAACGCCACATCTGTATCAGTTATCACCACCCCCTTGTGCACCTACAAAGCAAGATCGAAACAGAATGTGCAATGGTCAATTGTCAACGTGAATACAACCATGGTTTGCACAAACAGGCCAACTTACCTCATTAGTGGGATCATCAGCAGGTAGACTAGCCAACTGGCTCAAATATGCATTACTTGGTGCAAACCATGGTTGTAACATTTCCGCATTTGTTGGAAGAAGATCCAAGACTGGATTAGAACCCTAGTAAACAAACAATTATAAAGTTAAAAACAAATATAACGAAGTCCTAACTTATTTGACAAATACAAACAAATGGAAATGCTTACAGGACCAAAAAGTTGGGCATAATGGCGTTTGGCAAATGTTTTACCCTTTGACCAACAAAAACAACGTGGTATCTTTGACGGGTCTTTGTTCCACCATGAACTGCTAGTGGGATAACTCTCAAGAATCCATATCTAAAATAAACGAAAATTATAAATGCATTGTATGAACTGCTAGTAAACAAAAACTGATATGTTCATAAATGTATACACATCTAACCTTAAAAGCCAAGAAAAAGCCAGAAATATTATATGTTGCAATTGTAGAAGGGTTTTCTTGCAATTTCTCTTTGCAGTGAGCATTGTAATGCCGGGGTACCAAATTGGCTAAATTTTTGTAAAAACGGGTCCACAAGAACTCTCCCCAAGGATATGCATTCCATGCCCCAAAATCCTCAACTAATTGCAACAAATGACTGTCAACAATGTACCAAGGTCCACGACCTATGAACACGATCTCAGCGACTAGTAAAAGACATACCCTTACAGCATCCTCAGCTGATAACTTTGAAAATTCCGTGTCATTCCCAAACAAATTTAAAAGCTCATTGCCTTTTACAGTTACCTTTCTTATTAATTGTTTTTCAGGAAAGACACGCAAAGCAAAAGGACTTCGATCAATTTGTACATGGGGAGGCAAACGACCAAAACGAAATCCAGTCATCAATAGAAACTGTTCCCGACCGAATTTCAATACATTGTTCCCAATTTTGTATAAAATGGGGGGACAAGAATCAAGAAGTTTGTCGATAATTACCTGGTGTTGTAAAACGAAATTAACAATATGATTGCCTTTACCTAGGTCAGGAATATCTAACCATGGCCCAAAAACAGTTGCTCTGAACAGCCTCATTCGATCTGGATTCCTTGACAATTTTGACTTAATTTCCGAAAACAAGTGTACCTTGGAACGAACAGTTACCTTAGCATCAAAATATTTGGGAATGTCAGCCATTTTCGAGTTTAATTTACTGAATAATTAGGGATTGATTTAGGATTTCACAATTTTCAATTGTGTTTTTTCTGGTAGTAGTGTTGGTTGTGTGTGTTTGTATTTGGGTTAAAAATTTGAAAACAGGGTAAAAATTTTAAAAAAAAGTTGTAAAACTACTTTTGAAACAGTACTTTAGGTACTGTTAATGTACAGAAAATAGTCGCTTATATTTTTACGCTTAAGTCGCTCAACCTCGGGAAAGAACTAAATGTATAAAAAAATATTTTTGTATCTTTGACTTTTTTTAACTAAAGGACAAAACCAAATTTCGCTAGATTCTAAAAACGGTCGCTTATATTCGGTCGCTAGAAAATCATAGCTGTAAAAGTCAGAAAAAATGATTGGGTACACAAACTTCGAAGGACACTTGTCAAGCTTATATGAAAAGTAGAAAAGTCGCAAGTCTCAAAGTTTATTTTGGAAATACCCAAACTTTTTTCCTATAAAGTGATAACACCTTGAGCGAAAAATGCATTCTTAGAATTTTCCCATTATTAAAAAATACTCACATGATTATGATGTTTGTCAAATGCTTAATTGAAATTGTTAATTGCATGCTAGTTTATTAGCTTTTTTTAGTGGCTAAAACCGGCTGCCTAGCGCAGTTGGCCACCAGCTACCTTAGAAGCCTGGCCAGCCAAGTGATGTCTTGATCCAACAAAGGACGCGAGTTCGAATCCGTTCCGCAGCATGGTGGGTATTGGGTGGAGGTATTTCACAGGCATCAAACCTTTGCTGGGTAGGGTTGATGGGTATCATTATGGTACATAGAGTTAAGGTGTCCCTGCCAATCTACACTTTTTTTTTATCCATGTTTGTTCTGGTTTAGAGTATTGCATAACTTCTTAATAGTTCACTGAAATAGGCAATTGGTTGTTTGTTTGACTTCGATTTGTTAGTTGATATAATCAATTCAGCCTTAGTACTTGACTATCTGTCTCGTTTTGTGTTCACGGATGATTTAACCGCTGTTGGAGTGCAACCATATATAAATATGGTTGCGTTTTCTGGTCAATAGTATCTGGTTTGAGTTTATGAACAATGAATTTGATTCACAAATGTCATAGTTTGACTTTATTTTTCGGGAACTTTGAGAGTATTCATGCTATAATTTGGTCTACAAGTCTTTATTTAACCTTTTAAGCTGTGATTGTTGATCAGTTTATGAGTTTTATCCTTACATCATGTATTTATTAAAATGGTTTTCTAGTTTGAATGCAACAAATTTTTTGGAAAGACTCAAAGGGAAGAAGATGGTCTTTGTTGGAGACTCTTTAAATAGGAACATGTGGGAATCACTTGTTTGCATACTAAGACATTCTCTCAAGTACAAAAGAAGGGTTTATGAAATATCGGGAAAGAGAGAATTCAAGAAAAAGGGAATTTATGCCTTCAGATTCGAGGCAAGCTTTACTACTAAAGATTTAATATACTTTTGACTTTTAAGTTCAAACCTTGTAGCATTCAACTTCAAATTGCCATGAATCTTAATGGACGTTATCCCCAAATTATTTCTGTTTATAAGTTAACTTATCCTAAATTTAATCTAAATGTCAATATTTTCTTGAAAAATTTAAGAGCTTCATACCAATTCGTAGGTTGAATAATATCCATTTGACCCAAAAAGTCAAACTATGTACTTTTGAACTTTGTCTAATGAGTTGAGCCATATTTATCTTTGCAGGACTATAATTGTACAGTGGATTTTGTGAGTTCTCCATTTCTAGTAAGAGAATCATCTTTTAAGGGTAAAAATGGTTCGTTTGAGACACTAAGATTGGATTTAATGGACCGAACAACTTCAATGTATCAAGATGCTGACATTTTGATCTTCAATACGGGACATTGGTGGACTCACGAGAAAACTTCCAGAGGGTATATTTGTTAATGCCCCAACTATATGTCTTGCAATGTTAACATAAAATTAGAATTTAATCATGATCATCTGTGATGAAAAATAAGTTATACATGTAATTTGGAGTTAAATCCTTTTATTTTCTCTTGTTAACAGGCTAGATTATTACCAGGAAGGCAACCATGTTTACCCAAGACTTAAGGCTCTTGATGCGTACACAAGGGCTCTTTCTATATGGTCAAAATGGGTAGATAATAACATCGACCCTCGGAGAACGCAAGTTATCTTTAGAGGCTATTCAGTCACTCATTTTTGGTATGCTAATCGCCTAATCCTTTCTGGCTTCATGTTCATTGACTATCACAAATACTATAGATTAAAGATTGCAGCATGATAGCGTTTAAGGAGTATAAAAGTTTTAAGTACTGTAGACTTTGGATTGCCTTATTTTAAGATGATAGAATTCAAATTACTCTTTCTAAACAGTAGTTGTGTTATACACATACATGGATAAATTTGTTAGGCACTTAGGCTTAAGCTTCAAAAGTATAAACCAAACCTAACTATTTTTAAGATCCTCTTGATGACTCGGTTAAAGGGTACGTGTGTATGACAAGTACCTCACATTGATAAAGGCAGTGTTAAATTTACAACAACATTCACAGCAATTATTATAGCATTTAAAGGTTACTATGCTTGACGCTAATAGTCAAAAAGTGCATACAAAGGGGTTAAGTATGATATACACCACGAATATCAAGAATATATACATATAGTAGTATAATTGTGAAATGAAATAATTGTTTGCAGGGGAGGGCAATGGAATTCTGGAGGGCAGTGTCATACAGAAACTGAACCAATCTCCAACACAAGTCATTTAACAAAGTATCCATCAAAGATGCGAGCTTTTGACAATGTGATGCGTACAATGAAGACTCCTGTGATATATCTCAACATTAGCAGGCTTACAGATTACAGAAAAGATGGCCATCCATCAGTTTACAGAGCAACGTACAAATTAAAGCCTGGGGAACACGCACAGGATTGCAGCCATTAGTGTTTGCCGGGTGTACCAGACACTTGGAATGAGCTATTATACGCATCTTTGTTAAAGGTTGGAAGAGGATCTTGGAAACACTGAAATTTGGTGTGAAAATTGTAGCAAGTTTCAGTTGTATTCTTTGTAAGGTTAAGAGATTAGGAGACAATTACATGTTATGGGATTTGTCAACTTATTTAGAGCTGTTTGTTATTGAGTGGTTAGCTTAAAAGGTATGTGGCTTCTCTTGTGATAATAGTTTGAAGGTTTACTGTAACTAAATACACTAGAATGTCGGATCCAAGAAACAGTATTAAGAGTACCTCATTACTAAATGGAGTTGGCAATGATCACAAAATCCGTTGCCAATGTACTTGTTTACACAGATACAAACTTTCGCCAAAAATAAGTAATTTCACTAGAGTCGCTTCCCTTCTGTACTGATGACATGGATACAATCTCTAGTTTGGCCAGAAAAAAATAAAGTCTAATACATCTACTTCAGCAAGAGATGCAACAAACGAGGACTGAATGTATGTTCTACAGAGCAAATATGCAGCTGGTATCAGAATTTCTTTGGATTTGAACAATATCAAACCATTTATGGTTTACTAATATTTACGAGAATATAAAATATTATTGCGTGGTATGGTCTACTAAAACTCCATATTTACCTTGGGATACCAGAACTAATGGATACAGTGGGAAATGAAGCAGGATCGTGTATTCGACCAGATTCATTAAGATGTATGCAGGTTTCAGGTATATAAGGCGGGGTTGCAGGTGAAGGTAAGGGTTCAATATTCTTGGATAACATTTGTAAAGCCATAGACATTGTTGGTCTAAGTGATGCAACTACTTGGGTGCAAAGAAGCCCTATATGTACCACACTTTGTATCTCCTTCTTCGTTTTGCTGCTAGTTTGATCGTTTAACATCAAGTTTGGATCGAAAAGCTCCTCCACCGATCCTTGCTTAAAATGCTTCCAAACCTATTTCATGTTACAACAGTTTAATTCAACATTTTTACGGACATTGGAATGTGTGATAGCTATATGTTTGGTGTGAAAATTGTACTTACAATTGAAACCAAGCCGTAACTGTCTTCTGATGTTTGTATTCCTCTATTTGGCATTCCAGTCACTACCTCAAGCAAAAGCACACCAAAGCTAAACACATCCACCTTTTCAGTTAATTTACCATGGGTTATGTACTCCGGAGCCATATATCCACTGCAAACAGAAATGTGATCAACAAAAATGAACAGAAACAATCACAAACAAAAACCAATTGCTTACAGTGTTCCTGCAATCCCGGTGCTGATATGATTTTTATCTTGTTGATAAGACCTCGCTAACCCAAAATCAGCAATCTTAGCACGAAGCCGTGAATCCAACAATATATTAGCAGCTTTTATATCCCGATGAATGATCTTTATTTTGCTGTTCTCATGAAGGTATGTCAAACCTTCTGCAATGCCTAAAATGATATCATATCTTTTCGCCCAGTTCAGTTCCTTACCTCTGCCTGAATCTGTAGCAAATTAAAAAAATATATCAATTGAATGGCAGGATGCCATAAATCTACGTTGACTCGAGTTTTGGAGAGTTTGGAAATTACCAAATATGAAATGATTGAGACTCCTGTTTGGTACATATTCATAAACGAATATACTTTCAGGTCCCAAACAACTGAATCCTACAAGTTTAACCAGATTTTTGTGCTCAACACTACGAATGATGTTGACTTCATTGTAGAAGTCCCATGCTCTCTGTCGGTGGTTGAAGAAAAGTCTTTTTACAGCAACCTCTTTTCCATCTGGAAGCACACCCTGTAACAGTTTTATATATTGATTTACTAATCACAGTTAACTACTCTAAACAATACCAAAAAGTACATCAGATGGTTAATATTGAGAAACTACCTTGTATACAGTTCCAAATCCCCCTTCCCCGAGCTTATTTGCCTCATTAAAAGAACTCGTGGCTTTCTCAATCGTGGAATATTTGAAGTTCAAACCACTACTGCTCAGGATCTTCAACAATTTAGCGTCATCAGAACCTATGAGTTAAGAAAATCAGTATGTTTCACAAATTATAGTCAGTTAAAAGGATTTCTCACATTATCTAAAACTAAGAGACAGAGACCTCATACCTTGTTTTCTTTTTGATTTACATCTGCGCTTCCATGAATAAAACAAGACAACACTCACAATTAACAATCCCACAATGGAAATTACAGTAGCCACTATTTTCCCTGCAATAATACAAACGACTCAACCAACCAGACGCTACAAGTTACCATCCAAATTGTTAACACGATAAAGAATTTTTTTTTGAACGGCGGAATTAAATAAATACTAGCGAGAAGCTAGAAAATAGTTAACACGAATAAGCATTACCTCCATTATTTCCTGAATCTGGCTCAGGGTTGAGAAAATTAGTATTGGAATACCGAATGATACATCCAGTGTGAAGTGCACGCCCTTCAGACCATGGGAAACATTTCACCATCGATTCAAACGCGCTATTTAAACATTCTGTACAAGAACTCTCTTTTAAAGTGTCCCAGCAATCCGCCAACACATACACAGACTCATTTGCTGTATCTGATTGTATCACGTCACGCGCAAAATAGTGCCTATTTCTTGGTGCAACTCTCACAACATCTGAAATGGCCTGCCTCACAGAATCCTTAAATACACTACTCGATGTTTTATTCCCACAAATTACAGTGTCGTTTGATCCTTTATACTCCTGAAAAAAATTGTATTTCTGTTTTCGCAAGAAGCAACCATCAAGAAAAATTTGGGCCCCAATGGTAGGATTGCAAGAGAGAATACGGGCACGTGCTTCTGTAATGCATAAGATACAGTCATCTGTTGAAAGATCGCCATAGCATTCAGCAAGTACATAAGTTCTGTCAGGTCCTATGGCTGTAACTGCTGTTCTACTGTGTGAAGTTCGCAATTGGGTGCTAACGTTCTCCATTGATTGGACATAGTATGGAATCGATATGTATTCATGGTTATGATATTTACAGGTTAAACTAACGACTTGAGAGCGGGGATCTCCTTTTGATCTAACTACTAGAAGTAGAATGATAATAAGCCTGATAGAAACAGAAGGTCTGTGCGATGATCCATTCATGTCTATTAAAACTGAACCCTTGCACGTTTCAGTGGTTTAACGTGTTTTAGGATCTGTTCAACATCAATTACATGTTAGATAATTGCATAGATAAAGCGATATTGGTTACTCGGTTATGTATGACTTACATAGATGGATATAAAAACACTCAACCAAGTCTACTATGTACATGCACATGGACAGATACGTACATATATATCAGGTTAGGGAAAGGTTCGTACCAGAACCAATGCACATGTGCACGAGTGAGTTATCAGGTATGGATATGTGCACTGGTTCTCGCTTGAACCCTAGAGTACAGTTTCCGTGAATTATTAAGCACAAACACTGCATTAGTTTGCGTATGAACCTTTAAGTTATGTATGTCATGGTGCAGAACATCAGATGCTAGTAGTACTAAATTACTTCATAGAGAAAACTAGTAGAGCAAAAATAATGAATCAAAGTATTAAATAATCAGTAATTCTATCAACTTTAAAAAATAACTGGGATTGTTACCTTATTGAGTAGAACTAAACAGCCATAGTTTTCTTAAAAATCCAAGACTCCGGAAGTTCACCTGCGCCGACTTCTGGCTATCCAAAAAGGTAGTCACCGATTAGGTGGACGTAAAAAAAAAAAAAAAATGGAAGAAGTCTTAGAAGATGAGTTTGAGATATGAAATGAGCCAACTGAGCCATGATATACACGTGTCAACCAGAGACTTTGACTAAAAACTAGTTTGAGTATTTAACTTGTTTTTCTCATCTCTTTTGACCAATACCACTAACTTAGAGCATACACAACAATAAGAGAGGGGGGAGTGGTCACCTAATACCTTAGGTGCCACCTCACCTCCATCCAATAAAAACATTACACATCAAAACTACCCAATCTTACCCTAACCATACCCTAAGTGGAGGGAGTGGTCACCAATTTGTACCCGATTTTTTTTTTTTTTTTTTTTTTCATACATAAAATCACATACAATATTTAAAATAAAAACATACCATTTCATTAAATAAAATAAAACATTACATAATACTTAAAAAAAAACATAACATAATACTTAAAAACATTACATAATACTTAAAAAAAAACATAACATAATACTTAAAAACATAACATAATACTTAAACATAACATAAAACATTACATAATTTGAAATTAAAACAAGTTGAAACTACAACTTAAAAATTGCAAGCTCATCCGTGTTTGGCTGTAAATAATATAGTATAGATTATGTAAAATAAAAAGTATAGATTATGTAAAATAAAAAGTATAAATATAACTTGTACCGCTTGGAGGTAGTAGCCGTTGAAAATACCCATGGTCGTGTTCATTGTTTTCCACTTGGTATTCAACGAATGAAAAGTTCGTGAACTCGAACCCATACTTGACTCGTAATGCTTGAGAACCCGTTTCCAAAAACCGTCGGACTTTTGTTCATTACCGACAACACCACATTCGGAGATTTGAATCCATGCTTTCGCCAAAGCCTCCTCTTGTGCCGGCGACCAAAATTCACGGGGCTTCCTCCCGGCGAAAGCTTTTTTCTTCCCTCTCGGATTAACTTCTTGAACTTCCTCATCTTCGTCTTCTTCGTTTGGTAGTGGTTGTGTTTCGGGTACGTACTCTACGTCTTCATCAATGTTTTGGAACGGGGAAAACTCGCTTGTAGTAGTGATGTTGTAGTGTTGTGGATTCATTTGAGGAGGACCCATATTATATTGGAAAAAGGGTGGAGATTGGGGTTGTGGAACGTAAAAATTCGGGGGTGGTTGAGAATAAAATTGGTTAAATCCTAACGGAGTTTGTTGTGGTTGATTCGGGGATGGTTGAGAACGACCTTGACGCGAGGTGAAAGGGTTTTTACCTCTTCTTGAATCCATGGTTTCGCCAAAGTTTGAAAGATTAATGTGTGAAATGGTTTGGTTTGTGAATTGTTATTTTGAAAAATGAAGTGAAATGGTTTGGTTTTAAAGAGGAAATTTTTTTTTTTTTTTTTATTCTGGCCAAATATAGCCGTTGCTATATGTAACGTCCCATTTTTTTCAAAAATACGCTCCTACAAACGCTCGGGTTACCAAGCCGATTTTGATAGCCGAATTTGATACCCGCCCTACCGGCGGCGGTGTTACCGATCGGGTACACCTACCCGATTTGGTACCCGATGCCCACTCCCTCCCCTCTAACACCATAACATCAATAACACCGTCCACGTCAGCGCCACATCAGCTTTAACATTTCACCTTAGGGTTCGTTTGGTATGATGGAATGAAATATCAAATGAATGGAATAAACGATGTAATGGAATGAATGACGTAATGCAATAATTCATTACAGTTATTAATCACATTTGGTTGATAAGATACGACGTAATGAAATCGATAAGAAAAAGACTAAAATGACCATTGATGATAGGAAATTTATTTAATGGGATTAGTTAATGATGAACTTTTATGTAATTTCCATTCCATTACAAGATGTAATGAAAAAAAATGAGAGTACCCCTAATGAATGAAAATAATAGTTTTTGGTGTAATGAGTCATTCCTTGCAATGAATCATTACATTGTAAATGTGTAAACAAACAAATTTTTTTCATTCCATCGTAATAACCATTTCCATTTCCACTTTGATTACAACATACCAAACGCTACCTAACATCCCCAAAAAACACCCACAACAATAACATCAATAACATTCCCAACAATTTATAAAAACAACCCCTCATTTAGGGGCGTAAATGAAAAAAGAAAAGAAAAAAAATAAATAAAAAAAATAGCAAATAACGCCCGTTATGCCACTAACGTGCAGGGACTAACGCTGCAATAACGCGCAGCCTCCAATGAATTAACGCCACTAACGGCGTTATTAATGCCAAAAACGGCGTTAAGCCGTTACCTTTGTAACTGCTCTTATGGAATTCACATGCAAATTTTGACAATAAACATGTCAAATTTATATTTACCAAATATAAACCTTAAAATAATATCATATTTATCTTATTTATATGTAAAATGGTAAATAATGCATAATATATAACATTTAAACATATTTTGAGAAGTATTGACATATTGATTTTTTATACTAAAAAAATACTATGGAAGAGGCACTTTATTTTACATACCTTTAAATTGTTGCATACCAATGGATAATTGTGGACCGTCCGATAAAAAAAAACAGTTTTTAAGAATAAAAAACACAGAGGGATCATTAAATTTATGTAACTTCTGCAAACTTACCCCACCCAACCCCACTCCCAAATTGATCACTTCCAGAATCACAATTCACAATCACTTTCTCTCTCTAAATGAAAACTTCAAAATAAAACAAAAACATAACAAATCATCCAATTTTAACCGTCAAAATAAAAGAAAACACATAAAAATGAACGAATTGAGGCAATCAGAACCATATCCGGGGGGAAAAAACATGGTACGACGCTTCCAATTCACTAATTTTTAATTTATTAACTATTTGTTGTGATTTTATTCTTATATTTATGTTTTTGATAATGTTTATGAAGATTTTTTTTGCTTTTTTGTTGATTTTAGTTGTTTATTAATATATACAGAAAAATTGAATTTGTTTTGGTGTGATTTTTATTGTGATTGTGATATGCTTTTGGTTGTGTTTTTTAGTGTTTATATTTAGTTGAGTTTCTAGGTAAAACACTTTGTATACATGGATGCACACCAAGTGTTTGATGAAATGTGTGAGTGAAAAGTATCATACGTGTAGTATCACCAGTGATATTTGAAGTTGAACTGTATATATGTATTATCACTAGTGATATTTGTGTTATCACTTGTGAAATTTTGGTTTATTTGATAGGTTTTTTTGTTTACTTGTTAAGATTTATTATTGAGTAAACTCCAAAATACATCCCTGTGGTTTACCCCGTTTCACACCATACATCCCTCACCCAAAAGTTTAGACAGATACATCACCCCGTTAGTAAACGTTTGACTATATACATCCACAAGGACGAACGGTGCAAAAATTGGGTCGTTAACTTGGACACTTGGCAGTTTAGTAAGGGTAAGTTGGTAATTTTATCTCCCAGCTACTTCACTCTTTTATCACTTTCAGTCATAAACACACACCCAAATCAAAAATCCCAAATCAAAAACATAATCAAAAACAATAATCCCAAATCAAAAACACACATCAAAAACCCAAATCAAAAAACACAAATCAACAACGCATTTCCAGTAGACGAACAAGATTCAGTGATTGCAATGGTGGTTGTTGAATGACGTATCCATGAATATGATGATCCAGTGAACGAACAAGAAGCATATAGTAAGTTTTCATCTTTCTAACTGTAATTGTAATAACATTGTAGGTAATTTTTATTGATTGAAACCCTAATTTTTTTGAATGTAATTTGGTCATTGTAGGTAATTTTTCAAACATGTTCTCATTCAAGATACATCATGGTGGTTTCTTTACTAGAATTCTAGGTAGAAAGTACATACAAGGGACTCATAATTATATAGATTTTATAGATGTTGACCTGTTTTCAGTTATAGAATTGAATGACATGATTGAAAAGTCAGGTTACAAGAGGAAAGATTGCATTAAGTTCTATTTTTTGTCACTTATATTATAGTTCTGTTACTTCAATTATTATCCAATTTAAAAATTGTAGGTAGGCCACACTGTGATGTTTTACTTAACAATATGTGTGAGATATTTAATAGAATGTTGTTGGATGGAAGAGATGTCCCTATTATTACATGTCTAGAGTATGTTAAGGATTACTTGACTAAAAAGATTGCCAATGTTAAAAAAGTAATTGCAAAGAGTCAAGGGCATTTAACACCAGCTGCTACTCTGAAGTTTAATGCAATCAAGACTGAAGCTACATCTTATACGGTAAACTGTTAAACAAATACATTGTTCAAATTGATATTTGTGATGTTATATGTCTAAAACCTGTTATGTATATGAAGGTAATGTGGAATTGTGGAACCAAGTATCAAGCAAGTGGTCCATGGGATGGTATATGTGTAGTGGATATACAAGAGAAGAGTTGCAGTTGCAGGAAATGGGAATTAACTGGAATGCCCTGCAAGCATGCAGTAGCAGTGTTAAATGGCATGGCTCTAAAAAGGGATGATGTTGGGTTGCCTGAAACATGGGTGCATGCTTGTTATTGGCTAGTAACTTGGGAGAAGCAATATAGCTACACCATTAACCCATGCAATGGACCAAGCTTGTGGAAGAAACACCCTAGCCCTAACACTATCATTCCACCAAAGATTCAGCCACAAATTGGAAGGCCACCAAAGAAAAGGAGAAAGTCAGCAGTAGAGATTTCAATTCAAAAAATGACTGCAAATGGTAAACTCTCAAGGACTGGCAAAACTGTAACATGTCTCAAGTGCAACAAAACAGGTCACAACAAAAGGACATGTAAAGAGGCTTCTGGTGTGGGATCACAGTCTTCAAGAGTTGGTGGATCACAGTCAAGTGCCAAGGGGAATCAAGGGCCAAGGGGAAAAAGGAAAGTCAAAGTTCAGCTAGGAAGTGATTTCAGTGTTTGTTTAAGTTCTGTTATGAATTTAGAAACATGTAGTAATTTAGGGCTTTTGGAACCTTGTTATGTTCTGTTAGGTATTATGGAAACTTGTTAGATAACTTCTGTTATGTTATGTACTGGATGATCACATTTTGGTATGTTCTGTTATGTTAGATAACTTAAGTTGTGTTATGTTCATTTCTGTGTTATGTTACAGCAGGTTAAGTTGTGGTATGTTTTGGTCAACCCAATTCTGTGTTATGTTACATCAGGTATGGTATGTTTTGATCACAGTCAACCACATTCAACCCTTTTCAACCCATTAAACCCATTTCAACCCATACAACCCATGCTTGGAAATCAACAACAGTCAACCACATCCAACCCTCATTTAACCCATTTTAAAACCATTCAACCCATTCAACCAATGCTTGGATATCAAAAACAGTCAAGCACATCCAACCCTCATTCAACCCATTTTAACCCATTCAACCACATTCACCCATTTTAACCCATTCAACCCATGCCTGAAGATAACAAAAGATAACACATATTAACCATTCATTACAAATGCATAAATAGGAACCAACTTCATTGATAACAAAAGATTACATCATTAGTACTAAAACCTAAAAGACACAAAAGAGTACAATCCCTTGTTTTCACTTGAACATCAGATACACAATAAACAGGAACCAACTTAATCCTAAAAGAAACTTCATTCTTCTTGCTTTAGACAGATTTTCCCTTGAAGCATCTTGTAGCTGGTTCATGTTTCTCAGCAATCCAGGAATAAATTGCACTGATCTATCACACATAGGTGGATCAAACCAATCATAAAACCCACAATTTGGTTCCTTCGAAAAATTGGTAAATCAGACAATCAAATAAATTGAAAATCAAATTGTAAAATATAATTATTCAACACTTACGGGTTTTGGACAACAATGAAACCGTCGCCCAGGATTTCTTGGTTTCCATGAAGTTTTAAGGATTGATGGTAACCCACATCTACAAGTTTTGGGGATGAACATTGTTGTCTGTTTGAGTTAGGGTTTTTCAATTAGGCGTTTCAATTGGGGGTTTTCAATTAGGGTTTTTAATTTGGGTGAAACATTGGATCTGTGTTTATGTGTGTTTTGATTTAGGGTTTACCATTTGGGTTAAAGATTAGGTTAAAAGGGGTTGTGAGGAAGCATTTAAGTTAACGCGGGGTAGATAAAATGACCAACTTACCCTTACTAAACTGCCACGTGTCCAAGTTAACGACCCAATTTTTGCACCGTTCGTCCTTGTGGATGTATATAGTCAAACGTTTACTAACGGGGTGATGTATATGTCTAAACTTTTGGGTGAGGGATGTATGGTGCGAAACGGGGTAAACCACAGGGATGTATTTTGGAGTTTACTCTTTATTATATGTCATGTATAGTATCACTTTTGATATTTTATTGTTATTGTTTTGTAATCATAGTTAAACTTTTTTTCTGCTAAAAGTTTTGATGATATACTATTTACTTTGAGTAAATGCAGTTCTGTCGTCAATCAAATTTTTGACTCCATCTCCAGAGATTCATAAAAGTAAAGGTATATTGTAACGTATAAGCATGTCTCCTTTAGAAGAATTAACTGTGATAAAACCATGAATGTATGCGGCGTACTTGGTTTAACATTTAGCTTATGTGTTATATCACCAGTGATACATGCACATTCAGTAGAATGTGTATGTATACTTTCAGTAGAATGTTATAATGGTATCTCTAAAAACACGGATATTTATTCTACAGTATGAACACTTTGTTGTTTTTGTAGATTTTAGTAGTTTATTGAGGGATTGTTGTGAAAGTTAGATGATTATTGTGATAATATGAGAGACTTAAGAGGCTAAAGTAAATATTGTGACTGTAACATGCGTTTGTTAGATTTGTGGTAGATATATGTGCATAATGGATAGATTGGGCATGCTTCGATATGTTTAAAAGCGGTATTTGACTCTAGTATTAGTTGGTAGTATATCACCTATGATACAACAGTTTCAATGATTGCTTATTGTTAGTATATCACTTGTGATACAACAGTTGCAACGATTGCTTATTTGTAGTATATCATCTGTGATACAACAGTTGTAATGATTGCTTATTGGTAGTATATCACATGTGATACAACAGTTGTAATGATTGCTTGTTGGTAGTATATCACCTATGATATTTGATGATGTATACTTATTCAGTTTATATATCACGTATGATATTAAAAAACAATGAACTATTCATACACTAACATGGTATATATTTTATGCAGATTTGAATATAAAACTGAGAACTATCAAGAAGCAAAAAAGCAGGGGTTGAAGGTGAAAAGAAAAAGACCTTCGCGAAAAAACAACCAAGTTAAACTGAAGAAGTGAACAAAGAAACAACATCGTCACCGACAACACTAACAATACCGAGCAAATTAACAAAATCCGCTGCTAGACATTTAAGCTTAGAAAACACGAAGAACAAAAATAGAAACAGATACACCACCAACAAATACTGAAAGAAACATATGTGATATCACCTGTGATATAACAGGATCTACAACCACCAACACCACCAACAGTAACTGTTGAACTGACAACAGAGACTGCATGTAAGAAAGTAAGACAGTTGCAGAAAAAGAAGAAGAGGAATGAAGAAGAAGAAGCTGCAAACTAAAAAGAATGAAGTGCGAAAGAAGACAAAAGGAGGGGACGCTCATAAAGCTAGCAAGAAGAAATTTGTAGAAAATAAAAAGACAAAAACATCAATTAGTAATTTTCTTTTGCTACATAAATTGTAATTTTCTCTTGCTACTTAAATTGTAAACAATGGTAATTTCTATTCAATTGTAAACAATGCTTTTGGTTTATCTAAATATAACCTTCTTTTGGTAATTTTATTAGAGTATCACAAGTGATATTAATGAAAAGTCAGTTAAAAATACCGTTGACTTCATGAAGAAAACTATGAAAATAAAAACATGACATATTCTCAAAATCAAACAAGAATAGGATTAATTAAGCATTGCTTTTGAGTAACATAACGATTCGGCAAAAAAAAGGTCAACATATATATTAATTAAAGAATAATATCACAAGTGATACATGTTAGAAACAAGTAAAAACAAGTAAATATATAAATGATGTAAACATTTCATCATTTTCATGCTTTATCACAAGTGATAAAATGATAAAATATTTCATAAACTCACAAAGACCTCATAAAAATTAATTCCAAATATTTATCACAAGAGATACATAACTTCTAATTTATAACAAAGACGGGGATTAGAACGAGGAAGCTCAGCTGCAATTGCTTTTCGCATAGCACCATCTTGACCAGTTACAATGATATTTGGATAACGCACAAAAGCTTTCTTGAATGCTTGGAGTAACCATACACAAGATTCAATAGTTTCGTTCTTAAGCAGACCAGAACCAACATTAATACATCTCCTGTGATTGTCAATTGCAGTAAAAGGCACAAAAACCATCATGTACCTGGAAAGAGAAATATCTCAGGTGATAATTTATACAAAATGTACAAAAAAAAAAACAATGAAATCTCACAGGAGATATTACAAATTAAAAAGCATACTTGTTTGTTTTGTATGTGGCACAAAAAGAGACGATATCACCAAACTATTTTTTATTGCAATTTGCAAAAAAACGGCTCCATTAAACGAAAGAATCAACAACAACTGCAATTGTGGTTCAAAAAAGCACAACAACTCCACAAAAAAAAAATTGAAGAAGCTCAAACAACTTCGATATCCCCTGTGATATCATAAGATCCTTCATTACCATAACTGATTCAACAAAATAAAAGAAAGCTAACACACTTGTGATATCACATTTGATATCACCTGTGATACAACTGAGAAACCAGCAATAAAGAAAAGCAAAATGGAGAAAAGCGTAACCTCAAGTACAACACATTGGGTCTTCTTATCTTCTGCAATTAACCAAATTACATGATTCCAAACAGGGTTTAAGTTGTAATCAACAACCTTTCTTTTGAACTTTTCAAGTGGCCGAATATATGCAATCACATAAGGATCAAACTTCCGAATCATTTCCATGTTTTTCAAATTATTTGCCTTCACGATTGTTAAGGTAAACAGTCCTTGTGACTTAAGCTCTAGGTCACTGCGCAATTATCGAACAATACATCAAATTTGCATCACCTCAGATATAGAGTGATGGAGAAAGCAAAATACAAAACGCACTAAAATAATTCAAAAGAACGTCATTCAGAAAAATGAAAATAAGCATCAACTAATGCAACATAGGATATGATTACTCATTTACAATAACTATAGTGCACTTTGATTAATTCCCTAAAGCTTGTTTATTCAAATAAATATTTTTGATTGGGTTATATATGAAATGATGAACAAACAGAAACATGTGATTGCTTCTCAACTTGTGCATCCCTCTCTTAGGCATTTTGTCAAACACTTTCCATGCATCAAATTTCCATCAATTCACCCATACCAAAATGATATCATACTAAAATCTAATGCTACTCACAATCTAGAACATAAACTAAAGGTATCAAATAAACAAAATTTCACAAGTGATAATACAAATATCACTAGTGATAATACACGTATACAGTTCAACTTCAAATATCACTGGTGATACTATACGTACAATACATAGCAGATTCAAAACAACAATCAGACATAAAAACAACATTCAAATGCAGTTAAAAACAAAAATTCAACTAACAACTTAATTAATAAGCAGAATTACATGAGCAGATAACAAGATTATCAAACATTTTTCACTCACACATTTCATCAAACACTTGGTGTGCAACTTAATAAGAAGGAATGTTAACAACTTGATCCACATAATTAACAACCGGTCAACAACATTATCAACCGCAACAACATCAATCAAATCAGCTTATGAAACAAACGGTTCATTCAAATCAAAAGAAGACATAAAAAAGGATGATATGATCGGGAGGTGATGATGAGATGATGATCGGAATGGTGATGGTGATTGGAATGGTGATGGTGATACAACTGATGATGATCAAACGGTAATAGTTGATTGGAATAACTACTTTTTAAAGGAAAATGATAAGAGCAGGTTGGGAGGAAAACACACATTAACTGTGTGAAAAAAAATGAAGCTAATGAAAAAAAAAAAAAAAAAAGCTTTATATAGTTGGGAGAATTAAGGTTAAGTATATTAAATCTTAGGTTAATCCTCATAATTAGATCAAAATAGATGGATGAAATTAGGTAAGCAAATGAAAATTTATCTTACGGAATTGAACTTTTTAATAGTGTTTCTTTCTGGAGTAAATTGATAGACATCATCCAAAGTCCAAACCATAGAAAAAATTATTGACTATTCCTAGATCATTTGAAATCTTTAACAAGATACATACTAAATTAAATTGACCCACGACAACATATTCTTTATTGACTGTTATGGATTTAAACCAAACACACTTGACTACCAGAACTTGATACAATTCCAATAATCATTACTTGTTATTATTAGAGTAACTCCTTTTAGTGCTAAGTATCGGTTGCCACTTTCGTTTTTATGAACGAGGTTATAAGCTTTTTTAGACTAGACGTAATAAAGCAAACTTTACTCGTGAAGGGGCAATGCGTTGTGGTTAAGGGAGAAAGGGAAAAAGTGAAGGTGGTTTGATCATCCGGATGACTAACCCAAAAATTTGTTTTTGCGCGAGTAGTATTTTGAGGTACGTTTATGTGTAAGTGGGTTATGTTTTGTGGTTGGCTTGATGGTCACTACTAATACTGTTGATGGTTGATTTAGTGAAAGCTGATGTGAACCTGAGTTGACTATAATATATCACGTTATTGTTACACCTAGTCTTATTGTCACGGACTACTTGTGTTTTGCGCAAAAAGTCAAAAATCTCTTCAAAGAACATTACTTGTGTTTTAAAGACTTTCGAATATTATAACTTCACTGTATTGTTCTACACTACAATCGAATCGAAATGTGAACCATGGCAAACTACATACGGTCTTTGATCCGAGCATAATTAAAACTCATTCACGTTCAAAAGAATATCAAGTATGATGACTCTGATTCCATTCACATATTTACGAGCATACTAAATCTCTTATACATTAAAAGCTAGAAAATTCTAAGCTTTTTGGCATCAATTTGGTAACTTTGATCCAGGTTCAACTTTTAGAACTAGCATCTACCTTGGATTGAGAGAAGAGTGAGAAACAGTGGAAACTGAAGCATACGCTGCACTAAAATCTTTGAATTGTATGTCGTTTTCATATAAAAAGGGTGGATTTGTAGGATAAGGTAGTGGTTTAATATTATTAGATAACATTTGTAAGGCCATAGACATGGTTGGTCTAAGTGATGGTATCTCTTGTGTGCAAAGAAATCCTATATGTACCACATTGTGTATATCCTTCTTGATGTCGTTATCAGTGTCATTTTGCAACATTAAGTTTGGGTCGAAAAGCTCCTCCACTGACCCATTCTTAAAATGCTCCCAGACCTGTTTTATATCATTAAAAGGTGTTTTAAACATAAGTACCTGTTTTTTCTATATATAATAACCCTGGGAAAAAAAGATACTTACAATTGAAAGCAAGGTGCGACTATCATCTGATGTGTGTATGGTTCTGTTTGGCTTTCCAGTAACCATCTCGAGAATAAGCACGCCAAAGCTATATACATCAACTTTTTCAGTTAACTGACCATGAACTATATATTCCGGAGCCATATAACCACTGCAGTATTATAAATGGATAAATAAAAATTAGTTATCGAGTGTAGAACGGAAACAAAGAAAACATAATTAAGTGCTTACAGAGTTCCTGCAACCCCAGTGCTAATGTGGTTTTTATCTTCTTCATAAGACCGGGCTAACCCAAAATCAGCTATTTTAGCATGAAGCCCCGAATCCAACAAGATATTAGCAGCTTTGATATCCCTGTGAATGATCCTCGTTTTACTGTTTTCATGGAGGTACACTAAACCTTCTGCTGTCCCAACGATAATATCAAATCTTTTTTCCCAGTTTAGTTCCTTACCTTTAACTGCATCTGTACGACCATTTTTATCAACTAGTTATTTTGCAACGCAGAACCTTAATCATAGGTGATATTGTGCTAAATAAGATTCTGTAAACTATACTATTTCAATAATACATTGTGTTAACATAGCAATATAAGTGAATTTCGACCCATTTGGCCCGTCCCATTCTTTCAAAACTTACCCATTCAAGATAAAACATAACCTAATCGAACCGTTATTAAGTAAATGGGTCGAAAATGCCACTTCTTACTGTTAACTTGAGTTTTGCTGAAATTAGGAATTCATTATACTTACCAAATATGAACTGATCGAGACTCTTGTTTGGTAGATATTCATAAATAAGAATACTATCAGGCCCTAAACAGCTGAACCCCACAAGTTTCACCAGATTTGGATGGTCAACACTACTAATGATGTTGACTTCGTTATAGAAGTCCGCTGCTCTATGTCGGTGGTTGAAGAAGAGTCTCTTGACAGCAACCTCTCTTCCATCTTGAAGTACTCCCTGTGTGAAGTCAATCATTCAATTTATAAATTATACAAAAACACAAACTGATGACGTTGACTCCAAAGAAACAATGGTTGACTACCTTGTATACGCTTCCGAATCCCCCTTGCCCGAGCTTATTGGCCTCACTAAAATGCCTTGTGGCTTTTTCAACCGTGGAGTATTTGAAGTTCAAGCTGCTACTTTTCACGAGCTCCAACAAATTTGTGTCATCAGAACCTAATAGGATAACAAATTTGTGTCATTAGAACCTAATAGGATATTTGTACGGAAGTTAAAACGTTGCAAAACTTTTAGGATGCCAAGTGAAACTCATACCTTGTTCTCTTTTTAATTTACTTCTGCGCTTCCATGCATAACACATGATAATACTTGCAAGTAAGAGTACGACAATGGCACAAGCACTAATTACAAGAGCCACTGTTTTCCCTGCAAATGGTACACATGAAAAAAGGTTCAACCAACCAGAAGTTGTAACTTTCATCCGAATGCATTAAACAGCATGAGTTACCTACCTACATTTTTTCCCCGAGTTGGCTTAGGGTTGAGAAATTCTGTATTGGAATACCTAATAAAACATCCGGTGTGAAGTGCACGTCCCTCCGACCACGGGAAACATTTCACCATTGATTCAAACGCGCTATTCAAACAACTTGTACAAGAACTTTCATTCAACGTGTCCCAACAGTCAGCCAGCACATAAACAGACTCATTTACTGTAGGAGACAGTATAGCATCTCTAGCAAAATAGTGCTTTTTCTTTGGTGCAACCCTCACCACATCTGAAATGGCCTTCCTCACTGAATCTTCAAAAACACGACTACTTGTTATATTCCCACAAATTTCAGTGTCGTTAAATCCTCTATACTCTTGAAAGAAATTGTAATCCTGTGTTCTCATAAAGCAACCATCAAGAAAAATTTGGGCCCCTTTGGAAGGAAAGCAAGTGGGAAGATTTGCACGTGCTTTTGAATTGCATGCGTAACAGTCATCCGAAGATAGATCACCAAAGCATTCAACAAGAACATAAGTACCGTCTGTAACTGCTGTTCCACCGTGTGAAGTTCGTATTTGGGGGACAATTTTCTCCACTGATTCAACAAAGTTTGGAATGGATGTGGCGGTCTCATTGTTTTCAAGCTGCCGATGACAAGTTAAACCAATAATTTGAGATCTGGGATCCCCCTGTGATCTATCTACAACAAGTAAAATAACGGCAAGACCTATAAAAACATACATCGTATGTGCTGATCCCCTCATCGTTATTAAAGTGAACTGCACATATTTCAGTAGTTTATATCAGTAGTTTGTTTTGACAATTGCATTGATAAAACAGAGATTTGATATTCCGATATGCATTATACTTCAACATAATTGGCAATACATCACTTATAAAATCGATCTAAAAGATTTATCCAATATGAAAAGTGTCCTGTGCAGGGTCACATATTCGTGACATTACACGTACATACTTGGTTATAATATGAAAGTTTCCTCAGAGATGTAAATCACAGTCCATTATGTGCAAGATAATTTTCTAACCGCCAACCATGAAATGCAAATTTTGAGGCCCCATCTATTATCGTATGCCACGAAGGTAACTAAAATAAAAAAAAGGGCAAATGACAAAAAAATCTGTTAATAGTTTTTGCAACTTCAATTTTTGGGTACTTTACATTTTTTTTTCTCAACTAAAGGTACCAAATTTAGAAATTTTTTCAAGATAACGTTATCGAATTTTCTAAAGAGGCTAACGGTCATAAATTCCTGAAATGACTTGTTAATGTCATGTATTATCATATTTCAAAATTGTTAGTATGACCAGTAAGCTCGTTAGAGAGTAGACAAAACAATGTACATAAAATAATTTCAACTTAGATACTTTTAAATTGCACAAAAAGATTAGAAGTACCCAAAACCTAAATTTGCTAAGATTCATTACTCTCTACTTTTCATAATAAGTGTCCACTGTGAATGTGTCATACACTTTTACAAGGGTATGTTTGGCGAAAACACGGTAGCGAGAAGCAGTAGCGACCTAGCAGGAAAGTAGTTGTTTGTTTTCGCTAGTAAATGCTATTAAAAGTAGCGTTCAGAAAAATTATGAATGCTAGTTGCTTGTTGCCAAACAAGCATTGTGTACAAAACGTTAAATGTTAGTTGCTAGTGGCTTCAAAACGCACATAAACCCTCGATGCCAAACATAATGACAAACTAAAAATAGGAATATTAACACTTAATATTAGAGAAATGATACATGGACTTAAATTTAGGCCTAAAACCACTTGACATCATCCTGATGGGTTGTAAAATAAGTGGGTCCCTGTCTGCAGCTATCAGTATGCTGACACTTGGTTTTAGATCTAAATGTAGGCCTAAGTTTAGGTTTATGTATCATTTCTCTTAATATTATTATGGGGGGATAGAGTATTATGCATTTATGTCACATAAACATAACCAAACTTGTCACTAGATATCCTTAAAGTATCAGACAGAGTTACAGTATCTAATACTACTATTAATAACTGAGAGTAAAAAGTATGATTTCGAAATGAAGTTGGTGAATTGAATGACGATGGATATATTGGTAACTGATGCAACGTGCAAAGAAAAGTTTAGAATAGTTAATTAGTTAGTTAGTTACCTGTTACAATTAGATCAACGATGGAGAACATGATTTTTGAGATCTGCAATGCGTTGACTGAGAGCCACCCATGTCGACTATAGATTTGTTAATTGAAGAGCATTTACGTCACTTTCTATTTATAGTCGATGCAAATATCACATTAAACTCATTGATTAACCTCTCTTAAAATTTCTAATACCCCTTCTTTTTTTTGTTTTGTTTTTATTACTATAAAACTACTTACGTGAAATTACATACTCCCCGTCTCAAATTAATAATTCATATTTTTTTTGAGATTTCTCAAAAAATTGTCTACTTTCCATAGATAGTAATAAATAGTGAGAGAATATTTTATATGAGCGGTTAAAATTTGTTGTGGTCTCATTTTTATTAAACTTGGCGATTTTTGTCTCATGACAATAATTTTGAAACGGAGGGAGCAACATAAAATATAAAGTTTGACAAGACAAAAATGATTAAAAGACAGAAAATACGAAACAGATCGAAAACGATAAAAACTGTTTTTGTTAATAGGATGATTATGACTAAAAGAAAAAAAATACATTTTTTGTTGTTTTGAAGCGTATATGTAAGGTTGTATAGTTTGACAAAATAAAAGTATAAAAAGACAAAAAAATTATATTTTTGTTGTTGTCTTGAAGTGTATATTAAGTGGGTAAGTTTTGTATAGTTTGACAAGATAAAAGTATAAAAAGACAAAAAGTATGAAACATAAAACGATAAAAAAAATTGTATTGTCGTGTCGGTAAATGAATCATTAAGGGGTTAGGGGTAACAGTAAGAACACCCTATTTTTTATCTTCTTGTTTTATTTACTATATATGATATCCGAATAAAGGAATTGTGATATAAGTGAAAAATGTGATTTTCAAATTTAGGACCAAAAGTCCATGTCCAAGGGATGTTTGAGTTGATTTTGTTACCAAAGAATTTAAGATGTAAAATACAATGACAATATCCAATCTTGCTAGAGCGGGAAAAAAGAAAAATACCGAGGATGTAGATGTTTCATAAATAAATATTGGGGCATTTACATACATCCCCACATATACATCAATATTTACATATTTCCCCAAACATTGCTTTAATAGCATTGTACATCATGCATTAAAAACTTGTGTTTGGGGAAATATGTAAATATTGATGTATATGTGAGGATGTATGTAAATCCCCCATAAATATTTATGTATTGGGATGTTTGATCTTGAACACACAACATTGCTAAATGGTAAGAAGACTTCTCGCAGATAAAAGTTATCACTTGTAACAAAATGATAAATGTTACGTGGGTAAAAGCTATATATTACCAACGTACTTTTGCACACAATTTTATTCAAGGACTTCAACAACGTATTTAAAAATTATGGTCCGAGATAACCAATATGACCACGTGGAAGAGCCATGTCATTTTTTTCCCGTCCAAAAGCCACCGTAACAATTATTTCCCTCCCAAATTACTTTGTACTCGTTTTTACCCGACCCAGTTTCTACCCACGTGATATATTATAAACCTAACCCTAAAACATAAAACCTAATCACATTCCTAACTCATTTACCCCGCCCCATTTTATGCCAAGAATCTCACCATCCCCAATTCATAAATCCAACCCTAAAACCTTCCGTTCAAACTTTGCAAAATGGCTTCAATCACCTATGAAGACAACATCCCCACTTAGTGCAAATGTCTTCTCCCCTTGATGGAACTCACCTCATGGACACGTAAAAATCCGGCAAGACGTTTTCTTGTTTGCCCCAACAGATACGCAAGTTTTTTTTATTCAAGTTGTTTGATTTAAGTTTTTTAAATATAGTTTTTTTATTTTAGTTGTAATTTTCAGAAAACTGGTGTCAAGAAGTGTAAAAAATGGTATTGGTATGATCCAGAGATGGATAATTCATGCTACAGAGGGCAATTGTATGAAATGCATGGACATCTTAATCCACAACAAAGAGAACAAGTTGCTACTGAGTTAAGAAGCCAAGAACAATTGGTTGTCCTTCAAGCTGAATTGAGGGAAAGTCAGAAGAATGCAAGCTTTTGGAAGTCAACTATCATGATATGTGTTGCTTTGGTGTTGTTTGTAATTGCAATGAAGTAGCATGTCTTTAGTTTAGGGTATGAAGGTTATTTTGTAATGATGAAGGCTATGGTATGTTAAGACTTTTGTATGAATTGTTTGTTAAGAACATGTATGAATTGTCTGTTAAGACTTTTGTAATCAAGTTTCATGTTATTAAGTGTTTTTTTTTATCATAACAATGTGTTGGTTTTTATCATAACAAGTCATGACCATTAACTTGGTTTATGCACAAAACTTGGTATCTGTACAAAACTTGGTTTCTGTACAAACATTATGGTTCAATGTGCACTTAGTGGTCCATCTGATGTCCACATGCACTTTATATGGTAACACATTCACTTGGTTTCTGCACAGACATTATGGTTCAATGTGCAGTTAATGGTCCATCTGATGTCCACATGTAGTTTATATGGTAACCATTAAGTGCAGTATATAGTATTAACTTGTATCTGCACAAAACCATTATAGAATACAATAAGATGAAACATGCTTTTCCTTAATTGATGATGGTCAAAAGATAATACATTGTTCAAGACAAAAGATTCCTACCAAAGGGTGCACATACCACAAAACATGCAATTCCCACATGCACTTGTCTACCTATTTGACCTATTACAAAAGGCTGCACAGAAAGTTTATATCCTAATAAACCATTACCTAACACCTAATAATTCATTAAAGTTATTAACTTAAACAAATAACCTAGTTAGAAACATCAAAGGCCTTTTCAGGAGTATTTCCAGTTCATGTTTGCCAAATTGAAAAGGTTTGTTCATGTTGGCTATTCTTTCAGATCTTCCACGGTTCTTATGATAAATCCTAATGCCATCCACATATATCCATCCATTTGTTCCTGTTTCTTTTCTTTGTTGGTGTTGGTTGGTCCTCAACAACAACTAATTTACCCTTATCGGATGGTGTTTGTTCAATATTTATGATTGATGTTTCCACAGCTGGTGCTTCTTCAACTGATGCAGGTATTTCTACAGCTCCATGGTTGGATGATTCTTGAGTAGATAGAGAATGAATGTGTGGAATAGAAGTCTCTTGGAACACTTGATTAAGTCTTGCATGTTCTTCGTCTAATCTTGCTTGTTCTTCCATAACTTCCCTAAAGGTCTGTTCATCTAATTCCAATTGGTACTCCTGACTCAAAAAACAAACAAACAACAACAACAACATACCCAATCCCACCGAGGCGGGGTATGGGGGAGGTAAAATGTAGACAGATCCTACCCCTGCCCCATGATAAACCCGGAAGTAGATAGACTGCTTCCAACGAGACCTCCGGCAAGTGCAAAGTGTGTGGGTGAGAACGAAAAGAAAAGAAAGCAGAAAGCAGAAGACGACAAGCACAAGCAGGAAGGAAAGCAAGCAAAACAATGCAAGGCACCAAAAGACAAGCACTAAGAAAAGCAGTAAGACCTACGGGAGCAACAAAAGCAAGGCAAAAGCAAACGCACAGTCCTAAAGCTAAGGTAGAGC
Organism: Chrysanthemum seticuspe; assembly: GCA_019973895.1. Classification (NCBI taxonomy): domain Eukaryota; kingdom Viridiplantae; phylum Streptophyta; class Magnoliopsida; order Asterales; family Asteraceae; genus Chrysanthemum; species Chrysanthemum seticuspe. The sequence continues at coordinate 219,626,444 of BPTQ01000003.1, read as the reverse complement.
AGAAAAACAGAGCACCAAAAGCAAAGCAGGGCAAAAAACAAATAACTAGTTAAATGTCTAAATTTCACACTAAAGAAGAGTGTTTACATGTAATACATACCTCTTTAGTAGTTAATGGTCCATCTGATGTCCATGTTCTTCCAGCCCTGCTACTTGAACAACCCATTCCACCACCACCTCTGCCATTACCACCACCCCTACCATTACCCCCACCTCTGCCACCACTACCCCCACCTATGCCACCACACCACTACCCCCACCTCTGTCACCCCTGCTAGTTGCACATTGACCTACTTTGGTTTGGGGTTTTCTACCAGGTTGTTTTTTCTCAACTGTAGGTTTAGTTTGTGGGTCTGCCTTACATGATGCCTTATTGTGACCCTTTTTTCCAACAAATTTTACAAGTCATAACCTTACCCTACCTACTAACTTGTGTTGCATTATTTTCACAAGGTGCTTTGATTCTAGCTTTTTGTGGTCTGCCAGGCATCTTTCTTATTAGTGGTGGTAAAGGTGGAACATCTTTAGTCCTTCTCCATACATTTAGTCCCTCCCCAGATTCTGTAACTACCTTCTTTTTGGTCACCTTCTTTTTTTTCTTAACAACTTTCTTACCCTGTTTCCCCTTACTCCTATCTTTAAGTAGCATCACTCTATTTTTGTTACCTTTTTTTACCTACACATCTGCCCTCAACAACATTTCTACCACAATAAACCAAAAGACATCTCCAGTCATTTTTCATGTACCAAAGCTGATAACCATGTGCTACACCATAGTTTGCCAATGCCATTTTTAACTGATGTGGGCTTTCATACCTCATGCCTACCATTGGTTCCATCTTATCCCAAGGGATGCTAGGGTCAAATGCAGGATAAACTACACCCTTTTTCACCTTATACACAAGATCTATATAATTGTCATCAGGATCTACTTCTAGGTGTTTGATTAATATCAGGCCTTCTACATTCATCATTATCTGAAAAATAGATCCTAGAATTGCATAGCTTATTCAGGAATGGGTCTTTTGTACTAATGTTCTTAATGCTAACACTGTCATCACCCTCAGTATGAAAGTCCACACAGTCTATCTCTTCACAATCATCACTAGAATATGTGTCATCAGAATCTATCATATTCCCATTTTGTTGTTCATTTTTTTCAAACTCACACAATTCCATAATATCATGATCAAAGTGTTCACATACATACCTATCATATTGCCATTCTCATATCCAACAGTCAACATATCTACAATATCTTGGTCTGACTTAATTTCTCTTAAACCTACACTCAACTTATCACCAGTCTTACAATAATAAGCCCTTTTAAAGCAACCATGTGGAACTGCATTTCATTGAAATTGGTATCATTGACTTCTTTTAGCTCACCCTGAGCGTATATCAAAGGGTTTGAAACGAAAATCCCATCATACCTAAAATAAATAGTGAATATATCCTTCCTTGATTTCTTCTTTTTTGGTTCACCTGAAATTACGGTTTTGAAACAAAATTAGGGTTTTTAAACAAAATTAGGGTTTCTCATAAACCAAAATAAACATAAAACAATTTATAATAAAATATCTTACATTTAGCCATGACAATTATTAATCACTGGAAACTCATGAATTGATGTGTTAGAAATTAGGGTTTGGATGGTTTGGGAAAAGAGTAAAGTAAGTGAATGAGTAGGGGAAAGTGACGTAAAAGTCATTTTATATACTTGAGTTGACTTTTTAGATAATGGAATATATATCTGGCATTGACTATATCTATGTGGCATTGGCTAAGCCAGCGTGTGACATTTTGCCGGAAAACAGTTACTAAATTGGTTATTTCAGAACAGAATTTGAAAGTACGTTGTTGAATTCCTTGAATAAAATAATATATGTTTCAAGTCGGCACAAATTTAAAAGTACGTTTGTAATATGTAGCTTTTACCAATGTTACGTCAAACTATGTTCATCTGTAACACATTAAAAAAGGAAAGTCAATCACAACTTGAACTTATTCCACTCATCAACAGTAAGTCAAAGTCAACTAGTATGATTGTGTTATTCAGAAGCTTCTATGTTTGACCCCAAAAGTCAAAGTCATAAAGAAATAGTACCATGCATCAAATATGCAAGCTTAATGACAATGCCAATATCTGATGTGTGTGATGATTAGTACTCCACTGGTATTTTTGTGTCATTAAGAGTTAACACAAGTCAACTAATCAATGAGTTTTTTCTTTTCGCTGGGTTAACCGTTGTACGAGACTTTAAGTTTTTGTTGGGTCATTTTGGTAGTGAATATGTATATCCACCTAGGCAAACTGAAAACACAACATCAACCTTGGATTAAGGAGATAATGAAAAAAGAATTGAATGTATGGTCTGCTACTAATACTCACAAAAATATAATATAGGAGTAAACTGTAAAAATCATCCTTGTGGTTTGTGGTTTTTGGCAAGTATCATCCCTATCTCAAACATTTTGCATTAATCATCCCTAAGTCCATAAACTATCGGCACTAATCATTCCTGAGCACTAACGTCGTTATCTTCTCCGTTAGCTCTCCTTATCAAGTGGCAACGTTAATCCATTAACCAAACGATCGTTTGCAACGTTAGTCCTTTATACTAACAGTCGTTTCTAATTAAATAAAAATTTGGTTTTCTTACTTAACTCGTCCGTATTCTTACGTTTTGGTCCCTTTTTATACGTTTTCGTCTGTTTTAACACGTTTTCGTCCGATTTAATACGGTTTCGTCCGTTTTTCATACGTTTTCGTCCGTTTTAACACGTTTTCGTCTGTTTTTACACATTTTCGGTCGTTTTTATATGTTTTCGCCCGTTTTGCTACGTTTTGTCCATTTTAATATGTTTTCGTCTGTTTTAACACGTTTTCATTCGTGTTAATACAAATAAACCATAAAAACGTTTATTTATATTTTACGATCTTCTAATGTTTTGTCGATAACAAACGTAAAATCATTTTAACGAAATAAATAAAATACGTAAAAGCTTTGAGCCAATAGTTTACTAACACATGTTTACTAAACATATGAAAACCATCAAAACATGTTTAGTAAATAAGTTGTATAAAACCAAAGACATTTCTATAACACTAACAAGTAATATTGTTTACATCTTATAAAAATATATATGTGTAACAAGCAATTAGTGTTTACATTTTATAGAAATGTATATGTACTTTATATATGTTGTAATGGGTAAAAACCAAAGTCCATAACCCATGACCCATGATACATTGACTAGGTACAATGAATCTTGTTGGGTAAAAACCAAAGTCCATAACCCATACCCATGGAGCTGATCCATAACCCATGACCCATTGCATGACATCATGCATGAAGTCATGCTGGATCATGCTAGATATTATCCATGATCCATGACCCAAAGTCCATGACCCATGAACCAAGATCCATAACCCAATGACTAGGTACATTGCATCTTGTTGGGTATCCATAATCCAATACCCATGACCCATGGTCCATAACCCATAACCCGGTTTGCAACCCAAAATCCGGACTAAACTGACCTAGTAGCCGGATCCAAGGATTTGCACTAGCCGGATCCCTCTAGTGAGGGATCCGCCGAAACCGTGGGACAGTAGACATGTTTTGTCTATAAATAGTGAGCCATTTCTCTCTTGCTCACTACCACTCTTAGATATACTTTCTCTCAGTATTCTAACCTCACTAACCACAGATCCACATGATCATTCTATGTAGTTTTATCTTTGTATGGTTCTCTAGGTTCCTCTTAAATGCGAGATCACCACCTCTTGAAGACGAGAAAGCTCAAGGTCATGAGTTGCTAAGCTTCGTCATCATCAAGACCACTGAAGTGCATCTTGTTGATAGTTCTTTCCTCCCTCTATAGAAGTGTCGTGTTGAAGGCATTAGTGAACGATACCGAAGGTGTACATTCGATATGGTGCGTCAATGTACAAGTTGTTTAGTTTGGGTTAGAGGATGTTGATATCCTCTCTAGTGTTGTAACAAGGAGTGTTTCTCCTTTTGGTAGTTTTGTTGTAGTGTAGTGTTGGGTAGTAGTTCCTCCTTTGTAATGAAACTCGGTATCTAGCCTTGTACCTAATAAAGTGTAGGCAACGTTGTGGTGGAAGAACTCGATGTCTAGCCTTGTACCGGATAAAGAGTAGGCGACGTTGTGAAGGCTTCTCCACCACATTAAGGAGCTTGTGTTGTGTAGTGCTTAGTAACTATCGAGTGGGGTACTCGGGGAGTGAAGTAGGGCAAGGAAGGTGTCCTTGTAGCCGAACCACTATAAATACTCGTGTCGTGGTTTTGTGCTCCTTTACACTTTATCTTTTGCATTACTTACTTATATGCTCATCTATCAATATCCAACACACAATCTAAATAGATTGACATAAGTTAATCTAAATACTTTAAAACAAAGTTTTAATCGGAAAAACTATTCAACCCCCCCTTCTAGTTTTCCACAATTCGTTTTAACACGTTTTCGTCCGTTTTTCTTACGTTTTCATATGTTTTTTACGTTTCCGTCCGTTTAACACGTTTTCGTCCATTTTTCTTATGTTTTCGTCTGTTTTTTTACGTTTTGTCTGTTTTAACACGTTTTCTTCTGTTTTTACACATTTTCGGCCGTTTTTATACGTTTTCGTCCGTTTTAACACATTTTCGTCCATTTTCACATGTTTTCGTCCGTTTTCTTACGTAGCAAAATGGGCAAAGACGTATAAAAACGGATGAAAACGTATAAACAGATGAAAACCTATAAATACAGACAAAAATGCGTTAAAACAGACGAAAACATATAAAAACGGCCGAAAACGTGTAAAAACGGACAAAAATGTGTGAAAACGGACAAAAACGTGTTAAAACGGACGAAAATGTAAAAAACAGACGAAAACGTGTTAAAACAGATGAAAACGTATAAAAATGGCCAAAAAGGTGTAAAAACAAACGAAAACGTGTTAAAATGAGTGAAAACGTAAAAAATATACGAAAACGTAAGAAAGAACGGACGAAAACGCGTGAAAACGGATGAAAATGTGTTAAAACAGAAGAAAACGTATAAAAACGGCCGAAAACGTGTAAAAACGGATGAAAATGTGTTAAAAAGGAAGAAAACGTAAAAGACAGATGAAAACGTAAGAAAACCGGACGAAAACGTAAAAAACGGTCGAAAACGTGTAAAAACAGACAAAAACGTGTTAAAACGGACAAAAACGTAAAAAAAAGACAAAAACGTAAGAATTACAGACGAAACCGTGTGAAAACGGACGAAAACGTGTTAAAACAGACAAAAACGTATAAAAACGGCTGAAAACGTGTAAAAACGTAAGAAAAACGGAGCAAAACGGGTGAAAACGTATAAAAACGGACGGAAACATATAAAAAGAGACAAAAACGTAAGAATATGGATGAGTTACGTAAGAAAACCAAAATTTTATTTAATTAGAAACGACTGTTAGTATAAAGGACTAACGTTGCAAACGATTGTTTGGTTAATAGACTAACATTGCCACTTGACGAGGAGAGCTAACGAAGAAGATAACGACGTTAGTGCTCAGGGATGATTAGTGCCGATAGTTTATGGACTTAAGGATGATTAATGCCAAAGGTTTGAGATAGGGAAGATACTTGCCAAAAACCACAAACCACAGGGATGATTTTTGCAGTTTACTCTATAAATAGTTCAGTTTTTATACAGCTTTTTTCACTAGTTCATCTACCGTGGGTTAACATAACTACTGGATACAGTCGAAATTGAGACCTGATTGTGTATCAGACCAGACTCACTAAGTGGTATACATGTTTCAGTTACATAAGGAGGTGTAGCAGGTGATGGGAGGGGTTCAATATTCTTGGATAACATTTGTAGAGCCATAGACATTGTTGGTCTAAGCGATGCAACTTCTTGGGTGCAAAGAAGTCCTATATGTACCACACTTTGTATACACTTCTTGACATTGTCATCAGTATGATTGTCCAACATTAAGTTTGGATCGCATATCTGCGCCACCAACCCTTGCTTAAAATGCTTCCAAACCTTTTTTAATTACCAACGGGAGAATGGTTACTCAAAATCCTAATGAAATAGTATAGAACAGACAAATATATATGGTTGCTGTGAAATCTGTACTTACAATTGAAACCAAGCCATAACCGTCCTCTGATGTTTCATTTCCTCTATTTGGCATTCCAGTAACCACTTCAAGCAAAAGCACACCAAAGCTAAACACATCTACCTTTTCAGTTAATTTACCATGGGTGATGTATTCTGGAGCCATATATCCACTGCAAACAGAAATGTGATCAACAAAAATGAACAGGAAATAACCATAAACAAAAAAAGAAAACCAAGTGCTTACAGTGTTCCTGCAATCCCAGTGCTAATATGATTTTTATCTTGTTGATAAGACCTGGCTAACCCAAAATCAGCAATCTTAGCATGAAACCTCGAATCCAACAAGATATTAGCAGCTTTTATATCCCTATGAATGATCCTCGTTTTAGTGTTTTCGTGAAGGTATGCCAAACCTTCTGCAATTCCTAAAATTATATCATATCTTTTCGCCCAGTTTAGTTCCTTACCTCTGACTGCATCTGTACAAGTTCAAATAAGAGAAACTTTTAATGGCATGCATAATGCCAATAATCTATGTTGACTTGACGTTTTGAGAGTTCAGGAAATTACCAAATATAAAATGATTGAGACTCAGGTTTGGTAGATATTCATAAACGAGGATACTATCAGGTCCCAAACAGCTGAAACCTACAAGTTTCACCAGATTTTTGTGGTCGAGACTACTGATGATGTTGACTTCATTGTAGAAGTCCCCTGCTCTATGTCGGTGGTTAAAGAAAAGTCTTTTTACTGCAATCTCTTTTCCACATGGAAGAACACCCTGTGACAAACTACATTATGAAGCGCCTTCTAGTGTGATTCAAGCATTTTTATATACTGATCTTAAAAAACTTTGCTTACATGGTTGATTTGAGAACCTACCTTATATACAGTCCCAAATCCCCCTTCCCCAAGCTTATTCTCCTCATCAAAAAAACTCGTGGCTTTCTCAATCGTGGAGTATTTGAAGTTCAAGCTACTACTTTTCAGTATCTTCAGCAACTTAGTGTCATCGGAACCTATGATATAATGAAAATCAGAGTGTTTCACAACTTCAAGGATCAGTTTTTGTTTTTGTGGCCAGCTAAGTTAGCTGAATGTGTAATAAGATAAGATTAAGAGAGTGAGACTCATACCTCGTTTTCTTTTTGAGTTACATCTGCACTTCCACGCATAAAAGGTGATAAAACTCACAATCAAAAATGCTACAAAGAAGCTAACAGACATTGCGATAACCATTCTTTTTCCTGCAATGGAGCACACAAGAAATGATCAACCAACAAGAAGATGGGAATTGGCATTCCAATTTCCCAAAATCACACAAATTACCTCCTTTATTTCCCTTTTTTGGCTCAGGGTTTAGAAAATTAGTGTTGGAATACCTAATAAAACATCCAGTATGAAGTGCACGTCCCTCAGACCATGGAAAACATTTCACCATTGACTCAAATGCGCTATTCAAACATTCTGCACAAGAACTCTCATTCAACGTGTTCCAGCAGTCAGCCAAAACATACACAGACTCATTAGCTATATCCGATAGTATCATGTCTGTTGCAAAAAAGCGCTTGTTTCTTGGTGCAACCCTCACAACATCTGATAAAGCTCGCCTCACTGAATCTCCAAATACATGACCCATTGAGGTAATCCCACATAATACGGTATCCTTTGATCCTTTATACTCTTGATAAAAATTGTAATTCTGTGTTCGCAAGAAACAACCATCAAGAAAAACTTGGCCACCATTGAAATGAAAGCAAGTTGGAAGGTTTCCACGTGCTTCTGTATTGCATACTTGACAGTCATCTGTAGAAAGATCACCATAGCATTCAGCAAGTATATAAGTTCTGTTAGCTCCTGTGCCTGTAACCGCCGTTCCGCTGTTTGAAGATCGCATTTGAGTGCTAATTTTTTCCATCGACTGAACAAAATTCAAAATGGATGTGGTAAAATTGTTCTCAGGCTGTGGATCACATGTTAAAAGAATGACTTGAGATCTGGGATCCCCCTGCAATGTAGCTACTGAAAGTAAAATAACGATAAGACTGATAGAAACCTTCATCTTTATTAAGTGGTTTGACATGTGTTCTCAACTATTATTTCCTTGTTTAAGCGCTCCTTAGTGTCAATCTGTTTAAAATGAATTAAATTAGATCATTTGATGGGTAAAGCAGATATTTAATATTTGGCCATGCATATTATCCTTCACTAAACTTGGCAATGTAGCACCTATGAAATCGACTAATTAAAAGACCAATTTTAATGTAGATTTCAAGTGTTCTATGTTTATGCATATATATCTACATACATTCTTATTGTTATACATTCATCTTAAACCGCTAAAAGGAAAAATTAAAACTATCTTAATCATATATTAAAAACTTTGCCACATTACATGTGACTAGTTGACTAATCCACGGGGTTTAAGCACACCACATACTTAAATAGTCACGTTTAACCCAGATTGATTTGGTGGGTCTTTGTTTAACATCAGAAATGATGATGTTAATACGTACAAGAATTGCTAGCTTAATAAAAAATAATTTCAGATGACTAAATTCATTAAGTCATTATTTTGCTTGGTAAAAGCCACAAAGTAAAAAAAAAATGCTAACATAACAAAACAATGATAGTAATTCGTAAACCAAACAAGTGATGGGTGAATTGAATAAAAAAAAATATGTACCTTGTGTGTGTGTAGATGCAAAATAATGGAAGAAGTAGAGAATGAGATAAGATGTGCCAAAATGACCATGATATAAACATGTCAACCCCAAGACTTGGCATCAGTTTGACTAATAATTGTTCAATCATTAATCGTTATTCTTCTTTCTGATCAAAGGTAGCATTTAAAAGGTTTAAAATTTTACACGTTAGTATTAATTGTTGATTTGAAAAAGTCCTTTTTCGCATGCTGGTATTAATAAGGGGAGATTATTTGTACACTCAAACAAATGATTGGAACATTCTAAAGTATTGTGTTTAGACATTTATACCCTCACAGTTATCTTTACAATTTCACCTATGTAAAGGTATAAATGTCCAAACACAATACTTTGGAGTGTCCCAAACATTTGTTGGAGTGTACAAATCACCTCCCATTAATAAGGCTGTCAAAATCGAGATTATCTGAGATTGTTTTTGTCTTTGCAAGATCGAGATTGTAAGCTTGAATCGAGATCATAAAGCTCGAATCGAGATCGTAAGGTTCTACCAATTTGTCTTTTTTTGTAAACATCAAATATAAATTTATATAATATCTTTTTGACAATATCAAAGTTCAATTTCAAATACCAAAGTAAGAGTTATGATCAAATTTATCTTTTGTAAAAACTCTTTCCATTTAAAAATTGTGGCTAAAATTCATTTTTATTCTTCTCATTTTAGTTTTTCTTCTCACCAGATCCATTCTCACCAAAGTAATACTAAAACACAAATAAAGAAGAAGTTAAGTTTCAATCAGTACATTAACGATTTAACGGAATTAGATTACATAACATGAGTCATAAACGTCTCAAAACATATGAGCCATAATACCAAAAGATTCATACATAAACCATCACTGATCAATCTATTATATAATAAAACAATTCATCAGTTACTTATCATTTTATTTGGAGATTAAACACAAATTGATGGGCTAGATGTTACAAAATATAAAAATAGATATAGGCTCGGGTAAACTCGGATCGACTAGCGAGCTTACGAGTTTACGTTCGATTCCACGATCTTACTTACGATCCTACCCCAAATACGATCCTATGTCAATCCTACACAATTTTAGCTAGTAAGCACGTAATATCGTATGCTTTACGAGTTTACTCGTGATCTTAATGACGTTGGTATTAATGTGAACTGAGTTGATGTATACTAAATCCTTACTAAAAATATAATATCCTCTTTAATATTAATTCCATAAATTTAAACAATAACGAGGAAAAGACCCCGGGGGTGGTTTTTTTGTGGCTTTCTTTCAAAATGGGGGATGTGTTTAAACTTCCGGTACTTTGTAGTTTTATGTATTTTTTTGGCAACAAAGAAAGTTACCAGTTTGACGTAGTGTCGAAAAAGAATGCAAAAACTTTTTGCTAAAACTGCAAAATAGTGATGCTTCTATCGCAAACTAAAGATTCAGAGGACAACCAAAAAATGCACAACCACATTCACATACGTGTCAATCATCGCTATTCAAATAGTTACATAAAGCATTTGAATATGATTTAATAAACAACTAAACGAAAAGTATACGATCCTCAATAACGGCAGGAACAATATTTTAAACATACGCACATCATAAATAAATAACCTTGATGTCTAATGGAAAGTGGGGTCGCCACCATTGGCTACGTCTGGAATTCAAAGCTCCATGCGACCTAGCCAAACCAAAAAAAAAAAAAAAAAAAAAAAAAAAAAAAAAAAAAAAAACTTCCAAACCTGAATATCGTAAGCAGGCTAAAAAAACCGGTCGTGAAAGAATATCACAGAAGGATTTGTGCGACCTGTTGGCTGACGGTTGGGTTGAAAGATGATGGAATTTTTACACCAAACCACCTTAGCGGAATTATGTGCTCAACCTTGTTATTTTTATCATTAGCTTGACCTACACCATTTGCTATCTCATGCCTGTATATCTTGAGGCGGTAGTAAAGGCCCTTCATGGCTGCAATAAATGAAAGACATGTGAGTTTCTGTAAAAGGTACACCCTAGAATCAGTAAAAAATACATAACTGAATTACCTGATGACGCTGAACACCGTAAGCTGACATTTTTATGTAGACCATCAAAATGTACTTCTGTCACTCCATTTGTACCTTAAATAACAGTAAAGATCATTGTGTCAGTATGAGGCAACTTGCAAATGATATCTTGCTCTAAATGGAAAAAAATATGGATATTTATAATGCAAGAACTATATAGATTCACATACCTTTATTAGACGATGATGCGTGTGATCTATTACAAACCCTTTCTTACGTGCATGTTCAAGGAGGTTATCACCATCGACTTGGTGAAAGAATCTTTAGGATCCTTTTATTCCATACTTGAATATCGTTGTGTCATCGAGTTGAATCTTTCCACTCGGAAGTATACTTCAATCGTCAGTCGATGATGTTGACACGCGGTGTTCAGGATAGTGAGACCCGTCTAATCGCCCCCTCAAATTCCTTTTGTTGTGTCAAGAGTCTTTGTGCAAAGGTCTGGTAAGATTCCAATCGATGACACGACTATTTAGTTCCGTAAGATGTAACTCATTCCGACTGCATACATATGGGCAATTCCAGACAACCCTTAGTTACAAATATGCAGATATCCATGATGCTGAAAGGTGATGTAAACACATATAAATATGAGGATAGTGGTGTTCCAAATACTATTATTACAATATTAGAATTATAACGTACCGATAGAGGAAGACATACATGGTAGTTGTGTGCAATCAGTGCGCTAAGAAGACAAACCTTTTGTGCATGAATTATAACTTGTGTGCATCAATTATAACTTTTGTGCATACAAAGTTACCCCTGAATATTGTTGTGTCACCGAGTGGACTCTTTCCACTCGGGAGTACATTACAAGCGTCAGTCGCTAATGTTGAGACGTGATGTTTAGGATAGCGAGACCCTTCTACTCGCCCCATTGAATTCCTCTTGCTATTTCAACGGTTGTTGTGCAAAGAGCTGAACCAGCCGTATTGCTAGACCGTTGTGAGAACGAAAGGGTTTCGAGGGGTGAATTAGAACATGGCAATATCTTAAACATCTCATATCAATATTAGCAAATGAAGCCTGCAATATTCTACCGGGTGAAAAGATCCTAATCAGTAACACGTCAATTTAGTTGGATAAGAATCTACTGCTACCGACTGAAAACGTATGGGCAATTCCAATCACCCCACATGAATAATAATAACGAATGCGGCTCAGATATATGTATACAATAGCGATACCAGGCAAACAACATGGCTGCAGTCACACATTCGATGTGACTGCCCTGCCACGATGCGGGCCAAGGAAATGTATACGCGTGGTCAGCATATTATCATTGATAACGCTACATGTGTCGTTCGGGGTCAAAGGAACTTCCTTTTCGTCGAGCAAGTTTTTCAAAACCCTAGGCAGTGAACCTAATCGTTGTCGTGTAGTATTAGGGTAAGCCACGGGAATTGATATCGTTCTCTAGGGGAATAGGAATGCTAGTGAGTAAGGTTGGGGTTGAGGAAGATTATTTTTTTATCTTTTTATGTTTTTTAGGAAATGGAAAGGTACGAATCTCGGGGTTTGAGTTTGGGGGTTTGGTATTTCTACCGATTAATCTACTCGTCTAATTATCTAATCTAGTGGGTAGTCTATGTCTAATTATTGTGTGCTCGTATGATGATTTAAAGATGTGTTTACTTAGGTTTTATTACTCCTTAATTATCTCCTATTGATGGTTGAATTGTCACGTCCTTATTCTTAATCGCGTTGTGTGTCTAAGGTCGTAAGGTATGCGTTTATCCCTAACTCTTTGAAACTACCAAACGTTATTGCCTACAAAATCTCTAGGATTTATAAACTTAACACTAAGCTACTCTTCGGATGGTTTAGCCTACAATGACTATAGATAACTATAAGCTAAGGTTCACAAAGATTAATCAAGCATTAACTACACAACGGATGACCTATCGCAATACTAGATCATTAACAATTAAGATAAGAGACAACCAATCAATATTCAATAATTAAGTTTCATATTCCCTAAGCAAACACACAAGTAAATTAGCCGGACATGGGAAACATGCAAGCATACACACAATTAATTGAAGACATACTTGAATTAATGAAGTAAAACACTTATCTTGATGTAAGATAGGGTATGGAACCCTAAAATACTGTACAAGACAGCCTTGGTTCGGTTTAGGTTTTTACTCCAAAGACTACACACTGAAAACTAAAAAATTCGGATTCTATATATAAGATTACACATGCGACGGCGTCACCCTTTAATTTATGACGCCGTCGGGTCGCCGTTATTAGGGTTTCATCTTGGCCACGTTAGTCTTGCGACGGCGTCACCTTATGCCTGTGACGCCGTCCTCTTCAGTCTCTGACGTCGTCTCGATCAAATCTAGGCCGTCTGAGTTGCGACGCCCTACTCTTTTAAAACCTGAAGCCGTCACTTGTAAATGAGCAATTTGGCTACTGAGTCGTCACAAAAGTTGTCTGACGGCGTCGCTAGTTGTGCCTGACGCCGTCACCTTCAGTTCCAGCAGCATGAGTGTCTCGATTCTTGACTTTGGCCATTTTCTTCATATCTTCGTGCCTTTTCGTCCGAATAAGTGTCATTCCAGCATTTTGCATTCAAGATACCTAAAAAGTGAAAAGGAACGATATTAAGTAATAACAGATACAAAAGTGATCAAATAAGGGCTTAAACGACCCCTCAAAAAGGTACATTTTAAAATGTGACAACTCGTAATTTCAGGTCATTTTACAAAATTTGAAAATTTCACTATTTCATCGTTTATCGTAAACTAGGTTTACGAGTATCAAATACGCGTAACCTGGAGGGTTAAGCTGCGTATTCATGGAATAACATCAAGGACATTTCATATAGACTAGGTTTAGTCTACATATCATTAGCATCGTTATCATCATTTCAGTTCATGCATGGATTTGCATTCTTCATTAAACGTTTATTTTCCTATTAAATAAACGCTATCGCGTAATCAATTATTTTGAACATTTGATACGACACTTCCAAAAATATTCCTAATATATTTTTATACTCATTTTAAGACTATAAAAATTATATTATTAGTTTAACCGATGTTTTCAATTTATTTCGAATATAAATTGTTATGTTTATATATTTACGACGGTTTTCGTAAATTCAAAATGATAAATATTTATTCACTCAATTCTTGTGAGAAATGTATTTTTATACTTTTTATGACTTCGATACATTTTATTTTGTTCCGTCAAAATATATTTTTAGCTAATGCTACCTTAAATGCTTAAATGAATACACAAGTTACTAATTATCCTTAAATATCTACACATTCATTCTACACTTATACATTTAATTGATAAAACAAAACTCATCTACTCTTTATTTGTTTAAGGATGTCGACCCAATTGGGATGACTCACACACTCTTGACATAAATATCTTGCACTTATATATTGTATTATACTTATATACAACTACACATAGATCAAAATATCACAAAGAAAAAAAGCTATCCTCTTTTTCATCTCTTGCAACCGGCCATATCAAGAAACATAAGAGAAACATTTATTTTTTTCAAGCTCAAGTGTTCATCATGTTCTATTAGTGATCTTGTTAAGGTTTTGAAATAAAAACCTCAAGATTATTAAGCATACTTTGTTCAAAAATTCATAAATCATTCAAGTAAGCATTTCATAATTTTTATAACTCTATCATATCCATATTTATGTTATTTCATCATTTTTGCAAGAAAATATGCAAGTATCATGTGTGTCTATACCACTTTTAGTGTTTTTATTTCTTATTATGAATTATAATCATCCTATATATAATCCCTTGTAACATATCACTTTTGGTGATGTCTAGGAACCCATGACACCCTAATAAGGTGTATGGTAGGATTTGAATAGCTTCGGAGTTGTTTTGAATTGGTTAGAATAGGTTTGGCGCGAGAAAAACTCATTTCGACAAGTTTTAAAAAGGGTCTGTCCTTATTTTCGAAATCTGGAAATCTCGACAGTAAATAAAAATTTTTGGCCTAGATATTTAGAAAATACACTTTAAAACGAAAACGTGGCCGCTTGAACGGATTAAAACGGAGCTATAACGAAGAAGTTCTGAATTTTTCAAGTTAGGCGACGAAAACTAATTGTTTCAGAAAATTCAGCATGTATTCTCGACTTTTTACGAGTAAAAAATGAGTCTTAAGCGTTATAAAATGTGTCGACTTATCAAAAATATATTAGTATATATTATTACGATTCCGAGGACATATAAAACGTAGAAAACGGACTTGTAACGATTAAATTACACGCGATTTAACAAAGTTGCCGTAACTTTATTATATAAGAAAAACTATTATATTTCTAATAGACAAGTATTACGGCAACAAGTGACCATGTTGAGGGTCGTTTTTAACATTGATGGAGTACTTTTTATAACATGATGTCTTCTAGTAAAAGTAAGTTCGCCTAGCATATTTTCCAAAATGTCCAACCGTTCGTCAAACGGAGTTGTAACAAGTAAAATGAGGTCACTTAAACTTTGTCGAAAACCACCCTTAAACAATATTTTGGACACAAGTACCAAACTTTACCTATATTTTTCTCCATGATCGAGACCTCTACGATGAAAACTTAAATGCTAAAAATTTGAGATAATGATACAAGCTTTTCAAAACCGTTGAGTTTGTTTCCTAACGCTCGACGTGCACCATTTTACGACTAGCTTTTCAAGGCTATTTAGTCACTTTCATGAAATTGTCAAATGACATTATTTTACGACGAAAAGTTATAATTTCATAATAAATCATTAAATGAATATCGTAGGATATCATTTCAACGTAAATACTTGTAAAGTATTTTATAATATGACGAGATATCATAAACATGTATTTCGACGATAAACATTATTTTCAAAACGTACAAGTGGTATAGATTACATGTGAGTTTGCATGCACTACATTGTTTCATGATTTACATTAGAACATATCATTCATAATAGGTCACGGTTAGAGGTTGCGCCTCATTTCAGTGTATCTACTTTTATCATCATAAACATTGCACCAGGTGAGTCATAGCCCCTACTCTTTTAATTGTTTTGAATTACTTTTGGGGGAGATACATGCTCAACTATTTTTATGACATTCATGATATTTGCAACTACATGTTTAACTGAACTGAATGTTTAGTCATACGAGGTAACAATATTGTCATATTTAGAATTTCTATATGATAATCATTGAACTAAATGTCGTGGTATAATCATTGAACTAAATGTCTTGGGATAATCATTGAACTAAATGTCTTGGGATAATCATTGAACTAAATGTCTTGGTATAATCATTGAACTAAATGTCGTGGTATAATCATTGAACTAAATGTCTTGGGATAATCATTGAACTAAATGTCTTGGTATAATCATTGAACTAAATGTCGTGGTATAATCATTGAACTAAATGTCTTGGGATAATCATTGAACTAAATGTCTTGGTATAATCATGGAACTAATAGTCTTGGAACAATTTAAAACAACACTCATACGTGTTATATCAAGTAACTATTGATACATTAAGTTATGCACTATTTTGTGAATTCATTTGACGATGTGTGTTTGAACATAAATTATACACATTTTGGCAGTGGGTTGTGAACACACAGGTTGCAAGTTTTGTATGGGCGGAACTTGGAACTGAGTGGATTCACAATGCCTTTGCTGCATAAACGATTTTGAGAGACTTTACATTTCAACACAAACTCTATGAACTCACTCAACCTTTGTGTTGACACTTTTTAGCATGTTTTATCTCAGGTATCTAAGGCATTCACTTCATGGCATGCATATGGACATATCATAGAGTCGTGGTGATGACGCGTCTCACATGGGATTTATGCACTTTAAAACATCGTTTGGCTTGTAACAAACTTATTTCCGCACAAATTGATTTTCATTTGGGACCTATACTTTGTAAACTCTGATTGTTTTAATAAACCAAACGATGTGTTTTTCAAACGACACTTTAGGTCGTTCAATATAACTGTGATTTTGGTGCTATGAGAGTCATCCCCCAGGAATTCCATTCCGCTGCAAAACAGGTAATTTGGGGGTGTGACATAAAACCTTATCAAATATCCCTACACTTGGTATTTGCTTGTCCTCAAGCAAATGTGTTTTAGCCAATCAATTTATAAGTTAGAGGTCATGAAGCATTAGTTTAGAACGATTCACAACACATATAAGCCCCGCAAAAGTAATAACAAGCACGGAAATTACATACTAGCACCTCACATGGGGTGTTTGGATACTCACATCTCTCGGGTGTATATGAAATATAACAAGTTGGAAATGGAAGATAAACACTCATTAACCGGTCCTAGTACATAGATTACCATAGGCTTGAGACTAGATCAAACCTCCATCGCTTTGGCGTAAGCACCTAGGAAAGACTATCCAAGAGGTCTTTTAAAGGGTTGTAATTTTAGGCTTACGGTAGGGAAACAAAGGGTTTGGTGTGATAGGCTATTTAGTGGTGGCAAGTCAAAAATCTTTATGTTACAAGCATGCGAAGAATGGCGTTGCTAAGCCAAGACTCGACACTCTAGACTCTAGATAACTGAAAAAAACAAACATAAATTAAAATACAGATGTGGGATGGTAGCCCGTATGTTTTTTTTTTCAACACTCTATTTTTTTTTTCTTTTTCTCCTTTTCTATTTTTTTTTTGATTTTTTTTCTTTTTTTTTCATACACTTTTACTCTACCATCATCTACGATAACATCAAAATGATAGGTGATGACGTACCCTCCGATCAGGTCGAAGGACCCCCCTTCGGCCTCAGTCGAAATTGCATTACGAAGACCCAAGTATTTCTTCATAAGTCATTGGTGGCGTAAAACCATTCATCGTTGACATGGTTACCAGTTGGGAATCCGCCAGCCGAAGGCCTATGCCCTTCGGTGTCTTCTCTTGAAGATGCCAAGACAAATAAGAACCTTGACTTGGTCTTCCCTCACGTTCCCACTATGTCCTTAGCTTCCCCGCCAAGTCCGTGATAGTGGGGATGAAGCCCTAGCGGTTACCACAAATCAGGGGACGCCCCCCATGATCTCCTAAACGTGTGCTAACACTCCCCAAGCTATTTTCATCACCTATAAATAGGTTGGACGGGTCATTTCAATGGTAGGTTCACTCAACACAGTATTTCACATACATCATATTATCCATAACTCATATCACATACTTATTCACACGCCAGAGGTGGTTCGCAGGGCCCAACCCCTGCGCAATCACTTAACGAAGTGTCTACTATTTCTTATTGCAGATTGACTACAAGTTTGGCGCAAGCATATCACCCCCATACCCTTCGATCACCATCGAAGGCCTGGTCGTACGAATTATTGTACAATCAGTGGCGCCATCCGTGGGACCCGCTACTATTGGTCTCGTTATTCCAAACTTACAACCAGTCAATCACTCTCACTAGTTTTACGGCATGACTCAAGGAAGAGAAGATACACCCCCTCCGGGTTTCTCGACCTTGACACCAATCCCAGTCAACGATCCTAACAACCTTCCCAATATAACCGCATCCACTTTTACCACACGATCTCACCCTGAAATAACTCCCAACAACCATGCTTCAACCTCGGCTAACCTTGAACCAGTAATCAGTCCAGCGTTTGTCGAAGCTAACATCGAAGCATTAGAATCTTTACTAAGAGATCGAAGGAGGCAAGACCGGAATGTGGAAATGCGTAGGGAGTTAGAATACTCAAGCGATGAGTATGACGAAGAGTTAGAAATGGAGACTAGGTCCTTGGCTCCTGGGGCTACTCGCTCAGTGCTAAGGGTAGGGTCTCCGAGCAGTCGAAGGCCTAGTGGAAGGTCGGTTGGTTTCGAAGATGCTCCGGAGCGGGCTCCGACAAGAAGGGAAGGAACGATGGAAGGCTCCAATGGAAGAAGTCATCGAAGGGATACTATGGAAGTTAATTTGCCACCACTGTTGGCGGCTCATCTGGGAAGAACTGAGGCGGGGGTTCCACTACATCCTTCTCACGCATCCGGCGTAGAAGGCAATCCATCTCAATTAAATAGGGGAGGAAATCTTCCTCCTCATGGTATGTACCCTCCTTTTCAGGTTCAATCTTACCCTCAAGGGGTTTATCCCCCACCTAACGGGCAGGCTAACAACCCCAATTTTACTCAACCATACGGAAGCATGCCCTACGGGCAAGCTATGGTATATCCTTCGTATCCTGTTGGAAGTCACCCACCTTATATGCCTACTGCTTACCCCCAATATGTTAACCAAAATACTGTTGGAATACCTCCAAATCATAACCCATACAATGCTGCCCCTACATACATGCCACCTTATAACTGCCTCTATTCGGAGCCCATGGGCTCCACAACACCCTTCGTAAGGTGGATAGAAGACTACCCTTTGCCTGATGGGTTGAAAATGCCCACACATATTGTTACTTATGATGGAAAAGGGGACCCAGATAACTTTTTACACTTGTTCGAAGGGGCTATTAGAATGCAGAAGTGGGTAATGCCTGTCGCTTGTCACATGTTTACATACACCCTACGAGACTCTGCTCGTATATGGTGGAACGGGCAAAAACCAGGTAGCATTGTGAATTTGGATGATCTTAAAGCCAAGTTCAGGTCACATTTCAGCCAACAGAAAAAGTTCACAAGAACACACCTAACAGTGCACAACATCAAGCAGAAGGAGAACGAGAGCACCAGGGCTTTCATTACTAGATACACTGATGACACCTTACAGATAATGGGCTTGCACGAAGACCAGCGCATCTCAAGTTTCGTACATGGCCTACGAAACAGAAGCTTGGTTGAATTCCTTTCCACTGATCTTCCTGCAACCTATAAAGGATTAGTGGAAAAGGCTTACACCTGGATCGAAGCAAAAGAAGTGTCCACCAACGGGGCTCCGGTCGAAAACAAGGAAAATCACAGCAAAGCCCCGAAGCATCCTTCGTGGGAAGGGTCAAGGAACAAACACAAGAACAGGGACAGGTTTACTCCATACCACAAAAACATCAACCATGGTCTCCTGGCTAATCTGCCCAAATCCCCAAGGGAGATACTCGCTACCGAAAAGGCTGCGAAGGCCTTTGATCCTCCTCCTCGCTTGGCAAACAAAGGGAGGCCCAGAGACACTTCCAAGTTTTGCTATTTCCATGACGATTACGGTCACGACACCAATCACTGCCGAGAACTCAAAAAGAAGATAGAAGAGGCCGTGAAGTCTGGCCAATTGGGACATTTGGTGAAGGGTATAAAGAGAGGCAAAGAAAAAGCCTCCGACACACAGTTGGGGAAAGATACCACACCTGTCGAAGCACCCATCCTCATGGTTTATAAAGAAGACTCTGGTTCAAAGAGGAAGGAAGCAGAGGAAGCCTTGTGCAGAGTAGGAGATGTCACTTTTCCTTCAATCACAGGGAAAGTTCTTTCTAATGATCCCGTGGTCATTAAAGTCTTGATCTCCAATAGAGAAGTAAACAGAGCCTACCTTGACTGCGGTAGCTTCTGCGAAGTTATCTACGAACGATGTTTTCTAAAGCTCAAACCTTCAATAAAGTCGAAGAGAGTAGATTCGAAGGTACCTTTAGTAGGGTTCTCAGGGGAACACTCATGGCCCTTGGGAGAAGTCCCCCTAGAGGTTACGATCGGGGAAGGAAGGCTAAAAAGAACAGAAACTCTGGTTTTCACGATCGTAAGGTCGGAATCTCCCTACAACCTACTGATAGGGAGAACAGCAATGCAGAAGATGGGTATTGTTGTCTCAACCATACATGCCGCAATCAAATTCCAGACACCTTTTGGCATTGGAACGGTATTCTCCAGCTACAAAGTGAAGGAGCCTACGACAATAGGCAAAAGGATCAAACAGGTTTCGGAGGATTCTTTGAAAGATGTTCTCAGTTGTTCTGATGTTGAAGAACGCATTGTGATAAATAGTCTCTACCCCGATCAGACAGTGGTGATTGGGAAACAGCTCCCGACCTTCTTTAAAGCAGAATTGGAAAAGGTACTTCGTGCTAACGCAGACGTCTTCGCATGGACCTATTCTGACATGACGGGGGTTCCCAGAAATCTCACCATAGACGGAAAGCCGTTCGACACTGAACACAAACTCAATGAGTTCAAACATATTGAACCCATCAAACAAAAGCGTCGAAGCCTGGCTCCCGAAAGAAATGCCGATGCATGTAAGGAAGTTGATGAGCTTGTAGCAGCAGGCATACTCAGAGAAGTAAAGTATCAAACTTGGGTAGCCAATCCAGTTATGGTCAAGAAGCATGATGGAGGATGGAGAATGTGCGTAGATTTTACTGACATTAACAAAGCCTGTCCGAAGGACTGCTACCCTCTTCCAGAGATTAATTGGAAGGTGGAATCCTTGTCAGGGTTTCGGCTAAAGTGTTTCCTTGACGGTTATAAAGGTTACCATCAGATACAAATGGCCGAAGAAGACGAAGAGAAGACAGCCTTTTTTTACAGGAAAAGGCGTTTATTGTTACAAAAAGATGCCTTTTGGTTTGAAAAATGCAGGTGCCACCTACCAACGATTGGTGGACAAAGCCTTCCACAAGCAAATAGGTAGGAATCTGGAGGCCTACGTAGATGATATGGTCATTAAGAGTAGATCGGAGGAAGATATGCTCTCCGACATCAAGGAAACCTTCGATCAGCTTCGCGCCATCAATATGAAATTAAAACCCAAGAAGTGTTCCTTTGGTGTGGAAGAAGGACAATTTTTGGGGCATCTGATCACCAAGCAGGGTATTAAGGCCAATCCTTCGAAAGTCAAAGCCATCACAGATTTGCAGCCTCCTAAGTCCCTAAAGGAAGTGCAAAGTCTTAACGGAAAGCTAGCAGCCCTCAGCAGGTTCTTATCGAAGGGTGCAGACAGATCTTTGCCGTTCTTCAAAACACTCAAAGGATGTGATGAGTGTCTAAATACTCATCATTTTTGTACAATCTAAACTGCAAAATCATCTGAAAACACTCAGAAACACATCAAAATGATCAAAATATCACAAATCAGTGTTTTATGTGTTTTAAATGCAAAAATATCAAAATCAGATGAAAAATGTATCAAGTTTGCAAAATTGGCAGTTTTAGTCCCCCAAGTTTCAAAAGTTGTCAAATCTAGTCCCTGGAATTCAAAAATGTGGAATTTTATCATTCAAGGTCCCTGAAATATTCTAAAATGTCAAAAATGGTCCTTGAGTGATTCTTTGGTCAAATGGCGGAAAAGGTCCCTAAAGTTTGAAAATTTGCAAAAATAGTCCTTGGATTTCTAAAAATGGAATTTTATGCAAAAAGGGTCCTTGTACTATCAAAGTTGTCAAGTTTGGTCCTTGTAATAACATTGGAAAAAGTATCATGATCAGTCCCTCAAGTTTGGAGAATTTGCAAATTTAGTCCTTGTGTATACTACTTAAACCAAACGGACTCTTTTAATATCTAAAGCCCAAATCCAATATCCAATCCTTTGGCCCAAACCCAACCCCGTTTAATATTAACCCTGCGGTCAACGAAAGTCAAACAGGCAAGAATACCGCCAACACTGTAGCCCTCCCTCTCCCTTCCTGTATACCCAAAACCAGTCATGGTTTCCTACTTTTTCTCTAACCCCCCCCTTACCTTGTCCCCTCTACCTACACTAACACCCAAATACTCTTAATTGATTGAAACCAAATCCATTTATTGATCAAACCTGCTCATGAAGAATTTGGCGCCAAAATACACTTGGACGGTTTTGATGCATTTCAGAGATCCAATGGCTGAGAAGTGGTGGGAAACACTCAGATGTCGACTAGGAGTTGAAATGATTATTAAAAGCAGAGGAGAGGCAAGAGATAAAGCACCTTTGGATTAGCCATTGGTCATTAGTGTAATTTTTAAAAGCTTTCTTTAAATTTCATGTCTTTTAAATGTTTTAATGTTGTAAGCTTCCTCAACTAGTGTAATGAAATGTTATTTACAGTTTAATTTCAAGTTATTTTCAAGTTTCATGATTTGCTTAATTTACTTTAATTTTTCATGTTCTTTTGTTTCAAGTTAACTAGTTGTTTATTGAATTCTATAGCTCTCATAAGCTCTTGACAAAAGTTTTAAGGCTTTTAGATTCATTTAAACAGTTTTAGACTTTAAATTCAGAAAAGTACTAAAAATCAAAATAAGTCAATGAAAGTCAACTGTGGTCCAATAAGCAGTTCTGGGGATGATTAGAAGCTAAGCTGGATGGTTTTTCTGGTTTCTAGCTTATTGACACTAAGCTAGGAGTAGTTTCTGAACCTTGGTACTCAGTTTCACCTTGATCACTTGTGAGTTCCATTTTTACCATTTTTACCATTTACTGTTTCATTACTTTTAATGCTTTGATTTTTAAGTTTTCATGTTCCTTTGTTATTGTTTGGTGATATTATAGCTTAATATAAGTTTGTTATGTTTTGGAATTTGGTTATGCTTAAATTTCCATTTTGACTGTCTCATATGCTTGATTTTTGATAATCATGGTTTAAACCTTGTGTGACTACTTGTTTAAGCTTTAAAGGTCCTAATTTAACAGATGAAAGCCTGTGGATTTGATAAAATTGGTTTACTCAGTCCTATGTAATGAAAAGCTTAATTAAATTCCATTAAAGGATTGTTTGGTTGTGGTAGATGATCTGTGTTACAGGCTATGTATGGTGTTTTTCTTGTTTGATGAATGCCTTATATGACTAAAGTGACTCAGTGAAACATTAACTTAAGAGTATAGCATGGTAAATAGTCAAAATCACACTTGACTGTTTCATTATGAGTATTTTGAAGTTGTCACAACCTAAAATCTTGCATATGTGTTTAAAGTTGTTCTTACTTGTTTATTTCATGTTATTGTATCATATTATATCATAATTAGTTGTTAAATTCAGATCAAAGTTGATCAAAGTCAACTTTGATCATAAACTTAAAAAGTCAAATTTTCATTTAAGTCGTTTTTGAATAAACTTAGTAATTTTATTGTGCTTTTGTTATTTAATTTCATGTTCTGTGCTTTTAGTATGTTTTAGATTTGTTGCTAATCTAGCTTATTCTATTTTTGTTTATCTTGATATGTCATGTTTACTAGCTTATTTTCTAGCTTAATTGTGCCCAGTTTTGCCCTGTGCACAGGTTTAGGTATCAAGTTGATAAGCTTGCATAAGCTTTATTACTTGGCCATAGCTTGTGTATTTGGTTTCTTTGTGTTGCCTGTGTGGCCTTTTTATTATGATAATGCTAGTTTTTACATTTTCAGCTTATTTACATAGCTTAATCATTCCAACCTTT
This sequence comes from Chrysanthemum seticuspe, assembly GCA_019973895.1. Taxonomy (NCBI): domain Eukaryota; kingdom Viridiplantae; phylum Streptophyta; class Magnoliopsida; order Asterales; family Asteraceae; genus Chrysanthemum; species Chrysanthemum seticuspe. Next base: position 219,602,257 of record BPTQ01000003.1, on the reverse strand, counting down.
TTGTCCCATCTTACTCCTTCCACTGAAGCAAACAGTGGAGGTGGAGTTGTTTTCCCCAGCTCATGGAAAGTTCCCCACTAAGCTTGAGCTTGTGATTTTTAGTTTCTTGTAAAGCTAATCAATCATACTCAATGTCCCAGTGTTGGTTGAGCTCTCATGAGCTTATTGGATAAGTATATAGGAGTTGTTGTTTGCCCACTCACAACAGTTCAATTCTATTGAACTTACACCATTTCCTTCAGCTCCTAAAAAGCTTATTAGTAATCTAGAGCTTGTGTGTTTTAGTTTTATGTTAAGCTCATCCACCAAACTCTAAGTTCCAGTGCTTAAATCCAACCTTGCAGCTTATCTAATAGGGCTGCAAGGAGCTTTTTGTTTGTCCCATTTGACTATGCATACTGGGAACTCAGTGTACTTAGGCAAATGGATGGATTTTCATAAGCTTCTCACAAGCTCATCTGTGAACCCCACTAGGTGAGCTTGGGCTTTTTGAGAAGCCTACCAGAGCATCTTGCAGCTTTCACTTCTTATTTGGCTTTTGAAGCTTGTTTGACAAGCTTAAATTGCCACTACAAAAGACTGCAAGGATGTTTGGATCTGTGTACTCAGGGAATTGCTTATTTGCTTATTCTGAGCTTATAAGTCAATTCCAGTGCATAAGCTAGTATATTCTTATATATTATACTTGTACAAATATATTTTATACTTTACTTTTTAGTATGGAGCTTATTACAGGCTTTAGAGGCCTCAATTCCATCCAAGTTTAGCCCAAAAAGGCTAAAATGACTCAACCATAAGCTCATGCTTATAAGCACTTCTCAGTGCTTATTTTTGTTCATATACACCTATTATTCATGTACATACATCCCCTTTTTCCTTTTGTTTCTTTTGTTAAGCTTATTCAAAGCTTATAAGCCAAACAGTGAGCAAAAAGTTCACTGCATAAGCTTATAAGCCACGAATTGCTTATTTCTTTGTTTGTAAAGTTTCAAATTCATTTAATATACTTTATATCTGTATATATACTAGTCCTAAACAGAGCTTATTTCCAAGTTTTCAAAAGTTGCTTTTGTTAAAGTTACTTATTTTTACTTATTATATAAGTTTGTAAAAAGAAAAATCAAAATAAAATAATAAAGTGCAAAAAGGTTGTGTGTTAGATTCGAACCTAGGTTCCATTGGTGACAAGTTCACTGCATAACCCACCTAGGCTAGCTCACTTCTCAGTTATCCTTTGCACATTTTATTTCTTATAGTAGTAAACATTTTAGCTTATTTAAATAAGCTTATACGAGCTGTTTGGCTTATTACAGCTTATCTAGATAAGCTGTGAACTTCATAATATATTTCCCAGCTTCTTTACTATGTAAATTACTTTCCATAATTTTTTCACATTTTTTACTGTTCATTAGATAGTTTTTAGATTTAATTTTAATTTAATTAGTTTAAATGAAAAAGCCAAAAATAAATTAGTTCTAGTATTTAAATTTTATCCTAGATAATTTTTTATGATTTTTATAACTTTATTAAGTTATTTAGCATATGTAAAAAATACTTTTGCAGTTTTCACTTTTAGTTTTCTAATTTTTTGCATTAATTTAGTTTAATTAGTTTATATAAGTAATAATAGTATTTAATTAAATTTTCTTATTTTTGTATAATAAATATAGTTTTTATATTTTTCTTAGCTTATTATTAGTATTTTAGAATTATGTAAAAAGTTTTAGATTTTAGTTTTAATTAAATAATAGTATTAGTAATTAGATAATAGTAAATAATTAATAATAAATAGAATACTTGTATAATAAATATATTTTTAGTTTCTAAATTTCTTTTATATTAGTTTAAACTTTTCTAAGTTTTTGTTTTATTTATTTAGGTTTATTTTACATTTCCTTTATATTTATGTAAATTATTAAATAGTAAATAAATAGTTTTAATGTTAGTAAATACTTTAATATTTTTAGGTTTCTGATTGTACGTTTTTATTGACGTAGCTGTGACAGAGCTATTACTATTCACATTCCTAGTGTTAGTCAATCAGATTCCTGTTTTTCCTATACTAATATTATTTTCAACAAATCACAAGTCATTGTATTCAGGATATCACGCCTCGCCAGGACATAAACGATCCAAGGATATTTTAATCCTTGGTAAACTTCCATTCAACTTCCAGGCTGTCTAGCTTTTAGTATCAGCCATTCACAAGTGGCTGGGAAATATAGTTAGTTAGTTTGGTTTGGATCAAATTTTGGCGCCGCTGCCGGGGAGGCTGTGCTACGTATTATGACTTGTTTTTTTGTATTTTGTTGCAATACCTATCCTTGTTTGTATAGTAAACCTTATCATTCAACTACCGGGCTGTCAGGACATATTTATTACAGTTAATCATTCACAAGTGATTAGCTAGCGTGGTAAACCTGACACAAGCCTGGGAGGTAGTGATTACTTATACTGTATCATATTTCTTTTCAATAAACAATATAAAAATACAAAAACATTTTTCCTTTGCACACAACTTGCCCAGTTTGATGAGTCCCTCAGTTACAACATTTGGTTGTTGGCTGTTTACAGTTGCTGAGCTCTGTCAGACCCAGATTCCCTTTCGAGGGGCGGTTGTAAGGAATTTTCTTTCTTTTGTACATATATATATAAAATTAAAAATACAAAAACATTATAAAATTAAAAATCAAAAAGATTCTCCCTACCTTATCATTTATAATTCTGTGAGTGGCAATCCCACTCCAATTTCTCACCAAATCTTTGAGTGGCAATCCCACTCCACTTCCCCATGAACAATTTAATTCGGGGTCAAGTCAAGCTAGTGACTTGGTTATCAAAAACAAGCCATACAATATGGGTTTTCACCCATATTTCTGTCTTTTTCCCCTTTCTACCACCTAAGTGTAGGGGTGTGCCCCACATGTTGTATATATTTTGAAAATGAAATAAAAAAAATTGTAAATACAGAAAAATAAAATAATTGTTGTATTACCCCGCTTGACTTTGAATATTGAGGACAATATTCATTTCTAAGTGTGGGGGGGAATTCTGGCGAATTTGATCACTTTTATACCCTTGTATGCCCTTTTCCCCAAAAATGACCAAAATTTTAAAATTTTTTCATTTGGTATTAGTGTTTTGCACTAAATACAACAAATGGTAATCAATCCACCATGTCTAACACACATAAGGATTGGCTAATCCAGGAGCAAACGGCTCTTGGTAAAGATATCTCAAATCCGTTTATGGCTTGCAATTTGCCCAAAATTGTATGGTTCTCAACTCACCATATCTTTAATTAGTGAAGAGTTGGCTAGCCCGCAAGATTATGGCTTGTGGTAAAGGCAGTGGAAAATCCATAATTGGTATTCAGCTCACCAAAGATAATTCTGATAATTTATCTAAGAGTTGGCTAGTCCAGAGCAAACGGCTTCTGGTAAAGACAAATCAAATCCGTTTACAGCTTATGATTTGCTCAAAATCATTTGGTTATCGTTGTACCAAGGTTCTTACTTGAATCAAAACAATTGGCTACTCCAGAAGTGATGGCTTTTGGTAAAGAGTTTTTAAAATCCATTAAAGTTTCAAATCATTGCTAGGGACTAGCAATATCTTAGTGTGGGGGATTGATGAGTGTCTAAATACTCATCATTTTTGTACAATCTAAACTGCAAAATCATCTGAAAACACTCAGAAACACATCAAAATGATCAAAATATCACAAATCAGTGTTTTATGTGTTTTAAATGCAAAAATATCAAAATCAGATGAAAAATGTATCAAGTTTGCAAAATTGGCAGTTTTAGTCCCCCAAGTTTCAAAAGTTGTCAAATCTAGTCCTTGGAATTCAAAAATGTGGAATTTTATCATTCAAGGTCCCTGAAATATTCTAAAATGTCAAAAATGGTCCTTGAGTGATTCTTTGGTCAAATGGCGGAAAAGGTCCCTAAAGTTTGAAAATTTGCAAAAATAGTCCTTGGATTTCTAAAAATGAAATTTTATGCAAAAAGGGTCCTTGTACTATCAAAGTTGTCAAGTTTGGTCCTTGTAATAACATTGGAAAAAGTATCATGATCAGTCCCTCAAGTTTGGAGAATTTGCAAATTTAGTCCTTGTGTATACTACTTAAACCAAACGGACTCTTTTAATATCTAAAGCCCAAATCCAATATCCAATCCTTTGGCCCAAACCCAACCCCATTTAATATTAACCCTGCGGTCAACGAAAGTCAAACAGGCAAGAATACCGCCAACACTGTAGCCCTCCCTCTCCCTTCCTGTATACCCAAAACCAGTCATGGTTTCCTACTTTTTCTCCAACCCCCCTACCTTGTCCCCTCTACCTCCACTAACACCCAAATACTCTTAATTGATTGAAACCAAATCCATTTATTGATCAAACCTGCTCATGAAGAATTTGGCGGCAAAATCCACTTGGACGGTTTTGATGCATTTCAGAGATCCAATGGCTGAGAAGTGGTGGGAAACACTCAGATGTCGACAAGGAGTTGAAATGATTATTAAAAGCAGAGGAGAGGCAAGAGATAAAGCACCTTTGGATTAGCCATTGGTCATTAGTGTAATTTTTAAAAGCTTTCTTTAAATTTCATGTCTTTTAAATGTTTTAATGTTGTAAGCTTCCTCAACTAGTGTAATGAAATGTTATTTACAGTTTAATTTCAAGTTATTTTCAAGTTTCATGATTTGCTTAATTTACTTTAATTTTTCATGTTCTTTTGTTTCAAGTTAACTAGTTGTTTATTGAATTCTATAGCTCTCATAAGCTCTTGACAAAAGTTTTAAGGCTTTTAGATTCATTTAAACAGTTTTAGACTTTAAATTCAGAAAAGTACTAAAAAATCAAAATAAGTCAATGAAAGTCAACTGTGGTCCAATAAGCAGTTCTGGGGATGATTAGAAGCTAAGCTTGATGGTTTTTCTGGTTTCTAGCTTATTGACACTAAGCTAGGAGTAGTTTCTGAACCTTGGTACTTAGTTTCACCTTGATCACTTGTGAGTTCCATTTTTACCATTTTTACCATTTACTGTTTCATTACTTTTAATGCTTTGATTTTTAAGTTTTCATGTTCCTTTGTTATTGTTTGGTGATATTATAGCTTAATATAAGTTTGTTATGTTTTGGAATTTGGTTATGCTTAAATTTCCATTTTGACTGTCTCATATGCTTGATTTTTGATAATCATGGTTTAAACCTTGTGTGACTACTTGTTTAAGCTTTAAAGGTCCTAATTTAACAGATGAAAGCCTGTGGATTTGATAAAATTGGTTTACTCAGTCCTATGTAATGAAAAGCTTAATTAAATTCCATTAAAGGATTGTTTGGTTGTGGTAGATGATCTGTGTTACAGGCTATGTATGGTGTTTTTCTTGTTTGATGAATGCCTTATATGACTAAAGTGACTCAGTGAAACATTAACTTAAGAGTATAGCATGGTAAATAGTCAAAATCACACTTGACTGTTTCATTATGAGTATTTTGAAGTTGTCACAACCTAAAATCTTGCATATGTGTTTAAAGTTGTTCTTACTTGTTTATTTCATGTTATTGTATCATATTATATCATAATTAGTTGTTAAATTCAGATCAAAGTTGATCAAAGTCAACTTTGATCATAAACTTAAAAAGTCAAATTTTCATTTAAGTCGTTTTTGAATAAACTTAGTAATTTTATTGTGCTTTTGTTATTTAATTTCATGTTTTGTGCTTTTAGTATGTTTTAGATTTGTTGCTAATCTAGCTTATTCTATTTTTGTTTATCTTGATATGTCATGTTTACTAGCTTATTTTCTAGCTTAATTGTGCCCAGTTTTGCCCTGTGCACATGTTTAGGTATCAAGTTGATAAGCTTGCATAAGCTTTATTACTTGGCCATAGCTTGTGTATTTGGTTTCTTTGTGTTGCCTGTGTGGCCTTTTTATTATGATAATGCTAGTTTTTACATTTTCAGCTTATTTACATAGCTTAATCATTCCAACCTTTTTGTCCCATCTTACTCCTTCCACTGAAGCAAACAGTGGAGGTGGTGTTGTTTTACCCAGCTCATGGAAAGTTCCCCACTAAGCTTGAGCTTGTGATTTTTAGTTTCTTGTAAAGCTAATCAATCATACTCAATGTCCCAGTGTTGGTTGAGCTCTCATGAGCTTATTGGATAAGTATATAGGAGTTGTTGTTTGCCCACTCACAACAGTTCAATTCTATTGAACTTACACCATTTCCTTCAGCTCCTAAAAAGCTTATTAGTAATCTAGAGCTTGTGTGTTTTAGTTTTATGTTAAGCTCATCCACCAAACTCTAAGTTCCAGTGCTTAAATCCAACCTTGCAGCTTATCTAATAGGGCTGCAAGGAGCTTTTTGTTTGTCCCATTTGACTATGCATACTGGGAACTCAGTGTACTTAGGCAAATGGATGGATTTTCATAAGCTTCTCACAAGCTCATCTGTGAACCCCACTAGGTGAGCTTGGGATTTTTGAGAAGCCTACCAGAGCATCTTGCAGCTTTCACTTCTTATTTGGCTTTTGAAGCTTGTTTGACAAGCTTAAATTGCCACTACAAAAGACTGCAGGGATGTTTGGATCTGTGTACTCAGGGAATTGCTTATTTGCTTATTCTGAGCTTATAAGTCAATTCCAGTGCATAAGCTAGTATATTCTTATATATTATACTTGTACAAATATATTTTATACTTTAATTTTTAGTATGGAGCTTATTACAGGCTTTAGAGGCCTCAATTCCATCCAAGTTTAGCCCAAAAAGGCTAAAATGACTAAACCATAAGCTCATGCTTATAAGCACTTCTCAGTGCTTATTTTTGTTCATATACACCTATTATTCATGTACATACATCCCCTTTTTCCTTTTGTTTCTTTTGTTAAGCTTATTCAAAGCTTATAAGCCAAACAGTGAGCAAAAAGTTCACTGCATAAGCTTATAAGCCACGAATTGCTTATTTCTTTGTTTGTAAAGTTTCAAATTCATTTAATATACTTTATATCTGTATATATACTAGTCCTAAACAGAGCTTATTTCCAAGTTTTCAAAAGTTGCTTTTGTTAAAGTTACTTATTTTTACTTATTATATAAGTTTGTAAAAAGAAAAATCAAAATAAAATAATAAAGTGCAAAAAGGTTGTGTGTTAGATTCGAACCTAGGTTCCATTGGTGACAAGTTCACTGCATAACCCACCTAGGCTAGCTCACTTCTCAGTTATCCTTTGCACATTTTATTTCTTATAGTAGTAAACATTTTAGCTTATTTAAATAAGCTTATACGAGCTGTTTGGCTTATTACAGCTTATCTAGATAAGCTGTGAACTTCATAATATATTTCCCAGCTTCTTTACTATGTAAATTACTTTCCATAATTTTTTCACATTTTTTACTGTTCATTAGATAGTTTTTAGATTTAATTTTAATTTAATTAGTTTAAATGAAAAAGCCAAAAATAAATTAGTTCTAGTATTTAAATTTTATCCTAGATAATTTTTTATGATTTTTATAACTTTATTAAGTTATTTAGCATATGTAAAAAATACTTTTGCAGTTTTCACTTTTAGTTTTCTAATTTTTTGCATTAATTTAGTTTAATTAGTTTATATAAGTAATAATAGTATTTAATTAAATTTTCTTATTTTTGTATAATAAATATAGTTTTTATATTTTTCTTAGCTTATTATTAGTATTTTAGAATTATGTAAAAAGTTTTAGATTTTAGTTTTAATTAAATAATAGTATTAGTAATTAGATAATAGTAAATAATTAATAATAAATAGAATACTTGTATAATAAATATATTTTTAGTTTCTAAATTTCTTTTATATTAGTTTAAACTTTTCTAAGTTTTTGTTTTATTTATTTAGGTTTATTTTACATTTCCTTTATATTTATGTAAATTATTAAATAGTAAATAAATAGTTTTAATGTTAGTAAATACTTTAATATTTTTAGGTTTCTGATTGTACGTTTTTATTGACGTAGCTGTGACAGAGCTATTACTATTCACATTCCTAGTGTTAGTCAATCAGATTCCTGTTTTTCCTATACTAATATTATTTTCAACAAATCACAAGTCATTGTATTCAGGATATCACGTCTCGCCAGGACATAAACGATCCAAGGATATTTTAATCCTTGGTAAACTTCCATTCAACTTCCAGGCTGTCTAGCTTTTAGTATCAGCCATTCACAAGTGGATGGGAAATAAAGTTAGTTAGTTTGGTTTGGATCAGGATGCACGGACAAAAAGACGTTCCAATGGAGCATAGATGCAGAAGCAGCCTTTCAAAAGCTCAAGGAGTTCATGGCTATTCTACCTACACTTACGGCCCCAATCAAAGGCGAAGTGTTGTTCATGTATATTGCAGCCTCTTTCGAAAGCATCAGCGCCGTGTTATTGGCAGAAAGGGAGAAGAAGCAAATCCCTATATACTTCGTTAGTAGGGTACTACAGGGAGCTGAGCTAAATTATCCAGCATTGGAGAAGCTAATTTTGGCTTTAGTTCATGCTGCGAGACGCCTTCGAAGGTACTTTCAAGCTCACCCCATAACCGTACTTACCGACAAGCCAATTAAGCAGATACTTTCAAAGCCGGAGAAATCTGGAAGGATAGGTAAATGGGCTATCGAGCTAGGAAAACATGATATTGAATACAAAGGCAGGAGCTCGGTCAAAGGGCAAATATTGGCAGACTTTTTAGCAGAAACACCCTCCGAACCGAAACATGACAAAAAGGTTGTTGAAAAGGAGCCCGCTAAGGCAATCGAAGGGTGGAAACTTTATACTGACGGAGCCTCCAGCTCTGATGGTTCTGGTGCAGGTCTCATGCTCGTTGATCCCAAAGGGAAGGAATACACTTACGCACTTCGTTTCGAATTCGATGCTACGAACAATGAAGCGGAGTACGAAGCCTTGTTAGCAGGTCTCCGATTGGCCAAAGATATGGAAGTGGAAGACTTGGCTATTTTTGTTGACTCACAACTAGTGGCCAACCAAATAAAAGGCTCCTACGAGGCGAGACAACCTGTGATCAAGCAATATCTGGATAAGGCCAAAGAAATGCTCGAAGGGTTCGCATCTTACAACATAGAGCACGTTCGAAGAAACCAAAACAAGAAGGCGGATGCACTTAGCAAACTGGCATCAATGGCATTTGCTCATTTAACAAAGGAAGTTTTGGTCGAAGTATTGGTAGATAGGTCCATCGTCCGAAAATAGGTGTCTGACGTAATACTGGAGGAAGACTCGAATTGGATGACTCCAATTAGAGAATATCTAATAAGTGGCATACTGCCGGAGGATCCGAAGTTGGCTCGAAAGGTGCGCATCAAAGCACCACAGTACAGGATCATGGGAAATTACTTATACAGAAGATCTTTTCTATCCCCTTGGCTCCGTTGTGTAGGACCAAGGCAAGCTGCCAACATCATCCAAGAAGTGCATGAAGGATCCTGCGGACTTCACGCAGGACCCCGCTCCGTTGTCTCCAAAGTCATGAGGGTCGGATATTACTGGCCTTCGATGCACAGAGACGCTGTCGACATCATTCAGAAGTGTGAAGCCTGTCAAGTCCACTCAAGAGTCCCAAGGCTACCAAAGCAAGATATGACTTCCGTAACGTCTGCATGGCCCTTCAGCCAATGGGGGATAGATATTGTAGGCCCTCTGCCAGTTGCTCCAGGAGGAGTAAAGTTCTTGGTCGTAGCCATCGATTACTTCACTAAATGGGTGGAAGCGAAGCCTTTGGCATCCATCACAGGAAGACACATGGAAAAATTTGTGTGGGAACATATTATCTGTCGGTTCGGAGTACCTCACATCATCATTTCAGATAATGGGAAGCAGTTGGCCGAAGGGGTATTCCCAGTATTTTGCAGGGGTCTGAATATCAAACAATCCTTCACTTCCGTTTACCATCCTCAAGGTAACGGTCAAGTAGAAGTTACCAACAAAGACATCATACAAGGAATAGAATGAAGGCTGGGATACAGTCATCACAGTTGGGTAGATGAACTACCTCAAGTACTCTGGGCACATAGAACGCATACGAAGTCAAGTCACGGAGAAACGCCTTTCAGCTTGACATATGGCACGGAAGCTGTCATCCCTTCAGAAGTAAGTGTCGAAACAGAAAGGGTCATGAACTTCGAAGCAGCAGATAACGAAGAAAGACTCCGTAGTAACTTGGACCTACTTGAAGAACGAAGGGAAATAGCCTCCATTAGAGAGGCTATCCACAAGAAAAAGATTGAAAGGTACTATAACAAGCGAGTTAGGCCTTCGACTTTCAAACCAGGGGAATATGTCCTCCGACTCAATAGCGCAAGTAAAGCTGAGTACCAGGGTAAACTGGGACCTACATGGGAAGGACCCTACGTTATTAAGGAAGCGTATGGCAACGGAGCCTACAAGCTGGAAACCTTGGCAGGAGAAGTTATTGATAGAACCTGGAATGGCACTACTCTTCGTAAGTTCTACGTATGACACTTACAATGTCTAAGGACACATTTTATTTGCTTTCAATCAATGTATTTGCATTCTTCTCACTTGGGGAAAGAAGCATTAATGGTAGGCGTCTAGTATTCATTTCTTAAAATGATGTAATCCTCCCTACCCACTTAATGATAATAACACATTTCCCTCAAATCTCTTGTTTCGTTCAATACAACAAAGATTTGCCCACCAAGTCGCTTTATAAGTTTGAATGTCGAAGGGATGTACAAAGACTAAACAACATGTCTTGCTCATATGCATAACATCCATCTCAACTTCACATTAACTTTCCTATATGGCCTTAAGGTATTTCAAGCCTTTCGCTGCCCAAAGGATCAAGACGGAGTGGGTCGCGACCCTCTGTCAGCAGTCAAATTATATGATTGCTAATATTCTTGGTGAAGTAACTACACACAATGAGGCTATGCATCTACCATACGCCTTAGGTTGTAAAAAATATTTTTACGCAAGTAAAAGTAAAAAGAGAAGAATCACACATGGCAAAATTCGAGCCCTAGTGGATTCGTTGTAGATTTATGACTAGTTTTACTAGTCTAAAACAGGCCGTAGCCTTAAACATCCAACATTATAAACTATTGTCTTAGGCCGTAGCCTACTTTCAACATGCAATGAGTAAATTGTTTCATCAGGCACGAAGCCTGGAACAGAGCACAGACAATTGTTTTAAACAGGGTACATACCACCCTGGGGATCAAATTACAACCACATGGTTGCCTTCTTTAAACCTTGGAGTGAGTGGGATCAGCTGAGCCTGGAGATGGAACCTGGGGTGATGGAGTCCTCTTGGAGGGAGACGGAGGCTGGACTGTCCTTGGCTTCTTGGCTAGCAGGTCCTCAGTTGAGGCTGCTGGGTCCTTCGTCACATCTGCAAGGAAAGGGAACTCTAAAGCAGTTAAGTGATTACCTGCATCATCATATTCTTTTTCATGAGTTGCCCTGTAATACGGAATTTTCTCCAGCACCACTGGTTCCCCAGTCTTCGCCACCTCCTCCAAAGTGGTACACTAGCCATGAAAAATGGCAGCATTCACCACATTCCCAATGGCAATCCCCACATCATCGCTATGGTAAAGTTCCATAGCAATGTAGGGGATCACTTTGGTTACCAGGTCCACCCTGTCCTTCTTAAGCATCTTCAGACGGAGGTTCAAGCCATCTACCTTTTCTCTGAGCTTGATCTCTTGGTCCAGCAACTTTGACCTCTCTTGTTCGAGACCTCCACACTTGGATGAAAGAACAGATATCTGCTCCTTATAGCCAACAACCATAGAGCCTTCGACAGTTAACCTGCTGCACTCAGCCTCGCTCGTTGCCAATTGACCTTTGAGCTTTTCATTCTCAGCTCTAAGATCTTGAACCAAGGGATTCTTATCAAAATCCTCCAATGCTTCCTCACACTTCTTCTCCAGGTCTGCATACTTTTGATCTCTAGCTTTCTCCCCCCTCAACATAGTATCCATTTCTTCTCGAGCTTTGGTGACAGCACGGAGCAATTCCCTTGTACTAGCATTGAGTTGGTTGTCAAGCATGCCCTGGCGAACATAGCTTTTATCATGAAGATCGCAGAGCCTCTCTATGGACATGTTATCCATCACCCCCTTCCACTTGGGTGGGATCACATGGCTCATAAGTTGGTGACAAGCTAGGGGAGAAGGAAGCTCCTTCGTATCAGGAAGTCCTACAACAAAAGTAAGTTTCATTAACATATTATCCTTGGTATTTAATTTTATTTCACAGGTAAGAAGTTTACCATGGAAGTCATCACCGCTGGGCCCTTCGATGGCTGGAAATACCACAGCCTTACCCTGGGCACTCTTCTGCCGGGTAGTTCGAGAGGGAGGAGTAGGTAGAATAAGCTTTCTTTTTGAATCAGATTTCACAGCCTTAGCACCGGCACCTTTCCTGCTTCGAACCCTCTCACCTATGCCGGAGGGTCCTACGATGGCCAATGGTCCTTCGGAGACTGGTTCGTCTGAGTCAGCAACGTTCTCCACCAGCTGATCTTCTACATCTATGGGTTCCTTTGACGGAGGAGCAGAGGATACAGGCTCGACAGGCTGGGCTTCCACCTCGTCTTTGTTTATGGACACCGATGGGGAGCCCACGCCATAGCTTGTCTCTTGGGGATTCTTTGGAAGAAAGCTTACCTCTTTTGCACCTCCAGCCACAACAAAGTTCCTGAACGACATCTCTGCACAAAGAAGCAAATAAGATAAATATCAGCGAGATAAGTTTTTGTTTCTTATGTTAATTTAAAAAATACATACTTTCTCCATCACAAATTATCTCAGGTACCAACGGAGACCCCTCCCATCTTTCAGCAATGCCAGCCATGAACAGGATTGGCTCAGGGAAGGTCTGGCAGTCAGCTGGATGACGAGCCAAACGCTGATACAATGGGTTTCTTCTCACAGTATAAGGCAATGGATCGGTGAAACTTTTCTCATCATATTGAAAGTCTGGGTTTAACAATGCAGAGTATCCAGGAGGGATAATGGTAGTCTGGATATAAAAGAACTTGCCTTTCCAGTTCCTTATGTTCGTAAAAGGTCTATCTATCAATATGGGCACATCCCTTTCACCCCTCTTGGCCAAGGTCAACCAATCTCCTCCCGGGTATAGATTCAAAAAACCCCTAAGCACAGTCAAGGATGGTTCAAACCCATAAGCTTTGCACATAACAATGTATGTTGTAAGCTTGGCTAGGCCAAAAGGGTTGAACCTAGAAATGTGTACTTCATAATACCGGAGGAATTCTAAGATCAAAGGATGCAAAGGTATCCTAAGGTTGGAAGTGGTGAAAGCATGGGTATACAGGCCTACATAATTTTCAGGGGCATCAAATATCCCTTGATTTTTACTCGGTAGCATTATTTTATGTTCCTTTGGAATGGGATAATCAGTGAGGAACGCTTTAAGCTCCTCCCTGGTTAGTGTGCAGCCTTGTTGTTTTATCACAAATTTTTTATTGGTTGACATGATACCTTCTAAAGAACACAAAAAATATTTGAAATATAGACGAAGAAGGAGCGCTTTACCTTGTTTGGTCGGAGGCTTGATCGAAAGAAATTTTAGTAGGTGAAAAACTTTGGGCGAGAGTTACTTTGTTAGGGTTTTACTGTTTTTCGTATTTTATATACCCTACAAATGTTGAATCTCATCCCTACACGTGTCCGTACTTATCCCTTTTCTACCGGATTTCAAACCTCTTTTAAATTTTGAAAGGATGTTTACTAATACCGAGGAAAACGGGGTAGTTAAGATTAACTATGCATTTATTACGGTCAATATTAACAAGACTTTTCATATTCGTTCGTTTTTGTGACGAATGGGAGGTTTCGTTTTTATTTCTGAGTCGTAAGCAATATTTCTGGTTCGTACATATCACTTTCGACTGGGGGGCTTGATGACGTACCCTCCGATCAGGTCGAAGGACCCCCCTTCGGCCTTAGTCGAAATTGCATTATGAAGACCCAAGTCTTTCTTCATAAGTCATTGGTGGCGTAAAACCATTCATCGTTGACATGGTTACCAGTTGGGAATCCGCCAGCCGAAGGCCTATGCCCTTCGGTGTCTTCTCTTGAAGATGCCAAGACAAATAAGAACCTTGACTTGGTCTTCCCCCACGTTCCCACTATGTCCTTAGCTTCCCCGCCAAGTCCGAGATAGTGGGGATGAAGCCCTAGCGGTTACCACAAATCAGGGGACGCCCCCCATGATCTCCTAAACGTGTGCTAACACTCTCCAAGCTATTTTCATCACCTATAAATAGGTTGGACGGGTCATTTCAATGGTAGGTTCACTCAACACAGTATTTCACATACATCATATTATCCATAACTCATATCACATACTTATTCACACGCCGGAGGTGGTTCGCAGGGCCCAACCCCTGCGCAATCACTTAACGAAGTGTCTACTATTTCGTATTGTAGATTGACTACAAGTTTGGCGCAAGCATATCACCCCCCATACCCTTCGATCACCATCGAAGGCCTGGTCGTACGAATTATTGTACAATCAATAGGGATTTATAGGCACATCCCTACACTTGAGTTTTTATTACTCTAACACTAATTTGACCCGAATTGAAAAGATCAAAACACTTGGAGTACATTATTATGCAAATAAAGGGAATTTGAATTTAACGTTCCCTTCCCGTCATCTCATAAAATTTAACTTTTCCCATGAGTCCCAATCGTCCCAAAAATGTATACAAAGAATATGACTCGACTTAGCAACTTATGCAAGCAACTAGATAATTGAACTAAGGGTTTAGTGTGATAACAATAATGCACTAAAAGTGAGTGCATACAAGGTAGGCTAAGGCGATTTGGGTGTACATTTGGGGGTGGATTGTAAACAATGCTCTTCATTGATATTTCGGAAAACCGAAACATCACGAGAACCGCGAAAAGGATAGGCTCTGCTGGGTTAACTAGGGGTATCGTGTACTAAAGATGAGTACAACGCAAAGGTGTGGGGGAATTACTCAACCGATGTGGAAGAAGTAATTATATTACAGGTATCAAACAAGGGTTATCCTAATGCCTCTTATCATTTAGTTATTCCTAACTACACAAGTGTAGTCTTACTAGCGATCTCGGAATGCATCACAAAACAAGTTCTAGAATCTATTATACTACCGGTTCACACTCTAAGCATTAAAGATGAATGCTTCAATTCCTACTAATCTAAGGGCGATCCTCACATTTTGGGTGGAATTTAAGTGGTAAAGGGTTTTTTGTGCTAGTCATATAATTTCCTATCCATGAGACGCTTTATTAAGACTAATGGCCCACTCCTATATGTCATGAAAAATTTTAAATTTGGTACCAAAATTACCCTAACCGATATTTCTCATGGTTTATTACACAAATGCAATTGGACAAAGCAAATAATCAAGGATAAGCATAGTTTCAAAGTTTCCGTTTTATTTTCCCTCCCTACACTTAAACTGAACATTGTCCCCAATGTTCCCCGAAAGTATCAAAGTTTTGATAATGGAAGGTAATAAAAGATGAAAGAAACTAATACTCCCCTGATTAGCTCGATAGGATCCGTGTAAAGTGGTGGTTACATCTTTCTTCAAGAAGAACGTTTGCGTGAAAAGCTCCTTATCATCTTATGTATCTTCTTCTTGGTAAATTAAACCTGCACACTTGAAGAAAACAAACGAAACCTTTCGCGTAAAATCGGCGGTAATAATCTATATATGACTCTACTAAACTAGGATATAATTCTTGTGGAATGGATGTTTACAGAATTTCTGGAAAATTAAGACCTGGAAAATTCCAAAAATTTATAAGTAGCTCAGAAAACGAGAAAAAGTAATCAGTTGTTTCTGCTCCTTCCTGACGCCGTCAGGTTATCCTGACAAAAACTGGTCTGCGATTTTCTGGAAAATTTACATCTTTAGAATCTGGAAATATTTCCTGCAAAACATCCATTATGACTCGATACAAGCATTTCACTCGAACAAACACACATGTATATCTTTTAAGTAATTGAAATTCTCATGTTTACGTTTCTTTTGAAAATGTGTGTAATCTTCCCTACACTTATCCCTTATGTAAAATACCTTTATATGTAATTAAGACGAGGTTAAAGACAGATGACGTACCCTCCGATCAGGTCGAAGGACCCCCCTTCGGCCTCAGTCGAAATTACATTACGAAGACCCAAGTCTTTCTTTATAAGTCATTGGTGGCGTAAAACCATTCATCATTGACATGGTTACCAGTTGGGAATTCGCCAGCCGAAGGCCTATGCCCTTCGGTGTCTTCTCTTGAAGATGCCAAGACAAACAAGAACCTTGACTTGGTCTTCCCCCACGTTCCCACTATGTCCTTAGCTTCCCCGCCAAGTCCGAGATAGTGGGGATGAAGCCCTAGCGGTTACCATAAATCAGGGGACGCCCCCATGATCTCCTAAACGTGTGCTAACACTCTCCAAGCTATTTTCATCACCTATAAATAGATTGGACGAGTCATTTCAATGGTATGTTCACTCAACACATTATTTCACATACATCATATTATCCATAACTCATATCACATACTTATTCACACGCCGGAGGTGGTTCGCAGGGCCCAACCCCTGCGCAATCACTTAACGAAGTGTCTACTATTTCTTATTGCAGATTGACTACAAGTTTGGCGCAAGCATATCACCCCTTATACCCTTCGATCACCATCGAAGGCCTGGTCGTACGAATTATTGTACAATCAGTGGCGCCATCCGTGGGACCCGCTACTATTGGTCTCGTCATTCCAAACTTACACCCAGTCAATCGCTCTCACTAGTTTTACGGCATGACCCAAGGAAGAGAAGATACACCCCCTCCGGGTTTCTCGACCTTGACACCAATCCCAGTCAATGATCCTGGCAACCTTCCCAATATAACCGCAACCACTTTTACCACACGATCTCACCCTGAAATAACTCCCAACAATCATGCTTCAACCTCAGCTAACCCTGAACCGGTGATCAGTCCGGCATTTGTCGAAGCTAACATTGAAGCATTAGAATCTTTACTAAGAGCTCGAAGGAGGCAAGACCGGAATGTGGAAATGCGTAGGGAGTTAGAATACTCAAGCGATGAGTATGACGAAGAGTTAGAAATGGAGGCTAGGCCCTTGGCTTCGGGGGCTACTCGCTCGGTGTTAAGGGTAGGGTCTCCAAACAGTCGAAGGCCTAGCGGAAGGTCGGTTGGTTTCGAAGACGCTCCGGAGCGTGCTTCGACAAGAAGGGAAGGAACGATGGAAGGCTCCAATGGAAGGAGTCACCGAAGGGAGGCTACGGAGGTTAATTTGCCACCACTCTTGGCGGCTCATCTGGGAAGAACGGAAACGGGGGTTCCACTGCAGCCTTCTCATGCATCTGGCGTAGGAGGCGATCCATCTCAATTAAACAGGGGAGGAAGTCTTCCTCCTCATGGTATGTACCCACCTTTTCAGGCTCAATCTTACCCTCAAGGGGTTTATCCCCCACCTAACGGGCAGGCTAACAACCCCAACTTTACTCAACCATACGGAAGCATGCCCTATGGACAACCTATGGTATACCCTTCGTATCCTGTAGGAAGTCACCCACCTTATATACCTACTGCTTATCCCCAATATGTTAATCAAAACACTGTTGGAATACCTCCTAATCATAACCCATACAATGCTGCCCCTACATACATGCCACCTTATAACTGCCTCTATTCGGAACCCATGGGCTCCACAACACCCTTCGTAAGATGGATAGAAGACTACCCTTTGCCTGATGGGTTGAAAATGCCCGCACATATTGGTACTTATGATGGAAAAGGGGATCCGGATAACTTTTTACACTTGTTCGAAGGGGCTATTAGAATGCAGAAGTGGGTAATGCCTGTTGCCTGTCACATGTTTACATACACCCTACGAGACTCTGCTCGTATATGGTGGAACGGGCAAAAACCAGGTAGCATTGTGAATTTGGATGATCTCAAAGCCAAGTTCAGGTCACATTTCAGCCAGCAGAAAAAGTTCACAAGAACGCACCTAACAGTGCACAACATCAAGCAGAAGGAGAACGGAAAGCTAGCAGCCCTCAGCAGGTTCTTGTCGAAGGGTGCAGACAGATCTTTGCCGTTTTTCAAAACACTCAAAGGGTGCACGGACAAGAAGACGTTCCAATGGAGCATAGATGCAGAAGCAGCCTTTCAAAAGCTCAAGGAATTCATGGCTATTCTACCAACACTTACAGCCCCAATCCAAGGCGAAGTGTTGTTCATGTATATTGCAGCCTCTTTCGAAAGCATCAGTGCCGTGTTATTGGCATAAAGGGAGAAGAAGAAAATCCCCATATACTTTGTTAGTAGAGTACTACAAGGAGCTGAGCTAAATTACCCAGCATTGGAGAAGCTAATTTTGGCTTTAGTTCATGCTGCGAGACGCCTTCGAAGGTACTTTCAAGCTCACCCCATAACCGTACTTACCGACAAGCCAATTAAGCAGATACTTTCAAAGCCGGAGAAATCTGGAAGGATAGCTAAATGGGCCATCGAGCTAGGAGAACATGATATTGAATACAAAGGCAGGAGCTCGGTCAAAGGACAAATATTGGCAGACTTTTTAGCAGAAACACCCTCCGAAACGAAACTTGACAAAAAGGTTGTTGAAAAGGAACCCGCTACGACAATCGAAGGGTGGAAACTTTACACTGACGGAGCCTCCAGCTCCGATGGTTCTGGTGCAGGTCTCATGCTCGTTGATCCCAAAGGGAAGGAATACATCTATGCACTTCGTTTCGAATTCGATGCTACGAACAACGAAGCGGAATATGAAGCCTTGTTAGCAGGTCTCCGATTGGCCGCAGATATGGAAGTAGAAAACTTGGCTATTTTCGTTGACTCACAACTGGTGGCCAACTAGATAAAAGGCTCATACGAGGCGAGACAACCTGTGATCAAACAATATCTGGATAAGGCCAAAGAAATGCTCGAAGGGTTCACATCTTACAACATAGAGCATGTTCGAAGAAACCAAAACAAGAAGGCGGATGCACTTAGCAAACTGGCATCAATGGCATTTGCCCATTTAACAAAGGAAGTTTTGGTCGAAGTATTGACAGATCGGTCCATCGTCCGAAAGGAGGTATCTGACGTTATACAGGAGGATGACTCGAATTGGATGACTCCAATTAGAGAATATCTGATAAGTGGCATATTGCCGGAAGATGCAAAGTTGGCTCGAAAGGTGCGCATAAAAGCACCACAGTACAGGATCATGGGAAATTACTTATACAGAAGATCTTTCCTATCCCCTTGGCTCCGCTGTGTAGGGACAAGTCAAGTTGCCAACATCATCCAAGAAGTGCATGAAGGATCCTGCAGACTTCACGCAGGGCCTCGCTCCGTTGTCTCAAAAGTAATGAGGGTTGGATATTATTGGCCTTCGATGCACAGAGACGCCGTCGACATCATTCAGAAGTGCGAAGCTTGTCAAATTCACTCAAGAGTCCCAAGGCTACCAAAGCAAGATATGACTTCCGTAACATCCGCATGGCCTTTCAGTCAATGGGGGATAGATATCGTAGGCCCTCTACCAGTTGCTCCTGGAGGAGTAAAGTTCTTGGTCGTAGCCATTGATTACTTCACTAAATGGGTTGAAGCGAAGCCTTTAGCATCCATCACAGGAAGACACATGGAAAAATTCGTATGGGAACACATTATCTGTAGGTTCGGAGTACCTCACATCCTCATTTCAGATAATGGAAAGCAGTTTGCCGAAGGGGTATTCCCAGTATTTTGCAGAGGCCTGAATGTCAGACAATCATTCACCTCCGTTTACCATCCTCAGGGTAATGGTCAAGTAGAGGTTACCAACAGAGACATCATACAAGGAATAGAACGAAGGCTGGGATACTGTCATCACGGTTGGGTAGATGAACTACCTCAAGTGCTCTGGGCACATAGAACGCATACAAAGTCAAGTCATGGAGAAACGCCTTTCAGCTTGACATATGGCACGGAAGCTGTCATCCCTTCAGAAGTAAGTGTTGAAACAGAAAGGGTCATGAACTTCGAAGTCGTAGACAACGAAGAAAGACTCCGTAGTAACTTGGACCTACTTGAAGAACGGAGAGAAATAGCCTATCCACAAGCAAAAGATTGAGAGGTACTATAATAAGCGAGTTATGCCTTCGACCTTCAAACCAGGGGAATATGTCCTCCGACTCAATAGCGCAAGCAAAGCTGAGTACCAGGGTAAACTGGGACCTACATGGGAGGGACCCTACGTTATTAAGGAAGCATATGGCAACGGAGCCTACAAGCTGGAAACCTTGGCAAGAGACGTTATTGATAGAACCTGGAATGGCACTACTCTTCGTAAGTTCTACGTATGAAACTTACAATGTCTAAGGACACATTTTACTTGCTTTCAATCAATGTATTTGCATTCTTCTCACTTAGGGAAAGAAGCATTAATGGTAGGCATCTAGTATTCATTTCTTAAAATGATGTAATTCTCCCTACCCACTTAATGATAATAACACATTTCCCTCAAATCTCTTGTTTCGTTCAATACAACAAAGATTTGCCCACCAAGTCGCTTTATAAGTTTGAATGTCGAAGGGATGTACAAAGACTAAATAACATGTCTTGCTAATATGCATAACATCCATCTCAACTTCACATTAACTTTCCTATATGGCCTTAAGGTATTTTAAACCTTTTGCTGCCCAAAGGATCAAGACGGAGTGGGTCGCGACCCTCTGTCAGCAGTCAAATTATACGATTGCTAATATTCTTGGTGAAGTAACTACACACAATGAGGCTATGCATCTACCATACGCCTTAGGTTGTAAAAAATATTTTTACGCAAGTAAAAGTAATAAGAGAAGAATCACACATAGCAAAATTCGAGCCATAGTGGCTTCGTTGTAGATTTATGACTAGTTTTACTAGTCTAAAATAGGCCATAGCCATAAAACATCCAACATTATAAACTATTGTCTTAGGCCGTAGCCTACTACCAACATGCAATAAGTAAATTGTTTCATCAGGCACGAAGCCTGGAACGGAGCACAGACAATTGTTTTAAATAGGGTACATACCACCCTGGGGATCAAATTACAACCACATGGTTGCCTTCTTTAAACCTTGGAATGAGTGGGGTCAGCTGAGCCTGGAGATGGAACCTGGGGTGACGGAGTCCTCTTGGAGGAAGAAGGAGGCTGGACTTTCCTTGGCTTCTTGGCTAGCAGATCCTCAATCGAGGCTGATGGGTCCTTCGTCACATCTGCAAGGAAAGGGAACTCTAAAGCAGTTAAATGATTACCTGCATCATCATATTCTTTTTCATGAGTTGCCCTGTAATACGGAATTTTCTCCAGCACTACTGGTTCCCCAGTCTTCGCCACCTCCTCCAACGTGGTACACTTGCCATGAAAAATGGCAGCATTCACCACATTCCCAATCGCAATCCCCACATCATCGCTATGATAAAGTTCCATAGCAATGTAGGGGATCAGTTTGGTTACCAGGTCCACTCTATCCTTATTCAGCATCTTCAGACGGAGGTTTAAGCCATCTACCTTTTCTCGGAGCTTGATCTCTTGGGCCAGCAACTTTGACCTCTCCTGTTCGAGACCTCCACATTTGGATGAAAGAACATATATCTGCTCTTTGTAACCAACACTCATAGAGCTTTCGACAGTTAACCTGTTGCACTCAGCCTCACTCGTTGCCAATTGACCTTTGAGCTTTTCATTCTCAGCTCTGAGATCTTGAACTAAGGGATTCTTATCAAAATCCTCCAATGCCTCCTCACACTTCTTCTCCAAGTCAGCATACTTTTGATCTCTAACCTTCTCCCCCTTCAGCATAGCATCCATTTCTTCTCGAGCTTTGGTGACAGCGCGGAGCAATTCCCTTGTCCTAGCATTGAGTTGATTGTCAAGCATGCCCTGGCGTACATAGCTTTTATCATGCAGATCACAAAGCCTCTCTATCGACATACTATTCATCACCTCTTTCCACTTGGAGGGGATCACATGGCTCATAAGTTGGTGACAAGCTTGGGGAGAAGGAAGCTCCTTCGTATCAGGAAGTCCTATTACAAAAGTAAATTTCATTACTATATGATCTTGGGTATTTAATTTTATTTCACAGGTAAGAAGTTTACCATGGAAGTCATCACCGCTGGGCCCCTCGATGGCTGGAAATACCACAGCCTTACCCTGGGCACTCTTTTGCCGGGTGGTTCGAGAGGGAGGAGTAGGCAGAAGAAGCTTTCTCTTTGAATCAGATTTCGTAGCCTTGGCACTAGCACCTTTCCTGCTTCGAACCCTCTCACCTATGCCGGAGGGTCCTGCGATGGCCAATGGTTGATCGGAGACTGGTTCGTCTGAGTCAGCAATATTCTCCACTAGCTGATCTTCTACATCTATGGGTTCCTTTGGTGGAGGAGCAGAAGATACAGGTTCGGCAGGATGGGCTTCCACCTCGTCTTTGTTTATAGACACCGAAGGGGAGCCCATGCCATAGCTTGTTTCTTGGGGATTCTTTGGAAGGAAACTAACCTCTTTGGCACCTCCAGCCACGACAAAGTTCCTGAATGACATCTCTGCAAAAAGAAGCAGATAAGATAAATATCAGCAAGATAAGTTTTTGTTTCTTATGATAATTTAAAAAATACATACTTTCTCCATCACAAATTATCTCAGGTACCAACGGAGACCCTTCCCATCTCTCAGCAATGCCAGCCATGAATAGGATTGGCTCAGGGAAGGTCTGGCAGTCAGCTGGATAACGAGCCAAACGCCGATACAGTGGGTTTCTTCTCACAGTATAAGGCAATGGATCAGTGAACCTTTTCTCATCATATTGAAAGTCTGGGTTTAACAATGCAGAGTATCCAGGAGGGATAATGGTAGTCTGAATATAAAAGAACTTGCCTTTCGAGTTCCTTATGTTTGTAAAAGGCCTATCTATCAATATGGGCACATCCCTTTCACCCCTTTTGGCCAAAGTTAACCAATCTCCTCCCGGATATAGATTTAAAAAACCCCTAAGCACAGTCAAGGATGGTTCAAACCCATAGGCTTTACACATCACAATGTATGTTGTCAGCTTGGCTAGGCCAAAAGGGTTGAACCTAGAAATGTGTACCTCATAATATCGGAGGAATTCTAAAATTAAAGGATGCAGTGGTATCCTAAGATTGGAAGTGGTGAAAGCATGGATATACAAGCCTACATAATTTTCAGGGGCATCGAATATCCCTTGATTTTTACTTGGTAGCATTACTTTGTGTTCTTTTGGAATGGGATAATCAGTGAGGAATGCTTTAAGCTCCTCCCTGGTTAATGTGCAACCTTGTTGTTTTATAACAAATTTTTTGTTGGTTGACATGACACCTTCTACAAAACACAAAATATTGGAAATACAGGAGAAGAAGGAGCGCTTTACCTTGTTTGGTCGAAGGCTTGATCGAAAGGAATTTTGGTAGGTGAAAAACTTTGGGCGAAAGTTACTTTGTTAGGGTTTTACTGATTTTTGCATTTTATATACCCTACAAGTATTGCATCTTAGCCCTACACGTGTCCGTGCTATCCCTTTTATACCGGATTTCAAACCTGTTTTAAATTTTGAAAGGATGTTTACTAGTACCGAGGAAAACAGGGTAGTTATAATTAACTATGCATTTATTACGGTCAATATTAACTAGACTTTTCATCTTCGTTCGTTTTTGTGACGAAGGAGAGGTTTCGTTTTTATTTCTGAGTCGTAAGCAATATTTCTGGTTCGTACATATCACTTTCGACTGGGGGGCTTGATGACGTACCCTCCGATCAGGTCGAAGGACCCCCCTTTGGCCTCAGTCGAAATTACATTACGAAGACCCAAGTCTTTCTTTATAAGTCATTGGTGGCGTAAAACCATTCATCATTGACATGGTTACCAGTTGGGAATTCGCCAGCCGAAGGCCTATGCCCTTCGGTGTCTTCTCTTGAAGATGCCAAGACAAACAAGAACCTTGACTTGGTCTTCCCCCACGTTCCCACTATGTCCTTAGCTTCCCCGCCAAGTCCGAGATAGTGGGGATGAAGCCCTAGCGGTTACCATAAATCAGGGGACGCCCCCCATGATCTCCTAAACGTGTGCTAACACTCTCCAAGCTATTTTCATCACCTATAAATAGATTGGACGAGTCATTTCAATGGTATGTTCACTCAACACATTATTTCACATACATCATATTATCCATAACTCATATCACATACTTATTCACACGCCGGAGGTGGTTCTCAGGGCCCAACCCCTGCGCAATCACTTAACGAAGTGTCTACTATTTCTTATTGCAGATTGACTACAAGTTTGGCGCAAGCATATCACCCCTTATACCCTTCGATCACCATCGAAGGCCTGGTCGTACGAATTATTGTACAATCAAAGACAAAATAAAGCATTTTTACAAATTTAAACATGATAATAAACAATCAATAAAAGATACACGACACAAACAAACAAACAATTAAGCATGGGTTGCCTCCCACGAAGCGCTTTTCTTTATTTATGAGTCTTGTAGCTAGACTCGAAGTCGTGCCCCTACGTTACTTCATTACCGTCACCTTCTTCCTCATGATGGTCTCTAGTGGGTGATTCCATGTTGTAGAAGTGCCCTGTAATGCACCTTTCTAAGAGTTCGTTCTCTCCCCACTCAGTTCTATTATTCGGTCCAAAGTTCAAGCAATCCTTATAGAAACCAAAAATCTTGGCCATAACATAATCCACTCCTTTCTCATTATCCTCTTCATTCCTATAGTAGACCGATAGTTTAAGTTCCTTTTCATCATTGGAGAGTGATGAAAATTTCTCAATCTTAAACGGCATTTGGTAGGCTACATCATCGGTCTCATCCTTGAATCGCACTATTCCTAACGAGGGATCATAAGTCATCCCGGTGCTTTCTATGAATGGTTTCCATAGAATAACGTGGGACAAGCTAGGATCTATGGCTGTACTAATATCATCCACTATTATGAAATCCGTAGTAAACGTGAAACTACCTACATAAACGGGAAATCCCTTAACTCTACCAAGAAAATTGCAACTAGCCCTAGGATTATCGGGATCTTGCCTAGTTGGGATAGGCTTCTTCATTACCCAATTATAGTAGGTGCTAATCATTATGTTTATTGGGGACTTGCGGTCAATATAGGCCTTTGCCACGAAAAGGTGTCCTATGCAACATGGTATGTTAAGATTCCAAGGGTTCCCAAACTTGATCATAGGGCTTCTCCTAACATGCATGTGACGGAGGTCACGCACTAAGTGAGGGTGGCGAGATAGTTATTCTTCCGTAGGAAACTTATTGAAATAGTCATTGTCTACTTCATCTACTTCCTCGGTTGTTTCATTCCTCGGTGTTTCACTAACCTCAAGTATCGTTTCATGGTTCGCTTCGTCATTTGTTCTATTAGGTTTCACTAAGGTGATGGTATTGACGAATTGAACGTGCTTAGCTAGCTTACTTGGGTCCTTAATCTCTACATCGGAAGTTTCGGGGGTTGAGATAGCATTAACCTTCCTATCACTATTGGTCATGGCTTTCAAGAGGTTATCTATCTTCCTATCCATCTCGTCTTGTTGTTGGTTAAAACGGTCCGAGAGCTTAGATATTTGAGCTTCTTGGGATGCGACTAGGTGTTGTAACATCCCCTCAATGTTTTGTTGGTTAGGGCCGTGAGATGGGGGCCATGAGAAATCATTGGATGTGAATTCTTTGGTTTGTCCCCAATAAAAGTCGGGCTTGCCCTTCCATGCTTCTCGGGCGTCACTAAAAGTCCTAGGTCCGGGTGTTTTAGGGAATCTTCCTCCCGTTCCATTAGTACGCGAGGAGGCGTAGTCAACGGAAGCTTGTTTGGGGAATCTTGTGCAAGTGCGCGTGTTATGAGGACCACTACACGGCTCACACGAGGAAGAAACTTTGTTCACTTGGCGTGAAGACTTAGGATTTTCGTAGGAGCTCATTAGGAATTTAACTTGATCTTAAAGCTCGAACATCCTACGGTCGGAAGATTGTGAGTCAATGGGAGGCAAGGAGATTGCCTTAACTGTTTTGGGCAACTCACGGGGGTCATTCCAACTTTTGCTGTCATAGAGAGCAAGGTCCTCTATTATACCCCATGATTCTTCCGCGGTGAGATCACTAAGTTTTCCACCGGCCGCTTGGTCAATGGATCGCTTGGTGGGGAAGTTGACATGATCATAGAAGAGTTGGACTTGGAGCCAAAGATCAATGCCGTGATGAGGGACTTTATGGAGTATGTCCTTGAATCGAGTCCATGCTTCGTAGAGAGATTCACCTTGACGTTGTTGGAACATCAAGATATCATTCCTAAGCTTAATGGTTCTCCCTGGTGGGAAAAATTAAGCAAGAAAGCGAGAGGTGAGATCATCCCAACTTGAGATGGAGCCGGCGGGAAGTTGCTCAAGCCAATTACTAGCTTGGTTCCGTAAAGAGAATTGGAAGAGACGCAAATGCGTGGTCTCTCGAGTAGTAGCATCAAGGTCGATGGAATCGACAATTTTAAGGAAGTCCTTAAGATGCTGATTAGGATCTTCGGAACGAAGTCCATGGAATGCACATCCGTTTTGCACCAACCGGATGGTGTCGGATCGCAGTGCCGTATTTTGGGCTTGGTCAGGAAGCTCAATGGTGTTCCTATAGCCTAGGTGGCTTGGTCTCGAGTATTCACCAAGAGTACGGCCTCTTGGCGGGTCATTTGGTGGCAGGTTGATGAGTGGTGGTTGGTTATCACCTTCCATGATGAAAAGTGATGGGGTTACTAACAAAGGTCACGAAGAAGGGGGATAGACTACGAGGAAGCTAAAAATAGGAAAAACATTTACTTGATAGGAATCAAGCAAGGAAACCTAAACGAGGTGGACTCCTAACTAGCTATTCTATTCCCCGGCAGCGGCGCCAAAAACTTGATAACGCTACACGCGTCGTTCGGGGTCAAAGGAACTTCCTTTTCGTCGAGCAAGTTTTTCAACACCCTAGGCAGTGAACCTAATCGTTGTAGTGTAGTATTAGGGTAAGCCACGGGAATTGATATCGTTCTCTAGGGGAATAGGAATGCTTGTGAGAAGTTACTACGCTAAGGTTGGGGTTGAGGAAGATTATTTTTGTATCTTTTTATGTTTTTTAGGAAATGGAAAGGTACGAATCTTGGGGTTTGAGTTTGGGGGTTTTGGTATTTCTACCGATTACTCTACTCGTCTAATTATCTAATCTAGTGGGTAGTCTATGTCTAATTATTGTGTGCTCATATGATGATTTAAAGATGTGTTTACTTAGGTTTTATTACTCCTTAATTATCTCCTATTGATGGTTGAATTGTCACATCCTTATTCTTAATCACGTTGTGTGTCTAAGGTCGTAGGGTATGCGTTTATCCCTAACTCTTTGAAACTACCAAAGGTTATTGCCTACAAAATCTCTAGGATTTATAAACTTAACACTAAGGTACCCTTCGGATGGTTTAGCCTACAATGACTCTAGGTAACTATAAGCTAAGGTTCACAAAGATTAATCAAGCATTAACTACACAACGGATGACCTATCGCAATACTAGATCATTAACAATTAAGATAAGAGACAACCAATCAATATTCAATAATTAAGTTTCATATTCCCTAAGCAAACACACAAGTAAATTAGCCGGACATGGGAAACATGGAAGCATACACACAATTAATTGAAGACATACTTGAATTAATGAAGTAAAACACTTATCTTGATGTAAGATAGGGTATGGAACCCTAAAATACTGTACAAGATAGCCTTGGTTCGGTTTAGGTTTTTACTCCAAAGACTACACACTGAAAACTAAAAAACTCGGATTCTATATATAAGATTACACATGCGACGGCGTCACCCTTTAATTTATGACGCCGTCGGGTCGCCGTTATTAGGGTTTCGTCTTGGCCACGTTAGCCTTGCGACGGCGTCACCTTATGCCTGTGACGCCGTCCCCTTCAGTCTTTGACGTCGTCTGGATCAAATCTAGGTCGTCTGAGTTGCGACGCCCTACTCTTTTAAAACCTGAAGTCGTCACTTGTAAATGAGCAATTTGGCTACTGAGTCGTCACAAAAGTTGTCTGACGGCGTCGCTAGTTGTGCCTGACGCCGTCACCTTCAGTTCCAGCAGCCTGAGTGTCTCGATTCTTAACTTTGGCCATTTTCTTCGTATATTCGCGCCTTTTCGTCCGAATAAGTGTCATTCCAACATTTTGCCTTCAAGATACCTAAAAAGTGAAAAGGAACGATATTAAGTAATAATGGATACAAAAGTGATAAAATAAGGGCTTAAAAGACCCTTCAAAAAGGTACATTTTTAAACCTTATCAATCATCATTGCCTATAGATTGGTAGAAGGCTAAAATTCAAGCATACAATAGCGGCGTCAGGCAACAAACAGTGCCTGCAAGACTTGTGTCTGCGTTACAACAAAAGCACAGGCAAGATAACATCATTTTAAAAGTTTAAATTATCAGCCAGTACGCAAAGAAGACAAACCTTATGCGCGTCAATTATAACTTCTGTGCACACAATATCACTAACTTGTTGTATAGATTCTGCATCTGCTTACGAAACCTGTGCAAAAATTTTGCATCAACACGACCTAGAAACAAAATTTCGTAATTAGTTTCGCTACCAGAGAACGCAAGATATTACATAGACAAATAATAATATACCATCCTTTATTTTACCTTATTTTTTCAAAACCATTATAATACCTAAATTCAAATATATCATAAAATTTTCACATCACCTATTAACAATACCAAGTAACGCTATTCCATTAAAATAGCAAAACATTTATATAATTGTTAGGCAATTATCATTTTAACTAAGAGACAGTTGCAGAGTTTGTGCTAGCCAAGATATACATATAAGGAAATCGAGACAACCCCAAGCAATATTATTCAGTTAAATACGTAAAATCTGAATTGGATCTTAATAGTTGTATCCGTAAAGATAGAAAGCTTGTATAAAAGACCAAACCTTGAGGTGGATGCATTATGGAAATCATAAGCGGTGATCAGTATTCGACCAAGAAAAAGCAATCCCAGTACATCAGTAGTAGGATTCGTTTTTCTTGGCCGAATACTGGTCGCACATCCATTAGCCGAATACTAATCAGGAAAAGTTGAGACCGAGGAATTGCAAGACTGAAATCAGATGGCAGTCATACAACTAAAAAGGCTCAGGTCAGCAATTATTGAAGTGGTACTCAAAACCTCATGGCTGCAACCGTGAGGTCGCCACGCCAAGATATGGGTTTTGGTAAACAACACTTACAAAAACGCCAAACGCTGACAAATCCCATCATTGCCTACACTGTAGTAAAACGTCGGTCCTTTAACAACATACTCCTTTTACGGAACCTGCATTATGTACCATGTTTAAATATAATAAGAATAACTTCAAACGAATACATCCTAAAACTGACATAAACGGTAACTGCACCCTTCAATAATATACGGTTTTCGTGCAACTACTGCTAACGAAGTTTCCAAATTCTGCAAAAAGATGAAACAATGTACCTAAAGAAAATATCCTTGTCCGCACATCCAGAACCGAAAAAATTATCATCACTACCACTACTATTCTTACGAATAACAGCTTTATTTATACATAATTATTTATAAATCTTAATCCCCGTTTCGATGGAGTTTCAAAATTCTTTCCCAACTCATGGTCAGGGCCTTAAGTTAGTTTCTTATAAATAATCAAGATATGATACTATTCTTAAAAGTCAATTATCAATGAAATACTAAATTACAAATACTGCAACCAGTTGCGAACTTTGTGCTAGCCAAGATATACATATAAGGAAATCGAGACAGCCCCAAATAATATTATTAAGTTAAATGTGTAAAATCTGAATTGGATCTTAATACATGTATGCGTAAAGATTGAAATCTCGTATGAAATACCAAACCTTGTGGTGGATGCATTATGGAAATCATAAGCGGTGATCAGTATTCAACCAAAAAAAAGCAATCCCCGTACATCAGTAGTAAGATTAGTTTTTCTTCGCCGAATACTGGTCGCAACATCCATTTGCTGAATACTGATCAGGAAAAGTTGAGACCAAGGAATTGCAAGACCGAGATTAGATCGTAGACATACAACTAAAATGGCTCAGGTCAACAATTATTGAAGTGGTACTCAAAACCCCATGGCTGCAACCGTGAGGTCGCCACGCCAAGATATGGGTTTTGGTAAACAACACTTACAAAAGCACCAAACGCTGACAAATCCCATCATTGCCTACAGTGTAGTCAAACGTCGATCCTTTAACAACATACTCCTTTTACGGAACCTGCATTATGTACCATGTTTAAATATAATAAGAATAACTTCAAACGAATACATCCTAAAACTTACATAAACAGTAACTACACCCTTCAATAATATTCGGTTTTCGTGCAACTACTGCTAGCAAAGTTTCCAAATTCCACAAAAAGATTAAACAATGTACCTAAAGAAAACATCCTTGTCCGCACGTCCAGAACCAAAAAAATTATCACCACTGCCGCTGCTATTCTTACGAATAGCAGCTTAATTTATACATAATTAGCTATAAATCTTAATCCCCATTGTCGGTTAGTTTTAAAATTCTTTCCCAACTCATGATCGGGGGCTTCAGCTAGTTTCTTATAAATAATCAAGATATAATAGTATTCTTAAAAGTCAATTATCAATGAAATACTAAATTACAAATACTGCAACTCCAAGTTCGTCGCCTATAAGCCTAAAACCGTAGTCAACTACTTTACTGATCAGAGTCTTGCTGTCTCAAGCGGACATAAGAAGCTTCAATTTGCAACAAATAAGGCTCAAACTTGCAAATATTCAAGCAGTACCAAGCACCAGTCATGGCTGCAACCACAATCCATGTGTAGCTACCTTGCCAACATACGGGTCTCGGTAAACTGTCTTCCGAAAAAAATAAATGCACAAATCATTTCCTTATTAGAGAGACAAACAAAAATAAGGCTCAGAGCTGCAAATATAAAAACATAACGACGAACCCCCAATGGCTGCAACCACAATCCATGTGTGGTTACCTCGCCAAATTACAAGGTGCGTTTCATTGTTTTTCCGAAAGAAACTAAATACAAAATAAGATCATCTCTGCCTTCACAGATAACATATGAATAGGATTGCGAATAATCAAATAGTACTAAACACCCGCCATGGCTGCAACCACCATTCCTATGTGGGTTCCTCGCCAAGATACGGGCCTTCGTACAGTATGGCCCAAAATCCACGGTCCGTGTGAACGAAACCCCAACCTAAGAAATAATAACAGGGTCAGCAACCTTATACAGAACCTTGTTCACACCAAATAAAACTAACACGTATAATTCAGAAAAACTATTACATGAATGAAAATGGCAAGTTACCTACAACGATCAAACAATAACAGGCTCCGCAACCTTAAAAAGAACCTTGAAGTTAACAAAATCGAAAACAACCATCCATACTCCACACACAAACATGCAACCAAGTTAAGACACAAGTAAGGAAGAGCACAACTAAAACATTGCATACGACACTACCAACAATCTAAGAAACAACAAAATCCGCAACCTTATAGAGAACCTTGAAGATAACTAAATCGAAAACGACCATCCGTACTCCACACACAAACATGCAACCAAGTTAAGACACAAGTAAGGAAGAGCACAACTAAAACATTGCATACGAGACTACCAATAATCTAAGAAACAGCAACAAAATGCAACCAAATTGTAAGATCATATGAGATCTGAGCACGTACTAGTTTTCCTCGTAGCTGAAGAAAGGTTTCAAAAATTGTGTAATGAGATAAGCACCGAATCGTCTACCAAATAACACCAACAAATTGGCAAAAGGCCATGAGATAAAAAGGGATGGCTACCTCAAAAAGCCCCAAATAGCCCAACCAAAAAAGACATAGAATACGCTAGTGGAAGCCACCGATCATGGGCTGGGAAAGAATTTTAAAACCCCACCGACAACGTGGATTAAGGTTTACAGATAATAAGATCATCACTCCCTTTATACTAAGCACCCGCCATGGCTGCAACCACCATTCGTATGTGGGTAGCTCGCCAGGATTATGCCCCGAAACCCTAAGATCATATGAGATCTGAGCACCGACCAATTTCCTCGCAGGTGAAGAAAGATTTCTAAAATTGTGTAAGAAGATAAGCACCGAACCGTCTACCAAATACAAAATGCCATGAGGTAAAATGGGCCGCACCCAAATAGCCCAAAACCAAGAGGTAAAATAGCAGCGTCAAAAGCCACCGACCATGAGATAGGAAATGATTTTAAAACCTCACCGACAACGCGGATTAAGATTTATAGATAATTATTTTAGTCAATATCCTTCTAAATTTTGATACAAAATCAACCATATATTAGACATGGAAATAACTTACTCTTGGTAAAACAAATCAAATATTAAAGTGTTAATTGCATTTTTGGTCCTTGTGGTTTAACCAAATTGCAGGTTTGGTTTCCAAAATTTTTAAAGTGCAGCTATAGTCTCCATTTTGAATTTTGGATTGCAGTTTTGGTCCCTGAATAAAGTTAAATGACTAAAATACCCTTTGTCTTTTTCAGAAAAAGACAATCTTAATTTGGTCATTTCACACCGATAAGGACAAAAAATTCAACTCAAACTTCAAAAAGGGGACTATCGTTTCACTTTCAAAGTTTTGGGGACCAAACATGCAATTTGGCCAAGCCACAAGGACCAAAAATGCAATTAACTCAATATTAAAAGTTCAATGTTTTTGAAACAATCTCTACTTTAAAAGTCAAATGAAACAAGTATGTGTTTGGAAGTGTGGCGATTTTGATAAAGATTTAGTCATTTTGATGAGTTTTTGTTGAATTTGATGAATGGAATTATGTTAAAGTGGTGGTGTTTATACGTCCTTGCGTTGATGTGGAGGAGGTAAGAAATCCACAAGCTCCTTCAAACTAGTTGGGAAAATCAAGTAAGGTTTAACATCCCAGGATTAACTGTTTAGTGAATTGATGCAATAACACCAAGGTATGGATGCTTATGTTGCATTTGATCATTTTAGGGTTCATAAATAAGACTCGAGGATTATGAGTAGGGCGGGAGCTAGACAAGGCTTGATCCCGAAAATTATAAGATAGACTTGAGCTTGGCTTGATAGCTCAATGAGCTTTAATCATACAGGTTTGAGCAGGGATCTAGTAAGGCTCAAATTCAGCTCAAAAAGCTTGAATTTATATATAAACATTGAATCTGTTGAACCTAAGACCTTGATAGATCTTTGAGCGCTCGTGGATCGTTAGTAATGCTTATGTAATCACAAACATACTAATAGACAGTCTCTAATACTTTTATTCTAAAGCGGAAATCAAACACAAGTATCAACACAGATAACTAAGAATACTTTGATCCTCTATGGATCTTTGAATAATACTAAAACTTGTTTTTCAAACTCGTACATCATTCATACTAATGTGTTCCTTTTATAGACAAGGAACCCTAAACCGTTTCCCAAGAAACGTATAAACATAAAACTAAAGAAGATATACATTATCACTTCCTAATAAAGCTCATGCATATCCTAACTAACTATAAAATACGCGGAATATCTATATCCGCAGAAACAAACTACGTGGTATTTCTACTTCCGCAAAATCTCTTCTTCAGCAGAATCCTTGCACTTCAGCAGATTCTTCAGCAGAATTCTTACTTAGTAGAATTCCCAACAATCCTCCCCTAATCTTGAATTTGACATGGTTAAGTTCAAGATTCTTGATAGATCTTTAACACTTCAGAACAAGGAACCCTAAACCGTTTCCCAAGAAACGTATAAACATAAAACTAAAGAAGATATACATTATCACTTCCTAATAAAGCTCATGCATATCCTAACTAACTATAAAATACGCGGAATATCTATATCCGTAGAAACAAACTACGCGGTATTTCTACTTTCGCAGAATCTCTTCTTCAGCGAAATCCTTGCACTTCAGCAGATTCTTCAGCAGAATTCTTACTTAGTAGAATTCACAACATATACTCTGACATAATCATATGAAGATATGCTGAAATTGTCACATAGTCATATGCTGGCCATATGCCCCTTATTTAACATTCTGATGCAATCTTATGCCCATATGTTGGAATTTCATATGACCATACGCCCACTGCCGGACTTTACAAAGAAAGCTATATTTTTGCATGTTCCTCTATTCTGAATACCATACTTCCGAGACCCGAAAATTAACAAAACTTTTCAGAAATCTTTAATATAACATATATTTCATTATCAATTACACAATTGGTCTAAATGACATGCGGAAACATACTTTACATGGTTTTGCCAAACACCTGTTTTGACCCATTTTACATACACCCTTGTTACAAAACCAACATACACATAAGTTTATATAAACACAAGACACACTTGACACTTTAAATGACACCTTCCAAAAACACATTTACTTCAACTTTGGGGGTTCAACATTGATTGAGCTCGGTTTCTACTACTAAATTCCTAGGCATAGTCCAATACTTCCATTCCACTTACTTTCCATCCAAATAACCCAAACCTTACGTGCATCATATGATCCTACAAAAATGTCAACAACTAAAAGAGTAAGCTTTGCGCTTAGTAAGTAACCAAACCATAACACATATAATACATCAAACAATCATACTTGCATCATGAAACATCTACGATTAGTCCAAGGACTACAACCATTAAACATTTGCATTCTTAACACAATAACGGTAATAAATACCTAAAGTTACTTACGTTAATCCTTAGCTAATCAAGAGCACCATCAACATCATCACTTGGATCCTAACCAAGAATCATCAACACCTATTAAAAGATTAATACAATACAATTTAACAAAGGTTTACACAACCCACAAATATACCCAATTTTCATTCTTAATCATCATATGATCATATCTTGATCATATGATGATTTCCCCAATTATTCCTATGAACCCTAGTTCATATATTGATCAAAGATAAGTCCTACTTACTTGCATATGAACATGGCTAGGGATTTAACCTTTGAGTTTGGACCTTAAGCACCATTTTGTTTGATCATTAAAACCTCCACATTTCCCTCCTATTTCTTGTTTGGTTTGTCCCATACCCACCCACAAGACACTAGAACAATTTGGAAGAAGCTAGGAATTATCCTAGGAGATAAGTTAGTTATAGGATAAGTATGCAAGCTTGGCCAAATGATATCTTTGGTCTTTCAAGTACTATTCTCTTATGTTTGTGACACATAATACAATAAACTTATAGTTGACTATCGAGTTTAACTAGACAATCATGTAAAGCATCAAAACTTATAAAAGTCAAGGTCTAAGTATCTCAATGGCATTCTAGTAATAAAACGCTCAAAACCCGGTTTTGGGGTGTTACAGTATATTGGTATGTGGTGAACATGCTTTTTAAGAAAATAGATTTGTGTTTGAAATGTGTTAAGCTAATATGTTTAAGCATGATAAAGTATGAAGTTATAAAGTAATGAATGTATTACATGTAAGAGTCTTTTTCAGGGTAAAGGTTAGCATCCTTCGGGGTAAAGTGGTAGCACCCTTCGGGTAATGGTTAGCATCCTTTGAGATAAGGGATAAGACCTTTCGGGTAAGTTATAAGGATGATTAAACGTGATATTGCATATGAAATTATCAATTGTTTAATTGGTTCACAAGAAAGGTTAACAATGAGAAGTAAAGTTTTATGAAGTTACGTTCGAATAGAAATTATTATATGTTTAAATGTTATACCGGTGTTGATTGGGAATTGTTTTGTTGTTAAATTACTACCACTTACTTACTAAGTGAAAGCTTATTCTTTAGTTGTTAAATGTTTTGTAGGTTCTCAAGTATACAAAAGTAAAGTTATGGAGCGTGTGATGATATGTGATGATTAGAAGTCGAGGTGAATGTTACTCGCCATGCTTGTTATTAGAAAGCGATTAAGTCTTGAGAACCATGTTTGATATAGTTGTGTACCCCTTTTAAAAGAAAAAGTATTTAAAGAATAAGCATGTTTTGACACAATGGGGCAAAAGTGACTCGATGAAATTTTTGTAAATATGTTATTAAGTAAAATGAATATGTGACCAAAATAAAGTCAAGTTTCTTTTAAAAGCCAATCGGGTTGTTTTATTAACTCGTTAGCCAAAGAGAAGTTTTAAAGTAAAAACAATCTGAGTGTTTCATAACTCGTGAAAGAAATATGAAATAAGTTGCAAAAAGCACGAGGAGAATTGTGATTAGAGTCATCTAAAATAGCACATATGTTTTATTAGACTTTCAATATGTTTAGATGGATGTAAATTAATTAAGCACATTTTTTCTCTCTAAAATGGTATGACACCTCTTAATTAATGTATTAGATTAGTGTATTTTGGTTGTAACGTTTGGTTTGAGGATTTGTTTATGAAGAAATGACTTTTATTAGCATTGTAGTTGTTTGACTTTTAGGTGAGGTATTCAAAAATGAAAATCAAATCCTCAAAACTAGACAAACAAGAACAATAGGTTTACAAACCCATTCTTATACCAATACCCATACTCATTCTCCCAAAAGAAACCAAACGCCCCCAAGATTGAGAATGCTTATAAGTTTCAAAGAATGTAAAAAGGAAACGTAGGTTGGGTCCAAAGCCTCAAATGAAAGTAATAAGTGTAATGTAATAAAGTGCATATATATATATATATATATATATATATATATATATATATATATTTCTCCAAAAGCTCAAAATTTTATATATATAAAAAATGAAAAATAATATTTCAGATAGCTTTACTTCTAGGATGCATAAAAAATTTACAGACTCAAAATTAGGGACAACAGTAAAATCAAAGACATGCATGAAAGTTGTATCTAGAGAACCAAACATAGTTTGCTACCTGAAAGCTATTCGGATTAGAACTAACAAGACAAGTGACACACTACACCAATCATTAAAATTAAGCTTTTGCATCTTCAACTTTGATTTTGATATCTTGAACTGTCTTGAAATCAGATATCTCAACAACTAGCAATCCCACATCTAGTAAAAGGTAGCTCTCTTATTTTCTTTAGAGTAATCATAGTTGGGTAAAGTGATGTTGCGTTCAATTGCCACCGAACTTCCATCTAACTTATAAGTGCGTCCAGACATCACAAGCTGTCGGCTGTTTCTGATTTCAGCAATCATGGACTTGTCATAAGCACCCGTGAACCCTGTAACATCATACTTCAGATAACCATCGTTATCCTCATCCCTTATTACAAGTTTCTTGTCCTCGTAATTCTTTTTTATCATTTTACCAAGCATGTATGCGAATCTCAACGTAACAGCAATCCCTAATAATTCTACACTTAAAAAAGAGAAATCTAATTATAAATAGTAAAAAATGCAGAAAGAGACATGTGTACAGTTTTACAACACAAAAAGTTAACAATCAGCGATCGTTTCAGGTGCCCTCAAATACAAGCTGCATGTTGATAGTTTGGGAATCAAATGAAAAATATTAAACCCACAGACTCGAATCCACCTAAAGAGGCGGGTTAAATTATTCATCTAAGGTGTCATGTGTGTTCCCTGGTAGTTTATTTATCTTTTGATGTATTAACCTTTTCTAATTTGTGCTATTCTGTGTAGTTTATCTGAAAAAATTAAGCTGTCGAGTCACGTGAAATACATATAAATTGGGATGACAAACCATATAGGCTTTTTATATAGAGTAATGGTACATCCACAAACAAACTTCCACAAAAACATTTACAAAATGACGTGTCAACGGGTGATTGGTGTATTTTGTGGCAGTTTCTCTCTCTGATTAAACCAAGCACCTATTGACACGTCATTTTATGGATAATTTTGTGAAAGTTTATTTGTGGCTGCATCATTCCTCTTTTATAAAAAACAATATACAGTATAAAAAGTTTCTAAGTTAGTCATCATCCATTCATCCCCTTTCTTCCCAACTTTCTATTTCTTACCACCTAAACACACACTCCAAAAGAAAAAAAGAAATACACAAAAAGACATGCTAATTTTATTCATTAAAGCAAATATACGTGATGTGGCATAAAGTAAATAAAGTGGTGGCTTATGTGGCTCAGGAAAAAAAGGTAAAACGTTTTTATTGACGGTCATGGAATACGCAAAAGTTAAAAGTTTAACAGGTATAGCGTCAAATTAGAAGGTTAATGCTACGGGTGTAAACGAGTCGAATTGAGACGAACTTTTATGAGACTCGACTCGACAATATTATGTTGGGCTAGAGCTCGGCTCGATAACTCGACGAGCCTTCATAAGCGAACCTCGAGCTCGACTCAATTAAGTTAAAAGTCAACACGAGCTCGACTCGAAAAGCTCTATTTATTTGTAATGACATGTGTTTTTTTTAACAAACTACAATTAAAATATAAGCCTATAAACTATACATATATTATATACTAGACAAATACCCGCGCAAAGTGACGGAATCAACAGCAACATACCTAATCCTGTAGGAGCGGGGTATGGGGGAGGTGGAATGTAGACATATCCTACCTCGAGGATAAACTCGAGAGTAGAGAGAAATGCACAAAAAGAAAAGGGGTCTAAAGACAAAAACCAACACCAAGACATAAGAGAGCAGCGAAGCAATGCTATAGGGATCTATACCTAAAGGCAAAGCAAAAGGAAAAAGGGGGCTATAAAAACGTCTATAAAGCCTAAAGGCAAAGCGATGGTATATATTTGCAAATAATTATACTTGTGAACTTGTGGGTGTGATTCTTGATGCAACCATTATTGATTCAATTTGTAGTCGTTGCGAAAAAATAGTTAATGGGTTATTAAAAATGATAAAAGTTTAAAGATTAAACAATATTTAAAATATGAGCTTTCCTACACCCTCCTACTATTTCCTTCTACACACACATCAATATTATATAGTTTTTTTCCCACTCATTCTCTATCTTCATCCAAACCGCCACAAGTGTCAGCATCCTATGAGTAGACACATTTGTAGGAGGCTTTTGTACGAATGTTTAGCATTTCTCTTAAAATATTAATTTAGTAGTGGATGTTGTTATCATTTTTAATCAAGGGTATTATTATAAGGTTTATACATTACTTAAATCTAAGCATTTTAAGTTTAAAAAATGTATACGCATGCATTATAAGTAGTGTAGAAGATAAAGATATAGATAAAACCAGGGACGGAGCCAAGACCAAATATGATCGGGTGCACAAAATCTTTTAAACCATAATACTGGAAACACATTTCGAATGACCGGGTGCATTTAAGATGCATTTAAGAAAAATCGGTGTTTTTTTTTTCAAAAATCAACATTATATTGAAAAAATCCATGGGGTTCCCGGGCACCCGCGGGAACCCCCTATCTCCGTCCCTGGATAAAACATATATGTACCATATAAAAGATCAACATTAACTCGAGTCGAGCTTATATAAGCTCGGGCTCGACGCTTGATAAAGCTTGACTCGATCGAGCTCAAGCTACTCGACAAAAGCTTTTTACACCTATCTTTTTTCTTTTCTCAGGTAGCTTGAGCTCGATCGAGCCGAGCTTTATCGTGCTTATGAATGAGCTCGAAATATTTAACAAGTCGAGCTCGAGCTTACATAGGTTGGATTCTAGTTACTGTCGAGCTTTTAAGTGATACGTCTTTCTTTAACATACATTATGTATATGTAAGGGCTTATATGCAAGTAAAATTATGAATGTATCAAGCTTCCCTTACAAGCCTCGACGAGCTATCTGAGTTGAGTTCGAGCTTAACATAATATTATCGAGCCGAGTGGAGCACCGCCAAGGTTCGACTCGATTATGCCCCAGTAAATAAGTTTCAAAGTCCCAAGAGGTGCAATATACCTAAACTTTTTGAAAAATAATCAAAATAAGAAAATACGAATATTTAGGGTATATTAAGTGTCCACTGCCCAATTTACCCCTAGTTATTGTAGAGCTTTTAAAAATGGAAAATGAATGGAAAAAGCTTTATCTTTATAAATTTTTAAAGATGTAGCTATCTTCTAAAAGGGTTTCCCTCTGCTTCTCTAAAGACCAAAAAAAAAAAAAAAAAAAAAAAAAAAAAAAAAAAAAAAAAAAAACTAATG
The DNA here is from genome assembly GCA_019973895.1 of Chrysanthemum seticuspe. NCBI lineage: Eukaryota > Viridiplantae > Streptophyta > Magnoliopsida > Asterales > Asteraceae > Chrysanthemum > Chrysanthemum seticuspe. The sequence continues at coordinate 219,562,028 of BPTQ01000003.1, read as the reverse complement.
TTGGGTTTCCCTTTGCTTCTTTAAAGAGAGAAAAAGCCCTAATATCGCGTTTAATCAGAGAAAAATATAGGTCTTTTCTAGAACGAAAAGAGAGAAAATGGAAAATTTGTTTTGATTAAATACTTGTTACAAACTTGTTTGAAAATAGAATGTAAATAAACAATAGAGAAGTGAGATTTATAATTGTCTACATGTTTCTTTGCATTTCTATTATATGTTTCATTTTCCTTAAAAAAAAAAAAAAAAAAAAAAAAAAACTCAATATAAAGACGTTTTTGAAATTTCTAACACTTTCATGCCTTTTATTTTCCTTGGAAAGTCGAGTTTTTTAAAATTAAAAAGGTGTTTGGTTAAGCTTATTAATCAAGCTTATGCTTATGTTATATAGGGTTGGATGAAGTGGTTAACACTCTTGCCTCATGAGACAGAGGTCAAGGCTTTGATATTTACCCTTGCAAGGTCGGAGGTCCTAGTTTACATATAGTAGAACCGGAAGCAGCCTCTCTACCTTAGGCAGGGGTAAGACTATCTACATCTCAACATACTCCATATACCGTGGAAAACGATATTGGGACCCATAACCCGTGAAAGACTGTATTAGAAGTTACTTAACTTTTTATATCATGACCTCATAAACTATTGCTAAGGGTGTGTTTGTTTCATCAAGATGTTTTAGGTATGAATCTGACTACCATATCTTACTGGTAAGAGGTGGCTAGAAATCTAAATCTGAACAAAATAATGTTGTTTGTTTTTATATAATTGTCCGAATGATTTTAAATGCTCATTTCTACAATTTATTTATTAAACTAACGCAATGCGATAATAAGTAACTTATGTAAATATGAAACAAGACTTTTTATCATAAATATAACATAGTTAATTAACACAAGTCTTTAATCTCTTATAGAGTAAGAGACAGTAAGACAAGTCTCCCACCTCTTACTAAGTAAGATGTTATATGTCTAACTGTGTCTGACTCAAAAGAAAAAAACAAACAAGCAAAACGTCTGCCCTCCTCTTACTGCTAAGAGTAAGAGGGCTAGTAAGATTTTTTTTTTAAAAACAAACACACCCTAAGTGTTTGACTTAGCTTATCATAATTAATAAAGTAAAATGATTCAAAAAGAAGGGCACATCAACATTGATTTAATATAAAAGAGAGAAAAAAATACCCATCACTTGTCGTCCATCATATATGTTCTTGATCCAATCATCCAAAGACAATGAATCGGTTTCAAGTGAAGAAGAACTTGCGGGTTCTGATCCTTTAGAATTAGTTTCAACATAATCCGAATCCTTCCTTTTAGCATCTTCATGGTTTGGCTGTGTACCCGTGGTTAGAGACAGGAAAACAAGCAGCTGTTTGTAGGTTGTTAATGGTATACGGTTGAGGTAGGTTTTAAACTTAGTTTGGTATTCGTGAGACGACGCCGTCGTCAACCGGCGGCCGTGGCTCATAAGACTATCTTTATCAACAACCTATCACAACACAATCTCTTAATAAAATATTATTATCTCTTTCCTCCACCTACACAACCAAAACATATTTTTTCATCATTTATCAACAACCCAACCAATCTATACTAAATATTAAAAACTACAAAAGAAAAAAGAAGAAAAAAAGCCACAAAGTCAGATTGTGGGTTGGCAATCTTGGGTTGCCAAGTGATCTAGGTTGCTTCATTAGGTTGCTTATTTTAATATAATTTTATTTTTTATGTCATATTTGTCCTTCAATAGGTTGACAACCTATACCAATAAACATAGCTTAAGGCATCGCCGGAACATTTTTGGATCTTTGTGTGCGTGAGAATGAATGAATGAGTGAATTATGGCGAATATATTAAGCAAAACTGCAATCATCAAGTTTAAACATCCATGAAGCTGCTGAAACTCTTAGAATTTACGTATTTTCGAGTATAAGACGTACGTCCTTGTAGAGTTTATTTAATAAGTCATTGTCACAACACAGTCCTCTAAATCCCTGCTTCCTCTTTACTCTCGATAGAACTACTTATAATCGGCTATGCGAAAAAACTAAGCGCTGTAAATACAAACCAAAATGTGACGATGCTTGCCTTTGGCAACCCGAAACTGAAAATGACCATATGTTTAGCTTAATAGGCATTTTCTTGTCAAAAAGACTAATAATCATACTCTTTGGTATTGCGTAAAATCTTTCAAATTTTACCACATGATATACTATCTACCATTCTTAGAGCATTGGATACCGTCGTGCCGTGGAGGTGGTGCCATAGCCAACAAGTGCTGCCACGTCATCAAAAACCTCTATGGCACCAGAAATGCTATGACACCACATTCTGGTCGTTACCGTTGGCACCAGAAAAATGTGGTGTCATAGGCCTTTTTTTTTTTTTATAAATAAAACATACAAATTTTCAACTAAAATAAACTTCATTAATTTTAAATAAAACACATTACATAAAAACTAAAAACTAAAAAAAAAAAAAAAAAAAAAAAAAAAAAGACATTAAAAATAAAAATACATAATATTTACTACTCGTCTGTTGGATATTTTGCTCAAATTCATGCTTTTTGGGCATTCACGATAGCCGCATCAATCGGATCCATCTTGCTTGTGTCCATTTGTAGCACTCGCAAGTCCTCGGCTAACTTTTGAAACATAAGCAAATCAGCTCTCGCATTTGACTCTCGCTCGAGAAAATCCTGCTTCATCTTGCGGTCTAGCTCGTATTGATGTTGTAACATTTCTTGAAACATTGTCGGGTTTGAACCATTGTTGGACGGATTCGAAGACGAACCCACCATTTGGTTCGAAAGGTCGTTTAGCATATTATTGATCCATGGTGAATTATGATTCATTTTGGTATGAAAAAAATTAGAGAAGTAGAGGATAGTGTGTTATTGTAGTGTGTTTAAAAACTGGAGAAGTAAGGTATTATTTATACGATTTTTAGAGGGTTAAATTAGAGTTTTGGGGCTTGAAAATTGAAAAAAATTTGAAAAAAACGGGTATATTGCCGTTGGGTAACGGCTAGTTTTTTGAAAAAAAAAATATATTAACAAAAAAATAAAAAAAAATTAAGACTATGGCGTTGCGTGGTGGTGACGACGCGAGGTGCTATGACACCAAGGTGTTATGAGAGTCAGGGTTTGTTTTGCATAATAAGCACACCATTGTTGCAGTTCGATTTAAACCGATAATCCTATCTTGTGTGTGATCAATCATTCTTGAATAGCTATCCACAAGACACAATTAGTAAACATAATAAAAGTCAGGGCCGTCCCGTAATTTTAAAGGCCATGTGCTATAATTTCAAAGTAAACTTGACAAAATAATTTTAGTTTCCAATATTACTATTATGTTAGTAATTAATAAAAGGTTTTGCTAAACAATAATTGCCACCGGGCAATGTTTAATATTGATATGAAAATAAAAGATTGTTTAATATGCCTTAAATATTGCCAAATAGGCCGTGTTTAGCAAAACCTAATAATAAATAGGACTCTAAATATATAAAAAGACTTACAAAGATCACAAGATGCGTTATAAGTAATATGCTAAAATCCGGGCTTGATAATAGTAAAAGTAGCTTTTAATCTTATCCACAAAATACAAATTAGTAAACATAATAAAAGCAAAAAGAGCTTTTTACTTGGCACGTCCTCGACATGACAACAACATCAAATACATTCCACGGCCAGAGATAAGCAAAAAAAAACTTTTATCCACAAGACACAAATTAGTAAACATTATTAAAAAAAAATGCTTTTTATGTTGCATGTCCTCAACATTACAAGTTTACAACAACATCAAATACATTCATTCCACAACCTGCAGAGAGAAGTTAATGTTTTTGAAGTTTGTGGCGTGAATAATTTGTTAAAGTAGAGCAATCTCCATATACCAACTATTATTACAATATTTGTCATTTCTTGCTTAATAAATCTGGCGTGAGATGACTTTTATTATTATTATTATTATTATTATTTTCATCTTTTATTTTCACATTGTAATTTTCATTAAACAAAGTCATTCTTTCGATTTAACATGATAAATATAAAATGTTTTGGACCGTCACATATTCAATTTGTAAAAAGGGGTAAAGCCTAGCTAAGCTTTCTACTCAGCTCATCATGCATCAATTTCCTTTAAAACAAATAAACTCTCTCGCAGTAATTCTTTCGATGGAGTTGTTATGTGGCAGCTTAACGTATAACCTTGCATGAGCACATCAGCTGGGAAGGAATAAGCTGTGTTTGAACACAAGGTGAAAAATACTGCATAATAGTTACTCCTTATTAGGTTCATGCATGTTATATATTTTTTCCATCAAGTTAATATAGGTTGTGTTATACATGTAAGATCAAATAGGATTTATAAATGAAAACCAATATTGATGACGTATAGTCTGGAGTCGGGTCATGAACCCGACCACAGTCCACTACTTTCCAGCCTGGTACGAACTGGGCCAATATCAATACGTGTTTGGGATCACGAAAGCCCAAGCCCAAATCTATTTATGGATTAGATATATGATATCTTCTAAAATAAGAAGATAATCATTCCCAACCGACTTTGGCGGGATACGCCGAAGGGTGGGGAACACGGAACCAACAAGGATTCCGTGCGTATATAAGGGGAATCATATCCCTCGTTTAAGGTACGATCTCATAACCCTAAAACTCCTTAAACCCTAAACCGATTACTCACTCTCACGCCGGAGGATAATCGTGGGAGACAATCCCACGGTAAGCCTAACGGTGTTTCTTGTCTCTTAGTGCGCAGGTCTCAAGCAGCAATTCTCAATTGGTACGAGAACCGGAGCTCCAAATCAGGAACGTCCAACTTTTGTATCAACAGTGAAACTTCTTGGGTGCAGTGAAACTTCTTGGGTGCAGTGAAACTTCTTGGGTGAATACCTAAAAGAAGTTTCACTGTTGATACAAAAGTTGGACGTTCCTGATTTGGAGCTCCGGTTCTCGTACCAATTGAGAATTGCTGCTTGAGACCTGCGCACTAAGAGACAAGAAACACCGTTAGGCTTACCGTGGGATTGTCTCCCACGATTATCCTCCGGCGTGAGAGTGAGTAATCGGTTTAGGGTTTAAGGAGTTTTAGGGTTATGAGATCGTACCTTAAACGAGGGATATGATTCCCCTTATATACGCACGGAATCCTTGTTGGTTCCGTGTTCCCCAACCTTCGGCGTATCCCGCCAAAGTCGGTTGGGAATGATTATCTTCTTATTTTAGAAGATATCATATATCTAATCCATAAATAGATTTGGGCTTGGGCTTTCGTGAGCCCAAACCTGTTATTGAAAGTGGCCCAGGTCGTACCGGGCTTGTTAGTATTGGGTTGTGATCGGGTTTATGACCCGATACCAGACTATACGTCATCATGTCCCCCCAGTCTAGTATGCGCAGTGCGTAACTGCGGATGCTAGACTAATGACCGTAGTCCAAAAAACAAATAACGTACGAAACGTATCCAAGAAGCCAAACACCTACCCGTAGGTGCAATGTATCGAGACATCCAAATGAATAGGTAATGCCTCGTTAATCGGGGGAAAGTTACTGCCCCGTTGTCACATCAAGCCATCTCGACCACACAATGAATACTAGTGGAATCCACGTGTCGCCAATCGTGTGGAAGAGAAGAAGTATATAACTAGGCGATTCATTTTCACCGGATTTCTCACAGTAAAAAACACCAATCGCCATTTCTAAAGCATTTTAGGAGTCGTTATCCCAAAAGTAACCAACCACAAAGGTAACCGCGCGTGCGTGATAGCAGAAAAGTATATCACCATGGTTAAACAATTGTCTGACTTCACCTCCGACCTTAATTTGATCGATCTGATGGAATTTACCTCAGATTACTTTATACCCCGGGACGTGCATCCAGTGGTTCCGGATGCGCGTGCCACGATTGCGGATTTCCCCGAAGGGAAAGTGGGTGTATACACACGGTTATTCGAATTTGCGAATCAACGTGTGCCCCTGTCACGCTTTCTATGCGATGTGTTAAACTATTATACGCTACACATATCGCAGTTACACTGCATCGGCGCGGCCAAAATTACTAATTTCGAAGTAAATTGCCGTTTGCTGGGGATTAATCCCACCATCCACCTATTCCGCGCCTTTTATCACACCACATGGGCACATGGGTGGGTGTCGTTTTCAAAGCGCGCTGGTAGACTGCAATGTTATACGGATAATTTAGATGCGCTTAGGAACTGGAGGGAGTATTTCTTCTGGGTAGATGATACATGTTTTCCCTGGGATTATGATTTTTATACCCGGGGAACGCTACAGAGGGATGAGTGCCCATTGCCTGGGTCTTATAATGTCGAGGATGCGGAACTGATAAATGCTAACCGCATCCCCATTAGTGCGTATCCTGGGGGATTTTTGGTGCACATGGGAATCAGCCGTAATTATTTTGGTCCCGAAGATGAGATCCCAATCTTTTTAGACGCCAATGGCCAGGGTGGGTACTTATTCCTCCGTACTTCTGTGTGTAAATAGTGTAAGAACAATCTTCTGTCTATGTTGCGCATAATATAACCTGTTTGTATATGTGTCTTTGTCTTTGCGCAGAGATGGATCTGTTTACCGTCGTACAGCTAGCGAAGCCCGCAGCCGTGAAGACAGGAGTACGACCGTTGAGGGATGATGAGGATCCAATATTAGCTGCGACTGCAGGGCGTGTCATGGAACTGACCGCAGGGGATACAGGGACCAGTTCCTCCGTTGCAGTGGAGGCAACGCCTCTGCAGAGCCTTCCCAATCCTGAAGTGACTCCGCTGGTGGCGCAGTCATCGCCCGTAGCTGTAGCTCATCCTGAAGAGGAAGAAGAAGAAGAAGCTGCGCTTAGTCACAAAAGGACCCGAAGAGATCATGGTGCGGGCCCTTCAAGGAAGAAGCGTCCCGTGATTCAGACTGTGGAGTTGTCCTCCACTGATGAAGCGTCGTCGCACCCATCTGCTGATGACGCGGAGCCAAAGTAAGTAAAACCATACATGTATAACCTTCTGTTAGTTGGTGAATGTGCTATTTGTGATTCTAACATTGCGCTGGTGATCATTCGCAGGATGGAGCAGGTCATAGAATCACCTCCCAAGGCGAGTCCAACACAGTCAGCGCATTCTGAGCCGCCGAGCCAGGATAATGAAAACCAAGCTGATGCAGATGTGCCCCTGGGTCAATTAGTTGAAGAATTGGTTCAAGTCTCCGCTCATCAGGCTTCGTTAATTGTGAAGCTGAAAGATCAAGTATCTGGTGGGGAGGACCAAAGCTCAAAGAAGGATCAAACAATAGCTCTGTTGGAGGCGCAGCTGGCAAGCACCCAAGCGCAACTGGATAGCGCTCGTGCAGAGGCTAGTGAGCTCAGCGCATATGCGCAAAAACAGGCCAAGGACAAGATGGCACTAATGTGTCAAATAAGTCAGGATCGCGCTGAGGCTGCCAGGTACAAGTCTATGTGCCGCTGGGCTCTTAAACATCTAGAGCAGGGCAAGGAAAGTTTGTTTGCACAGTTGGGGGAGCTGGGGGCTACTGTGAGCTGGTCATTGGAGGTGCAGGAGGCTAAGCTGCGCAAGATGAGCATCGAGTACGACGAGGAGTTATATCCTCAGCTCATGTCTACCATAGCGGAACGCAGGTGGCTCATAGGCCACGGTCTGCGCCTAGCTGCCCTTAGCATCCTGGAGTCGCCAGAGGTGGTGACTGCCTTCGGAGAAGTTGTGCAGTGCGCTCTAGAGCGTGGTAAATCAGAGGCAGTTGAAAAACTACATGAGGCAGAACTGTTGACAGCGCCTATTGATAAGGTACCGGGTTATGATGCGGAATCATATGATCATTTGGTTGCTGCCATGCAGAGAATGAAAGACTTAGAGCTCCCAATGATTTCGGAGCTTGAGCGCGACCAAGATTATCCGATAAGTGTTATTATGGCAGGGTTGACATTGGCACGTCATCGTGCTGAGGAGGCCGCCACACAGCCGGACTATTTTTTGAGACCCCATGAGTCGCAGCTTCAGGTTCCTGTGTTTGCGCGACCTAGGGATAGTCAAAATCCCTTTGCTTTAGAAAAAGAGGTATCTTTGCAGGAAGTCTTGGAAGCGCATGCGACCCGCCTTGCTAAGAAAAAAGGTATTGCGGGTAAAGCTATCTTGTGTGGGGTTGGTGCAGCCCACTTGCCAAGGTCTGATGGAGTGCCAGTCAGTGTGGCCACCGTGTCGCATCAGGATGCAGATGTATTTAAGAGTATCAGCGAAGTTAAAGATGCAACAAGTCATGTTGGCACTTCGTCACTTAGGCGTTGTAATAGCGTGTAGCTATCTTTTGTAATAACTCGTAGTTATAAATAAAGGTCTTTTTGTCGCTGTGGATATAAAAATGTAATGTAAGCCTATTTTTTTGTCTTTGTATGTATGAAAAAACAAGCGTGTAGGCCACTGCAAATGTAGGAAATTCATAATCGTGTATGAAAATTATAGTATACTTGGAAAATAATTCTAAGTATTTAAACATAATCGTGTATGTTATGATTCACAGCGTACTATAAATATCGCAATAAGGAAGCAAGTATCTTGGTTCCTAAGTTGTTAAACGTGCACGTATGCATTGATGCGCAACCGTCGTGGGATGCGCACATATCTTATTCCAACGTCTTGAGAACAAGGTGTTTAACAAGGATGCGTGATCCATTATTGATGGGTTTGCAACCCTCTTACTCAACAAGTCAGTTAGTAGGTCAACTTATCCTGTTACCATCGTGGGTTTATTTGTGGTGCATGCACGCCATCGTGGGCAAGAAATAAAAAATTGTTAAGACATACAGTATATGGAGATAACAACTTAAAATGTGTCGCGGAGTTAGCTAGAAACCGCGACGTTTTTATTAATACTTGCAAGTTTATCAAGAAATAACAAAGAAAACAGTAAATATGAAAAATAAAAACTGAGTACATGAATGTTTATTGAGCACTGAAAGTGCGGAGCGTCTGCGCGCTGTGCCGTAGCTATTTTTATAGGTAGCACCTCTTGAGGTTGCTGATATTCCATGTGCGCGGTAGGTTACGACCATCCAAACCTCGTAGCCGGTATGCGCCTGTGCCCGTTGCTTCAGTAACCTCATAAGGTCCTTCCCACTTTGGTCCGAGCTTACCTGTATCTTCAGCGTGGCTTGCCTCATTGGCGCGGTAGACAAAGTCACCTGGTCTGAATGAAACACTGCGTACCTTGGCATCATAGTATCCTTTCATTTTTGACTTTGACCTTGCCTCCCGTATGGCTGCACGTTCGCGTCTCTCTTCCAGTAGGTCCAAGTCGACACGTCTTTCGTCGTCGTTTGTAGTCACATTGATCTCCGCAGTGCGGATAGTTGGCATGCCGATCTCAGTTGGTATAACGGCTTCTGTCCCGTATACTAGAGAGAAGGGGGTATCCCCCGTGCTGGTTTTAACTGAGGTGCGGTGCGCCCATAGTACATGTGAAAGTTCTTCAACCCACCTTCCTTTGTGCTTGTCCAAACGTGCTTTGATTCCTTCACCCAGACTTCGATTTGCGCGTTCGACTAAACCATTGGTTTGTGGGTGCGTAACCGACGCAAAGTGTTGGGTGATGTTTAACTTTTCGCACCAATCTTTGAAGGGGTTGTCACAGAATTATTTCCCGTTATCCGAGATGATTTCTCCAGGTAATCCGAAGCGGCATACTATGTTGTCCCAGACAAAGCGTTTCACCTGGTTGCCAGTAATTGTCGCCACTGCTTTTTCCTCGATCCACTTGGTGAAGTAGTCTATAGCTACTATGAGAAACTTGAGACCGCCTGCTGCTATTGGAAAAGGACCGGCGATATCAATGCCCCATTTGTAGAATGGCCACGGCGCCGTGATTGGTGTTAACTCATGCTGTGGTTTGCGCGGTACGGGTCTGTGGACTTGGCAATCATTGCACTTCCTTATCAAATCCCGCGCATCTTTATGCATGGTTGGCCAGTAGTATCCCGATCGCATGGCGCGTGCTACAACAGACCGTGGTCCTGCGTGCATGCTACATGAACCCTCATGGATTTCTCGGAGCACATAATTTGCTTGTACGGGGTCGACGCATCGAAGCCATGGTTGGAGGAAAGAACGTCGATACAGTATGTTGTCGCGCAATTCGAATCTCTGCGCTGTGCGCCGTATTCTGCGAGCTTCTGTCTGTTCTTGGGGTAATGTCCCTTTGCTTAAGAATTCTGCAATTGGTGTCATCCATGTAGGACCATCCTCCTCTATGACTGCGGAGACTTCCATCTCCGATATTGACTTGCTTTTCAGTGTTTCCACCAGCACTTGCTTTGATAAGTGTGCGAAGCTTGTCGAGGCGATCTTGCTCAGTGCATCTGCTTTGCGATTTTCTCCTCTAGGGATTTGCTTGATAGTAAATCTATCAAAGCCTTTGATCAGTGTCTTAGTCTTCTCAAGATACTGAATCATATTTTCTTCTTTGGCCACGTATTCACCCAACACATGGTTGGCCATTAGTCGGGAGTCCACATTTGCTTCCAAGTTACGTACACCCATTCGAGCTGCAATGCGTAGTCCAGCGATCAGGGCTTCATATTCTGCCTCATTGTTTGTCGAGGTAAATTCAAAACGCAGTGCGTAAGTGAATTCCATTCCCTCTGGGTTTGTGAGAATAAGGCCAGCTCCTGAGCCATCCACGCATGAGGACCCGTCTGTAAACAAAATCCATGGATCTTGTAGTGCTTTCTCGCTTGGTGTAGGTACCTCGTCAGTATCTGGCTTCTCGATGATGAAGTCCGCCAGAACTTGTCCTTTTATTGCGGTACGTGGTCTGTAAGAGATGTTATGTTCGCCTAGCAACACACTCCACTTCTGGAGTCGTCCTGACGCATCGGGTTTGGAGATGATCTGCTTGATGGCTTGATCTGTGATTACCGCTATCGGGTGCGCTTGGAAGTACCGGCGCAGTCGCTTGGCGGCAAACACTAATGCCAAGACCAATTTTTCCATGGCACTATAGTTCATCTCCGTCTTCTTGAGAGCTTTGCTGACAAAATAGATAGGGGTCTGCACCGAGTCCCTATCTGTTAGTAGCACTGCGCTGACTGCCCCATGAGTTGCTGATAAATACATGATCAGCTCTTCCCCTGGTCGGGGTGCCACGAGTGTTGGGAGCGTTGCTAGATGCTGTTTGAGTGTGGTGAAAGCTTCTTCCGCCTCCGTTGTCCACCGAAAGTCACCCTTTTTTATACACTTCTTGAGTGTTTTGAAAAGAGGCAATGACTTTTCTGCTGATTTAGATAGGAACCTGTTGAGGCCGGCCAGTTTTTCATTGAGGGATTGGACTTCCTTCAGCGTGCGTGGTGAGGGAAGTTCTATTACCGCCTTTGTCTTTTCTGGACAAGGTTTTATGCCATCAGGTTCTATCAGGTACCCTAAGAACATGCCTTCGGTAGCGCCGAAGGTGCATTTCTTAGGATTTAGCTTCATGTTAATCTCGCGTAGAGTTTTGAATGTTTCTTCTATGTCGCGCACCAGTTCCTTTTCAGTATGGCTTTTAATGACCAGGTCATCCACATAGACTTCCAGGTTGCGGCCCACCTGTTTTTCGAAGGCATTGTCTACCAACCGCTGATAGGTGGCACCCGCATTCTTCAAGCCAAACGGCATTTTTGTGTAACAGTAAACGCCTTGGCTTGTGTGGAACGCTGTCTTTTCCTCGTCTTCTTGAGCCATTTGTATCTGGTGATATCCCTTGTACGCGTCGAGAAAACACTTCAACGGGTATCCACACAAGGACTCTATTTTCCAATCTATCTCTGGTAATGGATAGCAGTCCTGTGGGCATGCTTTATTAAGGTCGGTGAAGTCTACACACATTCGCCATCTACCGTCGCTTTTTTTGACCATTACTGGATTAGAAAGCCAGTCGTGGTAATAGACTTCACGCATAATTCCCGCTTTAACTAATTTCTGTACCTCTGCCAGAATTTCCTGTGCCCTCTCTGGAGCTTGGCCACGCTTCTTCTGGCGTATCGGTAAGTATCCTTGTCGGATTCTAAGTTTATGCTCTGTGATCGAGCGTGGTACTCCAGTCATGTGTTTGGGCTCCCATGCAAAAATATCCACGTTCTTTTGTAGGAGCGCGCACACAGCCGCTTTGCCGTTGTCCGACAATGACCCTCCAATGGTTATCTCCTGGTCTGGATATTCTGGGTGAATTGCGACCTTAAAGTTGGGGATTTTGGCCGCGCACTGCTTCGGGATTGGTTCCATTTCGCATGTAACCGTGTTACATTCTCTGTTTGGCACCGTGGCATTGTAAAGAGTGACAATGCCCCCTTCAACTGGGAATTTAAGCATCCTGTGCGCTGTTGACGGCACCGCGCGCATGGCTGATATCCCGGGTCTCCCAATAATGCCATTATATGATGAAGGGGATTTGATCACCATGAAATCCATCCAGGTTGTCGTAGAGTGCTCTGCGTTGCCAACGCTGACTAGCAATCGCAGTTGGCCCATAGGCCATATCTTCTCACCTGTGAAACCGGTGAGTGCGGTGTTGACCAGATTTAACTGACTACGTATTTCAGGTCGTAGTCTTTTAAAGCAATGCTCATACATAATATTTGCCGATGCCCCACCATCGATGTACATGCGGTGTATGTCGTGACCACCCGCACTAATTTCAATGGTGAGGGGCTCTGATGCTGCGTTGTCCGCAGTTAAAGTAGGGAAAGAGATTTCACTTCTTCGGGAAAACTCTTGGCTGACCTTCTGTCTGGTGGTTCGTTGCCACGTCTGTATCATATAGATTGTGTCGGCCTTATCTTTGGGTGTCTCCTTCTTGCTTTCATTCTTTTGCTTATCTCTTCCCTCTTTAATGTTTTTAACTAAGTGGTCTAGCCTGCCCCCCTTGACCATCTTGTCGATGAGTTGGCGCAGCTGGACACACTCGTTAGTGGTGTGACCCTTTTGCGCATGGTAGTCACAGTATCCATTCCCAGTGCGCCGATCTTCTGGTGTACGCATCTGCGGTGGTCTTGGGAAGTTCGCACCTTCCGCTGCGAGTATTTCCTTTGGTGTTTTGATCAGGGGAGTATACCTGTCATTATCTCTGTCTCTGCCGCTCCTCTGGTTGCGATAGCTTCTATTACGGTTATTACCTCGGTCGTTGGATTGTCTCCCAGGTTGTTCCTGTGACCGGTAACTCGAATAGTTCTTTTTGCTATCCGCTGCAGCGGCCTCTCCCTGGACAAAAGACCGAGAGCGCTTCATGAGTTCATCAAAGGTCTCAGGGATCTTGTCGTTTAACCTCTTGATGAGTTCTGGGTTATTAATCCCATTCATGAAGCCCGAGATCTTTAAGACTTCCGGGCATGCTTTAACCTGCATGCATTCGTCTTTAAAGCGTTCCATGAACGCGCTCGTGGATTCTCCCTGGTTCTGTTTTACCCTGGCGAGTTCGACAGGATTTTTAGCACATTTTTTGCGTTGAGTAAAATTTAGGCGGAACGCCTTTCTCAACTCTTCAAAACCATTCACGCTCCTTCGTGGGAGTTTGTTGAACCAGTTCCGCGCGCTTCCCACCAGTGTGGAATTAAACATGTGGCACCAAACTGGTTGTGGCCAGTTTTCGATGGTCGCGGCTGATTCAAAAATTTTTAGGTGATCATCAGGATCACCTGTCCCATCATAGGTTTTAACATTTGCAGGCATGCGCCTTTTCTTGTTCTCAGAGAAATCACTAATGCGTCTGGTGAACGCATCCACTTTCTGACGGCGCCATGGGAGAGACATGTCTTCCTCTTGGCTATCGCGTCTGCTTCTGGATTTCCAATGCCCTGTATCACTATCCTCGTTGTCCGAGGAGTTGTCAGAAGATGAATTTACCTTCTTACGGCGCTTGCGCCGGCCTTCCTCAGAATCTGACTCATAGTCTGGATCTGAAGGGCTTTCACTTGGGGAATACTTTCGCCCCAGTCTATCATGTACTCTACGGCTACCCAGTCTGGCGTAGACACTGGTACGCCGTTCTTCTTTATCACTATCACTCAAGTGTTGCGAGTGGGATGTCTCATCACCCTCGATCCTTCTCCCGATTCTGTTGAATACAGGGGGTTTATGACCGCTTCCCCTGCGCTTTTCCTTCTGGTGGCGCGGTGGAGAGGTATCGTATTCCGAATCGAAATTGAGTCGGGCTTTCAGGTTCCGCCCTGATCTATTCTTCTCTTCCTCTTGCATGAGGGCAGCCAATGCTTCGTAGTTTTGGGATACGAAGGTTTCTGGTGCTAATTCTGGCGCGACTCCCTCGAGAGTGAGTGCGTTTGTTTCTACCGCTGCGTTCTTATCCCGACCTGGTGCCTCTGGTTCCTTTGTCAAGTCAGTTTCTAGCACCGATTGGAAGGGAGTAGTAAAGACGGGTTGTTCCCGAGTGCGCAGTGGGTCTACTCCACTCGTGGTGGTTGTAGTGACTTGGGTTACTCCCGAGTGCGGTTCTACCAGAGGGAAGATCAAGTCTTGACCTGACCCCTTATTTTTAGCAGCGCTGGTTGTCCCAGAGGTCTGCTTAGGGGTTAGTCCACTCTGCGACTTCTTCCCCATAAGATCTGACTGCGATCGCTGATTGCCGTGTTTTGTCATTCTAGTGTCGATTCTTAGTGTAGGGTCCCACGTATGGCGCCACTTGTTGATACAAAAGTTGGACGTTCCTGATTTGGAGCTCCGGTTCTCGTACTAATTGAGAATTGCTGCTTGAGACCTGCGCACTAAGAGACAAGAAACACCGTTAGGCTTACCGTGGGATTGTCTCCCACGATTATCCTCCGGCGTGAGAGTGAGTAATCGGTTTAGGGTTTAAGGAGTTTTAGGGTTATGAGATCGTACCTTAAACGAGGGATATGATTCCCCTTATATACGCACGGAATCCTTGTTGGTTCTGTGTTCCCCAACCTTCGGCGTATCCCGCCAAAGTCGGTTGGGAATGATTATCTTCTTATTTTAGAAGATATCATATATCTAATCCATAAATAGATTTGGGCTTGGGCTTTCGTGAGCCCAAACCTGTTATTGAAAGTGGCCCAGGTCGTACCGGGCTTGTTAGCATTGGGTTGTGATCGGGTTTATGACCCGATACCAGACTATACGTCATCATTCACGATGTTAGGATGTTTGATTTGTGATAGAATGATCACTTCATTCACAAACTGCTGGATTTGGCGTTGGTCAATTACTTTAGACTTCTTGATGGCTAGCATTATCTTGTTTGATAAAGTACCTTTGTAAACAGTACCATAACCCCCTTGGCTACTCTGTTCAGCTCTTCTTCTCTGAAGATTTTCAATTTGCTGACAGGACCTTGACAAGTAGATAACATTTTCTCTAACATGATACCACCATTTTGCTTGAAGAAGTCCTTTCTACCCTTAAGCATAGGACCAAAAGTCCATGTCGAAGGGATGTTTGAGTTAATTTGGGATAATATATGAGGAGACCATCCAAGTATTATGTTTTTAATATATATAGGTCGACTAAACTATTTGTTTGTTTTCTTTTACACCAATTTTGGTCAAATTTGAAAGGTTATGTATATATTTTAATATGCTTATGACCGGATTCGAACTCGAGACTTCGGGATTGCACACATTACGTATGAGAATCAATGTAAATAATAATTAATATATTAAATGTAATATTTAATTATTGATTACAAATAAATACTTAACGAGAGTTATTGTTTAACGATGTTTGGTTAACGGTCGTTAAATGATAAGTTAAAGGACTAAATATGAAGTTAGTGGTCAAGAAGGATCTAGAACCCATCTTGGGTCCTAGAACCGGTCGAACAAGGGAATAGGGGAACCCAAACCCTAACTTGGAGACCAAGGGATTGAATTAGTATAAATACAAGGCCCCTTGCATTCATTCTAATTAATCTTGGATCACCAAAGAAACCTAACTTCTTCTCCTCTCCCCTCCTTGAGCCTTGGCCGATCGTACAATCACCCTTAACTCCTAGGGATCGATTTTCCATTGCTCAATACAAGTGTTTGGTTTATTTGTGATTCAAGAACCTAGCTTTTCTCATTGATTTGCTACTAATACGTGTGTACAAGAACGAAGAGCAAATACACTTGTGTTTGCATATCTTGGTGGGTCGACAAAGGTTTTGGTCGGCATTCATAAACCCTAATTTGTTAGGGTTTAGGGTTTCTTGGTTCTTGATCTTAATTGGGGGTTTTTCATAAACCCTAATTGCATTGATTCGCAAAAAGGTACGCATATACTTTTAATTCGGTTAATTAATTTACAAGTATTATTCCTATTACTTCCGCTGCATGCTTTGATGATGTATACTTGTTTTCTATAATTGTCATGATTAGTAAAACCCAACAGTGGCATCACGAGCCGTTAATATGTTGTAATTAGTTATCGAAACACATAAAAATTAAATCTTTATGATTTTTACATGCTTTTATTGGTTTCTAGGGTTTTGAAAATTGAAACCCTAATTTTTTTTATTTGGGTCGATTACCCTTTATTGATTTAATTAGGTTTTATTTTTTTTTTTGCAAAACTTGAAGAAACCCTAGGATTGCATGTATATATTTTATGTGGTTTTAATGAATAATTGTTATGTGCCATGTATTATGCGTGTCTTGGGATTATAATTGTTATGAGGAATCCATAGTGGAACATGCATGTTTTGCCATGGATTATTGTTTTGATTAATTGTTAAGTGATATACACATGTTTATTAGTTTGATAAATATTGAATTGGGGAAGACCTCAATATATCTAATAAAAATTCGTTATGTGCTATTTGGTATATTATTGACTTTGGCTTACGCAATCGACTTGTCGATGCATGTGGCTCACTTACCTTGTAGGTGAAAGCCCTAGTTGATGTATGCATTATTTTACGCCTAGAATTGTTTATTGGATTTTATCGAAATAATTATGCATGTGGCTAATTGTTTTACATATGTTAAATTGTTAAGTTATATGTATATATTATTTGAGTTTGTTTAATTTTTTATTAAAGTGCTTTTTTGTTTATATTGTATGACACGTTAGTAAGCAAAAAAGGTTTTTTGAGGATAGAAAATTAAATGGACTAAATAATGGCAAAATTTGATTTGTTTTCTAAGTATTAAATCTTGAACTTTTAATCGATTGTGTCACACTTCTCAATTTCCGGTCATTTCTCAAACTCAATATTCATCATATTAGTTCATGCATGATTTTGCATTTCACGTTAAACGCATAAATTCTTATTAAATAAACGCTATCGAACGATCTTTTATTTTGAACAATTGATCCGACACTTCCCAAAACTTATCCTGATATATTTTTATACTCAATTTAAGACCATAAATATAATATTATGAGTTTACCCGGTGTTTTAAATTTATTTTGTATATAAATGGTTATATTTATATAATTATGACGGTTTTCGTAAATTCAACATGATAATTATTATTTCACTCAAATTTTGTAAGGAATGTATTTTTTATAAAATTTTATGACTTCAATATATTTTATTTTGATCTGTTAAAATTTATTTTTAGCTAACGCTACCTTAAATACTTAAATAAACACACAAATTATTAATTATCCTTAATCAATTTCACATTTACTCTACATTAACTACTACTAAATGCATTTGGTCATTTTTTTTTTAGTGTCGACATAAGTGGTGACTCACATTCAATTGTGTACAAATATCCTAAGTCTACATTACTTGCATTAATATATACACAAACTACTACACATAGTAAAGATAATATCTAGTGTGAAAATCATTTTCCTCTCTTCTTCTCTAGCACAAAACCGGCCAACCTATGAAACAAGGAAGAAACCATTAATTTTTGAAGATCAAGTAATTTTACAAGTCCTACTAGTGATCTATGTAAGGTTTTGAAATAAAAACCTATAGATTAATTAAGGTTTTCATCATTTTCATCCACAACATCATTCAAGTAAGCATCTCATATTCATTTTCATCTTTCATATTCATTTCTTTATGTTATTTCATCATTTTTGCAAGAATCATGCATGTTACATATGAGTTTATACCACTTTTGTTGTTTTTATTACTTATTATGAAATATAATCATCCTATAAATTATTCCTTGTAACATACCATTTTTGATGATGTCTAGGAACCCATGACACCCTAAGAAGGTGTATGGTAGGATTAGAATAGCTTCGGAGTTGTTTTGAATTGGTTAGAATAGGTTTTGCGCGTGAAAAACTCATTTCGACAAGTCTAATTAAGGGTCTGTTGGTTTTTGTTAAATCTGGAATTTTCGTCAGTGAGTAAAAATTATTGGGCTAGACATTTAGAAAATACACTTTAAAACGAAAACGTGGCCGCTTGAATGGGTTAAAACGGAGTTATAACGAAGAAGTTATACTATTTTCAAATTTGACAACGAAAACTATAAAATCCAGAAAATTCAGCATGTTATATTAACTTTTTACGAGTCAAAAATGAGTCTTAAGCGTTATTAAATGTGTCGACTTATCAAAAATATATTAGTATATATTATCACGATTCCAAGGACCTTTAAAACGTAGAAAACGGATTTGTAACGATTAAATTATACACGTTTTCACAAAGTTGCCGTAACTTTATTATATAAGAAAAAACTATATTATTTCTAATAGGCAAATATTACGGCAAAAATAGTTACCATGTTGGAGGTCGTTTTTAACATTGATGTAGAACTTTTTATAAAGTGATGTCTTCTAGTAAAAGTAAGTTCGCCAAGTATATTTTCCAAAATGTCCGACCGTTTGTCTAACGGAGTTGTAATGAATTAATTACGGCCACTCAAACTTTGCCGGAAACCATCCTTAAACAATATTTTGGATACAAGTACCCTACTTTACCTATGTTTTTCTCCATGATCGAGACCTCTATGATAAAAACTTAAATGCTAAAACTTTGAGATAATGATACAAGCTTCCCAAAACCGTTGAGTTCGTTTCCTAACACTCGACGTGCACCATTTTACGACTAGCTTTTCAAGGCCATTTAGTCACTCTCATGACTTGCCAAATTATATTGTTTTACGACGAAAAGTTATAATTTCATAATAAATCACAAAATGACTATCGTAGGATATCATTTCAACGTAAATACTTGTAAATTATTTGGTAACTTGACAATATGTCATAAACATATATTTCGACGATAAACTTTATTTTCCAAAAGGTACAAGTGGTATGGATATCATATGAGTTTGCATGCACGACATTGTTTCATGACTTACATTAGAGCATATCATTCATTATAGGTCGCGGTTAGACTGTTGCGTCTCATTTCTGTGCATCCACTTTGTCATTATAACTATTGCAACAGGTGAGTTCGTAGCCCCACTTTTACTCGTTTAATTGTTTTATAAACTCTTCGGGGGAGATACATGTTCAACTACTTGCTTTTACTTTACACTTATATGAACTTAAATATCTTTTGTTTCACTCTATGTGCGCGTAAGTAGATTATGCCCGAACTAAATTGATCACTATGTTATTAACACTATTAATTGAAACACTTTCCTTGATTTTGAACCTTTCGACATGTATATTTGAGTTCTTTTAAATTGATTCGAACCCTTTAACATATAAGTGAACGCTTTGGACTTGATATGAACCTTTTGACATATAGTTAAACTCTTTTAACTTGTACAAGGACCCTTTTGATATATTTTAAACTTGTTTGACGTGATTTTGAACGCTTCGACTATCTTGAACCTTATGATATTATTCGAGCTCTTTGAATGTTCTAAACTTTTGAACTCGACTTAAATCTTTGAACTTAATTACGAACTTTTGAACGGAACTCTTGAACTTAAATACAAACTTATGACTTGTTTGAACTTATTAAACCGGATGTGTTATGACCTTGACCTAAAGTCTCCTATGATCGGAGCATCACTATAAAGTCTCCCTTGTTCGGAGCATCACTATAAAGTCTCCCATGTTCGGAGCATTACTATAAAGTCTCCCTATGGGAACGGAGCAATACTAAGTCTCCCTTGTTCGGAGCAACCTTAAGCCTCCCCGGTCCGGAGTAGAATGTCTCCCTATAGGAACGGAGCATTTTCAATCTAAGTCTCCCTTGTTCGGAGCAGTGCAAATTCTCCCATGTTCGGAGTGTTCTTAATTGTATATAATAGTTGTATGATGTACTATTCGTACATTCGCATTGCTAGTCTCCTATTAGTAGGTAGTATGGATAGCGCTATTAGAGGTCGACCAACCTCTCGTCCACTATGTTACGGGACGCATATTATTTATTCTAGGAGCTTTGCCTGGCATACATTATTATATACGTGGTGCTATATTGTGAACTATTATGACATCGTACACTGGACTATTAGACACACTATATTTTGTGCAATGGGTTGTGAACACACAGGTTGCAAGTTTTGTATGGGCGGAACTTGGAACTGAGTGGATTTACAATGCCTTTGCTTTGAGAACTCATTTGACCTCGTGTGCTGGAACATAAACTAGACATACTACTTTTGGCAGTGGATTGTGAACACACAGATTGCAAGTTTTGTATGGGCGGAACTTGGAACTGAGTGGATTTACAATGCCTTTGCTTTGTGGACTATTCTATATGACCAAAACTTTGCCTTTGTTGCATGAACGCTCTTTAAAGGCTTTATAATTCAACCAACTCTATGAACTCACTCAACCATTGTGTTGACACTTTTAGCATGTTTTATCTCAGGTATCTAAGACATTCACTTCATGACATGCATGTGGACTTATCATAGAGTCGCGATGTCGACGCGTCTCACCTATATTTTATGCACTTAATTATCGTTTGATTGTAACAAACTCATTTTGGTATATTGGAAATATTTTGGGACCTATGTTTTGTAAATTCTGATTATTTTACTTTATCAAACGATATTTTCAAAACGACACTTTAGGTCGTTCGATATAACTATAACTTTGATGCTATGACAGTCATCCCCCAGGAATTCCATTCCGCTGCAAAACAGGTAATTTGGGGGTGTGACAGATTGATGCGACTGTACTAAATGGTTAGAACGGCTCACCCACTAGAACAAACTCAAAAGGGGGTTCAAAGAAATGCGCACAGTCACACTGAAAGGATGTCTAAGGTTATGCTTCAGCGCTTACCAGGTCCTCTGCCTCCCTGTGCGTTCGATTGGAGCTACCTAGTATAACTATTCTATGTACGAAGCATCTTAGTGCAAAGTTTTAAGTTTCTCAACGCATCGATTAAAACTTTGTAGAATTTAATCTTAGCAATTTAAAACTACGAATAAGGTTTTGAAACATTTTATGTTATGAAGATGTATGCATGCTTCTTCATACATAAGTTTTGATTACACATCAAAAATTGTACCCTTTAAAATTTAAGTTTATGCCATCTAATGATATGAAACACTTGAAGTTGTAATTTAGTTATGTGAGATCTTGAGCTAGATTACGATAACAAGGTGAATCTTTATGTTGTGTGAGACCTCAACTTAAATAATTTGCAGTTTCTAAATTAGACAACTTAATTAGCTTAGTTAGTGAGACCTATAACTTAAGGCATAAGATGGGATAAAACATGCTTACATTTTGCATAATTGTTTGGCAAAATTGTAAATCCCATATTTTCTAGGAATTGAAAACTTGTTTGTCAATTATTGTTCTTCGACAATTACCTATTCTATACTTTAATCACTAGCAGATCAACTGATGTGGTGAAACTATGATAATGAGGGTCCTAGATTCAAGAAAAATTCTATTGTTAATATGAATATTGACCAAGGGTATTTTATTTTCTTGAAAGATTTAATTATCGAAAATACTAAAATTGAATTTTGTTATTTTTTTTATTGTATTAATGCAACATTAAACCGTAAACGTGGTTTGGGCTTTGGTAAATTGATCTAGTTCTGTTTTCAAACAAATGTTTGATCAAGAAAAAATTACTAAAAAGACAAACATAAACTCTTTTCCTTGGAAGAAGAGTGAGACTCAATCCTATTCCTTTTCATGATTGAGAAAGGTATGATAGGAACATTAGAATTGTCTAAATTCTAATATAACTCATAGCAACTTTAATAGTTAAGAAAATTGCACACCATGTTTTCCTTAAGAGATTTCATTACCCTTTGTTGGTGATTGAATTCTTATATGACATTTTGGTCAACTAGAAAACATGTTTGACATTTTATGAGTTATTAAATTAGAAGCTAAACTAATTACCGCAAAATTGGTAAAAGACAAACTAGTATATTTTATCTAGTTGTTTTGTTTTGACTAATTGAAGGTGCTATACATCATTATGGCGATGGTAGACCCATTAAGGAAGAAATTGCATGCCCAATTTTTCAAGTTAATAGCATTGATGGATGATCCATCATCTACAAAGTAGAATACACTCTTTTAGTACCTAAGTAATTGTTACGAATGGTCTTAAAAAGGGGTAGCAACGTAATAGCACACTATTTTCACTGGTTAATGAAATACTTACAACGTTGTCAAATCTAATGGGAGTATGGTGTATTACTGAATAAGACATTATTGTAACGTTGTCTAATTCAGTGGGAGTTACAAGATTTATTATCTTGGTAGTAACTCAGATTATTTCTAGATTTTCTTGAAATAATACATTACGTTCAAAAATGTAGACATTCATATTCTCAAGGATAGTCATGAACGTTTCCTTGATAATTAAGTGCTCCTACATCTACTTGTAATGCTTATATATCTATGACACTATCATATTGCTCACATAAACAAACGAATGTCATGGTGTTTATCTACTATATGATGTTGTTCTATGCACAAGTGGGAGAACTATTTATTGTGTGCAAAGGAACAACACATACAAATATGATTAATGGATTCTCTTGATCGTAAGGTAAGAGATTAACGTTCTAATAAGATTATTAATGGATTCTCTTGATCGTAAGGTAAGAGATTAACGTTCTAATAAGATTGTCTTGTTTAAAGAACATGTGTCAAGATTATAACATAGACTATTTTTATGTGTTATGTCATTAAAATTATAAAAACACTTGAAGTTACATTTTAGTTTAAGTGAGATCTTGGCTAGATTGTAATCTCAAGGTAAATCTCCACTTGTCGTGGGATCGGGCATGGATGCTTTTGCAGTTTCTTAAGTTGGACACTTCAAGGGATTACATAATTAAAATAAAGTAATCTAATGCTACTTTAAATATTTGTGTATTCTTGGAATGACATAAATAGTTTATTAACTTGAAAATTAATTAATTGAAACCATGGCGTGGTGTTCATAATAACTTTAAATTATACATGGTTATGTGTTTCTGTATAAACTCACAAACATGAAGTCTTTTAAAGACTTATAATATAAAGTAAGATATTATAACTGTTATGTCTTTTGACTTGGTCAAAGAATACTTATGTTATAAAACATGTAATTGGCTTGAATATTCTATTATACCATTAAGTTGTCTTAGTTGGTAAATAGGTAAGCCAAAAGGAATAAGTTTATCTTACATATTGTAAGATTTTTTTTACAATATTAATTCTAATGAAATATTGTATGTATATGGTATGTTCAGTTAGAAAAATCAAACATTTGTTATATTGTTTGATTCAAGATAACTATATCTTCTTTTCTTACAAAAGTTATCAAGGTTAGAAAATTGAGTATTGATTGGATATACTTAATAAAACTCAAACCTAAAAGATTATTAAGACACCGTTTTAGTATGGAATGTGATGAATCACATTGAGTCTTATATTGAAGTTTTGATTTGTTAAAACTACATATGAAGTAGGTTATTAATGAACAAGATTTACGAACTGTTAATGTGATTTGTAAAATCCCAAAAGAAAACAATTTAGTGTTGTTCTAATTGCTAAAGTATCTATAGATAGTCTTTAACTTACAAAAGCAAGTGGGAGTTTTGTTTAGATCTTGAAGAGATTAAATTACAATTACAAAACACATAATATTCTAAAATACACTAGTAAATATCATGATGAGATCAAATATGATAGACCTCAAGATGATGGAATTCTCATTCATAGATCCGCAAGGATATCTCAGATATTTGATATGATGAGAAATATGAATTACAGGATCATGGTAAACCTGTTAATCATAATGATATACGGAGTATTACCTAATATTGAGTTGTGGTAAATTATTCGTACTATGAATGTTAAGATGTTGTCCATAAAGATAATCAACTTTGAAACTTGGTTTATCGTAACAAAGATGAGTTTCTTCAAAGAGAAGGAAAACCCTAGTGGTTTAAATCTTTGTGTAGAAATCATATGGAAAAAAAATTGTACATGTGTTTAATGCATGACTTGTGACAAGATTATTAATTACACTTAAGCAATTAACTATGATTGAATATTTTTTCCTTGACACATTAAATATATAGTGATTATAATTGTCATACTTATTTTCATTAATATGAAAAAGGACAATGGAATATTAAAACTCTTTCTTGTGTGATTGCTTTTGCGAGGACGATAAGTAATACAAAGGAGTTTTATGAATTCACATAATCTTTGGAAATGTACAAACTGCAAGAATCCATGAATGGATATATGCATGCATCTAGGAGACGATTCTTATATTTAACTATTAAATACAAGTTTTGGTTTAAAATTAATATAAGATAATTTTTAAGTATTCCTGAAAGCTAGTGGGAGTATTATATTTATTTTCTTTAAATCTTATATGTTGTGGGTAGTAACATTCCATCTAAGATAAATGATAATTTTAGTTTGGAATGGAACTTCACTTGAAAGATTTTGAAAATAAGACAAACAACATTGGAATATATGTTTATTATTAATAAACATGTGTGGTATTAAATAAATGAGTCTAATAGAACATGATATATCATTTGAAAAATAGATAAGTAGAACATGAATGAAATCTTAGTTTGACACAAGGATTTTTCATGTACATCATGTTATTGTTGTATCATGCTTGAATGCAAGATGATTTGACAACATTGATATCTAATGAAGTTATTAGATAACTAGTGTAATGAATATTCTAATAGGATATGTTTGAATCTAGAATTACATTCCTCAGCCTGGAGTTGCTCTCAAAATTCTATGGATGAGCAATACAACAATTGTTGTATAATTGTCATAGCTAACAAACTTGAAAGTTTGAAGGCATCAAACATTACACTGTAGATATTGAAGTTTACGAAATTTTAAAGAGCATATTGTTGTTTGTATACAATGATGCTGGTTTAATTGAGATGACACTCAATACTAGTCATGGTAGGATTTCATCCTTGTAAATGGTCATGTGAACTAGGTGTGCTCAATTAAGAGCATGGTTGCATTATAAAATAAAGAATAAGAATACTTTAAACTTTTAAATGTTTGAAAATTTGATTGTCATAAATTAGTGGTTGAGGATGTCACACACTTTATGAAATATTATGTGGCGATATCAAGATATTTTGAATGAACACATACAAGAACTTCACTAGTTGAATTATTGAAATAAGTATTCTCAAAATTCCGATAGATCAAAGTTAGCTGAAATTATGCCTTGTCAACAAGTATGATTGTCATTACTTGACACATAATTCATTAACCAGTATTATCATGTATTGATCTATTTAGTATTTGGATAAGGGATGTTATGAACAAATATTATTTAAATGAAATAAAATATTGGTTATGTTTATTTTTCATTTTCTTAATATTATATCCTATATTTGCATGTTTAATCCGTGAATAACTTATGTTATTCTAAAAGTCCGTTGTCGATCAATGATGTGGGAATGTCATTGAATTAAGACAAATCTGAGTTTTGGTAGAATATACTTTAAGTATATTGATGCGTGGGACATGCCAAATTCACATGATATTCAATGAATTGAATATAGGACAGATCCCAACTTAACATGATTGTACTTAATGGATCCTTGTCATTAAGTAAATCATGGATATTTATCCTCAGACTTGAGATATCAGGTAACTGTTATGAATGTAGTGCACTTGTGTAAAATAGTTTAACGCTATCCGTAAAAGATGGTTATAAGGGCTATTTTCAGAAGTGTTACAAAGTTCATGAGTTTTGCTTGTAGTAAAGAGAATTTGCTCATTTGAATTTGTTTCGAAGCATAATACTGTTTGGGCCCCTCGTAGGGTTGACAAGATGTTTGTAAGGCCTTACCCAAGATCTATCTGGAATACGTTCAGATGATTTGGTAATCTTGTTCAATCAGATATAACGAGAAACAAAATATTAACTTGTGAAATGACTCGATCCATTTTCACAGTTAATGAAGTATTAGAAGTAAAAGGATAAGTATAATGATGAATCATTAAAAATGGTTTTTCCAGGGAAACCACACTCGATTCAAATCTGGGGGCATTGGCGTGTTAGGCTAGACTAAACCAATGTCATTACTATATTAAGATATATCCAAGTGGGAGCTGAAAGGTTATGTGTATATTTTAATATGCGTATGACCGGATTCGAACTCGAGACTTCGGGATTGCACACATTACGTATGAGAATCAATGTAAATAATAATTAATATATTAAATGTAATATTTAATTATTGATTACAAATAAATACTTAACGAGAGTTATTGTTTAACGATGTTTGGTTAACGCTCGTTAAATGATAAGTTAAAGGTCTAAATATGAAGTTAGTGGTCAAGAAGGATCTAGAACCCATCTTGGGTCCTAGAACCGGTCGAACAAGAGAATAGGGGAACCCAAACCCTAACTTGGAGACCAAGGGATTGAATTAGTATAAATACAAGGCCCCTTGCATTCATTCTAATTAATCTTGGATCACCAAAGAAACCTAACTTCTTCTCCTCTCCTCTCCTTGAGCCTTGGCCGATCGTACAAACACCCCTAACTCCTAGGGATCGATTTTCCATTGCTCAATACAAGTGTTTGGTTTATCTGTGATTCAAGAACCTAGCTTTTCTCATTGATTCGCTACTGATACGTGTGTACAAGAACGAAGAGCAAATACACTTGTGTTTGCATATCTTGGTGGGTCGACAAAGGTTTTGGTCGACATTCATAAACCCTAATTTATTAGGGTTTAGGGTTTCTTGGTTCTTGATCTTAATTGGGGGTTTTTCATAAACCCTAATTGCATTGATTAGCAAAAGGTACGCATATACTTTTAATTCGGTTAATTAATTTACAAGTATTATTCCTATTACTTCCGCTGCATGCTTTGATGATGTATACTTGTTTTCTATAATTGTCATGATTAGTAAAACCCAACAAAATTTTATCTGGATAATTATCTAACGACAACAATGAACCTAAAACTAACATATTAAAACTATATGAACAAAAATCTAGCCTCAGAATTTCAGTTTCATTCTTGTAAATTACTTTTGATGATATATAGTCACACTTAAAACAAATGTATAATTGGTATTTCACACAAAACTTGTCATTCGTATTGCTTTTATAAGTTAGAGGTTAGTTCCTTAATCATGCATTACAATGTTCGAGCATAAATATGGCTAAAATTGATGTAAATGAAAACAACAGATTGTTGGACAGCCTATAAGTTTGAAAACTTAATATTTGGGCGGCCTTTAGGTACATTATCCCAGTTAATTTTGTTACCAAATAATATTTAGGATGTAGTCACGTAGATACAACAACATCCAATCTTACTAAAGCCGGATAAAACCAGGTAATGTTGACGATGTAGATGTTTCTTAAATGGGGTATGCTACATCCACATAAAATCCTCACAAAAAACTCCCACTCACTGACGTGTCAGCGGGTGATTGGTTTTTAGTGGGATGTGGATCTTACAAAAAACCAATCACTCGCTGACACGTCAGCAAGTTGAAGCTTTTTGTGAGAATTTTATTTGGATGTAGCAAAATCTTTCTTAAATATATACTAAATGGTAAGAAAACTTCCCGCAGGTAAAAGTTATCATTTGTAACAAAATGATAAATGTTACGTGAAAGTATGGTCATGTGTAACACATTAAAAAGGAAAGTCAATCACAACATGAACTTATTCCACTCATCAACAGTAAGTCAAAGTCAACTAATATGATTGTGTTTGACCCCAAAAGTCAAAGTCACAAAGAAATAGTACCATGCATCAAATATGCAAGCTTAATGACAATATGAATATTTATTGCTTGTGATGATCAGTACTCCAATGATATTAGTGTGTCATTAAGAGTTAAAACAAGTCAGCTAATCAACGTGTTTTTCTTCTCGCTGGGTCAACCGTTGTACGAGACTTTAAGTTTTTGTTGGGTCATTTTGGTAGTTAATATGTAGATCCACCCAGGCAAAAAAACTGAAACCACAACATCAACCTTGGACCAAGGATATAATGAAAAAAGAATTGAATGCATGGTCTAATACTAATACTCACAAAAATATAAATAGCGAGTTTAGCTTTTTTCACTAGTTCATCTACCGTGGGTTAAAACAACTAATGGATACAGTCGGAAGTGAAACCTGATTGTGTATCAGACCAGACTCACTAAGTTGTATACAGGTTTCAGTTACATAAGAAGGTGTAGCTGGTGATGGGAGGGGTTCGATATTCTTGGATAACATTTGAAAAGCCATAGACATTGTTGGTCTGAGCGATGCAACTTCTTGGGTGCAAAGAAGTCCTATATGTACCACACTTTGTATTTCCTTCTTGACATTGTCATCAGTATGATTGTGCAACATTAAGTTTGGATCGTATATCTGCGCCACCAACCCTTGCTTAAAATGCTTCCAAACCTATTTCATCACCAATGGGAAAAATGATCAGCTTCAAGTTAAAATTTAACTATGGTTACTCAAAATCATAACGAACTAGTAGAGTACGGACAATGTCTTTCACTGGAGAAGCCAATAAAAATTAGCCATTCCGTTGACTCTTGTAAAAATACGTTTTATGTTTCAAGTTTCAACAGTTGTATTTAATATACTACCCAACATAAATGTGTGTTAGTCATATGGTTGTTTTGAAATCTGTACTTACAGTTGAAACCAAGCCGTAACCATCCTCTGATGTTTCTTTTCCTCTATTTGGCATTCCAGTAACCACTTCAAGCAAAAGCACACCAAAGCTATACACATCCACCTTTTCAGTTAATATACCATGGTTGATGTACTCTGGAGCCATATATCCACTGGAAACAGAAATGTGATCAACAAAAATGTTCGGGAAACAATCGCAAACAAAAAAAAAAACCAAGTGCTTACAGTGTTCCTGCAATCCCTGTGCTGATATGATTCTTATCTTGTTGATAAGACCTGGCTAACCCAAAATCAGCAATCTTAGCATGAAACCTCGAATCCAACAAGATATTAGCAGCTTTTATATCCCTATGAATGATCCTCGTTTTAGTGTTTTCATGAAGGTATGTTAAACCTTCTGCAATCCCTAAAACAATATCATATCTTTTCGCCCAGTTTAGTTCCTTACCTCTGACTGCATCTGAACAAGTTCAAATAAGAGAAACTTTTAATGGCATGCATAATGCCAATAATCTATGTTGACTTGACGTTTCGAGAGTTCAAGAAATTACCAAATATAAAATGATTGAGACTCAGGTTTGGTAGATATTCATAAACGAGGATACTATCAGGTCCCAAACAGCTGAAACCTACAAGTTTCACCAGATTTTTGTGGTCGAGACTACTGATGATGTTGACTTCATTGTAGAAGTCCCCTGCTCTATGTCGGTGGTTGAAGAAAAGTCTTTTTACTGCAATCTCTTTTCCACATGGAAGAACACCCTGTGACAAACTACATTATGTAGTGCCTTCTAGTGTGATTCAAGCCTTTTTATATACTGATCTTAAAAACTTTGCTTAGATGGTTGATTTGAGAACCTACCTTATATACAGTCCCAAATCCCCCTTCCCCAAGCTTATTCTCCTCATCAAAATAACTCGTGGCTTTCTCAATCGTGGAGTATTTGAAGTTCAAGCTGCTACTTTTCAGTATCTTCAGCAATTTAGTGTCATCGAAACCTATGATATAATGAAAATACAGAATGTTTCACAAGTTCAAGGATCAGTTTTTGTTTTTGTGGCCAGCTATGTTAGCTGAATGTAATAAGATAAGATTAAGAGAGCGATACTCATACCTCGTTTTCTTTTTGAGTTACATCTGTGCTTCCATGCATAAAAGGTGATAAAACTCACAATAAAAAATGCTACAAAAGAGCTAACAGCCGCTGTGATAACCATTCTTTTTCCTGCAATGGAGCACACAAGAAATCATCAACCAACAAGAAGATGGAAATTGGCATTCCAATTTCCCAAAATCACACAAATTACCTCCTTTGTTTCCCTTTTTTGGCTCAGGGTTAAGAAAATTAGTGTTGGAATACCTAATAAAACATCCAGTATGAAGTGCACGTCCCTCAGACCATGGAAAACATTTCACCATTGACTCAAATGCGCTATTCAAACATTCTGCACAAGAACTCTCATTCAACGTGTTCCAGCAGTCAGCCAAAACATACACAGACTCATTAGCTATATCCGATAGTATCATGTCTCGTGCAAAAAAGCGCTTGTTTCTTGGTGCAACCCTCACAACATCTGATAAAGCCCGCCTCACTGAATCTCCAAATACACGTCCCATTGAGGTATTCCCACATGATATGTTATCATTTGATCCTTTATACTCTTGATAAAAGTTGTAAGTCTGTGTTCGCAAGAAACAACCATCAAGAAAAACTTGGCCGCCGTTGAAAGTTAAGCAAGGTGGAAGGTTTCCACGTGCTTCTGTATTGCATACATGACAGTCATCTGTAGAAAGATCACCATAGCATTCAGCAAGTACATAAGTTGCGTTAGCTCCTATGCCTGTAACTGCCGTTCCACTGTTTGAAGATTGCATTTGACTGCTAATTTTTTCCATCGACTGAACAAAATTAAAAATCAAAACGGATGTGGAAAAATTGTTCTCAGGCGGTGGATCACATGCTAAACGAATGACTTGAGATCTGGGATCCCCCCGCAATTTATCTACTAAAAGTAAAATAACGATAAAACTAGCAGAAGCCTTCATCTTTGTTAACCTGCACATGTTTAAGTGGCTTGACATGTGTTCTCGACTATTCTTTCCTTGTTGAGGCACTTCTTTGTGTCAATCTGTTTAAAATGAATTAAACATTAGATCATTTGATGGGTAAAACAGATATTTTATAATTAGCCATGCATAGTATCCTTCAGTAAACTTGGCAATGTAGCATCTATGAAATCGACTAAAAGACTAATTTTAATGTAGATTGATATGGAAATCTCCATTCAAGTGTACTATGTTTATGCATATATACCTAGTTTCCTACATACATTCTTATTGTTATACATTCATCTTAAACCGCTAAAACAAAAAATTATAACCATCCTAATCACATTTGATTAAAACTAGCAGGGTACCCGCGCGTTGCAGCGACGGGGTACCATACAATTAAAATATTCAGCGAAAATTGTTTTAGTTATATATTTTATAATACAATAGATATACGGATGACGAAAAATTTAGTTTTGAACAATTTTATGCAATAACAAAATTTTTCATATAAATACTGTAGATTATCCACGTGATGTTGTGACAATACTGAGTTGGTAGCAGTTATATTGTAAAGGTATGAGGTAAAGGTAGTTGACAATGGCCCGTAGTCGTAAGTTATCATTAAATAATAACACCATAGCGAATTTTAAAAAACACTTACATTTTAAAAAACACTTACATTATACTAAGAAAATTTAGTTCTCAAAAACAATGTTTGTTAAATTTGTCCCACATAGATGGATGATATAAGTAAAAGATTACTTATAAAGATAAAGAAAAAATAAATATTTAAGAAATCATGTGAGTTACTTTAAAAAGTATAATTATTATTATATTTATATATATAATTAGCACTTAGCACTTTGCATCATTTGCTTTGAAAAAACCGTCCGATTTTAATAAAACAAAGTTTTTAGTTTTTACGGTAAGTCTTATTAAAAAAAATTTAAAAGGCGTATATGTTGATTCTCGAGGCACTCTTGCGATTTAATAATAATTTTTGAACATTTTAATTTAGTATGCATTTTTAAACTCTATTGATTTAATATCGTTTTCGGACGACTTTTATGGGCTAGCCAAACCGGTGGTGACTCCGGTTCCCGGTTGAACCCGTTGGTCCGATCCATTTTTTAAAAACATATGTACCATCAACTTGTTTACATATAAATTGTATGAAGATTCATGTGTTTTATTAGTTTGTACAATATGTACAAGAACAAGTATTTTTCATATTAGAGGAGTTTTAAAAATAATATTTATTAGGCATTTAATGTTATATACGTTTTTTTTTCTTATATTAAATTACTTTGTATTTTTTTTAAACATGTCTACAAAAAGTGCTTTAAAGGTTGTAACAAATGCTATTATAGATGTACTTATTAAAATTTGCCATTATAAGCAAGTGTTGAATCTTAATTTTTAAGTCTTCCTTTTTAGTAATGTCCCAAATGCTTTATAATATAGTATAG
Organism: Chrysanthemum seticuspe; assembly: GCA_019973895.1. Taxonomy (NCBI): domain Eukaryota; kingdom Viridiplantae; phylum Streptophyta; class Magnoliopsida; order Asterales; family Asteraceae; genus Chrysanthemum; species Chrysanthemum seticuspe. The sequence continues at coordinate 219,529,479 of BPTQ01000003.1, read as the reverse complement.
ATTTCCGACATCACATGTGACTAGTTGACTAATCCACAGGGTTTAAGCACACCACATGTTTAAATCGTCAGGTTTAACCCAGATTGATTTGTTGGGTCTAAAATTTGTTTAACATCAGAAATATGATCTTAATATGTACAATAATTACTAGCTAAACAAAAAATAATTTCAGAAACATTGAGCTTAATTTTGAGAGGAAACATTTTTTACTTTAAAATCAACCAAATCACTTTTATTTTTCAGTCATTTTTTTACATAAGTGATACTCGAGAAAACAACTTTTTATTTGTAACTTCGTTTTCTTTTAATGATACTCGAAAACACAGTGTAAAAGTTATTATTTTTCTTGATAAAAGCCACAAACTAAAATGATCCTAAAATAACAAAACAATGATAATTCGTAAACTAAACAAGTGATGGATTGAATAAAAAAGTATGTACCTTGTGTGTGTGGATGCAAAAGAATGGAAGAAGAAGAGAATGAGATAAGATGTGCAAAAATGACCATGATATAACCATGTCGGCCACAAGACTTAGCATTAGTGTGACTAATAATTGTTCGATCATTAATCGTTATTCTTCTTTTTGATCAAAGGTAGCATTTAAAAGCTTTCAAAGTTAGTATTAATTGTTGATTTGAAAGGTCCTTTTCTCACATGTTACCATTAATGGCAACTGAATTGATGTATAGTTGTATACTAAACTCTTAGTCAATAAATTTAAATAATACTAGTAACTATTTTAGTCAATAAATTTAAATAATACTAGTAATTGATACAAAATCAACCATATATTAGGCATAGAAGTAAGTTAAATAACTTGCTCTTGGTAAAACAAATCAAATATTGAAAGTTCAAGGCTTATAAAACAATAGAACTGCAAACATAGTTTTTAAAAAAATTGGCTTTGTAATTCAAAAAAAGACCAGCGACGTAACTTGTTGCTCGTTTGCCTTGCACATCTATGTAAATCGAAAGAATTTATAATTGTAATATAAAAAAAAAAAATCATGCATTTTGATAGTCAAGTGTAACTTCACATAACTTCCTAGATTAAAATGACGTTCTTATATTTGAAGATGTTTTAAAATGATTATGCATCCATATTAGTTTCAATCTCATTCATCTCATTCCTATCAATTAAAATTTCAAATACTATTAAAAAAATCATTTTTTCATTATATGTTTACAACGTTTCCTAACATACATTATTCTCTTCATTCGTTCTATGACTTTATCCACTATAGCATCTACTATTATGGTTTATGAAAAAGTTAATAAAAATATGAAGATGTCCAAAAATGTATAAATCATAGTTGATATCTATTTCAATCCTATGTGGCATGAATAAGTTTAGGATTTTGAAGAGGTCTAAAGTTGAACCAATTTGAAAGTGTTGAGTATGTTTTTAGGATGTGAAAAAGTTTATGAATAACTTTATCCATAACACAAATAGGTTTATGATATAAAAACAAGTTTATAAATTGATGTAGTGTTAATTGGAAAAACCTTTTTATAAAACCACCATAGTGGTACCCTAAACTAGCCTCCATCAAATAAAACTTCAACACTTCTCTTTCTTCGTAACTATCGAAGACTATCACTCCTGAAGCTTAACCCAATGGTAAAATTACAAAGCGGCTTCATATGTGACCTAATTGCCTTGAAAAATAATATAATTCTTCGCGTGTGTATTTTAAGATCATGGATGCAGCCAGTTTTTAGGAATCTGAAGATGATCAACCTTGAAAGATTATGCAAAAGGTTCGCACATGTTGAATCAATTTTCTGTAACCACTTTTTCAGCTAATCAACCTCGGAGATTAATGTTAACTCCTTCGTCATTTGAGCTGAACATAACACCATTAGCTTGCCTTGGGGTTTTAATCCGAGACCAAGCTCTGGCGTGAGAATAAGTATATGATTGGTATGAAATATGTTGTAATATAGGGAAGGAGGGAGTTAGTCTGTATCGGAATATGTTAATGTGTGTCGTTTACCTGAGTGAATGACTCTATTTATACTACCTTGCCTAGGCTCCACGACACGAGTACTGTGGAGATAGGATTGTCATTTAGCCGCAATGAGTAAATCACTGTTGAAGGTCAGGCGCTGCCTTCGGAAGTTATCTTGTCACGATGTCACAGGTGGCCATTGTGCACCACTCTCTGTTCCTTCGTACACTGTCGTATAATAGTTGTTTGCTAGTACGACCTAAGCTCTGAAGTAGCCTTAGCTCCTATGTCATTGCCTCCGGACCTGAGGTGACCTTCGTCACCTAGCTACTTCGAAGGACCGTTTCAACATATGCTATTACTTCTTTATACTTTTCCTATCTTAGTGGTTTAAGTATGATTATCTCTTCCTAACTATCCGAAGAAGACTATACATCATCATGTCCCCCCAGTCTAGTATTAACGTATTATTGGAGAGTTGATACTATACTCTGAGAATTTTGTCCTGTTCTTTTAGCACCGTGCTTGGTAGCCAAACTTTCCAAGCCTTATTCTGACAATTTTGTTTTTCTGCTCGAGCCTCTTGTCGAGAGGCTAAAATATATTACTGAAATGTATCTTATGAATTTGTTAAATCCATCAGGGATTATTCTTAACAAAGATAAGAACTGTTAATGTATTTTGTATGTCCCTAATGAGAACAATTTATTGTTGCTCAAAATGCTAAGTCTTTAGAGAATAGTTTTTTCTTACAAAAGCAAAAGGGAGCATTTGTAAATCTAGTAGAGATACAATGAACATAAATAAACCTTCTTAACTCACTTGCAAATTTCATTTTAAGGCTAAACATGAAAATGTTAAAATCAAAAGATGATGTAACTTACATTCATAGATCCGTAAGGATACCTCGAGCAACTAATTGATGTGTTTGTTATATCAATGTTGAGAAATATAAGTTAGAATATCATTATGAAACTCCTAACCAAAGTAGTTGAATTGTCAAATCATGGATCTGATGGATGACTAAAAAACTGTAAATGATAAGATGTTGTCAAAATGAAATTATCATAGACTGCAAGATTTGAAGAAATTCCTTTTTAAGAGGACTCATTAGGACAATACTGTATACACAATTATTGCACGTATAAGGGACTGAATCTTTACTCATAATCAAGAAGCTGGTTGTGATTAAAACTTCTTCAGTTGACGAGCATTATATATATGAAGATGATTACAGTGTGATACTCGTATATGAGATATGACAATATGGATTACAAAACTTCTTACTGAATGATTACCTAGCGAGGACGATGGTTGATCAAAAGAGGTTTTAATAAATCCCGTGTATAATCTTTGAATAGTGTAGAATAGTGAAAGAATCTAAGAGTGGATTTAAACACGCATCTAAAGAGCAGAATCATATGTTTGATTATTATAATAATCACTTGTTTGGTTTTTGTTTTCAATTGATCTTGAGATAGCTCATGAGTAAATGTGAAATCCAGTAGGAGTATTGTGTAATGATTTGTCTCTAAATAGAATATGTTGTTGAACATGTTAGAAATAGTTATTTGTCAAAACAAGATCTTGTACTTTAGATGAAATAATGTTTCTCATGAGATAAAACACACAGCCTTGAATAATATGTTTGAGAAATTAAACGTATGTGGTGAACTAAGTATAAAATAATATGAAGTATCTTTGAGTGAAAACTCGAATGATCTATCTCACTTGATGAGATTGAACACATGAATGGAGACCTTAAGTTTAACTATAGTATTTATTATGTACATCATATTGTGTGTAGAGAAAGTTGTATCATTGTCATTAGTGCAAGATGATTTGACAACATTGGTATCTAATTGAAAGATGTTAGATAACTATTAAAAGGAACATTCTAATGGATGTTGTTAAGGAGTAGGAATTTTTTCTAGACTTAGAAGTGCACAATGTGATAATCATAGTGTAATCATTAAGAGTCAACAAACCTTGAGTTTGGATTCCAAACATTACCAGAAGGAGTGTTCAGAGTTTATGGATTATTAGCATAGTGTTGTTTGTATACACTAGTGCTTGTTTTGAGAATGATACTTAACCTTAGTCTTAGCAAGATTTTTATCATGTGAGATAACATTGTTGACTGAACATGCTTGGGATAAAAGCATAGTTGCATTATAACATTAAAAGAATAAGAATACTTTACAGTTTGAAAAACTATTAAGATGCGTGTCTCCAGTAAGTGTTTTGCTGATGTCAAACACCTTATGGATTATAGTGTATCAATACTCATATAAGATATTTGTACTTGATTTCACACGTACATAATGAAAATCTTCATTCAAACTTTTCACTTTAGTGAAGGTTATTGAAATAAGTATTCGTAAAGGTCTACAAGATCGTAACCAGGTTGATTTGTACATGAGACCTATGCCTTAATCAACAATTGTGATTGTAGTGACTGAGACATTAGTATTCAGCTAGGATCATCATGCATTGATATTATTTGGTATTTGGATAAGGGAACTGTAAGCAGTTGTATAAAATGATATGTGGTATAATCATTTTCATTTATACTATTGTGTTCTATATTTGCATGTTTAGATCCTTGAATAAGTTTATCTATTATAAACTTGTCCATTATCAGTCAACGATATGGAAGTATTGTTGAATTAAGACAAATCTGAGTGATTGGCTATATTCTGTTGAATATTATAAGATGTGTCAACCAAACTCATATGTTATTCATTGGTGATGAATATTGGATGACCCCAACCTGTGTGAACTTACTTTATGGATTGACATCATTAAGTGAATTTCGCATATGGTATAGTTTTTGTTTATCCTCAGACTTGAGATACAAGCAGGTCTTGCATGTATGGATGGCATTTCTTGATTCTAGCTAAACGCTATCCTGAATAAGGTAGTTATAAAAGCTACTTTCAGAAGTGTTGTGAAGCATGTGAAAAGACACTTGTAGTCAAAATAGAATTTGTTCCTCCACGTATTTGGGATTTAGATACATACTGGGCCCCTCGTTGAGTTGATCAGATGTTTGCATGGTCGTGCCCAAAGTGTAGTAAATATGATTCTTTTTACATTTGGTAATCTTGATCAATATCAGTAACGAGAAACATAATCGTTAAATTATGGAATTACTTTGATCCATATCCATATTTAACACTGTATCTGTAGAAAAAGGATGAATAAGAATTATCCATAAAACTGAGATGTTTAACGAAGCTATACTCGGGTATTTCAGGGAGCATTGGCATGTTGCTAGACGTAGCCGATGTTAGTATGCCATTCGCAAGTGGGAGCTGTTGGGAAATGCTCATGTCAAGCGAATATAGTTATACGGTTAGAAATACGTGAGCCTACGAGGTCACACACCGTATACACATAGATACCACTTTAATAAATATAATGTATATTTATTAAATATATATAACTATGAATAAAACCTTAAACGGTCGTTAATTAGTTCGTTAAACGAATATTTAATTTAAACCCCTTAATAATGTGTAAATGTACACTTTAATTAAAAGTACACTTTAATTAAAATTCAGAAAGTTCATATTTTGGGCTTGTAGGAGGGGGCTGACCATGGGTCAAAGAAAGGGGAAGGGGGGCTTTTGAATGGCTTAGGCCATAAGTTACTAGTTTTAAGGTACCCTAATCCTAAAACAATAAATATGGACCCTTTTTCATTCATTCAATACATCCCTCTCTTCTTCTCCTTCTTTGGTTGAACATACAAAGACCCCAAGTAAGGGTTTTTGTTGGTTGCGGTCTTCTTGTTTCCTAGTGTGCGGGGTTTATCGTCTAGTTTACAAACTAGCATTCGATGGTGTTGTTTGACGTGTAGTGTGGATACACTTAAAGGTTGCTTACTTTAGCAACTCGTTGGGTTTCGTGCAAGTGGACAACACATTTGCGTGTTTACGAGATTCAGTCTTCGTTAGCGTTTATCGCTAAAAGGTGCGTTTCCTTTTATTATTTTGTGTTAATTATTTCATCGTAAGTGTTTTAGTTTCCAATGCGTACTCGTGTTTATTATATGTAATATAATATATTATTAGATAACAAATCCCAACAGTAATTAGTCAAAGTGTTTACGTGTGAAGTTCATATGTATGAATAGTCCAAGATTTTAAAGAATGTTCTTGTGTAATGTTTTTATGATAAGTATGATGTGAAATAGAAACCCATTTTGGGTAAATGAATAGAACCCTTCGGTTTGGTTGATTTAATGATAAAGTGTACTGTAAGTGTTGGTATGTGGTGCTTTTTGGGATAATAGCTATATGTTAGAAATGTGTTAAGCTAATATGTTTAAGCTTTATAAAGTATGAATTTATAAAGTTATGAATGTATTACGTGGAAGAGTATCCTTCGAGGTAATGGTTAGCATCCTTCGGGGTAAAGTGATAGCACCCTTCGGGTAATGGTTAGCATCTTTTGGGATAAGGGATAAGACCCTTCGGGGTAAGTTATAAAGATGATGAAACGTGATATTGCATATGAAATTACCAACTATTTTATTGGTTCACGAGAAAGGTTAACAATGACAAGTAAAGTCTTATGAAGTTATGTTCGAATATAATTTGATATATGTTTAATTGCTTATAATGGTTTCGATTGGCAATTGTTTTGTTGTTAAATTACTACCACTTACTTACTAAGGTAAAGCTTACTCTTTAGTAGTTAAATGCTTTGTATGTTCTCAAGTATGCAAAAGTAAAGTTATGGAGCGTGTAGTGATGTGTGATGATTAGAAGTCGAGGTGGCTGTTACTCGCTATGTTTGCTAATAGAAAGCGAGTAAGTCTTGGAACTATGCTTGATATAGTTGTGTACCCCTTTTAAAAGTAAAAATATTTAAAGAATAAGCATGTTTTGACACAATGGGTTCAAAGTGACTCAATGACTTTTTTGTAAATATGTTTTTAAGTGAAATGAACATGAGACCAAAATAAAGTCAAGTTTCTTTAAAAGCCAAACGGGTTGTTCTGTTAACTCATTAATCAAAGAGAATTCTTAAAGTTAGAAAAGTTGGGGTGTTTCACAGCTTGTAAAAGAAAATATGAAACAAATTAGTAAAAAGTACGAGAAGAATTGTGTCTAGGGTCATCTAAAAGAGCACATATGTTTTATTAGACTTTCAATACATTTAGTTAGATGTAATTTACTATTATTTATCATGCACATTTTCTCTTTAAAATGGTATAACACCTCTTACTTACGTATTAGATTATGTGTATTTTGAATTGTAATGTTTGGTTTGAAGGTTTGGTTATGAAGGAGTGAGTTTCATTACCATTGTAGTTATTTAGTTTGTGTGTTGGGTATTCAAAAATGGAAATCAAACTCTCAAAACTAAGCATTATCAAAACCCATCAAGAGTAGTGGGTTTAAAAACCCATTCCCGTACCGATACTAATAGATTCTCCAAAAGAAACAAACGCCCCCAAGATTGAAAATACTTATAATTTTCAAAGAATGTAAAAAGGGAGTTGTAGGTTGGGGCCCAAAGCCTCAAATGAAAGTAACAAGTGTAAAGTACTAAAGCGTAAACATATTTTTTTAGTGGTTGCCAGTCCATGAGTTAAACATTCCCACTAACTATTTCGTGTCCCAAATGAAAGTAACAACTGTAAAGTGTAAACAAATGGTGTGAAACATTTTCAGTAACTATTTCGTTGTCAAAACAATTAAATCATTTCAATAACTATTTTATTATTACTAGACAAGTACTCGCGCATAGTAACGGGATTTTATAGCGGCAGATAGTTGCGGTGATAAAAAATTTTATGGATTATAAAAAAAAAAAAAAAAAATTAAGAATTTGGGGATTAAACATGATTTAAACTGAATAAAAATAATATGGGTTAAGTTTATGGTTATGGTTTCTATATATAGTTTTCTTAATTTTTCACTTTCAAGAAGATGAGTTTGCCGTTTATATATAGTATATGTATAGATGGTTATTATTTATAGATATTATTAGATTACATTGATTGTAATACTCAAATTTCATGTGTACGCACGATTATAATTTATAAATATTCAAATATAAACATGTGTTATTGTGACATAAATACACATGATTGTACATACATAGCATGATAGCAACGACTCATGCAATTTCTTTTTAAATTTTAAGTAAGAATATCCGAAAATTATTATTATTACAACCCGCGTTTAAAACTTGTGCATACATGGGTTAAACGATTAAATACGGCTAAATTATTATTAGTCACGTACATTAGACTAAAATTTTGAATTAAATTTGATTCAGAGTTTCTTTTCCGTGTTATTGCTTATCCGTATCTGATCACCCATAATTTTACTACTGAGAATGGGGAAAATATCCATTTAACTTCATGCCAACAATATGAAGGTTAGAAATGTGTAGTTTGACCTTGAAAGTCAAACTACTTTGGACTTTGTCTAATGAGTCAAAACATACTTTTGAGCCTATATGTGTAGCATTGTAACTATACAAAAAGTTATCCGCATAGAAATGGTGATATGGACAATATGGTCACGGTTCACCCATCAGTTTTCAAATATTTTATGATCATATCTCATTTTATTCAAAACAATACCATGCATGATAGATTCTCTTTTTGCCTTCGGTTTCGTGTAATACACCAAAGTCACGATGAACTGAACCAATCTTCAATACGAGTCACTTAAACAATATTACCATTTACCAATGTAATATGTGACCTTTTGACAATCTCATACGTGTAATAATAACTCTTGCGGTAGCTTTCAACATCAGCATACTAGCGGATTATGGACAATATGGTCACGGTTCACCCATCAGTTTTCAAATATTTTATGATCATATCTCATTTTATTCAAAACAATACCATGCATGATAGATTCTCTTTTTGCCTTCGGTTTCGTGTAATACACCAAAGTTACTTGTCGTTGCATATTATGGTGGTATTATTGATGGTATTTGAATCCACTGATTATCTAGACCAGCAAATATGCAGCTAATATAAAACCTGTCATTCAAGTTTCTAAACAAAGTTACTGAAAAAAAATGAGTTCTTACATTATTTGTATTGTTACAATACACTCTTTTCTTTACGTAATGTGTAAATTCTCAGACACCAACACAATCTCACATTGACCCTCACGGAACTTGAACCCTCAACCTCTTGGCAGGGGAGATAAATTCTCATGGATACCGCTAGGCTAAAGGCCCTTTCTTTACAAAATATTCCTTTTTGTTTTAAAGGAATATTTTCACAAGAACAGGAAAGAAACCTACCTTGGGATACCAGAACTATTGGATACAGTGGGAACCGAATCAGGATTGTTTAGCCTTTGGAGTCGACCAAACTCATTTGGTTGTTTGGTGGTTTCAGGTATATAAGGAGGGTTAGCAGGTGAAGGCAAGGGTTCAATATTCTTAGATAACATTTGTAGAGCCATAGACATTGATGGTCTAAGCGATGCAACTTCTTGGATGCATAGAAACGCTATATGTACCATACTTTTTATTTCCTTCTTCATTTTGCTACTTGTTTGATTATTCAATATCAGATTTGGATCAACAAGCTCTTCCACTGACCCTTGCTTAAAATGCTCCCATGCCTATTAAGTCACCAACGACATAATGATTAGCGTTTAGCTATGGTTACTTGAACTATTATATGAAAATAACTGTAGTACATACAAATTAAAATGAAATGTGATGATGATATATTGATATCTTTTCTTTGAAAACCGTACTTACAATTGAAACTAAGCTGTGAGTGTACTCTGATGTTTGGATTCCTCTGTTTGGCATTCCACTTACTATCTCAAGCAAAAGCACACCGAAGCTATATACATCCACCTTTTCAGTCAAGTTACCATGGGATATGTAATCTGGAGCCATATATCCACTGCAATAGTAAAAATTAAAGAGTGAAAAGAGAAACTTATCTATGATGCCGGTAAATAAGGTTCCAAAAGAAATATTAAGAGCAACAAAATCTCCTAGAAGCATTTTCATCGAATAAATAAACAAAACAGACACCTGTGGTTCCATTAATCGTATACCAATACTATATATATACCTTGTTGGACCTTAGCCAACTTTGAATATTCTAAAAATAAGAAAAGACTCATTTCCTTTTTTATAACTTAATCGTTCTTTAATAACACTAACCGTATGGAAAGTGAAAGAACAACTTCCTTTTATCAGAATATATATTAGAAAAAGTTAAGTGCTTACAGAGTCCCTGCAATCCTAGTGCTGATATGATTTTTATCTTGTTGATAAGACCTCGCTAACCCAAAATCAGCAATCTTAGCACGAAGCCTCGAATCCAACAAGACATTAGCAGCTTTTATATCCCTGTGAATGATCTTTGTTTTGCTGTTCTCATGAAGGTATGTCAAACCTTCTGCAATTCCTAAAATAATATCATATCTTTTCGCCCAGTTCAGTTCCTTACCTCTGACCGCATCTGTATCAGATGAAAAAAAATTATCAATTGCAGGATGCCAACAATCTACGTTGACTCGAGTTTTGGAAATTACCAAATATGAAATGATTGAGACTCCTGTTTGGTACATATTCATAAATGAGTATACTTTCGGGCCCCAAACAACTGAATCCTACAAGTTTGACCAGATTTTTGTGGTCAACACTGCTAATAATGTTGACTTCATTGTAGAAGTCCCGTGCTCTATGCCGGTGGTTGAAGAATAGTCTCTTAACAGCAATCTCTTTACCATCTGGAAGAACACCCTGTGAAAATTTTCAATGAGCAGCGCCTTCTATAATGAATTTGTTACGCAAGTTCAGGTTTTGAGTCCAAGAGATTACCTTGTATACTGTTCCGAATCCCCCTTGCCCAATTATATTGGGCTCGTCAAAAGAACTTGTCGCTTTCTCAATCGTTGAGTATTTAAAGTTTAAGTTACCACCATTCACAATCTCCAAAAATTTAGTATCATCAAAACCTATGATAACAAGGGCAGCATAATCTTTTACGACGTCTAGGATAATAATTAAGGGTTACTCAAATTATGAGTGACGACTCCTACCTTTTCTTTTGGAATCACTTTTGCGCTTCCATGCATAAAAAGCGATAATACTCCCAATTAAGAATGCTAAAACAGAACTAATATCCATTACAATAGCCAATTTTTTCCCTGAATTGATCATAAGCAGGAGAAATTATCAATCAAGCATCTTAGTCTGTTTGAGAAAATAGCTCGTTTTAATTATTGTCTCAGGAAATTTTTACAGGTCATTTGGTGTGTTCATAGAAGCATTTAATCCAATGTACTACTATTTTTCTTGTTTGGAAAAGTGGGAGTTAATGAAAAAGTAAAGTAGAGCATTTGAATTACCTTTAGAGGATCTCTTGCGTTCAGTATTACCTTCAGAGGATCTATTGCGTTCAGTATATGATAAATCGGAGACAGAATACCTCATGAAACAACCATTATACAAAGAAGACCCTTGTGATGCCGGCAAGCAGCTTAACATTTTTGCAGCTGCTTTTTGCAAACAAGCCGCACAAGAATCAGTATCTAATGTATTCCAACAATCAGCCACCGCATAGATTGAGTTATTTGTTTTGGGTGATATAAGAGCCTCGGTTCTGGCATTCTTGCTTTTAGGTGCAGTCTCTACTGCTTGAAGTACAGCCTTCCTAGCAGATTCTGCAAAGACATCGTCTCTCATCATATCATTGGCACATCGTGAGATGTTGAAATGCCATGCTTGCTGTGCAAATAAGCTATAAGTCTCAAATCGCATATAGCAACCGTTGAGATAAACCTGGCCACCATTTCCAGGTAAACAGTGAGTTAAAGTAGTACGTGCCACAACATAACATAAGCGGCATTCACTGGTAGAGAGATCATCGAAACATTGGGCAAGTCCGTAGATGATATCAGGCTTTGTGGCTGTAACAGTTGTTCCAAAAAAAGACGTTTGCATTTTGGTGGTGATGTCTTCCATTGCATGGACAAAGTTGGGAATGAATTTGGTTATATTCTTTACTTGCGGAACCGCACAACCCAATTGGATGAGTTTGCTATTTTCACCCCCATCTGGATATAGCTGTACTTTTGTGAGATAGATGTAAAGCATGCTGTCTATGCAATAATGGCATATTTCCAACTTTCCAAAACAAAGTTTTTTTATCCTAAATTTTCTGACATTAGCAAAGTTTATTTACAGGATCAAATATCAGGCAGCTGACAAAAATGGGAAACAAAACCAACTCTAGTAAGTTATACGAAGTTGATACAATTAAACATGGCAAATAAAAAAGTAAGTTGATACTTTATGAAAAAAAAAAAAAAAAAAAAAAAAAAAAAACTCAAAACATCAATTCTCGAGTTTCTTAAAGCACCTAAATACATCAATTTTAATAAAAAGAAGTTATGTTTACCTCCATTAACACCCCCGGTAAACCGAGCATTGAGAAAATTGGTATCAGAATACCTCATAAAACATCCAGTCTCTAGTGAACGTCCCTCAGATGATGGCAAACATTTTAATATCGATTCAGACCCTCTCTCCAAACAAACTGTACATGAATTTTTGTTCAAAGTATGCCAACAATTCGCCAAAACATAAGCAGAGTCGTCATTCATTGTCCCTGACATTGCCACCTTTCTTGCAAAGTAATCACTGCTTGTTGGTGCATCCCTCACAGCATCTGCAATCGCCTGCCTTACTGAATTCCAAAACACACCACTCCTTGTTTCATTCCCACAAACTAATGAGTCATCTTTTCCTGCATACTCGTCATAGAAGTTGTAGTTTTCTGTTCGCATGAAGCAACCATCAAGAAAAACTTGACCATTATACGGAAAGCAACCAAGAAGTGCTGCACGTGCATCGGCATAGCATAAGATACAATCTTCTGTAGAAAGATCACCATAGCATTCAGCAAGTCCATAGTTACTGTCAGGTCCTGTGCCTGTAGAAGCTGTTGGTTTTATGGACAATAAATTAATAGACGTGTGTTAGGATCGAACTCGAGACTATGGGATTGCACACTTTACGTATGAGAATTTAAAGTTAATAATTAAATATAAACGTTATATTTATTTATTTATTAAACGAAATAACTAACGGACGTTAAGTAATTAATGTAATGGACTAACGGTCATTAAATGTTTATGGAAAAGGATAAAATTGCAAAAGTTGGGAAGGTTCCGGAATCCCTTTGGGGACTCCTTAACCGATCGGCCTAGGGACACAAAACAAGGAAAGAAAAACCAACTTGTTCACCAAGTTTGCTTGGGTATATAAACAAGGCTAGGGGTTTTATTTTTCCATCTCTTGTGCTCATTAGCTAAACCCTAAAATTGTTTTGTGTGTGTTTTTCTTCTCCAAACCGGTCGAACACCTTTGTGGGTGTCGATCCACACTTTTTCCACAAACCAAGTTATTTGTTTGATAAAAACTAGCATTACTTTAATTCGGTTTAGTACGTGTGTACAAGAACATAGTAATAACATACTTTTGTTATTATCTTGGATTGAATTACAAAACGGTAAGGGGTAATTCATATAATCCTATAAACCATAATTAGGGTTCATCCTAATTGCTAGTTTGTGGATTTGATTCTTGTTCGGCTAGAATCAAGAAAAGGTACGCATATTCTTTTATGTTAATTAATTGTTCATTAATAAATCCTATACGCTTCCGCTTGAATACTTTGATGTTTTGTGATTATTTATTTGATTGTCATGTTATATAATTCCAACAGTGGCATCACGAGCCATTGGTTTTTAATGGGTAATTAATTACATAAACGCGTAATAAAACATATAATTGTATGCTGTTTGATATGTTTGATCTAGGGTTTATGTTTTATTTTGTTTGGTCGATTTTTTTTGTTAATTGGGGCGTACCCCATTTTTTTTAAGTCGACATACACATAAAATTTATTAGGGTTTTGAAAATTGTTTGCTAACCTTATTAAAACCTAGAATTAATACATAATTACGTGCTATAATTCATGAATAATTTGTTATGTGTCATGGAATTTTATATGCGATCTTGTGACTTATTTGTATAAATTGTTATGATATCCATGATTATACATGCATGTTAGTCATGGATAAGTTGCTTTGATAATTGTTTAATTGTTGAGACATGTTATTACGATAAATTTTGAATTGGGGAAGACTCCAATTATATATATTAATGAATCAATTATGTGCAATTTGGTATATCATTAATTATGGGTTTACGCAATCGATTCGTCGATGTATGTGGCTCACTCTCAATTGAGAGAGTGAAAGCCCTAATTAATATATACATTAATTTAACCTAGATATTGATTATTAATAGGGTTTTATCGAATAAGTTGCATGTGGCTACTTGTTTACACGTATAAATTGTTTATTATGTGCGCATTGTTTTTTAGTAGTTTATTTTTTATTTATTACTTGTTTGTTTATTATGTTAGACAGTTTTAAGCAAAGGGTAATTTTGAATAGAAAAATAATACGGACTAAACAATGGCGAAATTTGATTTGTTTTGGAAGAGTTAAGTTTTCAATAGTTTAATTGATTGGTGACTTTGGTACAATGACTGAACGGCTCACCCATTCGAATGAACTATAAAGGGGTTATTTAAGAAGTGCGCACAGTCACACTGAATGGATGTCTAAGGTTATGCGTTTGCGCTTACCTGGTCCTCTGCCCTCTGTAAGTTCGAATGGAGCTACTTAGTAAGCCATAAAATGTACAAGCTCATCTTAAGGGCGAATTAGTTTTAATTCCATGCGCCACTTCGGTGGTAATTATCCGAAACACTAAGTGTTTACAATTATGCCAAAGTACGGTATAATGGATGATAATTAACACTAAATTCCTTGATTGGTGAACCCAATACCTTAATCAAAACTTTGATAATTTGATCTTTATGAATTGGTAATAAAAAGTTTTTTTATTAAATTTATGCTACAAGATGAATGCATGACATCTTTGTACATATTTGATTTGATCACAAAAAATCAAAACTAGTACCCTTTTAAATTAAGTTATATGCCATCTAATTAAAAGGAACACTTGAAGTTGCAATTTACGTCATGACAGTACTTGGCGAGATTGTGATGGAAAGGTAAATCTCTATGTAAAGTCAGACCTTACATGGACATATTTGCAGTTCTTTAAGTTAGACACTTAAATTGAGTAGGAAGTGAGACCTGGACTCAAGGCATAAGATGGGATGAAACATGTTTATATTTGCAATAGCGTTGGAAAATATAAATCCCATAATGATCTAGGAATTGGAAAATGTTTGCCAATTATTGTTCGACAGATTACCCTATTATATGCGTTCGTTGCTAGCAGATCAACTGATGTAATGAACCTATGATAATTTGGATCCTAGTTTTCGAGAAAATTCTATGGTTATATGAATATTACCTTGGGTATTTTATTTTCTTGAAAAGTTTAATTATCGAAAATACTAAAATTAAATTTTGCTAATTCTTTAAATGTATTAATGCAACATTAAACCGTAAATGAAGGTTATTCCTGAATTGGTAAATTGATCTACACCTGTAAGAGTTTTTTGGTAGAGTCAACTTTACTATAAGAATGAACCTAGTCCTCTTTTCATAAGAAAGAGTGAGATCCAATCCTATTCCTTTTAATGAATGAAGAAAGGTATGATAGGACAATTAGAATTGTCTAAATTCTAAATACGTAACTCGTAAGCAAATATTAATAGTTAAGAAAATTGCATATTTCTGAGTTATTAAATTAGAAGCTAGACTAATTACTGTATAATTGGTAAAAGACAAACTAGCATATTTTATCTAGTTGTTTTGTTTTGACCATTTAAAAGTACTACTTACAATTGTTGGAATAGTAGAACTAATAAGAAAGAAATTGCATGCCCATTTTTTTTAAGTTAATAGCATTGATGGATAAATTCATCAACTACATAGTAGAATACATTCTTTAAGTACATAAGTAATTGTTATGTATGGACTTTCTCAAAGGTGTAGGAAGTAAATAGTACACTATTTTATTTCACTGGTTAATGAAACACTTACAATGTTGTCAAATCTAGTGGGAGTATGTTGTTCTTATTACTGAATAAGGAATTAATGTAATGATCTCTTATTCAGTGGGAGTTACAAGCTTTGTCATCTTGGTAGTAACAAAAATTATCTCTAGAATGTCTGAAGATAATTACTTTCCACTTGTAGGCACTTATGTTTTCAAAGATAGTCATGTACGTTTCCTTATTAGACAATGAAGTGGTTCTACATCTACTAGTTATGCTAATATCAATGACACAATCATATTAGTCACATAAACAAACATATGTCGTGTTGTTTATCTGCTACATGATGTTGTTCCATGCACAAGTGGGAGAAATCTATATTGTGTGCAAGGTACAACATATAAGTATATGATTTAACGGATTCTCTTGACTGCAAGGAAAGAGACTAACATTCTAATATAACTTGTACATATCTAATTCAAGAAACACTTGGTGTTGCAATTTACGTCATGTGAGAACTTGGCGAGATTGCAACAACAAAGTAAATCTCTATGTGAAGTCAGACCTTGCATGGACATATTTGCAGTTTCTAAATTAGACAAGTATTTAGAACATGTGTCAAAATGATATATAAGACTACTTCAAAATTAAATATTTATGTATTATTGAAATGACATAAATAAATGAAGTAATCTAATACTACTTTAATTTGTATATTTATGAATTTTAAAATGACATAAATAAATGAATAAAATAATGTAGTCCTACATTATTGTGAAGTAAATAAATTAACTTGAAATTACTATTGAAACCAAGAGTTGTGTTCATAATTACTTTAGTTAAACATGTTTATGATTCATTGTAAATACATAAACATAAAGTCTTTTAAGACTTATAATAAAGTAATACGTTAACTTGTTATGTTTTTAATTAAGACATATACAAGAAGTCATTGAGTTGATCAATGATTTATAACGTATAATGGGATTAATAACAGTTTATGTTTCTTGTTGAACATGGATATGAAGTGACTTGGTTAAAAGGTACTTGTGTTATAAAGCATGTAATTGGCTTGGAAAGTCTATTATACCATTAAGTTGACTTAGTTGGTAAATAGGTAAGCCAAAAGGAATATGTTTATCTTAAATATTGTTAGATTGTCTTACAATATTAATTCTAATGAATACC
This sequence comes from Chrysanthemum seticuspe, assembly GCA_019973895.1. Taxonomy (NCBI): domain Eukaryota; kingdom Viridiplantae; phylum Streptophyta; class Magnoliopsida; order Asterales; family Asteraceae; genus Chrysanthemum; species Chrysanthemum seticuspe. The sequence continues at coordinate 219,512,332 of BPTQ01000003.1, read as the reverse complement.
ACAAGTTGATGGTATGTTCAGTTAGGAGAATCAAACTCCATTTGATTTGTTTGATTCATGATAACCATAACTTCTTTCTTAAAAAGTAACAAGGTTAGAAAATTGAGTATGGATTGAATATACTCAATATGACTCCAACCTAGAAGATTAATAAAACACCATTTCATTATGGAATGTGATGAATCACATTAAGTTTTAAAATTGAAGATTCTGAATTTGTTAAACTACTTATGAATAGGTTGTTAACAAACTTATGTCAGGAATTATCAATATGTATTTGCTAAAGTATATATAGATAGTCTATATATTACAAAAGGCAAGTGGGAGTTTTTTTTTATCTTGAAAGATAAAATTACAAGATACATAATCTTCTAAAACACACTAGTAAATATCATGATGAGGTTAGACATGTAATTGATAGACCTCATGATGATGGAATTTTCATTCATAGATCTGCAAAGATATCTCAGATATTTGACTTATATGCTGAGAAATATGAGTTACAGGATTATAGTAAACCTGATAATCATTATGATAGATTACCAAATATTGAATTGGGTAAATAACTCATACTATGAATGTTAAAGATGCTGTCCATAAAGATAATCAATTTTGGAAATTTGGTTTGTCTTAATAGTTAAACTAGAGAATGGAAATGAGTTTCTTCAAAGAGATGAAAAACTCTAGTGGTTTGAATTTCTATGTAGAAATCATATGGACAATATTGTACACATATTTAATGCATGTTTTATGACAAGAGTATTAATCATATTTAAGCAATTAATTGTGATTGAACATTCTTCCCTAAGACACATTAAATATATGAAGATGATAATTGTCATACTTGTTTTCATTAATATGAAATATGACAATGGAATATCAAAACTCTTTCTTGAGAAATTACTTGAGCGAGGACGGTAAGTAATTGAAAGGTTTTTTGAATTCATATAATCTTTGAAAGTGTACGAAGTGCAAATAATTCATGAATGGATAAATGCATGCATCTATGAAATTATTCTTATATTTAATTATTAAATCTCATTTTCGATTTATAATTAAAATAAGATAAATTTTAAGTATTCCTGAAAGCTAGTGGGAGTATTATGTTAAGTTTCTTAAATCTTATATGTTGTATAACATATAGTAAGCAACATTCCTTGTAAGCTAAATGTTAAGTCTTAGATTGGAATGAAACTTCACTTGTAAGATTTAAGAATTAAAACATACAACCTTGAAATATATGTTTATTGTTAATAAACATGAGCAGTAAAATAAATGATTCTAATAAAACATGATATATCATTTGGGAAATGGATAAATATCTTTTGACAAGATAGAACATGAATGAAATCTAAGTTTGACCTGTAGATTCATCATGTACATCATGTTGTGTATTCAAAATTGTTGTATCATTCTTGAATGATAGATGATTTGACAACATTGATATCTAATTAAAAGTTATTAGATAACTTGTGTAATGAATATTCTAAAAGAATTACATCCTCAGCCTGGAATTGCTCCTAGATTCTATGGATGAACAATATGTCAATTATTGTGCAAATTGTCATCAGCTTCAAACTTGAATGTTTGGAAGACATAAAACATTACACAATGAGATATTAAAGTTTATGGAGTTTTAATGAGCACATTGTTGTTTGTATACAATGATGCTGGTTTAATTGAGATGACACTCAACACTAGTCATGGTAGGATTTCATCCTTGTTAATGGCCATGTGAACTAGTTATGCTACTAAAAGCATAGTTGCATTATACATTAAAAGAATATGAATACTTTAAACTTTAAAATGTTTGAAAGTTTAAATTGTCATAAATTGGTGATAGAGGATGTCACACACTTTATGAATTATTATGTGGATTGTTGAATGCACACATACAAGGACTTCATTAATTGAATTCTTGAAATAAGTATTCTCAAAATTACGATAGATCAAGTTGGTTGATTTATGCCTTGTCAACAAGTATGATTGTCATTACTTGAGGCATAATTCATCAACTGGAATTTTCATGCATTGATCTATTTGGTATTTGGATAAGGGATGTTAAACAATTGTTATAATAAATCAAATACTAGGTATGTTTGATTTTATAATATATTGTATCCTATATTTGCATGTTTAATCCGTGAATAAATTTATTTATTCTAAATCGTCCGTTGTCAATTATTGATATGGGAGTATCATTAAACTAAGACAAATCTGAGAGATATGGTAGAATATACTTGAAAGTATATTGATGAGAATGCATACCAATTTCAGATGATATTCAATGAATTGAATATAGGACTTATCCCAACTACATAATTTACTTTGTGGATATTGTTATAAGTAAATTATGAATAGTTATCCCCAGACTTGAGATACCAGATAAGTGTCATGAATGTAGTGCACTTCTGTGGAACAACTTAACGCTATACGTAACTGGTAGTCATAAGGGTTGTTTCCTGAAGTGTTGCAAAGTTCATGGGTTATTCTTGTAGTCAAGATATAATTTGTTCATTCAAATTTATTTGGAGTTTAATACTGCTGGGCCCCTCGTAGGGTTGACAAGATGTTTGTGTGGCCACACCCAAAATTCTCCCCTGAATATGTTCAGAAGATTTGGTAATCTTGCTCAATCACTTATAACGAGAAACAGAATAGTTGGATAAAGAATGACTTAATTCCATATCTTTATTTAACATGGTATTAGAAACAAAAGGATAATAATAATGAGAAATCATTAAAAGGTTTTCCAGGAGCCTTGCTCGAGTTGTACTAGAGGCATCGAAGTGTTGCTAGACGCTAACCGAATGTGATCACTATATTAAGATATGTCCAAGTGGGTAATTCAAAACGGTAAGGGGTAATTCATATAATCCTATAAACGGTAAGGGGTAATTCATATAATCCTATAAACCGGTAAGGGGTAATTCATATAATCCTATAAACCCTAATTAGGGTTCATCCTAATTGCTAGTTTGTGGATTTGATTCTTGTTCGGCTAGAATCAAGAAAAGGTACGCATATTCTTTTATGTTAATTAATTGTTCATTAATAAATCCTATACGCTTCCGCTTGAATACTTTGATGTTTTGTGATTATTTATTTGATTGTCATGTTATATAATTCCAACATAAGCTGTTCCCTCGTGTGAATTTCCCATTTGAGTGCCAATTTTCTCCATTAATTGGATAATGTTGGAAAGTGATAGGCCTAGGTTTTTGTCACTTGGCAGCTGTTGATGGCAACTTAACTTAATGATCTGGGATCTGGGATCCCCATTTGTTCTATTTGCTACAAGTAAAATGATGATAATAGTCATAGTAACAGCTTGTGTTGATCCCTTCATCTTTTATATTCAATCTGCTAAATGAGCAGTTTGAACATTAATATGAGCGTGATACCGAGTACTTTTTATAGATAGATAATAAATAAGCCATGGCTAGATTGCAATGACAAACATAGATTAACAACAACCAATAGATTAAGTCACCTTCTTATTATTCTATCAACTTTTGAAGTTGAGACATAGCTATCTTATGCGAAGGAGTGTAGTAATGACAGAAGAACAAAATCTAGTCGTATAGAACAGCAAAATCATCATATCAAAGCAAAGAACATGATCAAATCCAATTATGCAGCTTTAATTTAACTTCTGAAATTCTTACCAATTACGTAGAGTGAGTTCATCTAAGATAAAACAGTGAAATATTACTCAGGGATGACAGGTATTAATGAATGAAGGGTGTTACCCCTAACCTCATAGTTTGCTTAGGAAGAGAGTCACCATCAATCTGACTAAAGTTGTTTAAAATATTTCTCCTTTGATATTTTACTTGTTTTTATGGTATTTCTTTTTGACCATCAACCTGCAATTTTTTTTTCCCGGCCTGCAGCATCAAAATTCAAACAATGACAATTAAGCATTTCTTAACATTGGTTGATGACTTTAGCAGAGCAACTTGGACTTATTTAATGGTTAGTCTGATGCCTTAGCAGTGTTGAAAGTTTTTCTTAAGTTTGTGTAACTGCAGTTTGATGCTAAAGTGAAATGTATAAGATCAGACAATGCTCTTGAAATTTTGAAAGGACCTTGTGCTTTGTTTTTAGCTAGTCAAGGTATTGACCATCAAACTTCACGACACCTACTCATAACTCACGTGCATCGTTTTCCAAAAATTCATCTACATTAAGATTTGAATGCTTTTTAACCTGATCTCACTTGACGTTTCAATTTTTCTTTTTGACGTTTATTTATTTATTTTTGATGAATAATGTTTCTCATTGGAAATATGAAGCTTATTTAGTTAGAAATTAACCATCAAAGGCTAGAAGGTGCTTCAGAGACACTATCTGAAGCCTGCAAGTGTGAAATAAATGAATGCATACTTCAACATATTATTTTGTTTCATTAGCTTTAATATTGTAAAATTTGTATCATGTTACTCTTATTATGTTGTGTAAATGAATTAAAACTATGATCACGAGTCGGCTTGATGTGAGGATTACATTTAGCACATCTCGACAATATTAAAATTATAAGTACAACATAATTACATCTCATTTACCTACAAAGCAAGACCATCTATGATGACATTATAATTCGTCCTAAATTCCTCGTACTTACAAGCTCTGATGTTTTTCCGGAACTAGAATCCGATAACTCTTGAACCATGCTCAAATTATAAAACCAACATCTACCTTGGACCAAAAGAACTGTCGGAAACAGTGGGTGCCGAGACGGTATTGCTCACCTTAGCTTTTAAATTTGCAATAAACTCGTTAAGTTGTATGTTGCTATGAGATGTAAAAGGGGGATAAGTAGGCATAGGTAGGGGTTTAATATTCTTAGATAACATTTGTAAGGCCATAGACATTGTTGGTCTAAGTGACGGTACTTCTTGGGTGCAAAGAAGTCCTATATGTACCACACTTTGTATTTCCTTCTTAACGTCGTTATCAGTGTGATTCTGCAACATCAAGTTCGGATCGAAAAGCTCCTCCACCGACCCTTGGTTAAAATGTTCCCATACCTTTTACATCACAAAAGGAAAAACAGATAAGCTCTAACACAAATTTTCAGTATATGAAATAATTATGTCATAGAAATGACACTTACAAGTGAAACCAAGTTGTGAATATACTCTGATGTGTGAATTGCTCGGTTTGGCTTTCCAGTAACCACCTCGAGAATTAGCACACCGAAGCTATATACATCCACTTTTTCAGTTAACTGACCATGAGCTATATATTCTGGAGCCATATACCCACTGCAGTAGTAAGTCAATTCTTCAGTGTATGGATAAGTAAATGAGGTAACAAAATAAATATAGTTAGAGCCGAAGGAAATGCATACAGTGTTCCTGCAATCCCGGTGCTGATGTGATTTTTATCCTCTTGATAAGATCTTGCTAACCCAAAATCAGCAATCTTGGCACAAAGCTTAGAATCCAGCAAGATATTAGCAGCTTTGATATCCCTGTGAATGATTCTTGTTTTACTGTTTTCGTGAAGGTAGGCTAAACCTTCTGCTGCCCCGACAATGATATTAAATCTTTTGTCCCAGTTTAGTTCCTTACCTTTAACTGCATCTATACAAATTCATAAATGAATCATATTTCCATCAAACTGATTATATTGAGTGGCAGAATGCGCGATTCCATGCCAACTAGTTGTGACAAATTGGGTTGCACAGGACAGGAGGTTGGACGGGGTTGGGTTGACCACAAATAATTTCAGAAAAGTAAAACAGATAATTATGTGTTTAATATGATACTGTTAAATGTATTCTTTCAACAGTGATATGTATTTGAGTAACATGATTTAGGAGCTTATTTGACCAAAGGACCTGTCCCATTTAAGTTTGATAATGCATATCCCTATCGACCCGTTCATAGGTAAATTTTAATGTTTACTTGAGTTTTGGAGAGTTTGTAGAATACACTGGGCTTACCAAAAATGAAATGATCGAGACTCTTGTTTGGTAAATATTCATAAATGAGCACGCTTTCAGGTCCTAAACAGCTGAATCCCACAAGTTTCACCAGATTTTTGTGGTCAACACTACTAATGATGTTGACTTCATGATAGAAGTCCCCTGCTCTATGTTGGTGGTTGACGAAAAGTCTCTTGGCAGCGATTTCTCTTCCGTTTGGAAGAACTCCCTGTGACAAAGTATGCAAAACGACATTAATAAAGAAGCTGTTCATTAACACCAGATGGTTGATTTTGAAAGACTACCTTGTATACGGTTCCAAATCCCCCTTGCCCAAGTTTGTTAGCCTCATCAAAAGCACTTGTGGCTTTCTCGATCGTGGAGTATTTGAAGTTCAAGCTACTACTAGTAACAATGTCCAACAATTTAGTGTCTTCAGAAGCTTGTTTTCTTTTTGACTTAATTCTGTGCTTCCAGGCAAAAAGAGCAATAATACTTGCAACAATGAATGCTACCACAGAACTAACAGCAATTACAATAGTCAATGTTTTCCCTGCAAAAGCCGTAACGGGAAGAAAGAATCAATCCTCTAGAACCTGCTATTTATCGTCCCAGTTCTTTAAAGAACATATTAAGCGACTTATAAAATCATGGGCATGTATCTATAGATTATAATGCCATACCGTTCATGCAGCCTACCAATGATTTCATGGTGTTATTATACTAAATCTAGTAGATAACCTAAATTTTTTTCTGTATAACTATATTAAACAAGTTACATATAACATGGTAACTTACCTTTAGAGTGTTGTTTGTCATCAGTTCCATCAAGATTTGATAAGATAGTGTCAGAGTATCTCATATAGCAACCTGTATATAGTGCATACCCCCCTGACCGAGGCAAGCAGCCTAACATCGACCTAGATGCTTTCTGCAAACACTGTCCACAAGCTTCTGCATCTAACGAACTCCAGCAATCACCCGTAGCATAGGCTGACTCGTTTGACGACCCAGTTACAATAGCCTGTGTTCCAGCATGGTGGTCCTGATTTTTAGGTGCAGTTCCCACTGCCTGGAGCACAGCCTTCGATGCAGACTGTCGAAAGGCATCGTTTTTCTGGGTGCTATTATCACAAATAGTTCTATCTTCTTTCCCTGTAAGCTCCCCAAAGAAGCTATAATTCCCAAAGCGCATAAAGCATCCCCTGAGATAAACACGACCGCCAATGTTGGGAAAGCAACTAGGAAGAGTGGTACGTGCTTCAGCAATGCATAAGAGACATTCACTGGTGGAAAGATCCCCATAACACTGAGAAAGTATATAATTTGCATCAAGTCCTGTGCCTGTAACTACTGTTCCAGTATGTGAAGTTTGCATTTTGACGTTAATATCTTCCAATCCTTGTAGAAAATTAGGAATGAAATTAAGACTGGTCGCTTGCTGATTTTCACAAATAAGTTTGATCACTTGGCTTTTCGCACTCCCACCTGATCCATACACATCATAATTAGTATGAAAGGTCCTATCAGTTATCATGAATTATTATAACATGAAAAATTAATATGAAATTCTTCAATGTGTGTTAACCACGACTTACTCGCTCATCAAAAGGTATCATGAGTTTAGTTTTTGACGAAAAAGTGGTAGAAATGTTGGCAAATTAACGGACTCAATTTTTTTCTTGTTATAAACCATACTTATGTCACCTATTGATGAACAAGAAAACATTGGCTATTTTGGTGTTTTATGTTATCTTTCTTGACAATTTCGCATTATGATAAATAACACAACTTACCTCCATTATTGTTCCGGGCTGATTCCGGATTAAGAAAGTTGGTATTAGAATACCTCATAAAACATCCTGTGTAAAGCGCACGTCCCTCAGATGATGGCAAGCATTTCAACATCGATTCAGAAGCTTTTTGTAAACAATCCGCACAAGAGCTTATATTCAAAGTATTCCAACAATCCGCAAGAACGTACGCAGACTCATTTTCTGTCCCAGACAACACCGCCTCTCGTGCAAAGTAATCACTGTTTTGTGGCGCGTCCATCACAGCATTTGATACAGCACGCCTCAGCGAATCCTGAAATCCACCACCAACAGTCGTATTCCCACAATATGACCTATCATATGCTCCAAAACTTTCCTCATAAAAGCTATAATTCTGTATTCTCATGAAACAACCGTCAAGAAAAATCTGACCTCGCTCAGGAAAACACGTAGGAAGCACAGTACGCGCTTCTGCATAACATAACACGCAGTCATCAGCAGAAAGATCACCGTAGCATTCACCAAGTTCATATACACTGTCAGCTCCGACACCTGTAGACGCTGTCCCACTGTGTGAAGATCTTAATAACGTCCCAACTTTCGTCATCGTTTGGATAAAATTTGGTACAGCTATACCTTCAATAATCTGTTTCTCGTAGCACCTTTTTTCAATGATCTGTGATCGAGGATCACCCGTTGATATGTCTACTAGTAGTAGCAAAATGATTATGACATGAATTAAAACATATGATATATGTACTGACATCTTCATCGTCACAAATGATCGAGTCGATAGTTTGCTTTATGACAGACTGATTACTTATTATGTACATTTAGAATTGTTGATCATTATAAGACACTAACTATGGTTGTCTTTATTATTTTGAATTCTAAAGAATATGGATTTGACTAAACTTATAATGTTTGAACATGTGTTAAAGATAATGACAAATAATTAGAAGGAATATTGAGACTATTCAAAATGCTAGCAATTTAACAACTTTAATTTTGGAAGTTAATGGGCTTTGCGGGTCAATCCTTGAAGCCTTATGAACTTCCCAGGAACCCACTCACATTGTCGTCATTAAACAATATGTGACAAGAAATAGTTTACGGCTTAGGGTTCATTAGGAAAGGTTGAAGAAGAATGGCCGTGGTAGCGGCAGCGGCGGTGGTTGCGATGGTGAAGAAGATGTGTTTTGGGTTAATGTATGAAAGTGGCCAAGTGTGTGTGTGTGTGTTAATGGGGGGTTTTGACATAAAAATGGAAGTAAATTACACCATTAGTCTCTCCGTGGTTTAGTTACTATATATGGTTAGTCCTTAGAGCATTTGTGTATGAGTTAACATCGAGTCGCCTCGCGTCACGTCAGCGTCACGTCAGCTTTAACATTAAAAAAAATATTTTTTATCATAACACTACCATGACATCACATTTTGAGCCCATATTTCTTTAAAAAAATAAAATTTATAAATTCAACACGTAAACTAAAACTAATACTTTATTTAATAAATAGAAGCATGCATAAAAACTATTGTACAAAAAATATATATGCAATTATTCACTTTGGGAAGGATATATAAGTATTTTTGCCTTAATAGATAATATAACATTCAAACTAAAACTAAAACATAACATTGAAACTTAAACATTATAATACGAATTAAAAAATAAATAAATAAATAAATAAACTCGACATAAAAGAAACTATAACATAAGGAAATTACAAAATACAAATAAATCTACTGTTTTTGTTGCAAATTATATTTTTTGATGATTATCTCATTTTCCGTCTCGATCCAATACGCAGTTTTTGCATCCATTTTGAAAGTGTCAGTACCAAGAAATTTCATCTCTTCCAACCTCATAACCGTTAGATCTTTTTCTTTGCCGCCCGATACGCCTCTTGGGTGGTTTCCCGTTTGATACGATACACGATGTCATAACGTCCCCGAATTGGCTTGACGAGCCCGTTCCCTCGGTACTCGCTCCTCGGGTACTTGTCGTGCTTTCTTCGAAGCACGTTTTTTGCCCATCGGACGATGTTGAGCATCATGACCGAATAACGCCTCGTTTGTTTGGCGTGGGACATCGTCGGTTAAATCAACCGGTTCCTGCGCGTCCTATTTTTTATGGCTACGAAAAACCTCCCACGCCTCCTCGTGAGGAAACGACGCTCCTCTATGCTCGTCACGGTACATTTCTCTAGCCCGTCTCATGTTATCCAACTCATTTTTTCTCTACTTTTTTCCAAACGTTTTGAATGTTTGTAGATCGAGTTGAACTTTTGAAAATCACGGTTCAACATTTTCCACTTGCTTGTTAGCATATCCTTGTTGCGTGGTTGAAAGTTGAGTTTATTGAACTCGTTCATAACCCGATACCAAAACGTGTCGCCCGGTTGTGAACGGCCAACTTTTTCATCCTCGGTAACGGCAACGTGACACGATGCAAGTAGTTTTTCTTCACTTGCTTGCCAAAGTAATGTAGTATCGGTAACGTCGGGATTTCTTTCGAAAATTGATTCGGATTCTTTGGTTTTTTTTGCCTTTCGTTTACACGACTTATGGGTTTTTGTGGAGACGTAGGTACTTCGGATATATCATTTGTTTCGATTTATGTACGTGAAGATTGAGATAGCGGTTGGGATTGTTGTTTGAATTGTAGATTTTGAAAATTGGCGTTTAGCATGTTTTGGCTTTGTTGCCACATTACAAATCGTTGATGTTGTTGGTAAAGTTCCTCGACCCGACAAGCCGAGTGGGTTAGGTAAAGGGATTTGTGTTGAAGAAGAACATGCGTTCGGGTTTGAAGATGAAGACCCCGTGTTTGGATTATTCTACCCATGAGGTTCAAGAAACTCTCGTCATTTTTAAATCCCGACTTCTTTTTTTTTTAGCAAATGGAAGTTTATGTATATGAGTTTGAGTTGTGGAAGTGTGAAAAAAACTGTATATTAGTTGGTAATTATAGTGGTGAACTTTTTTTTAACATTATAACCGTTATATAACGTTCAGGGCTCAAAGTGATTTATTTTTTATTTTTTATTTTTATTTTCGAATTTTGAGTTAGCCGTTAAAAGGGGGCTAAATGAAAAATTCATCCCTTGTCTTCCACCCCCGACGTGCGTTATCATAGCAACGCAAGGTTTAAAGCCAATGATAATGCAGGACCAACGGTGTAATAACGCTGCGTAACGCAGCTCCACATCACCATAACGCCATGGTCCAAGTTATCACACCAAAGACTCTTTTCGCTAACGACCATTAAATATCTTCGTTAAACCTACCCATGTGCTTCTCACATGATAGTAATTTCGTCATTTTAACCTTTACCTCTTTCTTTGTCATATATTCAAATGTTATTTCATCTTCTTTAAAACTTTGTGAATTCTTGTGCAAAGTTTGATTCAAAATAAATTCATATATTTATATTCACCTATATATACATGCAATCAAGAAACCAAATATGAACTGATGACACAATAAATGAACAAGTATCCATATCTTTTTAAAAAAACTTAAAAGTAAAGTAACTTCTAATACCGTTTTTCATGGGTTATAGGTCTCAATACAATCTTTCACAGCATATGGGGGAGGTTGAGATGTAAACAGTTTAATCCTTACATGAGGTAAGAAAGGACATCTGGCCTTGCAAAGAGTAAGGATCAAACTTTTGACCTCTATCTCTAAAGGCAATGATGTTAACCGCTTGATCCAAGCCTTGCTATTAAGTATCCATATCTTCTCGTCTATAAAAATAAAAAGTAACTACAAATGTTATGACACCTAAATTTACAAACGTAGTTTTTAAAAGAATTGACTTTGCAATTTAAAAAAAAGCTAATGGCGTAGCTTGTTGCTCGTTTGGCTTGCACCTCTATATAAATCGAAATAATATATGATAATTACTATGTACTAGACAAGTAGCTGATGCAAATTTTAAAGTGAGAAGACCATATCTTCGTGCCTACAAAAAGTCAACAACACCAAAAGCAACAGCAACAAGTCACAAATATTTCACAGTGATACAAGTCCAAAAGCATGATGTACAAGTGGTAATACAACTCAAAGCAAAAGCACATTATTTAGGGAGAAAATCATAAAATAGTAACCAACTTTGAACTTTGTTCCGATTTAGTCACTCAAACTTTCTTTTGATCATAAAATAGTAATCAACTTTGAACTTTATTCCGATTTAGTCACTCAAACTTTCTTTTGATCATAAAATAGTAATCAACTTTTAACTTTGTTTCGATTTAGTCACTCATGTATGCATAATTTGGTTGTACAATAAGTTTGTTGAGATTAGTGAAATTCAGGGGGTGGATATTTATTATAAAGGTACAACAAAAAAACTTTGAACTTTGTTCCGATTTAGTCACTCAAACTTTCTTTTGATCATAAAATAGTAATCAACTTTGAACTTTATTCCGATTTAGTCACTCAAACTTTCTTTTGATCATAAAATAGTAATCAACTTTTAACTTTGTTCCGATTTAGTCACTCATGTATGCATAACTTGGTTGTACAATAAGTTGGTTGAGATTAGTGAAATTCAGGGGGTGGATATTTATTATAAAGGTACAACAAAATAATGCACATATAAACATTTTAAACATAGTTTTATTGAACATTTACACAACAATGAAACAATATTGAAACTTGGATGGTTTTTGCAGTTAATTTAAAGTTTGAGTGACTTAATTGGAACAGTTATCAAACTTCGTTACTATTAGGCAACATTTTCCCTATTTAAAACAACCAATTTGTAACAATTTTAGCAGCACCACACACCACAATCGCTTCTGCAACAACACAATATCTTCATGTCACACTAACATTGTGCAGGGGCGGATTTACAGCCACCACAGGATATGCACGTACATACCGTGTGATTCCTTGTCATAGTGTAAAAAAACTGAGTTTTGGAATTTTGTTAATCGAGTTACAAAGAGTGCATACCCAGTGAAAATGAGATGCATACCCTAATCCGAATTGCCACTTTTGATTCACATAAATGATCAAATAAATATATTTAAGATGAAAATAAAGAAGAACAGTCGCCACAAATAAGGAATATGGTTTGCTTGGGGAAGAAGGTGAATATTGTTCTAGCATGAATATTAATAGGCCCACTTTAGATGTGAATTACTACCAATTTTCAAGGCCAACTTACTTTAATATTTTCTATTGAATAATTACTCGGTACTTGTTATTACTTCTCTAGTTCTTTTGAACAAATTTTATTTATGTTTTGTTGAGTGAGTTATGTTTTGCTTAGTAAGTTTTTAATAGTTTATATATGCAGGCATGCAGCAATAGTTTATGCATCCAAAATTTTAGGTTTTTATTTGTTTTGGGTATGACTTTTCTGTTATTCCGATTTCTTTTAAATGGTTTAACTTTGTTTTTGGATTTGAAGGTTTGTTGATTTAGCACTATGATTTATTGTTTAGATTTGATCTTATTTAATTTAGTGATTCACACCTAAACCACACCAACAGTTTAGAATAAACGAAATATATAAGCCAAAACAATTTTATATGACTCGCAACTGTAAAAAGGGACATAACCCAAATCTTAAAAAAAACCCGACCCGAGAACTGAACTATTAGTCGCGCTATTAAAATAGTGCATACCCTCATTCCGAATCCTAGATCCGCCACTGCCACCGTGAAATATCTGTGACGAAACCACCATGTTACATATTGGATTTCATAAACACATAACAACCAAGATCAAAGAGGCGTATAAAAGAGTTTAGAGAGAGAAAGAGAAGAGAGTTGGGAACTATATTAAACAAAGAAAAATGGTATTGAAGCTCCAACCCTCTACCTTGGGAGGTAGAGGGTATTTATAGTGTCTTACAAAATACGCCTCTTACAGGCTGTGGATCAGGTATATAGTGGGTAAAGACCCGTGTGACAACCCGTACTTCCAGGTCATTTCTCGAAACAATTCATGCTTCACAATTTCAACATTTATCGTAAACTAGGTTTACGTGTTCCAAATTCGCGTAACCTTAATGGTTTAGCGGCGAATTCATGATCATATCATCACGAACATTTCATATGGACTAAGTTTAGTCTACATTTCATTAGCATCATTTGCATCATGTTAGTTCATTCATGACTTTGCATTTCACATTAACCGCGTAAATTTCATATTAAATAAACGTTATCGCGTGAGTTATTATTTTGAACATTTAATCCATTACTTCTAAAAATGATCCCGATATATTTTTATACTTACATTTAGTTATAAAAACTATATTTTGAGTTTACCTAGTGTTTTAAATTTATTTTATATATAAATCGTTAAAGTTATATTATTACGACACTTTTCTTAAAAACTACACGATAATTATTTTATTACTCAAATTTTACAAGGAATGTATTTTTACAATTTTTATGAGCTCATTATACTTTGCTTGGACCTATTAAAAATTACTTTTACCTAAAATTTCCTTAAATACACTAATGTGTATACAATTTTCAAGTTACCTATACTTAGTTCTTTTACTTACATTTTTAACAAGTATATACATTATATATATATAAAAAAAAAAGATATTTGGTAAATCCCTCCCCCCTTGGCCGACCAAGGGGGAGGTAGCATTTATTATAGTTGGTAAAAAATTTTGATTGTATAGATATGTACTCAAAGACTTCACTCATTCATTCAATCTCAAATAATTCAAGTGTTAGTTGTGTTTTCTCTCTTTCTTTGTTCTTCCAAAACCGGTTCTCACAAAGTGTTACAAGGGATCATCAAAAATTTTTCCAAGCTCAAGTTAAACAATCTAGATTACACTCTTATTAAAGGTTTTGAAATAAAAACCTAGGGTGTTTAAGTTAATCCTTGTTCTAATCACCTCATCATAGTAGCTTGTAAGCATATTACTTTCATTTTTATATCTTTCATTTTCACTTCATATGTATTTCATTATTTTCTTAGCAAACATGCAAGACTTATGTTTATTTATACCATTTTTACATTGATTTTAAGAGTTTGATATATAAAAGTCATCCTATAATTATTCCCTTGTTATATATTGGTCTTGATGATGTCTAGGAACCCATGACACCCTAAGAAGGTGTATGGTAGGATTAGTATAGCTTTGGAGTTGTTTTGAAGGGATTGGAATAGGTTTAGTACGAGAAAAAAAAAACTATTTTCGACAAGTAATAAAAGTGGTCTGATCTTGTTTTGCATTTCTGGAAAATCCGACAGTAGGCACGAATTTTTGGCCTAGATATTTAGAAAATATACTTTAAAACGAATCCGTGGCCGCTTGAACGGATTAAAACGGAGTTATAACGAAGAAGTTATGAATTTTTCAAGTTTGACGACGAAATATATATTTCTGAAAATTTCAGCAAGTTATTTTTGGTTTGTACGAGTCAAAAACGAGCCTTAAGCTTTATAAATTATTTCGACTTATCAAAAATATATTAGTATACTTTGATACGAAGCTAAGGACGTATAAAACGTAGAAAACGGATTTATAACGACTAAAATATACACGTTTTCATAAATTGCCGAAACTATTATTTTTAGAAAAACTATATTATTTTTACGAGACAAGTGTTACGGTAAACAAAACGACCATGTTGAAGGCTATTTTTAACGATGATGTAGAACTTTTTGTAACAAGATGTCTTCTAATAAAATCGAGATCATCAAGCATATTTTTCAAAACGACCAACCGTTTGTATAGCGGAGTTGTAATAAATTATTTACGGTTGCTTAAACTTTGCCGAAACTCACTTTTTACACAACATTTGGACAAAATCACCATATTTAACCTCTATTATCTTTATATTCGAGACCTCTATGACGAAAACTCATGTACTAAAACTTCTAGATTTTGATACAAGCTTTCCAAAACCGTCGAGTTCGTTTCCTAACGTTCGACGTACACCATTTTACGACTAGTTTTTCGAAGTCATTTTTGTCACTTTCATGAAATTTCCGACGACATTATTTTACGACGAAAAGTTAAAATTTCACAATAAATCATTACGAAACTATTGTAGGATGACATTTTGACGTAAATACTTGTGAAATAATTTGAGAGTGGTCAAGACGTCAAAAGAGTATTTTTCGACGATAAGTATTATTTTCAAAACTCGCAAATGGTATAAATAACATACGAAATGCATGCATATCATTACATCATAACTCATTACATATCATATCATTCGTAATAGGTCCAGATTAAAGTAACCCGCTATACCTCAGTGTACTCACTCTTGTCATCATACCAGTTTATCAAGTGAGTTTTCATAGCCCCGTCGTACATGTTTAATTATTTTCAAACCTACGGGGGAGAATACATTGCACAACATTTTTATTACGATACCAAGTATGTTAAATTCATTTACATTGCTTAAGTTACCACATGCCAATTGAAAGTCCCCATTTCCTGAACATGAACCGTTAATCATAGAAGCGAGGGTGAGTGGATAGATCTGTCGAGGGTGACGCCTCCATCCGGGTTGGTGAATCCCAACTAGTCATACGGATGCATTTCATTTAATAACATTATTGAGTTGTCTGGCAAACACTCTGTTGGGGCATACATTATGAACAGTCTAGTTTCGGTGTCATGGACTTATAGCAATTGTAACATTTTTTTCTGTGACATGATTGTCATACCTGGTCTATACTTGCGTAGTCGTATAAAACATTTACATAAACCTATGATTTCTCACCAACATTATTGTTGACCGTTTTAGCAATGTATTTTCAGGTGTCTAAGGCATTATCATCATGGCATGGTTAAGGAACCACCTTTTGAGTCGCGGCGTCGACTTATATCATTGTACATTATGGCACTTTCTTTCAAAAACATCGTTTGGACTTGTAATATATTTATATTTCTGCAAACTTTGTAAACTTTTGGGACCTATGTTGTAACTCTGAACGTTTTTTATTAAATATCAAACGATGTGTTTTTAAACGACACTTTAGGTCGTTCAATATAACTGTGATTGTGGTGCTATGACAGTCTATCCCCAGGAATTCCATTCCGCTGCTAAACAGGTAAATTTGGGGTGTGACAGATTGGTACCAGAGCTACAGTTATAGAGAACTAGGTTGCATCATTGACCCTAGACTATAGCTACATTATCATAGCATCTCATCATTTCATCATAAGTGCATATCCACTTTTCATGCGGATTCATTTACACCTTATTCGAGTTATTTACTTTCATTTCACATCGGTTGTCACAGAGATGTCTTCAGATTCACATCCCATCACTATATCATCGGACACTAACATGGAAGATGTCCCAGCTAACCCTAACATGGATGATGTCTCATCGCACTCCACTGAGATCTTATCTTCGATTGGCTCTACTCCAGCCTTTCCACCTATTATGACTGACACGGAGACTGAACCCTTTGAGGAGGGCGAAGTCGCACCCACTCCACATGTTAGCCCTGCTCACGACCCGATACACCCACCATCACCACTACTACCATCATCATCACCATCCTCATCGTATTTTCTTAGGGATCCTTTACCTACATCAGACTTGCCGCTCAAAAAGCGTGCTCGTTTTGACATCCCTACACCACCATCTACAGAACCCGAGCCACCTGTTAGGTTCGAGTTAGGCGAGAGCTCTAAGGCTGCAGCTGCTCGACAGCCTTCTACTGAGGAGTTAGGAGCCCGTATAGATAGTCAGCAGATTCAGATAGATAGGTTGTCGCGGCAGTTGGAGGAACTGTCGTTAGATAGGGTTGAGACCATTGCGGAGGAGGTCGAGGGCCTGGTGATAGGCAGGGTTTCGATTGATTTAGCTCATCAGGGTTTAGAGAATAGGCAGTTAGAGAACAGGGAGCGTATTGCTGAGCTGAGGCAGGAGATGCCTGAGTTATTCGACAGAGCCGAGATGGCACAGGATGAGTTACAGCGTCAGGCACAGGAGTTATCACTAGCTCGTGAGAGTATTGTTACCTTACAGGGTCAGATTGGAGAGTTGAGGAGTTTGGTTGCTAGCTTGACTACTCAGGTTCGAGATCTTCAGGATCGAGCCGGCGGAGCACCATGAGGTGCCATGTGTAGACTTTTATCATGTATAGTTTTGACCATTATTATCCTAGTCACGAGGTGTGTGACGTAGTTTAAAGAACTTGTTGTCTTTTGGTTGTTGTACAAACAAATGTATCAAGTATTGACTCTACGATGTAGGAATGGTTTTTATTATCTATGATATCGGTCCATGTAGGCCGAAATTTTCATGTATATTATCCACGTGTGTTGTGATTATATTGGTGATATTTCGTTATTGTTCCGTTGTGATTCCATTTATTTTATGCATGTTGTGGTTGTGGATATATTTGTGTGATGGTTGTTTCTACTTACGAGTTCTCATGATTGTTTCATCTTGTGATTTTGAAGAGTTATGGCGCCGAAGAAAGCCACAACTGAAATGACCCAAGCGGCTATTCAAAAGTTGGTGAATGATAGCATAGCCGATGCTCTAAGGATTGAAAGGGAAACGGTGGCTGCTGCTGCTGCTGAGGCCGCGGCTGCTGCTGAAGCCGCAAGGCTTGCTGCTGCTACAGGAAATGCAGGAGGATCCGGAGTTAAAAATTGTTCGTATAAGGATTTCAAAAGTGGAGATCCCACTAAGTTTAGAGGGACTGAAGGAGCCACTGCTATGGTCCGATGGTTCGAGAAACTGGAGTCCGTGTTCTTGTTATGTAATTGCCCGGATGATAGTAAGGTCAAGTTTGCTACAAGTACACTACTTGATGGAGCATTGTCGTGGTGGAACTCATATGCTCAACCGATGGGAATGGAGAATGCTTTCAAGCTTACTTGGGAGCAATTCAAAGGTTTGGTAACTAAGAAATTTTGTCCTCGTACGGAAGTGAAAAAGTTGGAGACAGAATTCTATGAACTAGTAACAATTGGGTATGATATTGACACTTACATTCGAAGATTCCAAGAATTGGCCGCGTTATGCCCGTCTATGGTTTCTGATAACGAAAAGTTACTAGAGGCTTTCATCGGGGGACTTCCCGAGGTTATTCAAGGAGATGTGACTTCGTTTGATCCACAAACAATTGAGGAATCTATTAGAGTAACTCAGAAGCTTATGGCACAGGTAGTGAAGAGAGGTAAATACACCAATACCAACCGAAACAACAACAACAACCCCAACAACCGCTTCAATTACAACAATAACCGAGCCAACTACAACAACAACAATAGCAACAACAACAAACGGAAGTGGGACAACACCAGAGGTAGAAATGCTACCCAACAACCACCCAAGAGGCAAGAGGTTGTAAAGGCTTATGCTGCAGGTCCGAAGGGAGGAAAAGGGTACTCGGGGGTTTTGCCGAAGTGTGACAGGTGTTTGAGTCATCACAAACCGGGTCGATGTCCTGATCCATGTGAGAATTGTAAGAAAGTTGGTCACCGAACTAGGGATTGCAAGTCGCAACAAGTTACATGTTTTGGTTGCGGAGAACGGGGGCACTACAAGTCTGAATGTAATAAGGGAAGGAACCAAGGAAATCAGAATCAAGGAGGAATGGCGCAAGGAAGGGCTTACGTCATTGGAGGTGGTGAAGCTAGGGAGGACCCGAATGTTATCACGGGTACGTTCCTTCTCAATAATCGTTACGCATCAGTTTTATTTGATTCGGGTGCCGAAAAAAGTTTTGTGTCCACTACATTTGCACCTTTACTCAACATTAAACCAACCACATTAGACATGTCATACATCGTTGAATTAGCTAATGGTAACTTAGTTAGCACCAACACCATTGTCCGTGGTTGCACATTCAATTTTCTAAATCATCCCTTCAACATAGACCTTATGCCCGTAGAACTTGGTAGTTTCGACGTCGTCATCGGCATGGATTGGTTATCTAAGCATCGTGCAAAAATCATTTGTGATGAAAAAGTTGTTCATCTTCCTTATAACGGCGAAACTTTGATTATTCGTGGGGAACGAAGTGGAACTAGACTTAGTATCATATCGTGCATCAAAACGGAGAAGTACATAAAGAAAGGTTGTTTTGCTTTCTTAGCCCATATAACCGAGAAGAAGTCGAAGGAGAAGCGACTTGAAGATGTACCAATTGTCCGAGAATTTTCTGAAGTCTTTCCCGAAGACTTACCAGGACTTCCACCGGCACGCCAAGTAGAATTTCATATTGACTTAGTACCCGGAGCTGCACCAATTGCGCGAGAACCTTACCGTCTAGCACCATCCGAAATGCAAGAGTTGTCTAATCAGTTGCATGAACTTCTAGACAAAGGAATCATTAGGCCGAGTTCCTCGCCTTGGGGAGCACCGGTCTTGTTTGTGAAGAAGAAAGATGGATCCTTCAGAATGTGTATAGATTATAGAGAGCTGAACAAGTTAACGGTGAAGAATCGTTACCCACTCCCCAGGATCGACGACTTATTCGATCAGTTGCAAGGTTCTAGTATCTACTCCAAGATTGATCTCAGGTCGGGTTACCATCAACTTAGAGTTCGGGAGGAGGATATTCCGAAAACAGCGTTTAGAACACGTTACGGTCATTACGAGTTTCAAGTGATGCCGTTCGGATTGACTAATGCACCTGCGGTATTCATGGATCTCATGAATAGAGTATGTAAACCGTATTTGGACAAGTTTGTTATAGTGTTCATCGATGACATATTGATTTACTCAAAGAGCAAAGAAGAGCACGAAGAGCATTTAAGGACGATTTTAAGGCTACTCAAGAATGAGAAGTTGTATGCCAAATTTTTGAAGTGTGATTTTTGGAATCACAAAGTGCAATTTCTTGGTCACATCATTGATAGTCAAGGACTACAAGTTGATCCCGCAAAGATTGAAGCCGTGAAAGATTGGGCTACTCCAACAAATCCTATAGAAATTCGACAATTTCTAGGACTAGCCGGGTATTACCGAAGGTTCATCGAAGGTTTTTCAAAGATAGCTAGACCTTTGACCAAGTTGACACAGAAAAACAAGAAGTACGAATGGGGAAAGAAACAAGAAGCTGCTTTTCAGTTGTTGAAGCAAAAGCTTTGCAGTGCGCCAATTTTGGCACTACCCGAAGGAATTGAGAACTTCGTTGTATATTGTGATGCTTCGCATAAAGGACTTGGGGCTGTTTTAATGCAAAAAGAGAAGGTGATAGCGTATGCTTCTCGACAACTTAAGGTTCATGAGAAGAATTACACCACTCATGATCTCGAGTTAGGGGCCGTAGTTTTTGCACTCAAGATTTGGAGACACTACCTCTACGGTACAAAGTGCACAGTGTTTACGGACCACAAGAGTTTGCAATATATTCTTGATCAAAAGGAGCTTAATATGAGGCAACGTCGTTGGTTGGAGTTACTCAGCGACTATGATTGTGAAATCAAGTATCACCCGGGAAAAGCCAATGTTGTGGCTGATGCTCTCAGCCGGAAAGAGAGGCCCAAACCTTTAAGAGTTCGATCATTAGGAATGACGATTAACTCACCTTTACCATCGAAAATCCATGAAGCACAGATCGAGGCACTTAAGGAGGAAAACCGACCAAGTGAAAAGCTTTATGGTATGCCCGAGAACGCAAATGGTTTTGTAAAGAGAGCAGATGGAGTATTATGTTTCAAGGAAAGAATGTGGGTTCCATTGTATGGCGGAATACGAGAATTGATTATGCATGAGTCGCATAAGTCAAAGTATTCTATTCACCCAGGATCGGATAAGATGTATCAAGATCTTAAGAAACTTTATTGGTGGCCGAACATGAAAGCGGAAATTGCCACGTATGTTAGCAAATGCCTTACCTGCTCTAAGGTAAAAGTCAAATACCAGAAACCTTCAGGATTACTCCAACAACCAGAAATTCCTCAATGGAAATGGGAACGCATTACGATGGACTTTGTTACGAAACTTCCTAAGACATCGGGAGGTTACGACGCTATTTGGGTAATTGTTGATCGCCTTACCAAATCAGCCCATTTCATACCAATTAGAGAGACTTATTCCATGGAACAACTCACTAGACTTTATGTCAAAGAAATAGTCTCGAGGCACGGTGCACCAATTTCTATCATTTCCGACAGAGATAGTCGATTCACTTCAAACTTCTGGAAATCATTGCAAGATTCATTTGGAACCAGATTAGAGATGAGCACAGCATATCACCCACAAACCGACGGTCAAAGTGAAAGGACAATTCAAACGTTAGAAGATATGCTGAGGGCATGTGTAATTGATTTTGGAAATGGTTGGGCTAACCATTTGCCATTGATAGAATTCTCGTACAACAATAGTTATCACACCAGTATAAAGATGGCACCATTCGAGGCACTCTATGGTCGAAAGTGCCGATCACCTGTTTGTTGGGCCGAGGTTGGAGACGCACAACTCACTGGTCCAGAAATGGTACGGGAAACAACAGAAAAGATAGTTCAAATTCGAGATAGACTCAGAACTGCCAGGAGCCGACAGAAAAGTTACGCAGATGTTAGACGCAAATCATTGGAATTTCAAGTGGGTGACAAAGTCATGTTGAAAGTATCGCCTTGGAAAGCGTGGTACGATTTGGAAAGCGCGGGAAGTTGAACCCGAGGTACATTGGACCATTCAAGATTTTGAGCAGAGTCGGTCCGGTAGCTTATCGACTTGATCTTCCGTCAGAACTTAGCCATGTACACAACACGTTTCACGTTTCAAACCTGAAGAAATGTCTATCGGACGAATCACTCGTTATTCCATTGGAAGAAGTTCAACTAGATGATAAACTCAATTTTGTGGAAGAACCTGTAGAAATCATGGACCGCGAGGTCAAGCAGTTGAAGCAGAGTCGTATTCCTATCGTGAAAGTTCGCTGGAATTCTCGAAGAGGTCCTGAGTTTACTTGGGAACGGGAAGACCAGATGCGCCTCAAGTATCCTCATCTTTTCACCGACACCGTGAGACCTAACAACGACTGAATTCAGGGACTGAATTCCTTTTTGGATGGGCGAATGTGACAACCCGTACTTCCAGGTCATTTCTCGAAACAATTCATGCTTCACAATTTCAACATTTATCGTAAACTAGGTTTACGTGTTCCAAATTCGCGTAACCTTAATGGTTTAGCGGCGAATTCATGATCATATCATCACGAACATTTCATATGGACTAAGTTTAGTCTACATTTCATTAGCATCATTTGCATCATGTTAGTTCATTCATGACTTTGCATTTCACATTAACCGCGTAAATTTCATATTAAATAAACGTTATCGCGTGAGTTATTATTTTGAACATTTAATCCATTACTTCTAAAAATGATCCCGATATATTTTTATACTTACATTTAGTTATAAAAACTATATTTTGAGTTTACCTAGTGTTTTAAATTTATTTTATATATAAATCGTTAAAGTTATATTATTACGACACTTTTCTTAAAAACTACACGATAATTATTTTATTACTCAAATTTTACAAGGAATGTATTTTTACAATTTTTATGAGCTCATTATACTTTGCTTGGACCTATTAAAAATTACTTTTACCTAAAATTTCCTTAAATACACTAATGTGTATACAATTTTCAAGTTACCTATACTTAGTTCTTTTACTTACATTTTTAACAAGTATATACATTATATATATAAAAAAAAAAAAGATATTTGGTAAATCCCTCCCCCCTTGGCCGACCAAGGGGGAGGTAGCATTTATTATAGTTGGTAAAAAATTTTGATTGTATAGATATGTACTCAAAGACTTCACTCATTCATTCAATCTCAAATAATTCAAGTGTTAGTTGTGTTTTCTCTCTTTCTTTGTTCTTCCAAAACCGGTTCTCACAAAGTGTTACAAGGGATCATCAAAAAATTTTCCAAGCTCAAGTTAAACAATCTAGACTACACTCTTATTAAAGGTTTTGAAATAAAAACCTAGGGTGTTTAAGTTAATCCTTGTTCTAATCACCTCATCATAGTAGCTTGTAAGCATATTACTTTCATTTTTATATCTTTCATTTTCACTTCATATGTATTTCATTATTTTCTTAGCAAACATGCAAGACTTATGTTTATTTATACCATTTTTACATTGATTTTAAGAGTTTGATATATAAAAGTCATCCTATAATTATTCCCTTGTTATATATTGGTCTTGATGATGTCTAGGAACCCATGACACCCTAAGAAGGTGTATGGTAGGATTAGTATAGCTTTGGAGTTGTTTTGAAGGGATTGGAATAGGTTTAGTACGAGAAAAAAAAAACTATTTTCGACAAGTAATAAAAGTGGTCTGATCTTGTTTTGCATTTCTGGAAAATCCGACAGTAGGCACGAATTTTTGGCCTAGATATTTAGAAAATATACTTTAAAACGAATCCGTGGCCGCTTGAACGGATTAAAACGGAGTTATAACGAAGAAGTTATGAATTTTTCAAGTTTGACGACGAAATATATATTTCTGAAAATTTCAGCAAGTTATTTTTGGTTTGTACGAGTCAAAAACGAGCCTTAAGCTTTATAAATTATTTCGACTTATCAAAAATATATTAGTATACTTTGATACGAAGCTAAGGACGTATAAAACGTAGAAAACGGATTTATAACGACTAAAATATACACGTTTTCATAAATTGCCGAAACTATTATTTTTAGAAAAACTATATTATTTTTACGAGACAAGTGTTACGGTAAACAAAACGACCATGTTGAAGGCTATTTTTAACGATGATGTAGAACTTTTTGTAACAAGATGTCTTCTAATAAAATCGAGATCATCAAGCATATTTTTCAAAACGACCAACCGTTTGTATAGCGGAGTTGTAATAAATTATTTACGGTTGCTTAAACTTTGCCGAAACTCACTTTTTACACAACATTTGGACAAAATCACCATATTTAACCTCTATTATCTTTATATTCGAGACCTCTATGACGAAAACTCATGTACTAAAACTTCTAGATTTTGATACAAGCTTTCCAAAACCGTCGAGTTCGTTTCCTAACGTTCGACGTACACCATTTTACGACTAGTTTTTCGAAGTCATTTTTGTCACTTTCATGAAATTTCCGACGACATTATTTTACGACGAAAAGTTAAAATTTCACAATAAATCATTACGAAACTATTGTAGGATGACATTTTGACGTAAATACTTGTGAAATAATTTGAGAGTGGTCAAGACGTCAAAAGAGTATTTTTCGACGATAAGTATTATTTTCAAAACTCGCAAATGGTATAAATAACATACGAAATGCATGCATATCATTACATCATAACTCATTACATATCATATCATTCGTAATAGGTCCAGATTAAAGTAACCCGCTATACCTCAGTGTACTCACTCTTGTCATCATACCAGTTTATCAAGTGAGTTTTCATAGCCCCGTCGTACATGTTTAATTATTTTCAAACCTACGGGGGAGAATACATTGCACAACATTTTTATTACGATACCAAGTATGTTAAATTCATTTACATTGCTTAAGTTACCACATGCCAATTGAAAGTCCCCATTTCCTGAACATGAACCGTTAATCATAGAAGCGAGGGTGAGTGGATAGATCTATCGAGGGTGACGCCTCCATCCGGGTTGGTGAATCCCAACTAGTCATACGGATGCATTTCATTTAATAACATTATTGAGTTGTCTGGCAAACACTCTGTTGGGGCATACATTATGAACAGTCTAGTTTCGGTGTCATGGACTTATAGCAATTGTAACATTTTTTTCTGTGACATGATTGTCATACCTGGTCTATACTTGCGTAGTCGTATAAAACATTTACATAAACCTATGATTTCTCACCAACATTATTGTTGACCGTTTTAGCAATGTATTTTCAGGTGTCTAAGGCATTATCATCATGGCATGGTTAAGGAACCACCTTTTGAGTCGCGGCGTCGACTTATATCATTGTACATTATGGCACTTTCTTTCAAAAACATCGTTTGGACTTGTAATATATTTATATTTCTGCAAACTTTGTAAACTTTTGGGACCTATGTTGTAACTCTGAACGTTTTTTTATTAAATATCAAACGATGTGTTTTTAAACGACACTTTAGGTCGTTCAATATAACTGTGATTGTGGTGCTATGACAGTCTATCCCCAGGAATTCCATTCCGCTGCTAAACAGGTAAATTGGGGGTGTGACAACCCGTCCATCCTCCACGGTGTTACTTATTAAACTATTTATTAACATAACATAACTACGACTACGAGCTTTCTAACGAATACATATACTTGAGGTGAACGACTCTTTAACTCATGGATTTTCTAAATCCTAACAATCTCCCCCTAAGGGAGGTCACCTCGAATTACATTGAATACAAACAGATATTACGTTTTGATTGTTCTTGGTTTCTTGATTATGTTCTTCGCTCTGTAGCCTGTAGTCTTTGATTCTTCATGTTCCGCATGTTTGATACTTCAAGTGGAGGTCTTTATCTGATCCACGTGTTGATAATTGTTGAGCCAGCTTTGAGATCATCCGCCACCATATATCTCTGGCTCCTCCTTTGCATTGTTGCCATCATGTGATGTTGTGACATTTGGACTGACATGCTCACATTCTGGATCATGATGTCTTCTCATCAGAGTTGCGGAAGCTTTTAATGAATCATGATATTTGCAGCAGCGTAGCAGAAGCATGGAGTGAAAATATCAGAGTTGTTGATGCTTTTATCATGATTTCTTTAGATGTGATTGTGTTGTATGATGCGGCTATGGATTTACTCCTCAATTGTGAACAGCTGCACTCGTCGGGGTGTTTCTGCATACAACAGTTAGCAATAAAATTGCACGAAAGTGTCTTTGATCACTTTCGTTGAATTGAGGTACACGACCCATGGTTCCCCGTTTATCAGTACAAGTACTGCCTATGATCAGGTAGTACTCCTAAGAATCTCCTTGACAGGGTTTCACAGCTGCTCTAGCCGTTCTCAAACCAGAACGTCTCAAAGAAGACAACACGGAGTGAGTGAACCAGCAAATTGAGATTTACTGATTGATTAAAAATGATTTGAACAGCAATCGTGCATTGCATATCAGAAATAATTTTCTCAATACAATGAAGGTTTTATATGAAAAATCAATTTTCAATCATAAACACCTTTTGATATTTGAAAATGTGATACACAGTCGATGTGCCATAGAAAAATGATTTTTGCGCACAAAGACTGGTTTTTCAAAGGTATCCGTCAATCCATTACCTAAACCAGGATTGATTCATAATTTTGAATAGCTCAATTGTTTCTGTTCGGTTGTCACATGATTGATCTATTGGATAGATCTCATATGCCACCTACCAAGAGCTTGTTTGATGTTGGCTCTAGAAGGCTTTCCATCTTCATTGTGAATATGTTTGCATATCACTCAGATGTTCTGGCAATACCACAAGGATAATGCGTAGGACTCTTAAAATATATTCTCTCTTTCCACATTGTGTGAAATCGTGGCTCTAGACTCAATTGTGCATATTTGGTTCCTATGCCGGAGACTAGGGAGATGGTCTCCTTCTTCAATATCAACAATCTCTAGGAGAGAGTCGATAGATTATGTAGGTTCCCCGTGAGAATGAAACAAGTCCTTTTAAGAGGAACTTGAGTAGCTAGGGAAGTTTTAGTGCAGTGCGTCACTGGGTCCATGACGTCTTGTCTTCAATACCGGTGTTACTTTGGTAACCACCGGTAGCATATGAATTGAACCCGGTTTCTGCCCTAAGGTTGAAATAATGGAGGGCTATTTCTTTTCACCCTTTTCTTATTCATTTCTTTTTCATTCTTCAACCCCTTCAGTGCTTACCGAGACTTCATAACTAGAACCTTGTTGGGTTTATTCCAGTACTAGCTCTGTCTCAGTCCGCACTCTTCCCATTTCTCATTTATCTCTCTCTCTTTTTTTTTCTTTTTTTTTCATCACACCTAAAGACTTCTACACTATCTAGTGGATTGTCCCTGGGTAGATCCCTCCGGCACTGGCGGGATCGTGGGAACGAATACCTAACCTAACCATCCTTATAACTCCATACATAAAGTAAATTTGGTCAGTCTTTTGGTATTGTTCTTCTTCCATTGGAACCAATTGATAACCATTTGAAAATCAATCCAAGTACTTGTGCTACATGATCAAAACATTTTGTACCTGAATTGTTTTTGATATTTTTAGAAAAAGCTCCCCCTCAACATGTGCATCATACATTTGAAATAGTTTTGGTACATGGAGGCAAGAGGACTTGAAAATCTCATATTTAAGAATGAAAGATTCGATTCTTTGATCAACAATTTCTAAAAGTTATCAACATCACTTTCCCGATCAAAATTAGTATTTTTTTCATACTTTGTTAAAGATATTTTTGGGAAAGGATGTGATTTTCAAAAAAGTTGTTCCCCCTCAACTTGTGCATATAATTTTTGAAATTGTTTTGCACAAAGAGGAAAGAGTTCTTAGAAGCACTTTCACGATCATATAGCCATACGAAAACCATTAGAAAATCAATCAAGGTACATTATGTTGAAACATATGAATATTTTTACCTTGAAGGTTTATTTTCCTTTTTAAAATGCTCCCCCTCAATATGTGCTTCGAGATTCGAAAAGAGTTTAGCACATATTAGATGGAGCTTGCACTTTGAGACAAATCATCACGTTTTAACCCTTTATGGTATAAGAAAGATGCTCCCCCTTAACATATGCATAGAAAATTTGAAATCGTTTGACATATGTAGGAGGGACGCCTTGTTAAACACTTTTCAGAACCATTTATTGAGTTATCAGTTTAAATCCAATTTAAATCACAAATTCTCCCCCGATCACAATTTTCAAGTCATTTGAGATTTATGATCTCTATTGTTTTAAATTAT
This sequence comes from Chrysanthemum seticuspe, assembly GCA_019973895.1. Classification (NCBI taxonomy): domain Eukaryota; kingdom Viridiplantae; phylum Streptophyta; class Magnoliopsida; order Asterales; family Asteraceae; genus Chrysanthemum; species Chrysanthemum seticuspe. The sequence continues at coordinate 219,483,773 of BPTQ01000003.1, read as the reverse complement.
TTTTTAAAGCTTTTGAGGAGAATTGTGACTTGCTTATGAAACAATTTAACGGATAAGGATCAAATCTGAGACTTTAAACTCCAATGATTAAACATGCTTGAGTATCTTTAGAAAACATGACATTAGCCTTGGTCTAGATCCATTTGATAAAGAACATTGTTCATTTTGATTATCCAAACTTAGACCCTGCTTGAGTACGTGCCAATTGATTGAAAAATAAGTTTTTGTGTTCATGAAATCATTCTCCCCCTCAATCAATGATATGAGTTGTTGATTGAGTGTTAGAGATTTTGTCAAAGAATAAGCCCAGATGATTTTCAAAAATATGGTCCAAGTTATTTTCAAAGCAATTTGTTTTCATTAGATGATAAATATTTTTCAGAAGAATATTTAGAAGGAAAAATATTTGTGAAGGAAACATTTATCTTTTTGCCGACAAACATTTGGTTTTAAGAATCAGAGCATGAGATTTTTAAAATTAGATTAAGCATGGCTCTGTTCTTTCTTTTTAGACACGGGTTACTGTCTGAAATAACAGTAAGCCACCACTTTTCTCCATCTCATATATATATATATATATATATATATATATATATATATATATATATATATTTAAACAATTTATGTACATTCGAACTACATCTAAAGACCCCGTGTCACTCTTTGAATGACAACACAAAGTCGGTAGATGATATCGAATAAAAAGAACATGACAAAAATGACAATATTTTTTTGAAATTTTTCAGATTTTTAAATTTTTATGGATTTTTGAAAGTTTTGTATTTTTCTATTTTCTTTTTGTTGGTTTTATAATTTTGTATTTTGTTTTTACGAAAATATGTACAAAGAATAGATGAAGAGATGCCTTTACTCCTCTTCTTCCTCTTGAAGACGTTTGAGTGTCTCAGGTTGAAGACTCTTGAGTCCAAGAAGGGGAAGAATAAACTCAAAACGTTCTCGAGGGAGTGCTTTAGTGAAGATGTCTGCCAGCTGATATTCAGTTCTCACAAAGTAAAGTTCTACTACACCTTTTTCTACTTGTTCCCGGATGAAATGATGTCGAATGTCGATGTGCTTTGCTCTCGAATGTTGAACGTTGTTTCAGGAGAGAGAAATGGCACTTTTGTTATCACAATACAGAGGAATTTTGTTGAAGTCAAAGCCATAGTCAGATAGTTGGGATCTCATCCATAGGATTTGAGCACAACAAGATGACATGGCGATGTATTCAGCCTCTGTAGAAGATATCGACGTACTCATTTGTTTCTTAGAAGACCAACTCACAAGTTTTTCTCCTAAGAATTGAGCACCATCTGATGTGCTTTGATGTTTATCTTAACACCCTACATGGTCTGCATCTGCATATGCTGTTAGTGACATGTTGGTATCCTTCGGATACCAAAGTCCCATGTTAATGGTACCTTGGAGATACCGAAAGACCCGTTTAACCGCTTCAAGGTGCTTTTTGGTAGGCTTAGCCTGGTATCTAGCATACATGCATACAACGAACAGAATATCAGGTCTACTAGCTGTGAGGTACATCAGGGATCCAATCATGCTACGATATTCCGTTTGATCTACCATGATCCCTGAGTGGTCCTCATCCAGTTTGGTACGCTCTACCATGGGAGTGCCAACGGTGTCACAAGTGTCAAATCCAAATTTCTTTAAAATTTCATTAGCATATTTAGATTGATTGATAAATATGCCTCAAGGACTTTGTGAAATTTGTAATCCCAAGAAAAATGACATTTGTCCCATCATAGACATTGAAATTTGGAGCCCATTTCATTTGAAAAACGGTCACATTCAGTAGGGTCGGTCGAGACAAAAATAATATCATCTACATAGATTTGAACATGAATTAAGTGTTTGGCTGACTTTCTGGTGAACAATTTGGGATCCACTGCTCCTTTGCTGAATCCTGTAGATAAGAGGAACTTTGACAGAGTATCATACCACGCCCTTGGAGCTTGTTTCAGACCATAGAGAGCCTTCTTTAAGCGATAGACATGAGTAGGACATTCTGGATCCACAAAACCTTCTGGTTGACTGACGTACACGATTTCTTTCAGATCTCCATTAAGAAAGGCAGTCTTTACATCCATTTGGTAAACCACCATGTTCTTACTAGCAGCATTAGCTAAGAAGATTCTGATTGCCTCAATACGTGCAACTGGAGCAAATGATTCCTCAAAGTCAATACCCTCCTCTTGGCGATATCCTTTAGCGACAAGTCTTGCCTTGTTCTTTAATACGTCCCCACGCTCATCAAGTTTCACTTTGAAGATCCATTTGAGAGCAATGATCATAGCACACTCAGGAGCTGGTACTAATTCCCAAACATCAAGTCGGTCAAACTCATGAATTTCTTCCTGCATTGCATTGAACCAACTGTCCTTTGACATTGCGGTTTTGACATCTTTTGGTTCGACTTTTGACAGTATGGAATTGAAGAAGCACCATAAGGCATCTGTTGCAAGCTGTTTACGAGTGGATACCGGACGAGAGGGATTCCCTATGGTATTATCCAAAGGATGATCATGTGTCCATTTTCTGAAATGCTCGTGTGGTTGTGGTTGAAGAACTGAGGTAGCAGAGTTGTTTTCCCTTGATGAAGATTGTTATGATGATGGATCAGGGGCAAAAATGTTTTCAAACGGTGCATCTTCTGGAGTGGCAAAAGGGTTTTATTCATCTGTGACTGCAGTAACATTTCCATTATGTACGCTTGAAGATTGAAGACTTGAGGATGATAAAGAATGATCTGCAGTAGGCGCTTCGTGAGATAACGACATAGAGATGGATGGATTGACTGTGTTGATCGGATTAGGAGCTGCCTCTGTTGAAGTAGTAGAGTGGATGTTGTCCTGAGATTCTAAGTATTCATCAAACATCGGATTAAACAATTTCTTCACATCTTCTTCTGAAGGTGGTACATATGGAACTGCAGATGAGGGATTCTGTACAAGAAAGGAACTAATGGGACTACTTAACGAAAGTTGAGAAGCGGGTCCATAACTGGATTGTCCTTGAGCCATTTGCCCGGTCAGCTCATCGAACGTAACGTGAATTGTTTCCATGATATTTCGGGTTCTTTTGTTGTAGATTCGGTATCCTTTTCTGCTTGGAGCATATCCTACAAACACTCCAATGTCCGCTTTAGCTTTCAGTTTACCTAAATCTCGACCCTCATTAGTTGGATAACACAAAGCACCAAACACACGAAGGAAGGATTGATCAGGTTTTCGATTGTGGACAAGTTCATATGGAGTTTTTCCATGAGTTGTGTGAATTAGCGATCGATTTTGGGTATAGCATGCAGTGGCAATGGCTTCAGCCCTGAGAAACGTTGGAACCTTTGAGTAAATCAGCATTGTTCTTGCGGCTTCCACAAGAGTTCGATTTCGACTTTCAACTACACCGTTCTGTTGAGGAGTTCGTGGAACACTTCTTTGATGAATGATTCCAACACTTTCATAAAACTCATTAAGTTCTTTATTAACAAACTCAGTTTCATTGTCTGTTCGGATGATTCTAACAGTCTTGTTAAGTCGAACATGCAACTGTTTGATAAGTTTAATGATGACATCTGGAGTTTCATCCTTTGTCCTCAAGAACTTAACCCAAGTGAATCAAGAGTAGTCATCAACCACGACTAACACATATTTCTTCCCGTTAATTGTCTGCACTCTCATGGGTCCACATAAATCCATGTGAATAGTATAAAGAACTTCCATAACTGAATTAGTAGGTTTGGGTTTGTAGGCATACTTCTTGCTTTTCCCAATTGGCATGCTGAACAAAGATGATCCTTTTCATACTAAGTCCTTTCTGGAAAGATCATTTATGGTGATGAAGTTCAAGTGATTGAGACGACGATGCCATAACCATGACTTTGTTTTAGAAGCCTTTGAGAGTAACCAAATTGGAGAGGACTTCATCATGTCTTCGATGGATATGGTGTACAAGTTAGTTCCACGTGTTCCTTTCAAAAGTTCTACACCATCCAATTCCCTAACGAAGCATGTATGTTTTCTAAAGGCTACCTCTAGATCGGAATCACAGAATTGACCAACAGAAAACAAGTTATGACCAAGACCTTCAACATAATATACCCTGGAGATTACACTATCACCAACAACATAATCTCCATATCCCATAATTGTACCAAAATGGTCGTTCCCGAATCTAACAGTCCCAATGAACTTACTCACGAAGTTCATGAGCCGTGAGCGGTCTCCAGTCATATGCTTGGAACAGCCTGAGTCCAAGTACCATAGAACAATTTGAACGACCTGCAGTTGAACACAGATAAGAATGGATAACTTGATAATTGGGATCCCCATGCAAGAATGGGTTCCACTTGGTTAGTAACAGTGATTGGAACACCCACATCAGAAGCAGAAACAATGGAATCATTAGGGATAGATGCAGTGCTAGTGTACGCATTAGACCTATTCAAAGTATGTTCACTTCTTAAAGGAATAGTTCTACCAGTAGGCATCCATTTCCTAATGGGCATTGACTTAGATAATTTAGGGCACAACTCATTAAGATTAAATTTGTGGCCAGTAGGTATCCACTGATAACCTACATTACTAAGTTTTCTTCCTGTTGGTTTCCAATGTTTTCTAACCTTCTTCCACCTTTGCTTTCTAGCCTTCTTAACTTGTTTGTTGGCATTAACAATTTTAACTGGGTATTTAACAGCATTAATCACATCATTCACACCACATACATGATTAATAACAGAAACCAAGCAATCATCATTACATGTTTTGCCAAAAGTAGCATAATTCGCATTAATTATAGCATGCTTAGAGCTAACACTAGAATCAGCACGATTCATTTTATTCAACATAGTTTCATTCTTCCTAAGGTGATCTTCTACTCTCTTCCACTGAACATTCCTAGCTTGCAAGGTCCTATCATTCTTTGTGTTGCCTTGAGGCTTTGACTTGCTTGCTTTGGTGTCACTTTTTACTCCTGTAGAGGGAATGGGAACATTAGTTGGTTTTGCTACTTTTTGCATTTCAGGTTTAGAAGTGTTGGCATCTGAACTACTTGAAGGCACATTAAAGTTCACTTTCTTAACACTGGGCATAGAGCAAGGCATAATAACTTTATCATTCTTACAAAGGGATCTTGGGCATGTTGCTCTTAAACATTCTAAAAGCTCTTGAGATTGTTTGGCATATAAGCAAGCATACCTAACTTCACTATCAAGTGGTTTATTTATGCGATCTTCTTCTACAATCTCACGAAAGCATTCTAGACTATCCTTAAGATGATAAAAGTAATCATGAAACACAAGTTCATTGTTTCTAAGATGAGGAGGAATATATTTTACTGTTACTGCATACTTTGAACCTGCAGATGCCATTGAAACAACATTCTCATCACAAACAAGTGGCATTTTCCCTTTTTCCTGTCTCTTCAGATTCTCAATTTCTTTTTGTAAAGAAGTTATTTTTTCGTTGTTCTTGTCACAAGTGACTTTCATTGAATCATATATCTCTTTAAAGTGTCGTTTAACTTTTTCATTTTCTTCTAGAAAACTCTCATTTTCCTTTTGTAAAACATTAACTATGTTTTGAAGATGAAAAGTTTGAGAATATTGAGAATCTAAAGATGGAGGTATTTGGGAGCCATTCACATTATTTCTTTCGCCCTTAAATTGTGAGATTTGGGCTCTCAATTTTCTGATCGTGTTACAATGAGCTCGAATTTGTTCATCACGTTTGCTTATTTCAAAAACTGCATCAAATTCAGGGGCATCCAAGGATGTCTTGATATTTGAGGTTTTAACATTTGCTTTGAGATGTTGATATTTTAATTGCATAGCAAGATGCTCAACTTCCAATTTAGAAAAATGTTTCACCAAGTTATCATGATCATCCTGTTCAATTTTCTCATGCAATTTAGAATTTGTTTTTTCAAGCTCAATGACACGATAGTGGGAGACTTTCAGAGCAACATATAATTCATGAAATTGAGAAGCATTAATAGAACAATTTGTAGCAGTGTAAAACACATCTTGAGTAATACATTCAGAAATCAAATTCTCATTCAAGGTATGCATATTTTTCCTCTCAATCTCATTATATTTTAACTCTCGCTCATAATCACTAACTTCAATTTCCATTTCATTAAACATCTTTTTCATGTCTTTCACTTCAGTGTCAATGGTTTTTTGTAAATATTCAAATTGTCCTTTTAGTTGCTTAAAGAAAGGCATGACTTCAGTTAAATAGCATTTTTTTGTTTGCTCAAAACCCCTTTCCCCTTCTGTAATCCCAGTTGGTGTGATTCTCTTTTTACACGTTTTTTCAAAGTCACCAAACAATTGATATACTACATAAAGGCTGACTAGGGTTTTGCTTTGTGTAGGAAGAGTTCTGGGCACTAAATGCATGGGTGTATTGGGGGGATACACAGTGGCTGGAAGCATTCTCCTACAGGGGGAATTCCGTTCGATTAAATCTTCAGCTTTTTGCTTATCCATATCCTTTTTCCAGACCACTTGTTCAGGGGTCAACTGAGTTTGAGGTCTAAACTTGTTAAAGGCAATCCAATTTTCCTTAGCATAGTTTGGTGTTTTAAAAGTGATGTTTTCTTTTATGCATGAGGGACTCTTAAGTTTTTCATCCAATTTCGTTCTAGTAACTTCTTCTAATTGCAAATCTTCCTCAGTGCACTCAGCGCAACTAGGTTTCTGTCTAGGCTTAAGGATTTCATTACCATCATAGATTACCTTATGAGCTTCTCTAGCTTTCTTACAAGCCTCGGGATTTGGTTCATCAACTATCGCAACACTATGTTTGTCACTTAGAACTCTATGCTTAGTGATCATGTGAGTAGTCTGAATTGTATTCCCTTGTACGTACAACTTATTTTCAAGCTTGTTTTTCAAAGTTTTTAGATTGGAAAAATCAGTCAAAAGTTTTGATTCCTTAGCATTAAATTCCTGTTTAAGCACTTTAACATTTTCTTGAAGTTCTTGCTTTTGCTTAACAGTTTTGTTTAGTTTGTCTTTTAAGGAATCTAGCTCTTGTTTTAATATTTCTTCCCTAAAATTACTTTTTCTAATAATTGTACGCATTTGGTCATCCATTTCCTGCTCACGGGTAGTTAACTCAAACTTATCACGTTGTTCATATATGGCAACTTGTTCTTTATAGGCATTCAGTTAAGAGATAACAGAATCATCAGGGGCACATGCAGTGTATTCATAAAAAACATAGTCATCATTGACTGCAGAAGATGCATCACTTGGTACGATCTCACTTTCACTTTGTATCACATATTGATCATATGGGACAATATTACTATTACCCACATTATATATATCTGATTCATTAGTTTCATGTGATTGTAATTTGTTATGTATCTTTTCCTCATCAACTTCATTGTATAATTTTAATACCTCTGAAATGATTGAATCTTTGGACGGACCAGCCTGTTGTGGTGATGAGACATTTGGAGAGACCATTGGTGAAATGCTAGCCATGAAGATTGTCTGGGCAGTAGGTTCATCATCGACATCAGAGTCAAATGCATCACAGTTAGCAACTTGAAAGGCATTTTGATGATTGTGACCTATTTCCTGAATTGGTTGCTCATCCACATCAGCATCATATGTTTTGGCATTTCCCTCAGCAAGAAACATCAACTCTTCTTCATCCAAAACCGCTCCATTGTCTTGAGCTTGCACCAGCAACATCTTGTCCCTAAAATACTCTGTATTTTGAGGGCGTTTTGGAGATGTGCAGTTCCTTGCAATATGTCCTTCACCACCACAGTTGTAGCACTTGATTGACTTTCCTTGTCCTTGATTTGCATTCCTTCCACGATTCTGATTAGCCACATACCCTCCACGTACTCCACCCTTTCCTTATTTATTTTGTCTTCCTTGCACTGGTTGCACCATGATCTTACCATCTCTGACAATAGCATGATTGTGTAGATTGGATGCAGTTCTGATATCATTGTTAGTGTGTGGAGTGAGGTTCAGATTTTGCTTAACCATGAGAGCCAGTTGATTGATGAAATGTTCCATGATTGTGTTTGGGTCTGGAGGCTTATATGCTGGATCTGGAATGAGCTTGTGGTTACCATTACCTGTTGGTATGACTTGAGAAGCTTTGGTGGTAATTCCTACATTTGTGTAGAATGTTGTTGAGTCATTTGATGAGCTTGCATCTCCATGATTAGATTTAAACTTTTCAAGAATCATTCGTTCAAACATAGCATGCTTCTCATTCTGAAGTAGGAAGGCATACAATTGCTCATAGTTGGTGTGCCTTAATACTTTGGTTAGCTTGACTGAGGTGACAAATTTTTGCCATTCGGGATTCATGTTGTTCACAAACTTTGAATTAAGCTGAATATTTGGCATGGTCATCTTAATATTCCTCATATCATTTACAAGTTTGTGGAACCTCACATAGTATTCAGTGACACTTTCTCCAGGGTTCATCTTAAAGTTCTCAAAATCATCATACAATTGAGATTCCCTGTCTTCTTTGGTCAATTCGGAACCAGAGAGAAGCATCTTAACATTGTCCCAAACTTCCTTGGCTTCAGTGTTGTGATTGATTAACTTGTAGATGTCTTTTGGTAGACCCTGAAGTATAATGTTTGAAGCCCTGATATCATCATCGTATCTCTTCTTCTCCTTTTCATTGAGCTCATCATATGTCCTTGGTCTGTCCAAACCTAAGATCACTGAACCATCCGCAAAAGTTTCAAGTATGTCTCAACCTGATAAGGTCCTTCATCAATTGATTTGAGAATGTTAACCCCATTTTCCTTTCCCAAACAGTACAACCTAATTCGTTGAGCCCATGAGTCATAATCAGTTCTGTCTAGCATAGGCGGACGAGTGTCGAATCCAACAGCTTGAACGTCATCAGCAACAGAAGAGAAGATAGTAGGCACGTTGTTAGACATGATTACAGATTAATACAGGATTTTACTATTCTTTGATTAAACCGGGAAATTGATTCTTTCACGGGGATTTTACAAAATCAAAAGAACAACCGTAAAATGTAGCACGAAGAAGTGACAAGTCTCAATAGACAAGTAGTGAACTTGACAAGTCGCACCCTAACCAAGTCGCATAAAACCAACTCTCTTAGAAAACAACTCGCTTAGAACCCAACTCGCTTAAGTGACAACTCGCTTAAGCTACTAACTCGCTTAAGAGACAACTCGCAGAAGTGGCAACTCGCTTCAAGCAACACACCAACTCGCTTCGAAGAAACGTTTTACGAGACGCAACTCGCTTAGTACAACTTTCAAAAACAACCACTTTACAATCCAAAAACAACCCAACCACGATGATTCAATCCTTCCAATTCAAAACCTAAGCACATATGATGATTCTAAACACAAAAGTACAATCAAAATCCAAACTTGAACACTAGAAATGATTCAAACTCTTCTAAACACTTTTAACCCCAAAAACCTTATGAAATCCACTACAACCAAGAACATGAAAGATGAGTGATCAAACCATGGCTCTTGATACCAATTGTTACATATTGGTTTTCATAAACACCTAACAACCAAGATCAAAGAGGCGTATAAAAGAGTTTAGAGAGAGAAAGTTTTAGAGAGAGAAAGATAAGAGAGTTGGGAACTATGTGAAACAAAAAAAATGGTATTGAAGCTCCAACCCTCTACCTTGGGAGGTAGAGGGTATTTATAGTGTCTTACAAAATACGCCTCCTACAGGCTGTGGATCAGGTATACAGTGGGTAAAGATCCGTCCGTCCTCCACGATGTTACTTATTAAACTACTTATTAACATAACATAACTACGACTACGAGCTTTCTAACGAATACATATAATTGAGGTGACCGACTCTTTAACTCATGGATTTTCTAAATCCTAACACACCACAACACACTAAACCACGACCACCCCCACATCTTAGAGGGAAGGGTATGGTGGCGCCACCCCCTCGCCATTCCCATGCAGCACACCGCCTTTTACTCGTTACCACACCATAAGTGCCCAACGCCATTTCCCAAAGTGACTGAATTCACCTTCGCTAAAAGCAGACTCAATTCAAATTTTTTGACCGTTTTGGCCTTCAAACGGCTATTATTATTTTTTTTAAACTAAAACTATTACATTTTAACACTCTATATAAACCCAAATATACAACCAGTTTTACACACAGTTACTTACTTTTCACCCTCATTTCTTTTCACACTAAAGATATTCACTTTTATTTTCACTTACAAACAAAATGTCTCAACACCCCGATCAATTTTTCCAAAATCTTCTCAATATGTCACAAAAATCATCCTCGTCTAACCCTCCCACACCTTCTTTTGGACACTTGACATCTTCTCAATAGCCTTTGTTTGGTACCCAATTCTCTATCCCTACATTAACCCCTGAAAATCTATATCAGGAATACCAATGACAATTGCTTAACCAATAATTTCAAAATCTTCAACAAAATCTACCACAAGAAACACAATCGATGCCACCACCAACCGAGCCCACGTAGTCCCGCGGCGAACAAAAGTTCAGAAGAAAAGGAAAACGATTTGCAAATCGTAACACAATCGAGATACCCTACAAGGAAGAAGAACCCGAACCCGTACGAGCTCATTCTCATTGGACGGCGGTGGAGGAAACTTTATTAGCCTCGTTTTATGTTAGCGTTTCCGAGGAGAACCGAGTCAGAAATGACCAAAAGGACGATTTGTTTTGCAACAAGGCTCTTTTCGAGTTTAACAAACCTTCTCATCACAAACGTACCAAGGATATGTTGACGGGAATGTGGGCAACTTTGAACCCTAATTGTTAAAGGTTCAACACTATTTACAAATGTTTAAAATGAGTGGCTCAAATTGGGGAAAACAAAAATGATTTTATGAAGCATGTTAGGCAAGCATATCGTGATGAGTCTAAACCGGGAAATAAACCGTTTACTAAAGATAGGGCGTGGGAAATATTGAAATAACACGCCAAGTCGGATTCGGCCGACCCCGTTGACCTAGTTGATCTCACCGGACATGCCAAGATATTCGGTGATGATCGGAGACCACGTCCCCCAGGCAAGAAACATGCCTCGAAAAAAACCCGGAAACCTCGAAGCGGGGGAAGTAACCTGTAGAAATTCGCGGGTGTGTAAGCAAATGAGTTTCGACTTAAACGAGAAGCTGCTCAAGCGGCGTACGAGGCGGCGAGGAAGAAAGACGAGGGCATACCAAAAATGGAAGAATTGAGGTTTCTCAATACTCCAACCAACCCCAATTTTCCACCGAACCGAGCCTTCCTCATCGAAATGCAAAAAAGATTAAATAATAAGAAAATATTGACAACAAAATTAGTAATTGTATTTTTTTTAGTTTCGTATGTGTTTTTTTAATTTTCGTCACCTTATTTTTTATTTCGTATGTTTTATCTTTAATTTTGTATTGTAAGTTGTATTTTTATTTTATGAATGAAAATTTAGTTTTTTTGAAAAAAAAAATGTAAGGCCCAAAAATTGCAAAACGACAAAAAAACGGCTAGAGCCAATACAGATGGGGTATTTTTGGTGTTTGAAATAGGAAATGCTGGGAGGCGCTGATTTGGCAAAATGGCATGTGCAACAACATGCCACCATACCCTTCCCTCTGAGATGTGTTTTATTTTTAGTTCTATATCTTTGTATAATTCCATATCTTTATGTCTAGTTTTATTTATTTGGTTTTGTAGGGTTGAATATGATTTTGGACAATATGATTGTCGTGGCGGCGTATAAATGGTTGTGTGGTGGTGGACCAATGGTTGTGGAGGGGCGGGTCGACGGTGGTGATGTTGCAGATGATTGTGGGTTTTTTGAGATGATTGTGGTGGAAAGATGATAAAACAAATCTGAAAAACTCGGCCGATAGTGATGGTTGACTTTGTGTTTATGACCGGTGGTGGCTGAGAAACGGTGGTTAGGTGGTGGTGGTCGCTAGGATAGTTATGATGATTTAGTTTCATAGACTTTAGTGTTTTTCTGAAGATGGGTGGTGGTAAGATGATGGTATGGAGGTGGTAGCTGGCCGAATATGAAGGCCAATAGTGGTGGTAAGATGGATATATTGTCTATTCTGGGGTGGTTCGCCGGATTCTCTAGGGAGAGAAATGAAGGGGCATTATGTGAGAGAGGAATAAAGATATCATTGTTGATGCGTGAGTTCGAGGTCTAAAGACTTCCTTTTCAGCGAGCAAGCTTTACAACCCACTCGGCAGTGTACCTAATCATTGCAGTGTAGTATGGGCAAGCCCAGAGGGTTGATCGTTCTCTCGGGGAATAAAGATGCTAGTCGAGATGTATGACGAAAAGGCAAGGGTGAAGGTGATTCTTCTTAGTCTTTTATATTTAATAGAAAGCAATAAAAATCTCGGGTTAAAGGAGTGGGGGTTTTAACTAATTAAACTAGTGCTAAACTAATATTCAGAAAATTAAACTAGGGATCTACAAGATAACTAAATCGTATCTACTTATGATGTATTACTCTTTGCTAGCTATCCAATTGTACCTACTGAATTGTTACATCCTTTTCTAATTGGTGCGTTGTATTCCGTGTTAGTCATGGGGGGTGCCTAATTCCCTAGTTTTATGAATCGTAACTCTCCTCTAGAGTATCCGGGATCGCTAAGTACCGAAGTATCTCCCCCGAATATCCTATTATCCTTAAGCTACAACTCACGCAATAAACACAACGAGAGCCTATTTTGCACTCTAAGGCTTTATGTTATTTAGGACGTTCAAGCTCGCAACCATTAAAGAAGAAGCCAATTTTCCTTACTCTAGTGTCTACCAATTAAACAAGAGAAAGTAGGATGCAAGAATTATAAACTAAATCAATTAGCCTCATTGAAATTGTCACACCTTAATGTTGAAGATAGACACAAGCATCAATAAGAAATCAAGAAGAGCTAATTAATTATATACAAGTTACATACAATCATAAGCAAACACTAGGTGAATTAGCCAAGCATAATCAATGAATAATAATCAACAATAATGATAATTGAAGACATGAAATAAGATAGAATAAACAAACCATTACAAGATGTTTATGGAGTGATTAAAACCCTTTAAGTTGTTGTAAAAACACCTACCTAAACCCTATAATCGGACTTAGGGTTTAGGGCTTACACAAAGTGAAGTTATAATGTTATATTTATAAGCAAATTTTCTGTTGGCAAAGAGTGACGGTGTCAGCTCTATATACTGACGGTGTCACGAAGCTTTTATCACCAAATCATAGATTTTTTCATCATGGTCTTTTCTTTTTTTGAATCGCCTAAATCCGAGTTCGTATGCAAAAGATATGGCCAAAATAGTATCAGCTACTTCACGCGCATGTTGTGACAGTCTTGATCAGCTTGTGACGGCGTCGGGTGAGAAACTGTGATGCCATCTGGCTTACTTGAGGATGTCGTCTGAGATGGATCTTGGTCTTCTGGTGAAGAAAGTAAGGGCGACGCCCTTCTGGATTAAGGCGTGACCCCGTCAGCTTGTGAAACCAAAATATGACCTGAGCCATCACTTGAGACTTTTTGGAAAACCTTGTGAGTGACGACGTCACCTATGGAGTTTGGACGTGGTCAGGCTTGTGAAAACAACCTTGTTTCTTAACTTTGTCATTTTCTTCATGTTTTTGCTCTTTTTTTTTTCCAAATATGCTTGATTCCAGCATTTTACTTCCAAAAGACCTATAATGTGAAAAAGGAAGATTTTAAGTAGTAACGAATATAAAATGTAACGATTTAGGGCTTAAATGACCCCCTAAAAATGTATGTTTTAAATCCTTATCAAATATCCCTACACTTGGAATTATCTTGTCCTCAAGCAAATGTGCTTTTAGCCAATCAATTTATAAGTTAGGGGTCATTTAGCATTGGTTTAGAATAGTTTACAACAAGTACAAGCGCCACAATAGTCAAAACAAGCACGAAAATTATACACTAGCACCTCACAATTGGTGTTTGGATTCTCTAATCTCTCGGGTTTATATGAAATATAACATGCAAGGAAATGGAAGATAAACACTCACTACTTGGCATAGTACATAGATTACCATAGGCTTAAGAATAGATCAAACCTCCACCGCTTTGGTGTAAGCACCTAAGAATAACTATCTAAGAGGTCTTTACAAATCGTTATATTGTTAGGCTTCGGGTAGGGAAATAAAGGGTTTTGTTGGATAAGGGGATATTTAGTGGTGGCAAGTCAAAAATATTATGTTACAAGCATGTAAAACGTGGCGTTGCTAAGCTAAGACTCGACTCACTAACACTAGATAACAACTTGAAACAAAGTATAAACATAATCTTAAAAATATAAACATAAATTGGTGGAAAGCTGAAGTGAACCCATTCGAGGATACTTTAGTGTTTAGAAAGATGACCGAATTCCTAGAAACCTTGCCCGTTAATCTTTGCATGAATTGGTGGAAAGTTGAGAGTAAGAAGGCTAAGTACAATTGAAGTTGGGATAGACCACCTAGTGATGGGAATGGAGAGTGGCACATTAGGATGACAATCTATGATCCCAATGGTGAGAAGTTTGAAAAGACATCCCGAACTAAGCGTACTAAGAGAAAGTTAAAAGATAAGTTTGATCCCACCGATATTCTTGAGGATAAACTTATTTACCTAGGTACGTAGGGGCACGACTTCAGGTCTAGCTACAAGACTCATAAATAAAGAAAAGTGCTTAGTGGGAGGCAACCCATGCTTAATTATTTGCTTGTTTGTTTTTGAATTTGTGTGTTTATATATCTTTTTCATTGTTGTTTATTCTCATGTTAGACTTTGTGAAAATGCTTTATTTTGTTTTTAACCTTATCTTAATTACATATAAAGGTATTTTACAAAAAGATAAGTGTAGGGAAGATCACATATATTTTTATTAACATGAACATGAGATTAACAATCATTGAAATTGATATATTTGTGTGTTTGTTAGAGTCAAATGCTTGTATCGAGTCATAATGGATGTTTTGCAGAAATTTTTTCAGGTTTTAATGAGGTAATTTTTCCAGAAAAACGCAGCAGACCACTTTTTGTCAGGATAACCTGACGGCGTCAGGATTAACCCCTGACGACGTCAGGCAATGTAGAAACAAAATATCAGTTTCATTTTCTGTGTAATTTGTAATTTTTGGAAATTCCCAATTCTTAATTTTCTCGAAAAACTGCAAACATCCATTCCACAAGCATTATATCTTACTTACCTTCTATTGTAGTTTTGTGTCATATATAGTTTTACCGCTGATGTTACACGAAGGTTTCATTTGTTTTCTTATAAGTATAAGGTTATATTTGACAAGAAGAAGAAACACATATTGGAAGAAGCTTATTACTTATGCATTCTTCTTGGAGGAGGATTTAACCGCAACTTCACACATATCCTATCGAGCTAATCAGGGGAGTATTAATTTATTTCTCTTTTACTTACCTTCCTTTATCATAACTTTGATACTTTCGGAGAACATTGGGGACACTATTCAGCTTAAGTGTAGGGAGGGAGAATAAAACGGGAACTTAGAAACTATTCACTCACTTGATTATTTGTCTTATCCTATGTAATTTGTGTAATAAACCATAAGAAATATTTGTTAGGGCAATTTTAGCACCAAATTTAAAATTTTTTATGACATTTGCGAGCTAAACTTTAGTCTTAATAAAGCGTCTCATGGATAGAAATTACATGACTAGCACAAAAACCGTTTACCACTCAAATTCCACCCCAAAAATATGAGGTTCGCCCCTAGATCTTTAGGAATAAAAGCATTCATCTTTAATGCTTAGTGAGTGTACCACCAGTATAATAGATTCTAGAACTTGTTTTGTTATGCATTCCGAGATCGCTAGTGAGACTACACTTGTGTAGTTTGGAGTAACGAAATGATAAGAGGCATTAGGATAACCCTTGTTTTAAACCTAAATTATAATTACATCTTCCACATTGGTTGAGTAATTACCCCACATCCTTGCTATGTACTCATATTTAGTACATGATACCCCTAGTTAACCCCTCAGATCCTATCCTTTTCGCGGTTCTCGTGATGTTTCGGTTTTCCAGAATATCAATGAAGAGCATTGTTTACAATCCACCCCCAAATGTTACACCCAAATCTCCTTAGCCTACCTTGTATGCATTCATCTTTAGTGCATTATTGTTATCATTACTAAACCCTTAGTTCAATTATCTAGTTACTTGCATGGTTGCTAAGTCGAGTCGTATCTTATGTATACAGTTTTGGGACGATTGGGACTCATGGATTAAAGTAATATTTTATGGAGTAACGGGAAAGAACGATAAATTCAAATTCCCTTTGTCTACGTAATTAAATACTCCAAGTGTTTTGATCTTTTCAAATCGGTTCAATTAGTGTTAGTTGAATAAAAAATCAAGTGTAGGGATGCTCCTATAAATTCCTTATATTTTGATATTATCGTAGAGGATGGTAGAGTAAAAAGGTATGAAAAAAATTCGAAAAAAAAGAAAAAAAAATGAGTTGTTGAAAAATAAATGAAAAATGAGAAAATCATACGGACTACCATCCTACATCTATCTTTATGTTTTTAAGTTTATGTTTGTGTTTTGTTTCAATTTATCTAGTGTTAGTGCATCTAGTCTTGGCTTAGCAACGCCACACTTTACATGCTTGTAACATTAGATTTTTGACTTGCCACCACTAAATATCCCCTATCCAAAAAAACCTTTACTTCTATACCCTAAGCCTAACGTTACAACCCTTGTAAAGACCTCTTAGATAGTTATTCCTAGGTACTTACGCCAAAGCGGTGGAGGTTTGATCTATTCTCAAGCTTATGGTAATCTATGTACTATGCCAGGTAATGAGTGTTTATCTTCCATTTCCATTCATATTATATTTCATATAAACCCGAGAGATGAGAGAATCCAAACACCAATTGTGAGGTGCTAGTATATAATTTCCGTGCTTGTTATGATTATTTTGGTGCTAGTACTTGTTGTAGACTATCTTAAATCAATGCTTCATGCCCCCTAACTTATAAATTGATTGGCCAAAAGCACATTTACTTAAGGACAAACAAATTTCAAGTGTAGGGATATTTGATAAGGATTTAAAACATACATTTTTAGGGGGTCATTTAAGCTCTAGATCGACACATTTTTTATCTGTTACTACTTAAAATCGTTCCTTTTCACATTTTAGGTCTTTTGGAAGCAAAGTGCTGGAATAAAGCACATTTGGTCGAAAAGGATAAAAAATGAAGAAAATGGCAAAGTCAAGATCAAAAGCACTCTAGGACACCTGAAGGCGTCCCAACCAAAGAGCGACGCCGTCCCTCTATTGAAGACTTGATCAAAAGTGCACGCGACAGATCAGCGGAATTTCTGGTCCTAAAGCCTGACGGCGTCACGCCTAAATTCTGGAAGGCATCACTCAAAAAATCTACACCAGACGCCCAAGAACCAAGATTCAGACGACGTCCTGCATGAAGACTGACGGCGTCACAAATCTCAACTGATGCCATCCCAACGATGACTTGGCCCAAACGAAAACCTATTGACGGAGACCTGACGGCGTCACTAGCAAAAGGTGACGCCGCCGCGGTTGTAAATCTATATATAAAATTCGATTTTTCTGTATTTTTAGAGGTAGAACTTTGGAGAGAAAACCCTAATACAGTTGTAATTCGACTTGGACAGTAGTCTAGGGTCTCATACCCTATTTTACATCACAAGATAAGTTTGCTTATCCAATTTATCGTTATGTCTACCTCATGTTCAATTGTATGTGTGTATGCTTGCTTGTTTAACATGTCTAGCTAAATTATTCTTGTGTTTGCTTAGATCTATGAAACCAAGTTATTAATTGTTGTTAGGTTGTCTCTTGTCTTAATTGGTAGACGATAGATTAAGGAAAATTGGCTTCTTCTTTCCTTGTTGCGATCTTGAACGTCCTAAATAGCAAAAATCCTTTGAGAGTGCACATTAGACCATTCGTTGTGTTTATTGCGTGAATTATAGCTTTAGGATTGTAGTGTATTCGGGGGAGATGCTATTGCTCTTTCGGATCCCGGGTATTCTAGAGGAGAGTTGCAATTCATAGAACTAGGGAATTAGGCACCACCCTACGACCAAACGGAATACAACGCACCAATTAAGATAAAGGAAGTGACAATTCAACTGACCAATAAGAGATAACTAGGGAGTAATAGCATCTAAGTGAACACATCTTTAATCATCATACGAGCACACCTCAATTAAACATAATCTATCCATAGTTAATTTGTTAAATTAGATAAGTAGTTAAAGTAGTAAAACCGGTAGAAGTACCACCCCCCAATCATATACCACAAGATTTTTACCCTTGCTTTCTAAAAAACATAAAAAAGACTAAAAAGAATCTTCCTCAACCCCATCTTCTCATCATATATCTCTTTCTAGCATTCATATTCCCCTAGAGAACGAAATCAATCCCATGGGCATATCACATACTACACTACAACGATTAGGTTCACTGCTTAGAGGGTTAAAAAGCTTGCTCATAGAAAAGGAGGTTCTCTCAACCCCGAACCCGGCTATCAAGTTTTTAGCGCCGTTGCCGTGGAATAGAATAGCTAGTTTGATTTCTATCTCGTTTAGGTCCACTCGCTTAATTCCTATCAAGTGAGATTTTTTTTCTCTTTTCATTAGCTTCCTTGTAGTCTATCCCCTTCTTCATGTTTTTGTTCGTAATCTCATCACTTTTCATCATGGAAGGTGAGAACCCACCCAGCAACAATCTACCACCACATCAACCACTTCCACTCAACCAACCACCACTTGACCTGCCAAGAGGCCGTACTCTTAGTGAATACTCTAGACCGAGCCATCAAGGCTATAGGAACACCATTGAGCTCCCAATTCAAGCTCAAACTATGGCCCTGCGATCTGACACCATCCGGTTGGTGCAAAATGGATGTACATTCCATGGACTTCGTTTCGAAGATCCTAATCAGCATCTCAAGGATTTCCTAAAAATCGTTGACTCCATCGACCTTGATGCTACCACACGGAAGACCACGCGCTTGCGTCTTTTCCAATTCTCTCTACGGGACCAAGCTAGTAATTGGCTTGAGCGACTTCCCGCCAGATCCATCTCAAGCTGGGATGATCTCACCATTCATTTCCTCGCCCAATTTTTCCAACCTTTGAGAACTACCAAGCTAAGGAATGACATCTTGATGTTCCAACAACGTCAAGGCGAAACTCTCTATGAGGCGTGGACTCGATTCAAGGACTTGCTCTATAAAGTCCCTCATCACGGCATTGATCTTTAGCTTGAAGTCCAAATTTTTTACGATCATGTCAATCTCTCAACTAGGCAAACCATCAACCAAGCGGCCGGTGGTAAGCTTAGTGAACTTATCGCGGAAGAGTTGTGGGGTACAATAGAGGACCTTGCCCTCTATGACAACGAATGTTGGAATGACCCCCGTGAGTTGCCCAAACCGTCAAGGCAATCTCCTTGCCTCCCATTGACTCACAACCTTCCAATCGTAGGATGCTCGAACTTGAAGATCAAGTCAAATTCCTAATGAGCTCCTATGAAGCTCCCAAGCCTTCACGCCAAGTGAAAAAATCACTTTACCTTGTGAATTATGTAGTGGTCCTCACGAAACTCATGATTGCACAAAACTCCCTGAACAAGCTTTTGCGGACTACACCTCCACGCATACCGATGGAGCGGGAGATAAGTGGTACACTTTCAAGCCCGATCAAAACAATATAGGAAATTTCTAAAATCCCTCGTGGAGGAATCATCCTAACCTTAGGTGGAGCCAAAACTCAAACCCGTCCCAAAACAACTCATCTAGTCCACCCAATAGGTCCCAACTAAACCATGCCTCCTACAACAACCCTCCAAACACCGGGACTTCCACTAGTCTTGAGGAAATGGTGTCTAAATTCATATCATCTCAAGAAGCTTGATTGACTTAGCTTGAAGCCGATTTCAAGCAACGAACTCCGATTTAGGTGATTCAAATGGCCACGAAAAGCTAAGAGAAAGATCTACAATTTTGGCTTTTGACCTTTTCTGTCAAATGGCTCCAGCCAATCGATCAAGCCCCTCAACCGATTCGACTGGAGCAAACATTTTAGCGAAACCGATCAGCTTTGCCTCGCAGCCGATCGGCTGCACCAAACTGACCTCTCCAAGTTATTTTTAATGCAATATTAAGTGCCATTAAGCCCCAAGTCCGATCATATGTCCCTAATAACTCCTATACCTGCTACTTTATGACACTTTGTGCCCAAGAAACTTACTTGGTGGCCAAGGGTAGCTTCTACCTATAAATAAGAGCATTTTGGCTTAGTTTTGTGTATGTAATTCTAGCCTCCACCTTAAGGACGAATTTCCACCAATTTATCTCTCCCAAAAGACCACAAACCTCTGCCATTTCTAGAAGTAATGCTCAAGGGCTGTCGAAGGCATTTGGATATGATTTTCCGGCTTAGTTAGAAGTTGTAGTTGATTGAAGGCTTGAAGGAGTGATATAATCCTTCACCCTTTCCTATTTTAATCTTACTTTGGGTACATATTTGTTACATTTATGATGTTGAATTCTATTATTTATGTTTGGTTCTTTAGTTGTATTGATTGTGTGATTCTTGTGATGTGTTCTTGTCTTGTGAATGTTGTCTTGATACTTGTTTATTTCATAGGAGAACTTGTGATAAAAGGATGTTTGGATAATTGTAGTGTTTGTTTGGAATATGTTGATAACATCATATTTGGTTAAATTGGAACTTGTTCTTGTTTATTTTTTCGGTTGATCATTGTTGAGTTTAATGTCGAAAGAATTCTCAATAATAGTTGATTTCAATTCATTAGTCGACGAATGAAATTGATCTTCTACTTTGTGACAATTATGAAAGAGAATTAATAAACATAACAAGTGAAAGGTTTAATCTATACTACCTTATAATGTATTTAGGACTTTCTAAAGAAGGAAGTCTCAATTTTTTAAGCCTACACATCTTGCTATAAGTAGTAATTCATATAATTAAATTCTACACTATAATAATTACATTATAATGTACACTAATGAAACATTAAATTTTTGTATTAAAATAGATGTTACAAACTTACAATAATACAAATAATAGTTGTAATTTTTATCATAAACATTCAAGTTAGACAAAGTTCAAATGATTATAAATATGGACATCTATATTTATATTGATATACTTTACGGAAATTCAAATACGCATCTACTCTTTTGGAACTATCAAACGGGTAAACCGTCAAATACTAACTCTCATTGCATACCGCTTAAAGATCAAGATACGAGAAAAACTGACATATTAGGTACCGCCGCTGCTTTGCGCGGGTACTATGCTAGTTTAGACAATGGTCGAAAGGAGTCTTTTGAATATGTGTTCTCATTATATTTCAAGTAAATGGAACTTCATAAATTAATAACAACAAAGTAAAGGCCGAAAGGATTCTTTGTTGTTGTTGTTGTTGGCATAAGGCTCATGACATGACAATTTAATTGAGGCTTTTGCATTTTTTTATTTATAAAACATTCAACTATTATTATTGGTTCAATAGGTCAAAAGACTACCTTTGATAATATGTTTTGCAAAATAAACATCCTTATATCCTTGTAATCATTTGTCTAAACATGTATGTTCGTTGTGTGCTTGTTCTTATATTGCTTTTAATGTGGTTTGATCCGTGACAATCATAACCACCAACTTGTTACGTGCTTAAATAAACAAACGACACTTGAAGTGCAATCAAGTCTCTTGGGACGACCTTGACTTACCAAATAACTATACTACAACTTGACTAGGGTATACTTGCCCGAATGTGTTCCTAGTTAACTGGTAATTCTTGCATAAAAATTTAAAACCCGGTGCGAGAGCATCAAGTTTTTGGCGCCGCTGCCGGGGATTTGGTTTTGCATTATTTTGTTTGTTTGCTTGTTTGTTTGTTTGCATGTTATATTGATTCCTTGCTTGATCATGAATCCTTGTTGAATTGTTTGCTTGAAATGTTTGCTTGTTATGCTTGCTCTTGATGTTTGCGTTTGGATACTTGTTCCTTTGCTTGTTTGTTATTGATATCGTTTGATTGCTCATGATGTTTTGCTCGAATGCTTGTCTCTTATTCTAAAAAATCTCTCATTTTCTCTTAGTTGCTCAAATGATCTTGGCATCAAAATCAAGTTTTTGATGTTGGGATTCCGTTTCATGTGTTCAAAAAATGCTCATTTCAATTATTGCTTTCTAATTGTGCTCGAAAACGTTTGCGAAAAAACCACCAAAACCACCCCGAACAAACCAACCGATCGGTTGGAATCCCCAACCGATCGGTTGGAAGCCTCATACTCAATAAAACAACACGAACCAATCGGCCTGCACCCGCAGCCGATCCGGTTGTAGTGTTTTGTCCCAATTTTTTTAGTTTGCGTGTTTCTTGTTTCACGTGTTTTATGTTTTATATGTTATGTGATTTCGTGCATGTCTCTGTGTTATTTGTTCATGTTATTCTTGTTTATATAGTTTCTTATTAATTTTAAATAAGACTATCTTGTTTTGGATTATCTTGTTTGATTTGTGTTACGTGACTAATTATGTTTGCTTGCGTCTATTTTATTGTCGTTTTTCTGTGATCGTGCTTTTATTTGTTTTAAGTGTCATTTTATGTTCTTGAAGTTTTTGTAGTTAATATGTGTTTATGTGTTTTATTTACTTGTGTTTATTTTTGTGTTAGTCACCTAATGTGTTCTTGTTTTATTTTACCAATAAAAGTTTTGAAATAAAACCTCTTTTTTTTCATAAAAAAAAAAAAAAAAAAAATCTCTAAAAATCTCCTCCAACTAATTGGTCACCCCCCGTAACCGGTTCGGCTGGAAGGTGGGTTACATTGTGGTTCATCCCCAACCGATCGGTCAGATCCCCTAACCGATCGGCTGGACCAATCGTTAAAAAAAAATTAATAGTTTTCGTATTTTGTTTTTGTGTGTTCGTGTTTAGATCAAATATGTTTAAGTGTCTTATGAGATCATTTCTAAGATACTTGAGCATTAGTATTTATATTATTATTCAACATTTTTCCATTTTTAAGTTTTGTTAATTCAGTACATTGTGAATAAATAAGTACGTGTTTTTTTAAATAAAAATATTTTGAACTTTGTGGGTATTTCGCTGGAAACCCTCACGAGACTATAACTCATCCACTCGGGCCACCGAGGGGTTTAATGGCTTGTTGCATACGCTAAATGCAGCCGTGATGCGTACGAAAGTGAGTTTAGAATGTTACGCGTTTTTGTAGTTTATTTTATTTTTGCAGATTTAATAAGCTCGTGGAGATTGGATTATTGGAGACATTATACTTGGGATTGGACATGTTTGGAATAGAAATTGATTGATCTCACACGCTTATACTAGCGTTTGCTTAGCATCTTTTCATATGGAACTCGATCGCGATTTCTTGGCCCGTGAAGTTTCGTTTCTCTCGGTCTATTCTTATTTTAATTTTCCCTATTTTACATGATTTGAAGTTTTATTTTTCAAATTGAGGACAATGCTTAACTTAAGTGTGGGAGGAAATATTATTGAGAAAAACGAAACTAGTTTTTAGATTTCAAATTTTTGGGCCAATTTTTAAATTTTGTATACTTGTTTGCCTTTATGATCTAGTTGTTTTCACGCGTATAGGTTAATATATTAGAATAACTGGATCAATCAACTGGTGAAATCTGTAATTTTTGAAAAACTTGAGATGTGTCCCGATTAATATTGCAATCCATTCTGGGATCGATGACATTTGCTAGCACATATTATAGCCCTTTACACTAAAATTGTGAGAATTTGAGCCTGTTTCATATAGCGTGCATCTTTTATGCTTGAATTCTTTTTGCTATGAGTGTGCCGGTGATTTTATTTATTCTAGAACTTGTATTTGCAAATCATTACCAGGCCGTAGTAAGATCACATTCGTGTGATATAAGTGTATATGCATGATAAAGAGGCAACCTTGGGAATAAAACCAAATGGCCTTCCATTTACATCTAATGATATATTAACTAACCACATCGATTAGTTAACCACCCACATGGACCCATTTGTTAGCACTCATTTTTTAGCATTAGATACCCTTAGTACACCCTTTGAGCCATTGTTTTCATTTTGTTACATCCTCTAAAAAAAAGCAAAAAAATATTTTACACTTTAAAACTTAGCCTAACCCTTTGTCAACGTCTAAATGGTTAGTTGCTAGTTGCTTGCTATGTTGGATTGTTTTTGAAGATTATGAGTTAGCCACACTTTGCCACTCGTGTGTGCCATTCCGACAAAGATGGAGACTGCAACTTCTTATTTGTATTTTTGTGGTGTGTACTTATACGAAGTGTGGGGGAGATGTGATGTATGTGAAAAAAAAGTGAAAAAAAGAATAAGTCAATGAAAGAAAAAATATGTGATGACAATTATAGTCAGTGTGCTTTATTATTATGAAGGAAGATGAAGTATGTTTGAGATATCGATTAGCCAATGTGCTAAGACGTGATATATATATTTGGTGATCGATATGTGTAGAGAAGTTAGTAACTATAATCATTTTCGGGTTTGTGGTTTGTTCGGTGACTAGCAACATTGGTGATGCAGGTTTTACTGACCAGGTTTTAATATTTATAAGTTCTCGTTATACCTATGGTCTACCCTAATGCACTAACAGGCAGTGTACCCGGTCGTGTGTAGTGTAGTATTAGGTAAAACCGAGGTCGTCCCAAGAGCTATATGTACGGATTAAAACTAAGTCTGGGTGTCACATATTTTAGTATGATTTAAGCTGGAAATGATCAATTACTACTATGAAAGCAAATAAAGGCGAGGGTTGTGATCAATAGAGGAAAGGGGTGCTAGCATAGTTATTCATCCTAACTAGTTATGTTTACGCTTAATTGCTTCCAATTACTTCAGGTGGGGTCAAAGTCGCTAGGACAACATTTGGTCAGTTCGTCCTAACCTATCAGCAAAGGGTCCCACTAGAGAAATCAGGTGACCCGTCATAAGTCCATTTGTTCTTAGTCCCCTAAGCAAAGTCATTAAGTACCGCTACATGCTAGATTCATAACAATGAGTGCCCGAGCGCTAGCAACTTATACACTCATCCCCGACTTCTTAAGTTCATCCAAACGGTAGGTGATCAGTTGGTCAAATCGCACAAGCAGAAAGAGTCGTCAGTTGGTTATATCTTACCTTTCCCACTCGGTCTACCTACTTAGGGTCAGTTGGTCATATCTCCTAATTAACTAGCCACTACCACCATTCAAAACTACCAAAACAAGGGTAGCTACCAACAAACTATGCATGCATACATTTAGAAATAATTATACGGAAGCAATGTAAACATAAACAAAACAATTAAGGAATCATAACCAAGCCGGCACCAGTAAAACAATCGATTCAATGTTTAACATTACGAAATACATGAATTGAAAGTAAAGAAAAGATAAAACGCTAAAGCTTATCGTAGTGGAGTGATTTCTCCCTTGGAGATAGCTCCGTAGGCTCCTCTAGATCTGCCTTCGACTTCTAATCACGTTCACTTGGTGTTGTGTGTGAAATGGGATGCTTTCAAATGATGGAATTAGTGGGGTATTTATAGGCCAGATCTGGTTACGGCGTAACTAATGTTAAGAGTTACGCCGTAACATACAATTCTTCGTATTTTGCACTAAAAATGCTGGTTACGGCGTAACTCTGAAAGGAGTTACACTGTATCTTCAATAAACCTTGGTTACGCCGTAATTGAGACAATAGTTACGGCGTAGCTTGCAGCGGCGCGGGACCTCATTTGACCTAGTTGGTTACGTCGTAATCTTTGGGAGAGTTACGTCGTAATCTTCTGTTGAGTTGGTTTTCTGAGCCAGGCTTTAGTTATGGCGTAATGTGAGAGAGGAGTTACGCCGTAACTTCTTCAAAATGAGCAGACTATGATATATCTTCAATAAATTCTCCAAATCCGCGTCTCTTTAGCTCCAATGCTCGTAATTTACCTGAAAGTGAAATATAGAGCAAAACAAGCGTAAATCCATATAAATGATATAAAATACGAGTATTATTGGGGGAAATTGACACTTAATATTCAGGACTATTTGATGTTATCAAATATCCCCCCACTTGAATTCTACTTGCCCTCAAGTAGACGTTATTAGAAATATTCCTAAAAAGATATCTCCCATTACCTGAAAAATATAAGTTTATAAATCCCATATGCTAGAATAAAACACTCAAATCTCTCAACTATTCTAAGTGTTAATTTAGGGGTGATCACTCAAAGCCAAACACCTTACGAAATGGGTACAAAACACTCAAATCCCTCAACTATTCTAAGTGTTAATTTAGGGGTGATCACTCATTGCACAATCATAGCATGTATTCTATCATAAGCTTGGCGGTTACACAAATATCTACCACTAGAGTTAAGGACAAAACAATTCTCGAAGGCAATATAGCTAGACACTACAAAGGTTAAGGGTGATATGTCATTACTAACATGTCACGGCGAAGTGGACAAAATCAATGATACATGACCAAATCCATGTCCAAGACACCAAAGATTGCTTGCTGCATCACCTAGAAATGCTTCATGACTAAGGGTAGGATAAGACATGGGATAAAATTGGTGTAAAATAAAATCAAGCAAATAGATAAATCTATAACCAAGTCATCACCACTTACCGTTCGCTCAAATTTCAAGTTTCGAAGTCAAGAAACCGGATCATGATATAACCAGGTAGATGTGCCATTAGAGAACGTCATGATGAGCACACTTCCAACTTCATTATTCAAATGTGACCGAGGTGGCCTCCTCGATACTAAATCTATATTAAGCTCATAACAATAGTGCTTATAACATCGCACTTAACAAACAAATGAATAACAATAACTATTTTTTTTTCAACATAACATAATAACTAAACATAACACCCCCCCACTTGAGATGAACAATATGAGAATTTAGGGGGTCTTCAATGATCTTTAAGGATATGTCATCGACGAGAGTGTGATTCCTGGACCTTTCCACTTGAACTTTGAACTTAGGCAAATAATGACTTCCCAATTACAAATAAAGACTACAGGGTAGGCTAAGGTGTAAAGGTGTATCGAAACAATATGTTGTGTGAACAAAATGAAAAGAATGGCTCAGAAGGGTGTATCTAGGGGTATCTTGCAATAAAGGTGAGTGCAACAAAGGGTTTAACATGGGGGTCGAGAAGTCGAGGTGACTAATCGATAGACACATAATGATAGGCTATTTGGGTGATAATTCTATAATACTGCCTTCTTAAACTGAAAAGTCCAAATACATCGAGTTAACTCAACATACCTCGTCTATGGTCTCGAAATGATGTAAAAGCCAAGTTCTAAATTTTACAAGCTACCGGCACACTCATAATTTGATGGATTTGGGGTAAAATTTTGGAAACAGATAAGGCTAATCTTACCATATAATACCAAGGGTTATAATGTGCTCGGCTAAGGTCTAATCTAGTTAGGTTAAGAAAAACATGTCAAAATTTTAAAAATGGCATAATTTTTTAAAATAAACTAGAAAAACAAGGGCAAAATAAAGTTTAAGAGACAATTCTACTCCCCTCCTCGCACTTGAATTGTAAAAAGTCCCTTTTGTACTAAGTGTTAAATAAAGGTGAAGAGAAAAGTAGAATTAGAGCGAGAACTTCCCTGAAATTTGCTCCAAAAAGAAAGAAGGCCCACGAAAGGCGTCATGCCTTCGCATAATTATCCACGTGCAAACTTCGATCCTTGAAATCACACTACCGATAAGCATAATTCTAAAAAAAAATAAAAATAAAAATGAAAAAGAAACCTAACTCAATTTTGTAGGAATCACGGTTGCATTTAGGGTATGCAACAAGCCTTTTAAACCACTTGGTGTCCCAAGTGACGAGTGTAGTCTCGTGAGGGCTTACGGGGAACATACCTACAAAGTTCATTTGAAAACTAATACAAGGTTATTGTGCTTAAAATGAAAGAAGTGTTACAGAGGGAAGTTACGTCGTAACTCCCATAAGGAGTTACGCCATAATTTAGCAAAACCTGGTAGATGCTACAGGAGTGTGGCTACGGCGTAACTGTTGAATGGGATTACGCCGTAATTGGTAATGCTCTGAAGTACTGCTGCAAAAATGTATGTTACGGCGTAACCATAAATTGAGTTACGCCGTAACTACGGACAGATCAGGTCCCTGTTCAGCATGGAGCAGCAACTTTTCCTAAATTCCTGCAAAAATGGTTAAAAACACAAAACCAACAGAAATGGATATAAAACAAACGAAAAGGATAATTCGGGTTGTCTCCCGAAAGAGCAGTTTTCTTTATTTATGAGTCTTTAAGTTAGACTAAGAGCCTCGGGGATTTATGGTGGCCTTTGGACTAGACCAACTTCCTCCATGTGCTTCATTAAGTTGTGTCTGACCCAAGCACATTAGTGGCGGAGCAGAGGTACTCTTTAGTCTCGATCTTCTGAACTTTTCTAAATTTTTCACCAGGCCCTAAATGGTATCTAGTGAACTCATACTTTTCGGCTATAATCGATGGCGGCCTCTTATATGAAATGCCAAGAAGTTTGCACCTTCTTTTCTCATATGATTCATAGTCAGGGTCAGTGAATCCATCTTCACCTTGTAGTTCAAGGTAATCTAAAATCCCCTCAATATCATCATCGTCGGACTCGGTACGATTAAACCATTCATCGTTGAGTAAATCTTTCACTAGTATCCGTTTGCATTCTTCTTTCTCATTTCTCGCTGAATCCTTGATATCTTCATCTGTCACTTCACTTATGTCATTGAGAATATCTTCACTCCGCTCCTCTTTACTCATATATTCCTTCCATATCTTTTCCTTGGTTATTTCATCGACTTTCCCATATTTGATTTTCACCCAATTATCAAATCCAAGATTGTTTAACCAAGGTAACTCAGTCCTTTCCGCATCATTTGTTGAAGTCCAAAAGAATTCATCCTCTCCAACTCTCTTAAAACTGCTTCCTCCATTACATTTATCATCATACGGGTGCCCAAAAAACTTCACCAGGCGCCCTTATTTTCTCACACCAATGATACTTTCTTTTAGATGGGGACAGAGGACATAAATTAATGTCATCGGACCATTCGTTAATAACCTGTATCCCTAATTCGTCTACCTCGAAAAATTTGTCAGCCCACGTGTCCTAGTTACGCCGTAACTGTGATGTTTGGTTACGGTGTAACTTGGCTGTGTCATTATCGTCGGTATCCTTCTTCATAACGCCATGATCGCTGTCAAAAACATAGTTACACCGTAACTCTAAAGAAGTGTTACGGCGTAACTGCACACTGTCGCCGGAATTTTCACTCGATTCTGAATTTTCAATGGGAGAATTGGCTTGTACCTTTGAATCTTCATCAGAAAATATGACCTTGCATTCCATCATGGGTTTTGTCCCTTCTGACTTAGTATTATTCTTCCTTACCTTCTCACTAAGCTTTTCCACCATTGTTTCAAGGTTTTTTAGGGTTGTGTCTTGATTGGAGAGACTTCTATCAGTGTTTTCCTAGAATTCTTTTAGCCAGTCATCTTGTTCCTTTTGTCTTTGGGCTAAAGTTTCCAGAAATTTATTAATGGTCTCTTCAATATTGGACCTTTTTTCTCCATAAGGCCTACGGTTATAGTTTCCAGCAGGACCTCCACGATAGCCATTACTATTCTGATTATCTCCGTAAAACGGTCGATTTTCTCCATATTTAGCTTCTTCGATCGTGTTCTCTTCGTTATTGTGAGTACAATTCTTGGTGAGATGTCCTCCCCTGCAGCTTTCGCAACCTACTTGGATGGCATGAACAGTTTCTCTGATTTTTACCATATCTCGGCTCAGATTTTCAATTTTGCTAGTGATGGCGGCAATTCCATCAAGTTTTCCGCCTTGGTTCCTTTTGCTTCCTCCATCGTGCCATTTCTGGGAATAATCAGCCATTTTTTGGATGGCTTCAATCGCTAGAGTATGAGTCATGCTCGGAATTGGTCCTTGGTAGTTCAGCATCTGTCTTGTAGTCACGTTGATTCCTTTGTAGAAAATGTTGACCTTTTGCTGGTTGTTTAGATCATGTGTATGACACTTGTAGAGGAGATCGTTGTATCTATCCCAAGCTTGATACAATGTTTCATTGTCTTCTTGCTTGAAATTATGGATCTTCAAAAGCTGGTTAGATATCTTAGACGGAGGACAATATCTCTGTATAAAGTGCTTTTTTAGTAGAGCCCATGTATCAACTGCCCCGGCGGGCAATCTTTCGATCCATCTTCTTGCAGCCCCAGTAAGAGTCATGGGGAATACCCTAAGCATAACAGCGTCATGAGACACACCCGGAATGTTGAAAAGGCTTGCGATGTACAAGACATTTTTAACGTGCTCATATGCATCGTCGTCCCTGTTTCCTGAAAAAGGGTTAGCACGAAGCTCCCTCATATATTGGTCTTAGATTTCGAAATAGACATTAGCTCCAATCGCCGGTCTTACGAGCCCCGACCCTTGTTCTTCTCTTGTCAACGCCAAATATTCCTCAAGAGTGAGGTCATCAATGTTAACAACTTCCATGGTACCTGAAACTTGAAAGGAGATCGTGAGAAATTGAGAAAAATTTTAAAACAAAAATGAAAGACTTAATAAAAATCCAAATATAACTCCCCAGCAGCGGCGCCAAAAACTTGATGCAGGTTTTACTGACCAGGTTTTAGTATTTATAAGTTCTCGTTATACCTATGGTCTACCCTAATGCACTAACGGGCAGTGTACCCGGTCGTGTGTAGTGTAGTATTCGGTAAAACCGAGGCCGTCCCAAGAGCTATGTGTGCGGATTGAAACTAAGTCTAGGTGTCATAGATTTTAATATGATTTAAGGTGGAAATGATTACTTACTACTATGAAAGCAAATCAAGGCGAGGGTTATGATCAATAGAAGAGAGGGGTGCTAACCTAGTTATTCATCCTAACTAGTTATGTTTACGCTTAATTACTTCCAATTACTTCAGGTGGGGTCAAAGTCGCTAGGACATCATTTGGTCAGTTCGTCCTAACCTATCAGCAAAGGGTCCCACTTGAGAAATCAGGTGACCCGTCATAAGTCAAGTTGCTCTTAGTCCCCTAAGCAAAGTCATTGCTAGATTCATAAAAATGAGTGCCCGGGCGCTAGCAACTTAAACACTTATCCCCGACTTCTTAAGTTCATCCAAATGGTAGGTGATCAGTTGGTCAAATCGCACAAGCAGGAAGGGTCGTCAGTTGGTCATATCTTACCTTTCCCACTCAGTCTACCTACTTAGGGTCAGTTGGTCATATCTCCTAATTAACTAGCCACTACCGCCATTTAAAACTACCGAAACAAGGGTAGCTACCAACAAACTATGCATGCATACACTTAGAAATAATTATACATAAGCAATGTAAACATAAACAAAACAATTAAGGAATCATAACCAGGCCAGCACCAGAGGTGCTTAGCCGCTCATATTAACTAAAACAATCGATTCAATGTTTAACATTACGAAATACATGAATTGAAAGTAAAGAAAAGATAAAATGCTAATTCTTATCGTAGGGGAGTGATTTCTCCCTTGGAGATAGCTCCATATGCTCCTCTAGATCTGCCTTCGACTTCTAATCACGTTCACTTGGTGTTGTGTGTGAAATGGGATGCTTTCAAATGCTGGAATTCTTGGGGTATTTATAGGACAGATCTGGTTACGGCTTAAATAATGTTAAGAGTTACGCCATAACATACAATTCTTCGTATTTTGCACTGAAAATGCTGGTTATGGCATAAGTCTGAAAGGAGTTACGCCGTATCTTCAATAAACCTTGGTTACGCCGTAATTGAGACAATAGTTATGGCTTAGCTTGCAGCGGCGCGGAACCTCATTTGACCTAGTTAGTTACGTCGTAATCTTTGGGAGAGTTACGCCATAATCTTCTGTTGAGTTGGTTTTCTGAGCCACGCTTTAGTTACGGCGTAATGTGAGAGAGGAGTTACGCCGTAACTTCTTCAAAATGAGCATACTATGATATATCTTCAATAAATTCTCCAAATCCGCGTCTCTTTAGCTCCAATGCTCGTAATTTACCTGAAAGTGAAATATAGAGGAAAACAAGCGTAAATCATATAAATGATATAAAATACGAGCATTATCGGGGGAAATTGACACTTAATATTCAGGACTATTTGATGTTATCAATAAATATTAGACTTTTCTTTTAAAACCAATTTCATAAATATTTTCATGCCTGATCCCTCCCTTTTGGCTTTGTGAAAATATGAAGTGCGTGAATATATTTAGTGACCATCCAGTTCTTGAAGGATCGAATGACGCACCAACGATCTAGTGCATATTTTTGGCGACCATCCGTTATGCGAATAACACGCCAGCGATCCGAAGTATACTGATAACATCAAATAGTCGTGAATATTATGTGTCAATTTCCCCCAATAATGCTTGTAATTTATATCATTTATATGGATTTACGCTTGTTTTCCATTGTTTTCCACTTTCAGGTAAATTACGAGCATTGGAGCTTTAGAGACGCGGAATTGGAGAAATATCAAAAGATTCATTATAGTATTCTGACTTTGAAGAAGTTACGCCGTAACGCATCTCTCACATTACACCGTAACTAAAGCGTGACTCAGAAAACCAACTCATCAGAAGGTTACGGCGTAACTTTTTCCAAAGGCTACGACGTAACTACATTAGGTCAAATGAGGATCCACGCCACTGATAACTACGCCATAACTATTCCACCAACTACGGCGTAACCAAGTATATTGAAGACTACGGCGTAACCACTAATAAGGTTACGCCGTAACTAGAAGATCTAGTGCAAAATACGAAGGAATTGAAGGTTACGGCGTAACTCTTATATTAGTTACGCCGTAACCCAGATCTGGCCTATAAATACCCCACAAATTCCAGCATTTCTAATCATCTCATTCCACACAAAACAACCAGAGAACGTGGGAAAAAGTCAAAGGCAGGTCTAGAGGAGGATACGGAGCTGTTTCCAAGGGAGAAATCACTCCCCTACGATAAGCATTAGCATTTTATCTTTTTTTTACTTTCAATTCATGTATTTCGTAACTTTGAATATTGAATTGATTTGTATGGTTAATATGAGCGGCTAAGCACCTCTTGGTGTTGGCCTAGTTATGATTCCTTAAAATTGTTTTGTTTGCGTTTACATTACTTCCGCATAATTATTTCTAAGTGTATGCATGCATAGTTTATTGGTAGCTACCCTTGTTTCGGTAGTTTTGAATGGCGGTAGAGGCCAATTGCCTAGGAGATATGACCAGCTGACCCTAGGTGAGCGGACTGAGACGCGAAGGGTAAGATAAGACCAACTGATGACCCTTTCTACTTGTGCGATTTGACCAACTGATCACCTACCGTTTGGATGAACTTAAGAATTAGGGGGTGAGTGTTTAAGTTGCTAACGCCGGGGCACTCACTATTATAAATCTAGCATGTAGCGGTACTTAATGACTTGGCTTAGGGGACCAGGAACAACGAGACTTATGAGGGGACACCTGACTTCTCCTGTGGTGGCATCTTTGCTGATAGGTTAGGGTGAATTGACCAAATGTTGTCCTCTCGACTTTGACCCCACCTGAAGTAATTGGAAGTAAGTAGACGTAGACATTACTAGCTAGGAGGAATAACTAGGTTAGCACCACTCTCCTCTATTGATTTATCCTTTGCCTTTATTTATTGTTTTCTGCTTTAGTAGTTAATCAATTATATCCTTATCGAAACCATTATTAATCTGTGAAACCTAAACTTAGTAATAATCCAACACACATAGCTCTTGGGACGACCTCGGCTTTACCGAATACTACACTACACGCGACCGGGTACACTGCCCGTTAGTGCATTAGGGTAGACCATTGGTATAAGGAGACTTTGTAAATATTAAAACCTGGTCAGTAAAACATGCATCATATACTCTAGTGACCATCCGTTGTTTGACTTAATTAAGAATACGCACTAGCGATCTATTATATTCTTGTATGTAATGTTTGAACATAGGCCTTGTTAACCCTTTTAGCCTTACCCAAATAAAATCCCTCTTTAGATGTTTACACTTGGCGCTTACACCACGTCGGTGGAGTTTTATTTCTTGTACAAGCCTATGGTAATATTTAGTTCATGACTGAGCAATATGAGTATACTATTCCTTAATACTATCCATCACTAAATAAATTGAGTTTTGAGTGAATTATACTTCATTCCTTTTCATGAGGTGCTTAGTGATAACGCTACACTCGTCGTTCGGGGTCAAAGGAACTTCCTTTTCGTCGAGCAAGTTTTCAACACCCTAGGCAGTGAACCTAATCGTTGTAGTGTAATATTAGGGTAAGCCACGGGAGTTGATATCGTTCTCTAGGGGAATAGGAATGCTAGTGAGAAGTTACTACGCTAAGGTTGGGGTTGAGGAAGATTATTTTTTATCTTTTTATATTTTTTAAGGAAAGGAAAGGTACGAATCTCGGGGTTTGAATTTGGGGGGTTGGTATTTCTACCGATTACTCTACTTATCTAATTATCTAATCTAAGGTGTATGTAGTCTATGTCTAATTAATGTGTGCTCGTATGATAGTTTAAAGATGTGTTTACTTAGGTTTTACTACTCCTTAATTATCTCCTATTGGTGGTTGAATTGTCACGTCCTTATTCCTAGTTGCGTTGTGTGTCTAAGGTTGTAGGGTATGCGTTTCTCCCTAACTCTTTGAACTTACCAAAGCGTCTCGTCTACAAAACCCAGTAGGGATAATAAACTCTTAGTCTAAGGCACTCTTTGGATGGTTTAGCTTACAACTACTCAAGGAGTCATATTCTAAGGTTCACAAAGATTTAATCAAGCATT
Source organism: Chrysanthemum seticuspe (assembly GCA_019973895.1). Lineage (NCBI taxonomy): Eukaryota > Viridiplantae > Streptophyta > Magnoliopsida > Asterales > Asteraceae > Chrysanthemum > Chrysanthemum seticuspe. Next base: position 219,448,781 of record BPTQ01000003.1, on the reverse strand, counting down.
AAGTACACAATGAATGACCTATCGCATTACTAGATCATTAATCAACTAAGATAAGAGACAACCAATCAATATTCAATAATTAAGTTTCATATTCCCTAAGCAAACACACAAGTAAATTAGCCGGACATGGAAAACATGCAAGCATACACACAAATAATCAAAGACATAATTGTATTAATGAAGTAAAACACTTATCTTAGTGTAAGATAGATTTTGGAACCCTAAAATACTGTACAAGACAGCCTTGGTTCGGTTTAGGTTTTTACTCCAAAAGTCTACACACAAATACTGAAAAATTTGGATTCTATATATAATATTACATATGCGACGGCGTCACCTTATGTTTTGTGACGCCGTCGTGTCGCCGTCATTAGGGTTTCGTCTTGGCCACGTTAGACTTGCGACGGCGTCACCTTATGCTTGTGACGCCGTCCTCTTCAGCTTCTGACGCCGTCTGGATTAAATCTAGGCCGTCTGAGTTGCGACGGCCTACTCTTTTATAACTTGACGTCGTCACTTGAAAATGGGAGTTTTGGCTTCTATCCCGTCACAAAGATCCTCTGACGGCGTCACAATTAACACCTGACGCCGTCACCTTATGTTTTCAGCAGCTTTGAGTGTCTCGATTCTGACTTTGGCCATTTTCTTCGTAAATCGCGCCTTTTCGTCCAAATAAGTGCCATTCCAGCATTTTGCCTTCAAGAGACCTAAAAAGTGAAAATGAACGATATTAAGCAATAACGGATACAAAAGTGATCAAATAAGGGCTTAAACGACCCCTCAAAAAGGTACCTTTTAAAACCTTATCAAATATCCCTACACTTGGTATTTGCTTGTCCTCAAGCAAATGTGCTTTTAGCCAATTAATTTATAAGTTAGGGGTCATGAAGCATTCGTTCAAAACGGTCCACAAAACATATAAGCCCCGCAAAAGTCATAACAAGCACGGAAATCACATACTAGCACCTCACCTTGGGTGTTTGGATACTCACATCTCTCTCGGGTGTATATGAAATATAACAAATTGGAAATGGAAGATAAACACTCATTAACCGGTCCTAGTACATAGATTACCATAGGCTTGAGAATAGACCAAACCTCCATCGCTTTGGCGTAAGCACCTAGGAAAGACTATCAAAGAGGTCTTTAAAGGGTTGTAATGTTAGGCGTACGGTAGGGAAACAAAGGGTTTGGTGGGATAGGCTATATAGTGGTGGTAGGTCAAAAATCTCTTATGTTACAAGCATACGAAGAATGGCGTTGCTAAGCCAAGACTCGACACTCTAAACTCTAGCTGACTGAAATAAACAAACATAAATTTAAAGGATAGATGTAGGATGGTAGCCCGTATTTTTTTTTGTTTTGTTTTTTTTTTCACTCTATTTTTTTTCTTTTTTTCTTTTTCTATTTTTTGTCGATTTTTTTTTCATACACTTTTACTCTAGCATCCTCTACAGTAACATCAAAATAATAGGGATTTATAGGCACATCCCTACACTTGAGTTTTTATTACTCTAACACTAATTTGACCCGAATTGAAAAGATCAAAACACTTGAGGTACATTATTACGCAAACAAAGGGAATTTGAATTAACGTTCCCTTCCCGTCATTTCATAAACTTTAACTTTTCCCATGAATCCCAATCGTCCCAAAACTGTATACAAAGGATATGACTCGACTTAGCAACTCATGCAAGCAACTAGATAATTGAACTAAGGGTTTAGGGTGATAACAATAATGCACTAAAAGTGAGTGCATACAGGGTAGGCTAAGGCGATTTGGGTGTATATTTGGGGGTGGGGTGTAAACAATGCTCTTCATTGATATTCTGGAAAAACCGAAACATCACGAGAACCGTGAAAAGGATAGGCTCTGAGGGGTTAACTAGGGGTATCGTGTACTAAAGATGAGTACAACGCAAAGGGTGTGGGGGAATTACTCAACCGATGTGGAAGAAGTAATTATATTACGGGTATCAAACAAGGGTTATCCTAATGCCTCTTATCATTTAGTTATTCCTAACTACACAAGTGTAGTCTTACTTGCGATCTCGAAATGCATCACAAAACAAGTTCTAGAATCTAATATACTACCGGTTCACACTCTAAGCATTAAAGATGAATGCTTTTAATTCCTACTAATCTAAGGGCGATCCTCACATTTTGGGTGGAATTTAGGTGGTAAAGGGTTTTTGTGCTAGTCATGCAACTTCCTATCCGTGAGACGCTTTTGTTAAGACTAATGGCCCACTCTTATATGTCATGAAAATTTTTAAATTTGGTGCCAAAATTACCCTAACCGACATTTTCTCATGGTTTATTAAACAAATACAATTGGACAAAGCAAATAATCAAGGATAAGCATAGTTTCAAAGTTCCCGTTTTATTTTCCCTCCCTACACTTAAACTGAACATTGTCCCCAATGTTCCCCGAAAGTATCAAAGTTATGATAATTGGAAGGTAATTAAAAACGAAAGAAACTAGTACTCCCCTGATTAGCTCGGTAGGATCCGTGTGTGAAGTAGTGGTTAAATCCTTTCCAAGAAGAATTTATGCGTGAAAAGCTCCTTCCAATCTTATGTAACTTCTTCTTGATAAATTAAACCTGCACACTTGAAGAAAACAAACGAAACCTTCGCGTAAAATCGGCGGTAATAATATATATAAGACTCGATTTAAACTAGGATATAATGCTTGTGGAATGGATGTTTACAAAATTTCTGGAAAATTAAGACCTGGAAAATTCCAAATTTTTTTTAAGTAGCTCAGAAAACGAGAAAAAAGTAATTTTAGTTGTTTTTACTCCTTCATGACGCCGTCAGGTTGCGATCCTGACGCCGTCAGGTTATCCTGACAAAAATTGGTCTGCGATTTTCTGGAAAAAATTCTGGAAAATTTATATCTTTAGAATCTGAAAAAATTTCTGCAAAAATCCATTATGACTCGATGCAAGCATTTGACTCGAACAAACACACAAATATATCTTTTAATGAATTCTTATTCTCATGTTTACGTTTCCTTGAAAACGTGTGTAATCCTCCCTACACTTATCCCTTTTGTAAAATACCTTTATATGCAATTAAGACGAGGTTAAAAACAAAATAAAGCATTTTTACAAAATTAAACACGAGAATAAACAATCAATAAAAGATATATGACACTAACAAGCAAACAACTAAGCATGGGTAGCCTCCCACGAAGCGCTTTTCTTTATTTAAGAGTCTTGTAGCTAGACTCGTAGTCGTGCTCCTACGTTGCCTCGCACACGCTTACGTGCTCATACTTAAGCCATTCCAACGCTCTTTCATTCTTTTTGTAATCATCTCCTAATTCAAGGCATTTTTTGTAATACCGCTTAGTTTTCTCATATGGGTACCTAAGCCCACTTCGCTTATCCCTTTCACTAAGCAATGGAATAGGGGTCATTCTATTACAAGCCTCAATGTCCTTATGTTTAAACCTAGGATGGGCACGTGGCATTTGGTAGATAAAATCTTCAACTTCATCAGAGAATGTAATTAGACCATCAATCATCCGTTCATTCAACCTAGTCAATTTTTTGAAAGATTTTCCAAAAATTACTTGAGTGAGGTCCTCATCAATAAATTCTCCTAAGTCTTCTAAGACCATGAACTCTACCAAATAAGCAAAACTTCCAACAAACACGTGCAAATGAGTGACTGCTTCAACAACATTGTTCCCTTGATAAGTTAACTCATTGATCTTGATTTTATTGTATAGGTTCCTTGAGATTAAGTTCAAAGGTAAGAATGAATTCAAATAAGCATCCAACCCTTCTAGTCCTATTTTGCAAGGGAATTGCATGTTAAAGGGGCCATCTTTCTCAATCCTACACCTAGGGTCAAAACATTGGGAGGGGTCTTCCTCAATTTCAAAACTAACTCCATTAATGACCTCCCCGCTATCAAGTGCTTCACCATAATCAAGTTCCTCATCAGAATCTGAGTCATAGAAAGGACTTTGCTGTTGCCAATTTTTCTCATTATGCCCTAGGTGATTTCCAAAATGGTGAATGGGTGCAGGGTTTTGAGGGATTGCGTTCTCAATTTCGGGATTGGGAATGGGTAGAGTGAAGAATCTTCGGCGGAAGATACGTATCATGGTGAGTGATGGTTTTTACGAAAAAAAGTCACGAAGAAAGGGGATAGACTAAGAGAAAGCTAAAAATGAGAAAAAAGTTTACTTGATAGGAATCAAGTAAAGAAACCTAAACGAGGTGGACTACTAACTAGCTATTCTATTCCCCGACAGCGGCGCCAAAAAATTGATAACGCTACACGCGTCGTTCGGGGTCAAAGGAACTTCCTTTTCGTCGAGCAAGTTTTTCAACACCCTAGGCAGTGAACCTAATCATTGTAGTGTAGTATTAGGGTAAACCACGGGAATTGATATCGTTCTCTAGGGGAATAGGAATGGTAGTGAGAAGTTACTATGCTAAGGTTGGGGTTGAGGAAGATTATTTTTTATCTTTTTATATTTTTTAAGGAAAGGAAAGGTACGAATCTCGGGGTTTGAATTTGGGGGGTTGGTATTTCTACCGATTACTATTCTTATCTAATTATCTAATCTAAGGTGTATGTAGTCTATTTCTAATTAATGTGTGCTCGTATGATAGTTTAAAAATGTGTTTACTTAGGTTTTACTACTCCTTAATTATCTCCTATTGGTGGTTGAATTGTCACGTCCTTATTCCTAGTTGCGTTGTGTGTCTAAGGTTGTAGGGTATGCGTTTCTCCCTAACTCTTTGAACTTACCAAAGGGTCTCGTCTACAAAACCCACTAGGGATAATAAACTCTTACTCTAAGGCACTCTTTGGATGGTTTAGCTTACAACTACTCAAGGAGTCATATTCTAAGGTTCACAAAGATTTAATCAAGCATTAAGTACACAATGAATGACCTATCGCATTACTAGATCATTAATCAACTAAGATAAGAGACAACCAATCAATATTCAATAATTAAGTTTCATATTCCCTAAGCAAACTGATGAGTGTGTGAATACTCATCATTTTTGTCTTATCTGAGCTGCCAAAACACTTAAAAACACTCAAATATGCAGCAAAATACAAAATATATCCAAGGATTGTATTTTATATGTTTCAGATGCAAAATGTTTAAAAACAGATGAAAAAGGAGCTAAGTTTGCATAATTGGCAGTTTCAGTCCCTTAACTTTCAAATCTTGACAAAATTAGTCCCTGAGCATTTGTTTTGGAATAAAAGTCAACCCAAGTCCTTTTAAAATCAAAATTTATCAAAAATGATCCTTGGGTAAAAAGTTTGGAGAATTTACAAGTTTGGTCCTTCAAGTTTCAAAAATGGCAAAATAGGTCCTTGGAAATTTAAAATGGAAAATAATTACATTTATGGTCCTTGGTTTATCATATTTGGCAGGATAGGTCCTTGAAGATATTTTGGAAACTTGTCAAATCAGGCCCCTATACTTTCAGAATATTACAAATATGGTCCTTGTGATAATCCAAAACCAAACGGACCCTTTTTATTATTAACCCAGCCAACCCCGTGAACCCCCTATCAATAACCCTTGAACCCCCCCCATTTTGACCCCTAGTCAAACCCCAGTCAAACCCACTTCCCTCCCAAAACCATCTCCCCTGTACACCTTCCTCACCCTTGCCTGCAATCCCAAAACCAGTGGTATTTTACACCACCTGTTCCCTCCACCTCATCACAGCTGTATAACCACTCCCTCTCCACCATCTTTCCACCTATACATTAGCCCACCTTGCATTTAATGCATCCCCACCATAGCAGTTTCACTGCTACACTCACAAACCTGGTTCTTGCTTCCACATCACATCAAACCCATTAAAACTTCACTTTTCTTGTCCCTTACACCTCCACAACACTCCAAACTTCCTTAATTAAATTAAAACTGCCCCAAGCAGCCGTGTACACTTTTGGCGCCAAAAGTGAATTCAAAGGCTATGATCATCTCTGCTCATCCAATGGCCAAGATTGCAAGTGGGATATTTTTAGAAGCATGTGGGGAGTCTCAAAAAGCTATAAAGAATGAAGGAGAAGCGGAGGAAAAATCTATCTAGTATAATTTTAATTTTCTTAGTCGTATTAATCAATTTAAGTTTTCCAGTGTATGTTTTAGCTTTCAAGTACTGTATTTATCAATCTCAGTGTATTTCAAACCTTTCTCAATAATCAATTTCAAAGTTCAGTTTCATTTCATGATTGTGCAATTTTCATGTTAAAAATCTCAAATTAGCTTAAAGTTAATTATAGTCTTGTGTTGGACTCATAAGCTCATATAAGCTTCTTATATAGCTTGTGTAAGCTATTAGAAACTTTAAAACTCAGTTTAGAATTAAAAATCAAAAATACAAAAAAAATTAGTTATAAATCAAAAATCAAAAGAAATGAAGAAAACTGCATGGAGCAAGGTGAATTATGGATTGCCTTGGGTTTAGAAGCTTTTTGGGAAGCTATAGGAGTGGTCTTGATCCTTGGTTCATGGTATTTGGTTGGAAGGCAGTTTGTAAGCCTATTTTTCATATTTAACATCTTACTGTTCTAATATTCATAAACTGCTCAATCTTGCTTTTCTGTGTTGATTTGATATATGTTAGTTAATATATTAATTAAAATAGACTGCTTATTCATTATATTTCATAGTAGCTTTATATTTCATTTTAACATTCAAAATTATCATTTTAGTGGTTTGTGGTTAAATGATGTTATCAGTGGTGATTTATGCTCAATTTAGTTCATACAACCATATTTTAACCTTGTGGATCCATTTCATGGTTTGAATCAGTATAATCCTTTTAAATTAACAAAATCAGTGCCATAAGGCAGTGTTTGGATTTGCTGTCTATTTGATGTTCCAGGGCATTTGTGATATCACTGTTGGTTGTTACATGTTCTATTAGGTCCTATTAACTCAGTCAAGTCATTAAAACCAGAGTTTATTCAGTGGAAAGTCAAAATAGCTTTTAATCTCCATTAACTTGTTATCTGTTAGAATATTAAGTATCATTTTCTACATATTAGCTCATTAATTGGTGATATAGCTTAATTTCATATCTCAATAGTTTAATTCATCATAATCAGTAAATTAGAAGTGATCAAAGTTCATATAAGTCAACTTGTTAGTATAACTTAAAAAGTCAAATTCCTAATTGTCAGTTTTTGATTAAAGTTGTTAATTTTATCTAGATCTTAATATTAGTTTTTAGCTTGTCATCTTTTGGGATATTAGTATCTTGCTGCTCATCTTCATTAGACTATTTTTAGTTATTTTTATTAGCTGAGTTAAACTGCTTATTTGCAAGCTTCTTTTAAACCAATTTCTAGAAACCTCCCCTGTGCACAGCTGAGTAAGCTTATTTCATAAGCTTGTATCTTGCTCATTAGAGAGGTTTAGCTTGTGTAATTAGTTGATTCTAGAAGCCCTTCTGACTAGTTTGTTGTTTATATGCTTATATTTCCCTCTCATGCTTATTTGGACTGCTTATCATGCTCATGTTGTTTTCTCAAAATCACTCACTACACTGAGTCATCAGTGTTGTTGAGACTTTTTTCATAAGCTCCTCAAAAGCTCTCTGGTACTCTTAAGCTTGTGTATTTTGGCTTTTTGAGAAGCTAGCATATCCAGCTCAAAGGTTCAGAGCTTAACTTTGGCTTTGAGGCTTATTTAATAAGCCTGCTTGTAGCTTTTAAGTTGTCCCATTTCCTGTGTACACTGAATATTCAGTGTATTACAAGCTTTTTCTCAAGCCTTCCAAAAGCTCATTAGTGGGCCCCAGTGTGAGATTCTTGGCTTTTTGGGAACCTCAATAAGCCAGCTTATTACATCCAAGCTTGCTTTTGACCTCTGATCCCTTGCCCCTAGCTAAATTTGGCCTACAAAATCCTTGCAGGCCTGTTTGGTTGATAGGGTTTAGTGGAAGTGCTTATTGGCTTATCCTAAGCTTATCAGTGCTACTCTTTGTAATTTCTTACTCATTTCCATTCCTTTTAACTTATTTTCATCTTATTTCACCTTTGTTTCTTTTTGTTTAGCTTATTTGGCCACTTATTTGAGCTTAAACCATCAAATTGAGCCAAAAGCTCAACTGTTAAGCTCATAAGCTTCCAATCTGCTTATTTAGCATTTTCACAAAAGTTGTTTTCATAAAACTTGCTCATTTTCAGTAGTAAAGTAGGTTTATAAAAGAAAAATCAAGAAAATCCAACTTTAAAAATAGTGATAGCGTTTATTTAATATAATTTAGCTTTTTAATTTTCTTTTCAGCTTATTATTAAGCACTTATATGTTTTTATATTTAAGTTTCTGACATATTAAAGTATTTTTAGGAATTTTCTCAGATTTTTCCTTTGTCATCTAGTATTTTTAATAATTAATAATTAATTAATATTAAAGAATTAAGTAGTAAAATTAATTTTTATTAAGTAAAACCATGTTTTTGTATTTTTCCTAGCTTTGTTAACTTAATTAGAACCTATAAAAATTAATCTTTTAATTTTCCCTTTTTATTTTCTAATTTTAATCCTTTAATTAGTTTAATTAGATTTGAATTATTAATTAAGTTTTTAATTTATAAAACCTTCTCTAAAAGACAAAAATATTTGTTTTTAATTTTTATAAATATTTTAAGTTGTTCTAGATTTTTAAAAAATAAATTTGTAATTTTCTTAGTTAGTTTTGTACTATAAATCCTTTTTAGATTAATTAAACTAAATTTTAAATAAGTTTAAAATAGTTTTGATTAATTAATTAATATTAAATTAATATAATATTAGTAAAATATTTTCTTTTTAGATTTTAATTTTCTTTAAGTTTAAAAAGTTTTAAAATTTTCATTTTATACCCTTTAGTTTTAAACTTGTCATTTTAAGTCCCTGTAGTTTTTAAATTTACATTTTTATTTACTTGCTATACACGTTTGTTTAATCTGATTGTTGTGTTTTATAGCTCTGTATCCAAATACAATTCCAAACAATCAGTAGTGTAATTATCAACCAAAATCCTTACAGATCATTATCCTTAGTGATCATTCTACTTCTGAACGTTTTCACACACCATTCAACCTCCGTGGGACTTAACGACCTGGGAATCCACTAAATTCCAAGGAAAATTGTATTGAGTCCTGATGAGTGTGTAAATACTCATCAATTTTGGGTCTATCCGAACTGCAAAACGATTAAAAATGCTCAGAAATGCATCAAAATACTGAAAATATTCCAAAATTACATTTTATATGTTTCAGATGCAAAATGTTCAAAATCAGATGAAAAATGAGCAAAGTTTGCATAATTGGCAGTTTCAGTCCCCCAAGTTTCTAAAATTGTCAAAAATAGTCCCTGAGTCAAAATTTCAAAAGAAAAGTCACCAAAGGTCCTTTTAAAATCATAACTTGTCAAATTTAGTCCTTTGGTGAAAAATGTCAAAAGTTTGAGAAAATTACAAGTTTGGTCCTCCAACTTTGAAAATTGGCAGAATTGGTCCCTGGAAAATGTGAAAATGGCAACTTTGGTCCTTGTACTGTTAACACTTGTCAATTTCAGCCCCTGAAACATCTTTGCAGATTTGGCAGTTATGGTCCTCCTATTTTCAGAATTGACAAAAGAAGCCATTGATAATTATTAAACCCTTTTATACACCCTTGGCCTTGTCATTTCTATTTTGGACCCTGCCAACACCTTTGGACCCCTGCCATTTGAACCCCTTCCCTTTAATAATAAAACCCGGTCAAACCTCATTTGACTTATCCCTTCCCTCCTTCACGGGTATACCACTCCCATCATCACACAACCCTGCAACTCCAGCCCACACTCAACCCCCACCTCCATCATATCCCTACTCTACCCTCCTCCAAACACAACAAGCCAAGGAAGCATTTAATGCCTTCTCCAATATCTCACTCAAGCTCCAACTGTTAAAATGGTTTTGGCGCCAAAAATACTTAAACGACCAAGATCAATTTTTCACAATCAATGGTTGAGATTTATGCTGGGAACTATTCAAAAAGGTGAGAGAAGCAGTTTGGGTATATAAAAGACAAGAGGAAGCAACAAGAGAAGAGTAGTTAATTATTTTTATTTACCTTAATGTCGTTTTTCAAATAAATGTTTTAGTTTTAGTTAGAATGTTGTAATTTTAATTTCCATGTATCACATGTAAGTGAAAACATCACTGTATGTGCTTTTGAGTTTCAATTCAAGTCTGTTATCTAAATTCACTTAAGTTTCATATTCTTGAGTTACTGTTGATAATCTCAGTTTTCAATTCCTATGTTCAGGCTCTTAGTAGCTGACTTTTAAGTTAAAACAAGCTTAAACAAGCTTTTCATAGCTTTCTATAAGCTGACATTTTAGTTTTGAACAATATTGGATCATGGTCAAAGAAAGTCAAACAGGGTTCTTTTGGACTTGCAAATGGAAATGGGTTGATGCAGTCTGGATTTGGGATTGATTTTAAATCCAAATGGTTGGATAATGTAGGGTAGAAGTTCTGGTTTCACAGGATTCAAGCCATAGTGGCTTTGGACCATTTGTAAGTCATTTTAACAGTTTCATGTGCAAAATCTGTTCTTGTAGTCTAGGTTGTTTTTCATTTGTTAATTAAGCTCTATTTAGGATATAAGGACTTAGTTTGATCAATTATAACAACTGAATCAGTTGTTATCTCACTTTAACTGCTCAACAGTTGATGTAAGGTGTGTTTGGGATTGCTGTAAAAATCTGTCCTAGAGGCTTGTTTTGTGTTTAACTCTTGTTGTTTTAAGTTTGCTTAGTTCTAATAAACCCATAGCTGTCTTACTTTTGTGCATGTAACCTGTCAAAGTCAAACTTGTATCTTAATCTGTCTCAATATCTTATCTGTTGTGATTTTGATTATCAAAGTCTTGATTTGTGTTTAAATATCATAGAGATAGATTACATTAGCTTTATTTGATCATAACACTTCATAATCAGTGCTTAAATTGAGTCCAAATCTCAACAAAGTCAACATTTCAGTTTTTGTTCAAAAGTCAAAACTTGGAAAACTTGTTTTGGGTCCAACTGCAAGGATTTTTCATGAGATCATCTTTAAGCCAATTTCAGTGAAAATTGGCATTTTAAAAACTTCAACTGGTCTTCTTTCTTATCACCATTTTATTAGATTTTTGTAATTTTTTTAGAAGCCTCAAAACAGCTTATCTTTTAGGACCTTTTTGCCCTGCTCACAACTCAGCTTAAACTGAGTTTTTCTCAGATTTGTGCAAGCTTGCACAGGGCTCATAAGAGCTTCCCAAGGTTTGATTTTTGGTTTGTAAGGTCTCAGCTAGGTCTACTTTAGGTCCCCATAGTTGGTTTTTGTTTTCTAGCTTAATTGAGTGCTTATTCTGTGGCTGCAACAGTCCCCTCAGAACCTGTTTTAGCTTATAAGCTTTAATAGCCAAATCTTTGCAAATTGTGATTTAGAGGTTAAAAGCAGTTATGATAAGTTGAATTTGGGTAATTTGAGTATATTAGAGCTTCTGTTAAAAGTTGGTGGCTTATTGTGGTGTTTGGCTTATTCAAAGTGCTTATTTATAAGCACTTGCAATAGCAGTTGCTATTTCCTACACATAAGCACTTGTTTTTCCATTTTTCCTAGATTCAGTACATTATTTTAAGCTTATCTTGAATTTTTCAGATTTTTCTAAGTTTGTTTGCTATTTTTCTGTATTTAAATCTATTTTTAGCACTTTTTAATTAGCTTTTAATACAAATAATTCAGAAAAGTCTCAAAAAAATAATTTTTCAATTTTCTTAAGTTTAGATAAATATAAAAAGACAAAAAAATATTTTTCTAGATTTTTCTTAGTTAAATTTGTATTTTTAAATAATTTAATTAGTTTTAAATAGTTTAAAATCCATAAAAAATAGAAAAATAATCAGAAAAATACAAAAATAGTTTTGAAAATTCTCTTTTGTTATTTTAGATTTTTCCAAGTCTTAATTTTATTTTTTCTAGGTTTATTTCCTATTTTCTTGTAATTTAGGTTATTATTAAATAGTTAAAAATAGTTTTTAATTAATAATAATTAGATAAATAGTTATAAAAATAATTTTATTTTTCTATAAATTTTCTTTTATCATTAGGATTGTAAAAATGTCATTTTCATATTTTTAGGACTTTTATTTCTTAGATCTCACTTTTTATTTTGTACGTTTACGTAATTTTTATTTAAACGTAAGTTTTTAGTTTTAAACGTTCATCAATTTTAAAAATAGTGATAGCGTTTATTTAATATTTTTTATCTTTTTAATTTCCCTTAATTTGCATTTAAGCCCTTGTAGTTTATGTATTTTTTTCTTTAGTTATAATCATTCTCAATCCTCTTTTCCGTTCAAATCTCCCGATCACTATACGTTTGATAATCCATTGCATAGCTCGCTGGGACATAACGACCCGGGGAAACACTATACTCCCCAGATCTTCATTGCATTTGCTTCTGAGCTGTTTTAAGTTTCTTACAGTTGGCCATTCACTTGACGGTTTAGCACCAATCAAATTTTTGGCGCCGCTGCCGGGGAGCTGTGCTGATTATCTTCCGTCTAGCAGATTAGTGATTTGAATCTTCACTCCTTGTTTATACCATTTGTATGTGTTTATATTCTCTTTTAAAAATCAAAAATCCAAAAAGATTTTCATTCTTTGTTTCTGCATCATGTTTTTCAAAAATACCAAAAATATTCATCTTTACCCTCTCACATCTTTGATTCTTCATCCCTACCCCTCTGAAAACCTTTGATTCTTTCTATGTCTTATCCTCACCCTCTTGGTTGTCAATGGTGTGGTGGTCCTTATAATGGTGGCAATTGCCCCAGTTGTAGCATGGTGGAATCAGGAAACGGGTCTGTCTATAACCAAGATCTATATTCTTACCATAACACAACTGATTTATTCCATCAGCTACCACACTGTGAGACTCAGCAGTTTTACTGTTGTGAGTACTGTGGTGGTTCACACTCCAGTTCTGATTGTCAATCGGGAAACACGCTTGTCTATGAGCAGGTTCCTGATAACAATTATGACTACAACACATGTGACTCACAGCCACATCAGTTTTACTGTTGTGAGTATTGTGGAGGTCCTCACTTTAGCTCTGATTGTCAAACAAAGAATCCATTTCCTTGTAACAATTACGACTCTTCGTATCATGACCAACCTCTACAGTACCAAATGAATCAGGCACCACCTCAGCCTGATCCACTTCCTCAAAATCTTCTCCTTGATCTTTTGGATTTAGTGAAAGATTTGAAGGAATGTAAACATTCCCATAATAATCCAAAATCCATGGAAGAATTGTTAGCTGAAGAGCAGGCTGCTAAATTAAATTCCAAAATTGCGTTTGAAAAATCTATTAGGGAATCAATTGCAAAAGAAAAAGCAGCCAGATCTAGCTCTCAATTTCGTTTCATTCCTGATGACAGTGATGATAAGGATACACTTGATATCCTTCAATTCTATAAATATTCATCAAGTTCATCAGATGATATCCCAGCAGTTGAGATTCATTCTCAAACAAATGCTATCACACACGAAGCTCCCACTCACTCTCTGAACATGGGGGACGAGCATCTTGACACTGTTCCTGAAAAGGAATCGGACGAATTCATAAAGTCTAGTGTTGAGAACCTTGTCCCAATCCCGAGAGAGTCACAGGGAACTTTTGACCATATGTGTGATTCTATTTCCCCTCTTGAGTGTTCAAATGATCATTTGGAAACTTTTTCCGATTTTAGCGACGATTGTGCTTCCTTTGGAAACATCGAGTACGTTGAGGCATCACTTCCACAATCTGATGCTGATCATCTTCTTGAGGAGTTCACCGATGAACTCACTCACATCAATCCACTCTTTGATTTCGAAGCCGATCTGGGAGAGACTGAAAGTCTCATTGATAATGATCGTTCACTCACTTCTTATCCCAACAGTCCAATAGAGAATGCTGATCACTTTGTTCCCGAAACATTCAAAGCTACTTTCACCAATCCTCTATTTGAATTCGACTCTGAATTCACTTTAATTTCTGAGAATCCACTCTTTGATACTCAGATTGAGGATAGTGATGAGCCCATAATGGAACAGGAGTTAACAACTTCAATTCATATGAATGATTCTCTTCATGAAGAGTTCTCCGGTGAACTCTCTCATGACATATCTCCTCCGGAACATGATCATTTCTATTTTGATCTTGAGGATGATATTAGCTCGGAGGAAGGTGTACTCTATCGTATGAGTTTGCTTATTAATGATAATACCCTCACCCTTCCTCCCGATATGTCTACATTTGAGGATGAAGAATGGATCTTGATTGTTATCAAGACCTTTCTTCCTTTCCTCAAATATCTTGTGATTTCCCTTCGTCTTCACTCCTTCGGGAATGAAGACACTATCTTTGACCCCGGCATTTTCATTTATCATTTTTGAGCCGGGTCTGTCTATTTATATCTCGCCGGTGTGGAACTTTCGCGTGCTTCAAATGTTTGTCCAAACATCTTGAATGAAAGTCCGATGGAGATTGTTTCTTCCACTTTGCTTCCCCATGAACCAATTAATGCGGGGATCGAGTCAAGCTAGCGACTCGGTAATCAAAAACAGTAGCATGCCATATGGGTTTTCACCCATATTTCTGAGCTGTCTGAAGTTTGTTACGGTTAGCCATTCACAAGTGGCTAGCTTGTGTGACAAAACTTGACAGTTTAGCTTCTTCTTTCTACTTTCTACCACCCTAGTGTGAGGGGGGGGGGGGGGGTTGCCCCACATGTTGTGTATATAAGTCTTTTCAAAAAAAAAAAAAATAAAAAAAATAAAAAAATAAATAAAATAAAAAATCTTCTTTCTAAATAATGGTCGTAATATTTCCCTTTTACGTTCTCAGTTTCGGCATAACCGCCGGTACTTTGAATATTGAGGGCAATATTCATTTCTAAGTGTGGGGGGGAATTCTCACGAATTTTATCATATATTATCCGCCTAATTCCCCCGTTTTTGGCCAAAATTTTTTTTTTGGAGTAAGTGTTTTACACTTTCTCATTTGGTTATCAGTCCACCATGTCTAATAAACAAAAGGATTGGCTAATCCAGGAGCAAACGGATCTTGGTAAAGATATCTCAAATCCGTATACGGCTTGCAATTTGCCCAAAATTGTATGGTATTCAGCTCACCATATCCTAAAAAGTGAAGAGTTGGCTAGCCCGCAAGTTTATGGCTTGTGGTAAAGGCAGTGGAAAAACCATAATTGGTAATCAGCTCACCAAAGATAATATTGATAATTTATCTAAGAGTTGGCTAGTCCAGAGCAAACGGCTTCTGGTAAAGACAAAATCAAATCCGTTGAAAGCTGGTGGTTTGCTCAAAATCACATGGTTATCGGTGTACCATGGTTCTTACTTGAACTGAAACATTTGGCTACTCCAGAAGTAATGGCTTTTGGTAAAGAGTTTCAAATCCATTATGTTTTCTCAAAAGATTGCTAGGGACTAGCAATAGTTTAGTGTGGGGGATTGATGAGTGTGTAAATACTCATCATTTTTGGGTCTATCCGAACTGCAAAACGATTAAAAATGCTCAGAAATGCATCAAAATACTGAAAATATTCTAAAATTACATTTTATATGTTTCAGATGCAAAATGTTCAAAATCAGATGAAAAATGAGCAAAGTTTGCATAATTGGCAGTTTCAGTCCCCCAAGTTTCTAAAACTGTCAAAAATAGTCCCTGAGTCAAAATTTCAAAAGAAAAGTCACCAAAGGTCCTTTTCAAATCATAACTTGTCAAATTTAGTCCTTTGGTGAAAAATGTCAAAAGTTTGAGAAAATTACAAGTTTGGTCCTCCAACTTTGAAAATTGGCAGAATTGGTCCCTGTAAAATGTGAAAATGGCAACTTTGGTCCTTGTACTATTAACACTTGTCAATTTCAGCCCCTGAAACATCTTTGCAGATTTGGCAGTTATGGTCCTCCTATTTTCAGAATTGACAAAAGAAGCCCTTGATAATTATTAAACCCTTTTATACACCCTTGGCCTTGTCATTTCTATTTTGGACCCTGCCAACACCTTTGGACCCCTGCCATTTGAACCCCTTCCCTTTAATAATAAAACCCGGTCAAACCTCATTTGACTTATCCCTTCCCTCCTTCACGGGTATACCACTCCCATCATCACACAACCCTGCAACTCCAGCCTACACACTCAACCCCCACCTCCATCATATCCCTACTCTACCCTCCTCCAAACACAACAAGCCAAGGAAGCATTTAATGCCTTCTCCAATATCTCACTCAAGCTCCAACTGTTAAAATGGTTTTGGCGCCAAAAATACTTAAACGACCAAGATCAATTTTTCACAATCAATGGTTGAGATTTATGCTGGGAACTATTCAGAAAGGTGAGAAAAGCAGTTTGGGTGTATAAAAGACAAGAGGAAGCAACAAGAGAAGAGTAGTTAATTATTTTTATTTACCTTAATGTCGTTTTTCAAATAAATGTTTTAGTTTTAGTTAGAATGTTGTAATTTTAATTTCCATGTATCACATGTAAGTGAAAACATCACTGTATGTGCTTTTGAGTTTCAATTCAAGTCTGTTATCTAAATTCACTTAAGTTTCATATTCTTGAGTTACTGTTGATAATCTCAGTTTTCAATTCCTATGTTCAGGCTCTTAGTAGCTGACTTTTAAGTTAAAACAAGCTTAAACAAGCTTTTCATAGCTTTCTATAAGCTGACATTTTAGTTTTGAACAATATTGGATCATGGTCAAAGAAAGTCAAACAGGGTTCTTTTGGACTTGCAAATGGAAATGGGTTGATGCAGTCTGGATTTGGGATTGATTTTAAGTCCAAATGGTTGGATAATGTAAGGTAGAAGTTCTGGTTTCACAGGATTCAAGCCATAGTGGCTTTGGACCATTTGTAAGTCATTTTAACAGTTTCATGTGCAAAATCTGTTCTTGTAGTCTAGGTTGTTTTTCATTTGTTAATTAAGCTCTATTTAGGATATAAGGACTTAGTTTGATCAATTATAACAACTGAATCAGTTGTTATCTCACTTTAACTGCTCAACAGTTGATGTAAGGTGTGTTTGGGATTGCTGTAAAAATCTGTCCTAGAGGCTTGTTTTGTGTTTAACTCTTGTTGTTTTAAGTTTGCTTAGTTCTAATAAACCCATAGCTGTCTTACTTTTGTGCATGTAACCTGTCAAAGTCAAACTTGTATCTTAATCTGTCTCAATATCTTATCTGTTGTGATTTTGATTATCAAAGTCTTGATTTGTGTTTAAATATCATAGAGATAGATTACATTAGCTTTATTTGATCATAACACTTCATAATCAGTGCTTAAATTGAGTCCAAATCTCAACAAAGTCAACATTTCAGTTTTTGTTCAAAAGTCAAAACTTGGAAAACTTGTTTTGGGTCCAACTGCAAGGATTTTTCATGAGATCATCTTTGAGCCAATTTCAGTGAAAATTGGCATTTTAAAAACTTCAACTGGTCTTCTTTCTTATCACCATTTTATTAGATTTTTGTAATTTTTTTAGAAGCCTCAAAACAGCTTATCTTTTAGGACCTTTTTGCCCTGCTCACAACTCAGCTTAAACTGAGTTTTTCTCAGATTTGTGCAAGCTTGCACAGGGCTCATAAGAGCTTCCCAAGGTTTGATTTTTGGTTTGTAAGGTCTCAGCTAGGTCTACTTTAGGTCCCCATAGTTGGTTTTTGTTTTCTAGCTTAATTGAGTGCTTATTCTGTGGCTGCAACAGTCCCCTCAGAACCTGTTTTAGCTTATAAGCTTTAATAGCCAAATCTTTGCAAATTGTGATTTAGAGGTTAAAAGCAGTTATGATAAGTTGAATTTGGGTAATTTGAGTACATTAGAGCTTCTGTTAAAAGTTGGTGGCTTATTGTGGTGTTTGGCTTATTCAAAGTGCTTATTTATAAGCACTTGCAATAGCAGTTGCTATTTCCTACACATAAGCACTTGTTTTTCCATTTTTCCTAGATTCAGTACATTATTTTAAGCTTATCTTGAATTTTTCAGATTTTTCTAAGTTTGTTTGCTATTTTTCTGTATTTAAATCTATTTTTAGCACTTTTTAATTAGCTTTTAATACAAATAATTCAGAAAAGTCTCAAAAAAATAATTTTTCAATTTTCTTAAGTTTAGATAAATATAAAAAGACAAAAAAATATTTTTCTAGATTTTTCTTAGTTAAATTTGTATTTTTAAATAATTTAATTAGTTTTAAATAGTTTAAAATCCATAAAAAATAGAAAAATAATCAGAAAAATACAAAAATAGTTTTGAAAATTCTCTTTTGTTATTTTAGATTTTTCCAAGTCTTAATTTTATTTTTTCTAGGTTTATTTCCTATTTTCTTGTAATTTAGGTTATTATTAAATAGTTAAAAATAGTTTTTAATTAATAATAATTAGATAAATAGTTATAAAAATAATTTTATTTTTCTATAAATTTTCTTTTATCATTAGGATTGTAAAAATGTCATTTTCATATTTTTAGGACTTTTATTTCTTAGATCTCACTTTTTATTTTGTACGTTTACGTAATTTTTATTTAAACGTAAGTTTTTAGTTTTAAACGTTCATCAATTTTAAAAATAGTGATAGCGTTTATTTAATATTTTTTATCTTTTTAATTTCCTTTAATTTGCATTTAAGCCCTTGTAGTTTATGTATTTTTTTCTTTAGTTATAATCATTCTCAATCCTCTTTTCCGTTCAAATCTCCCGATCACTATACGTTTGATAATCCATTGCATAGCTCGCTGGGACATAACGACCCGGGGAAACACTATACTCCCCAGATCTTCATTGCATTCGTGCTTGAGCAGTTTTAAGCTTATTACGGTCGGCCATTCACAAGTGGCCGGCTTAAGTGATTTAGCTTGACTGTTTGGCACGCATCAAGTCCATAATAGTAGACTTTTGTTGACTAAAACCTTTGGTCAATATTTCTTGACTGTTTGGGCCCAATCAAAATTTTGGCGCCGCTGCCGGGGAGGCTGTAGCGTGTTTTAAACATATTTAGACCAATACTTGCACATATACCACCTTTTGTAAACAGTTTTTTGTAAAGTTATCAAAATCAAAAAGTTCATTAACACTTTTCCTAAAGTGTTAACAAAAAAAATATATATATATATAAAACAACAAAACAATCGTAACGTTTTCTATCCTGTATTTTCTTTAAGGTGATTCTTAAAGAGGTACGATTTGGTTAAACGAGACGATACCAAAAATATTGTCCAAAAGTATTTAAACCCTTAGCACAAATCCATACCTACGTCTTTTTAGTGGTACTTAATAAATACATAAAAATCAACCACCGCAAACCAAGGCAGAACACCTACCAACTGGGGGTGTCAACATTAATAAGTTCCCAATCTTAAAGATCAAAACTTGCCTTTGTATCCTTGTGATTTGGTATACCTTTTTCAAAGAAGCCATTTCATTTGTGATTATTGGTTTAAGTTCACTTGTCGTTTTGCCTCACATTTGTTTTTGAAAACTGATTTTTATATTTAGTGCATGCGCACTCATTCTTCCAGCTCCACAAGTCCACTTTCAGAGCTTGTAAGTATTCCACGTAAACGTAGAGGACGTTCTGCTCCCTCAGCCGTGACTGAGGAACGTCTAGCACCATCACCCCCTGTCGTAATGGCAGAAGAAAAACCAATGAATGAGCTTCTCCAAGCACCCATCGAGGGTTACGGAGATGCCATTGTTGTCCCAGCCATCGTGGCTGATACCTTCGAGCTCAAAACCGGGTTGCTTAATCTTGTAACCCAAAGTCAATTATATGGTTTTGAGCGGGACGACCCTCATGCACATATTCGATGGTTCAACAAAATTGCATCGACCATCAAATACAAGAATGTCCCACATGAAGCAATTAAGCTTCTTCTGTTCCCATTCTCTCTAGAGGGACAAGCCCGGATTTGGCTTGAGAAACAACCCCCTCGTTCCATTGAGACATGGGAGGATTTAGTCACTAAGTTTGTTAACGAATTCTATCCTCCATCCCGAACTACAAGTCTTAAGAATGAGATACTGAAATTCACTCAAAGATTTGATGAATCATTCGGTGAGGCATGTGATCGTTACAAAGAGTTGCTCCGAAAGTGTCCGCATCATGGTTTTTCCGAATTAATGCAAATGGATACTTTCTACAATGGTCTGAGCCAAGCTGACCAAGACTCTTTAAATGCCTCCGCGGGAAGTAATTTCCTGAGCAAGACCACAAAAGAAGCCTTACAAATCATAGAAAACAAGTCCCAGGTCCGCCCTGTACGAACAAAGACATATCAGTCTCAGTCTAATGCAGGACCTTCTACTTCATCTCACGTGAGTACATCTAGCACCGATGCTAAGATTGACAAATTCATGGATGCTATTCAGGCTTTGGTTCTTGCGAACCAAAAGAAAGTCACTTTCACACAGACACCATCACATGGTGAAGTGAAGAAAGTCGAGGTCTGTGTCACTTGTGGTGGCCCTCATGCATACTACAACTGTACTGCCACCAATGGTAGTCCGTTTGAAGCCAATGCTATAGCCAGTACTTCACATCAGGGAGGTAATCAATACCGTCCTCAAAATGAACCAAACTACCTTGCTAATACTTATCAGGGACCACCCGGTTTTAACCAGAATCATAACATGCAAAACCGGAATCAGAACCAACCTAGAATAAACCAAGGTTATCAAAACCAAGGTAATTTCTATCCCGGACCAAATCAAGGTTTCCAACATCAAGGAAACTTTAATCAAAACAATTTCAATCGAGGGAATCAATTTCATGGAAATGTGAATCCTAATCAAGGGAATTTCCAACAGCAAGGTTATAATCAAAACATACGGCCTCAAAATTTCCCTCCACCTCCTCCAGTATCAACATCTGATGAGCTTTTGAAGCAATTCATGAAATCCCAAGAGGAAATGAACAGGTTGTTGGTTAGCCAGATTTCTGAAATTAAGAAGTCTTTAAATGATCAACCCTCGGGCTCAGGAAAACTTCCAAGCAACACGATCGCTAACCCGAGGGGCGATGCAAAGGCGATCACAACCAGAAGTGGTGCTTCATATGATGGACCCGCTATTCCTACTACCTCTTCTTCTTCTCTCCCGAAGGTAGTGGAAAGTGAACCTGAGGCGACAAAGGACCAAGTGCAACCCACTAGATTCATACAAGATTTTTCTAAAATCGCTCGACCTATGACTCATCTCCTTGAGAAGGATGCTCCTTTTATCTTCTCACCTGAGTGCATCGAAGCTTTTGAAACATTAAAGAAAAAGCTTACAGAAGCACCCATTCTCGTTGCCCCCGACTGGAATTTACCCTTTGAACTCATGTGCGATGCAAGTGATTTTGCTATCGGTGCAGTCCTGGGGCAACGTAAAACCAAGCATTTTCAGCCTATCCACTACGCAAGTAAGACTATGACTGAAGCTCAAACCCATTACACCACTACAGAAAAAGAGCTACTAGCCGTGGTGTATGCATTTGAGAAGTTTCGGCCATACCTAATCTTGACCAAATGTGTGGTGTATACGGATCACTCGGCTCTAAAATATCTCTTTGCAAAACAAGATGCAAAGCCGAGATTGCTCCGTTGGGTTCTCCTCCTGCAAGAATTTGATATCATTATACGTGATAAAAAAGGAGCTGAGAACCTGGCTGCTGATCATCTGTCCCGTCTAGAAAACCCTCACCAGGATGTGTTCGAGAAAAAGGAAATAAACGAAACATTTCCTCTCGAAACGCTCAATGTGGTTTCTTTTCGTGGAGACTCCTCTACCCCATGGTTTGCTGACTTTGCAAATTACCATGCGGGTAACTTTGTGGTGAAAGGGATGTCGTCCCAACAGAAAAACAAATTCTTTAAAGATGTAAAACATTACTTCTGGGACGACCCCTACTTATTCAAAATTTGCGCGGATCAAATCATCAGGCGATGTGTGTATGATCAGGAAGCCAATGACATTCTCAAGGCTTGCCATTCTGGACCTACTGGGGGACATCATAGCCCCAACTACACTGCCAAGAAGGTGTTTGATTCCGGATTTTATTGGCCCACGATTTACAAGGATGCCCACGAATTTGTCAAAACCTGTGACGCTTGTCAACGTCACGGAAATATCTCACAAAGAAATGAAATGCCGCAAAACGCCATTCGAGTGTGTGAGATTTTTGACATCTGGGGCATTGACTTTATGGGGCCATTTCCTTCATCTCGAGGAAATAAATACATACTCGTGGCCGTTGAATATTTGTCAAAATGGGTTGAAGCGAAAGCTTTGCCTACCAATGATGCCCGAGTTGTTGTGAAATTCTTAAAATCTCTTTTTGCTAGGTTTGGAACTCCACGAGCTATAATCAGTGATCGTGGTACGCATTTCTGCAATGACCAGTTTGATAGAGTCATGCAAAAGTATGGTGTAACTCACCGTCTCTCTACTGCGTACCACCCCTAAACAAGTGGGCAAGTGGAAGTTTCTAACCGAGGGATTAAAAGAATTCTGGAGAGGACAGTAGGCGAAAACCGTGCCTCTTGGTCGGATAAGCTAGATGACGCACTCTGGGCCTTCCGTACAGCTTATAAAACACCCATCGGGTGTACTCCATAAAAGCTAGTGTACGGAAAGGCGTGTCATCTGCCGATTGAGCTTGAGCACAAAGCATACTGGGCCTTGAAACATGCCAACTTCGATATTCAGACAACTGGTGATCACCGGAAAGTTCAAATGAATGAATTAAATGAACTCCGTGATCAAGCATACGAGAACTCTTTGATCTACAAAGAAAAGACAAAGAAGATTCATGACTCCAAAATCAAGAACCGCGTTTTCAACGTCGGTGATCGAGTCCTTCTTTTCAATTCAAGATTGAAGATTTTCTCAGGAAAACTAAAATCCCGCTGGTATGGACCATTCACCATCACTAAAGTATTTCCTTATGGAACCATTGAGTTATCTCAGCCCGATGGTCCAAATTTTAAAGTGAATGGTCATCGATTGAAGCACTATTTTGGAGAGAACATTCCACCTGTGGTTGTCCCGGATCTACAAACTTTCCCCATGAACAAATGAATGCGGGGATCGAGTCAAGCTAGTGACTCAGGAATCAAAAACAGTAGCACACCATATGGGTTTTCACCCATATTTCTGACTTCTTTCTACTTTCTACCACCCTAGTGTGGGGGAGTTGCCTCCCACATGTTGTATATAAAGTTTAAAAAAAAAAAAAAAAAAAAAAAATCATCACAAAAATAATGGCCGTAGTATTTCCATTTTACGTTCTATGTTTTGGCATAACCGCCGGTACTTTGAATATTGAGGATAATATTCATTTCTAAGTGTGGGGGGGAAATTCTGGCGAATTTGATCATAAATGTACCCTTTTAGTCCCTTTTTCCCCCAAAATGGCCAAATTTAAAAATTTTTTTTAGTGGAAGTACTATGTACTAAACACAACAAATGGTAATCAGTCCACCATGTCTAACCCACAAAAGGATATGCTAATCCAGGAGCAAACGGCTCTTGGTAAAGATATCTCAAATCCGTTGACGGCTTGCAATTTGCCCAAAATTGTATGGTGTTCAGCTCACCATATCTTTAATTAGTGAAGAGTTGGCTAGCCCCCAAGTTTATGGCTTGTGGTAAAGGCAGTTGGAAAACAATAATTGGTAATCGACTCACCAAAGACAAATCAAAACCGTTTACAGCTGGTGATTTGCTCAAAAATCATTTGGTTATCATTGTACCAAGGTTCTTACTTGAACTGAAACAATTGGCTACTCCAGAAGTAATGGCTTTTGGTAAAGAGACTTAAATCCATTAAATTTTCATAACAGATTGCTAGGGACTAGCAATAGTTTAGTGTGGGGGATTGATGAGTGTGTAAATACTCATCATTTTTGTCTTATCTGAGCTGCCAAAACACTTAAAAACACTCAAATATGCAGCAAAATACAAAATATATCCAAGGATTGTATTTTATATGTTTCAGATACAAAATGTTTAAAAACAGATGAAAAATGAGCTAAGTTTGCATAATTGGCAGTTTCAGTCCCTCAACTTTCAAATCTTGACAAAATTAGTCCCTGAGCATTTGTTTTGGAATAAAAGTCAACCCAAGTCCTTTTAAAATCAAAATTTATCAAAAATGATCCTTGGGTAAAAAGTTTGGAGAATTTACAAGTTTGGTCCTTCAAGTTTCAAAAATGGCAAAATAGGTCCTTGGAAATTTAAAATGGAAAATAATTACATTTATGGTCCTTGGTTTATCATATTTGGCAGGATAGGTCCTTGAAGATATTTTGGAAACTTGTCAAATCAGGCCCCTATACTTTCAGAATATTACAAATATGGTCCTTGTGATAATCCAAAACCAAACGGACCCTTTTTATTATTAACCCAGCCAACCCCGTGAACCCCCTATCAATAACCCTTGAACCCCCCCATTTTGACCCCCAGTCAAACCCCAGTCAAACCCACTTCCCTCCCAAAACCATCTCCCCTGTACACCTTCCTCACCCTTGCCTGCAATCCCAAAACCAGTGGTATTTTCCACCACCTGTTCCCTCCACCTCATCACAGCTGTATAACCACTCCCTCTCTACCATCTTTCCACCTATACATTAGCCTACCTTGCATTTAATGCATCCCCACCATAGCAGTTTCACTGCTACACTCACAAACCTGGTTTTTGCTTCCACATCACATCAAACCCATTAAAACTTCACTTTTCTTGTCCCTTACACCTCCACAACACTCCAAACTTCCTTAATTAAATTACAACTGCCCCATGCAGCCGTGTACACTTTTGGCGCCAAAAGTGAATTCAAAGGCTATGATCATCTCTGCTCATCCAATGGCCAAGATTGCAAGTGGGATATATTCAGAAGCATGTGGGGAGTCTCAAAAAGCTATAAAGAATGAAGGAGAAGCGGAGGAAAAATCTATCTAGTATAATTTTAATTTTCTTAGTCGTATTAATCAATTTAAGTTTTCCAGTGTATGTTTTAGCTTTCAAGTACTGTATTTATCAATCTCAGTGTATTTCAAACCTTTCTCAATAATCAATTTCAAAGTTCAGTTTCATTTCATGATTGTGCAATTTTCATGTTAAAAATCTCAAATTAGCTTAAAGTTAATTATAGTGTTGTATTGGACTCATAAGCTCATATAAGCTTCTTATATAGCTTGTGTAAGCTATTAGAAACTTTAAAACTCAGTTTAGAATTAAAAATCAAAAATACAAAAAAAATTAGTTATAAATCAAAAATCAAAAGAAATGAAGAAAACTGCATGGAGCAAGGTGAATTATGGATTGCCTTGGGTTTAGAAGCTTCTTGGGAAGCTATAGGAGTGGTCTTGATCCTTGGTTCATGGTATTTGGTTGGAAGGCAGTTTGTAAGCCTATTTTTCATATTTAACATCTTACTGTTCTAATATTCATAAACTGCTCAATCTTGCTTTTCTGTGTTGATTTGATATATGTTAGTTAATATATTAATTAAAATAGACTGCTTATTCATTATATTTCATAGTAGCTTTATATTTCATTTTAACATTCAAAATTATCATTTTAGTGGTTTGTGGTTAAATGATGTTATCAGTGGTGATTTATGCTCAATTCAGTTCATACAACCATATTTTAACCTTGTGGATCCATTTCATGGTTTGAATCAGTATAATCCTTTTAAATTAACAAAATCAGTGCCATAAGGCAGTGTTTGGATTTGCTGTCTATTTGATGTTCCAGGGCATTTGTGATATCACTGTTGGTTGTTACATGTTCTATTAGGTCCTATTAATTCAGTCAAGTCATTAAAACCAGAGTTTATTCAGTGGAAAGTCAAAATAGCTTTTAATCTCCATTAACTTGTTATCTGTTAGAATATTAAGTATCATTTTCTTCATATTAGCTCATTAATTGGTGATATAGCTTAATTTCATATCTCAGTAGTTTAATTCATCATAATCAGTAAATTAGAAGTGATCAAAGTTCATGTAAGTCAACTTGTTAGTATAACTTAAAAAGTCAAATTCCTAATTGTCAGTTTTTGATTAAAGTTGTTAATTTTCTCTAGATCTTAATATTAGTTTTTAGCTTGTCATCTTTTGGGATATTAGTATCTTGCTGCTCATCTTCATTAGACTATTTTTAGTTATTTTTATTAGCTGACTTAAACTGCTTATTTGCAAGCTTCTTTTAAACCAATTTCTGGAAACCTCTCCTGTGCACAGCTGAGTAAGCTTATTTCATAAGCTTGTATCTTGTTCATTAGAGAGGTTTAGCTTGTGTAATTAGTTGTTTCTAGAAGCCCTTCTGACTAGTTTGTTGTTTATATGCTTATATTTCCCTCTCATGCTTATTTGGACTGCTTATCATGCTCATGTTGTTTTCTCAAAATCACTCACTACACTGAGTCATCAGTGTAGTTGAGACTTTTTTCATAAGCTCCTCAAAAGCTCTCTGGTACTCTTAAGCTTGTGTATTTTGGCTTTTTGAGAAGCTAGCATATCCAGCTCAAAGGTTCAGAGCTTGATAACGTCTAAAATGAACATGTTTTTAGTAACGTTATTGTCAGTTTTGTGCATGATATTCGGCTATATTTACTCATAACTGTTGCAAAAGTGCAAAGATGCGTCTTGTGTATGTATATGTAGCCAGGTATTGCGAATATTGAAGAAATGAAGTTTTTATGCACATTTGGAAGCGTCTTAAGGAAGGAAGTTGAGATTGGAAGCTTGTGGACTCAATGATATGGAAGCGTAGTGATTTCGAAGCATCTATAGCAAGGAAAGATCAAGTTTGGCTTTGGAAATCATCAACATAAGCAAAGAACGAAGCGTAAAGGGAAAAGTCAGCAAAAAGTCAAAAGGAGCAAAACCCAGCCGTTCGGTCGCAACCCGCAACCGGATCCGGCTGGGCTAATGGTCAAAGCTGTGACCGATTCGGTCGACAGAGAAACCGATCCGGTTTCTGGCTCTGCAGTTACACAATTCGCATTTATTGTTGTCTTAACTCCCCATAATCATTATAGTCCGATCATTTCTTGATATTAACTTGGAGAGAACGTTTTTTGGGCAGTTAAGCAAGTGCTTTGGCTATTTAAAGGACCTAGTACTTGTATACTAAGTGTGACACAACAAATAGAGTATTAGTTTACACCAAAACTCATACTTACCCATTTATTTCAACCCAAAAGCTTGGTAATTACTGGAAAACGTCCAGAAGCAAGGAAGGAACCATTCTTGTCCATTGTTTCGGTAGTTTGGAGTTGTGCGGTGATCCTAGGTGATTGGAGGCGCGTGGTTGCTACATTCCACGATTTCTAATTCTTGTAATCACAAAAGATTAGGTATTCTATGAACTTTGTTATGGAAATCTATTCTCTTGAATTGTTTGAATTACTTTGTTATGACTTGTGTTTAGATATGATTGTTTTCATGGAGTAGTTTGTGTTATAC